>CM059585.1:85080000-86280000 GCA_030407085.1 Trichopria drosophilae | reverse complement strand
GCTATCATATATCTATAAAAACATTCTACGAATTACTATTGATGATTTAACCAATAATTCGGCGTAATTAATCCAAATGAATCCTTCATTGAACTTGAATGAGCTTAACGTTGAAACCCTTACACAGTAAATTCACAACTACATAATTATCTAAAGTTGCATTGAATTATACGGACAATATATATTATTTCTAACAAACACTTCAGCAATTGTTTGTAACGTATACACTTTAAACAATTTGTGAAAAGATAGGTACATGACTGGTTCATCGGCATTTTAAGTATTAGTGTTTAACATTTTCAAGAATTATTGATATTATTGTAAAAAGGAACAGTTAATTGCTGTGGTAGCAGGGTATTGCTCGTATTCTCCTGATAATCATCACGTTATCTACTACCTACATTTGTCATGAATCGTTGATTTTTCTGATTCAAATTTAGAGAGTAATGAAACATTATTGATATTAAAATGGTGTTTTGGTTAATTTTTTCAGTACTCAATATCTACATTTGTCATGAATCATTGATTTTTCTGATTCAAATTTAGAGAGTAATGAAATATTATTCATATTAAAATGGTATTTTGGTTAATTTTTTCAGTACTCAATATTTGCATTGTCTTGGAAACAAAATAATAAATCTGTTATTTCTAAGAAATTAATTGGTGTTTAATCTATTTACCGCAACAATTGTCTATTCCAGAATCCCCGTTTTGGTTTCATCACAAATTTTAAAAATTAACGATGTAATCACGTGTTGAAGTAAAAAACTAAAAAACTTTTACTGCTAAAAACAGTAATAATAATAATTAATAATTATGTAATGATATGCTCATTTCTTGGTAATACGGTCCTCTTACATATATGACGCAAAGTGTGAAAAGTAAATAAATAAATAAATGGACGTAACTGGGATATTATTCACGTCTAATGCAATAAATCAAACTTATATGTACAATGTTAAACTCGCTTACTATTATAGCTTTATAATGAAAGATCATCCCTATAGGGCTTATAATTTAAACTATTCTCATGCATTTCACACTAAGATTTCATATTGTGCTCTTCAGCAGGACTGGACTTTATATTGCATTAAATGTAGAAATATAACGTTTCAGCAATAATAAAATGAAGAAGACGACGTTCGAGACTAAAATATTAGTATTAGACGTTTGTTTAGCAATAAAATAGGTATTTGTAAATTTCTCATTTGCTTTAATTTATAAACTTATTTACTTTTCACACTTTGTATTATATGAGTAAGAGGACTGTATTATCAAGAAGTTAGGATTTATTTAGAGAATTCTATACATTAAAGCGATCGAGAAATTTACAACATGATTCATATTTATTAAGCCAACTAAAAACCTACAAAACTGTGTAAAAGGAAACAACGTCGGGTCTTTTTAGTCTGTAAAAGTGGTATAAAAAAAAAGAATTGTCGTCAACTCCATTTAATTATAGATATAATATTTAAAAATTATATTTTTTTGTAATATATTGAATTAATGTAAATGAGGAAATAAATTGAAATTATTTTAGAGTATGAAAAATTAACTTGGACTGGATGTAGTGAGATATAGAAACATATACCTTATAGAAAAATTTGCGTCGATTTGTGGAAAATTAGTATATACCATACAATATAGTAATAAATAGAAAAGGTTTAGTCATTTTCACCAGAATTCGTTACACACAATGTAATTCAGAACATAAATTTTCTCATCCCAGTAAAATCTCAGGTGGCAAAATTTGGAAAACCTCTCCGTATTTTACAAGAAAACAAGATGTGTTCGAAACCATACATTTTATCATACTCTGTAAAAAAGTCTTAAATTAAGGTCGAATATAGACATAATTTAAGGTGTAACAAAAACAAGACCGATTAGAAAAGGACAAACTTATGCCTTATACATTGTCTTATTTTAAGACAGTTTAAATGTTACAATTTTAAGACTCTTTTGCAGTGTACAGTTAATGGGAACCCGAGTAGAAATTTATTGAGGCGCTGCTCAGGGCCCAACCGCAGCTTTACGGGCCTGACCGGGGCCTTAATAAATTTTTGCTTAGGTAAGCAGTAGTAAAAATTGCTCTCCTATTCGATACAATTTCGAAATTGTTTGTAAATGCTGCACCATAGACCAGAACTAATGTGCATTTTTCTCGTACCAGTATAAATTTGTACAACCTGCCTCTTTCTTGTGTTTAACGTTTACGTATTGTCGAGGAAAAAAATGTAACAATAGAAATAGACAAAGAATAGCAAAGAGTAATAAATTTTACTCTTCATCTAATTAGGTTTCCGAATGCAAAATGACGGATACAATTAGAAATCCTTATAAAAAAAAACATTATATAAATAATGCTAATTTTGTAACGTTTTCAGTATTTGTTTTCTTTCAGTGATTTAGTCTATGATTTAGTATTTAGTTTAATTTCGTTGAATGAATTAATATTTTCTTTTCTTTCCGTGATTTAGTCTATCCAGATTACTTTGCACAATTTTCTTTCTTCTTCTTTTTCATGCGTGCACAAAATTATTATCTCGTCAATTGTTTCATGTTCTCATTCTTACAATGTTTTTTTTTGCGTTTTTATTCAAATTTTCTTCTACTGCGATTAGTTACATCTAACTCTATTATTATAAGATTATTCACTGAAGTCGTTTAGTGAATTATGTTAAAGAGTATTCTTCATTTCAATTAGTAAACAGAAAAGGTTTAGTCATTTTCACCAGAATTCGTTACACACAATGTAATTCGGAACATAAATTTTCTCATCCCAGTAAAATCTCAGGTGGCAAAATTTGGAAAACCTCTCCGTATTTTACAAGAAAACAAGATGTGTTCGAAACCATACATTTTATTATACTCTGTAAAAAAAGTCTTAAATTAAGGTCGAATATCAAGAGTATTCTTTATTTCAGTTTGTATTTGGTTATAGTGCGACTTTCTTTATTTCGTCATGATGACTAAACTCGTTTTTAGTAGATTGTATTCTTGTATAAGTAGAATCCACTAGCTCATTTTTCCAGTCAACAGTTCATTTTGAACCGTATGCAGGTAATGGATTTTTTATCAACTATACTAAAAATCGACTTCTCCTTGTTTCCACTATTATATACTTTTTATTTACATTTCCTCAGCATATTATTTGAACTATGTAAATCTATTTTATTTTTTAAAGTAAAGTTCCCCGTCCAAAAAATATAACGTTTGCGTATGTGTTACATAACCTAGTAGTATTTACACAAATAATTCCCATTCAATAAAAGAAAAATATTTATTTTAGATAATCACGAAGAGTTTTTTTCAATCGTTTGCGGTAAATTCGGTACCAGGAAGTTCCTCCTCGAAAGTATCACGCTTAAATTGAAACTTACAATCTGCCATGCGGTCTACGATTTCAATCGATTTTTTTACTGAAATCGTTGTCAAAGTAACGGTGCGGCATGTAAGCATGAGGAGGGAACGTTCTAGGAGCTTAACATGAAACTCAAAAACGCGAAAATCCTTCCCACTCTTTCCATCGAAAGCCCGACCTACGTCGGCGCTTTCTCTTGATCTTTTCCGTCTCCCTATAAATTTCAAAGGAGCCGCTTTTCCGCACGCTCCGAGTACGGGATCTTGAACGCCTCTAGAAAGTGGGCGCTACGTGTGGTCACGAGCGCACCCCAAAAATCACTTTGAGAAATTCAAATCTCGTGCGAATACCCCGTGGCGGGGGATTTTCGAAATCGAACGTGATATCTTCAGAAATGGAGCAAGGTGCAAGACGCACGACGATTTGCTCTGATTTATCGATCGTTGCGTCACGTCCTAATGTTTTCGAAAGGTGAACTAATGTGCTGAGTCTCGAGAAAGAGTTCATTTAGTTTTGACGTCTTTATTTAGGATGGTCAGGATCATAAATTTATGGTTTAGTTTAGTCGCCTTTGAGAACCGTTCCGTATTTCAGTCCTAAACTCTGGTTTCGGATGTTAGACGCGTTCGACCCTTGTGGATTCCGATGATGGGCTGCTTTAGCCCCAGTTAACTATTTGCCTATATTTATAATAAATAGCATTCCAATCTATAATTTTTTAAACTACATTGCTCATGAGATTAATACGGTAAATTAATATTAGAAATTTATTATGAATTTAAAATATTCGAGTAAAAATACCTATTGTAATTTACCCATTTCGAAACACCTTGCACATGATGATGTCATTCCCAGTTTTCACAAATCTGACTAAAAACAATGAGCTAGGGATTTCACGGTCAGGATTTGCGCAACAAAAAATTTGGGGTTTCAAATCCCGAGACATGAAATTCATCGTCCTATTTCTCGCGAATATTCACGTACAGGAGTCGTGTCCGGGGTGAAAAATAGGCAAACCCCACGATCGCAAGCAGCGTGGCGAATTGATTTTGCGCCTTGTGGAATTCACTTCTCCTGGGGCTGCTCTTCGCTTTTGTGGAGCACCGATCGTGTAATTTCAAGGTACTTAAGCCGTTTAACGAGATTTACTAGTCCCGACCTTAGCCGACTGTTAGCAGCGCGCGTGCGCGTGAGAAAACAGCCCTCTTGATGGATTTGACGTGAAATGTTGGCCGATCCTCGGGAAAAGGACTCAATTTGTGAGAAACACGACTTTCGAATGATGCCCCCCTAGACGTGATTTAATTGACGTAATTCATTAGCCGGTCGGTTCCTTTGCCGCTCCATTTCCTTGAATAATGTCGGTTGCTTTACGTTTGTAATTTGGTACTAAATATTCTCTTAAAATAATCAATTCAAAATAAGTAATTTTTCATTTACGGAAGCAGAAACAGATTACTAAAGTCGACCGACAGAGCGAGGGTTATTTCCTGGCAATTTAGTATTTCGTGGTTGGTAAACTTTATCCTCCATCGAATTGAGAATCCTTCAAGCGATAGTTCTTGATGATGGTATTAAACAGATTTATAGCTAGATGTCTTGCTTACATACATGGAAGGTGTGTAAAGGAAATGGCTTCCACTGCATATTATGTTAAAAAAATTGCTGTAGTTAATGTATTTAACAATTTGGTAAATGAAGAGCAATAAAAAAGATACGAACACAGATCTATGGAAATTATTTAATGGACTTTTTAACCCTTTTCATCCGCAAATCAGAAACTGCAGCTGGGTTTCTCCGGCAAAAATATTTTTTTTTTTATTTTTGAAACGACTTTCCAACTACTATTACATTCATCTATCCGCTATATATTTGCGCAAAAATCATGCCAAGTAAAATAAGAATGATGAGATTTGATGTCCCCGCTAAAACGGGTTGCAATTAATTAAATGCATATATATACATATATGTATATAAAGTGATCCGTACTTTTTAATCTCTACAGGACCTTCCAAATATGAGTTATTAGAAGAGGGATCTTATTTATGAGGTGTTTAAAATATGTATTGCTTACCACCAATGGCAGAAGTTGAAACCATAGGATATGAAATTATAGGGTAATTATAGGAGATACAAAATGTATAAAAAATGTATAAAAAAAATGTTCATAAAATTCCGAAAAATTGTATGTGTCCAACTTTTAGAAAATCATATCTCAAACAAAATAATCTTACAAAACTTGCTAATTCTTCGACAGAAAAAATGTGCATTATTTTTTAAACATTTTTAGCGATAAAATATAAATTTTATACCAAAATAAATAGATTTGAACATAATTTTTGGACAAAAAATGTGAACAAATCTTAGACATAACCTAAACATTACTTAACACTTGAAAATTCGAAAACTTTTTAGTTACACTTAATCCGTGAAAAATTGTTTTTATTATTGAAAGTATGATGAAAATAACAACGTAATGCGATAGAAAAAAATAGAACCACAGATATCGTACTTCAAGGCTGATGTCCACAAATGATAACCTGGTGCACGTCTAAAAATTACTAGGAAAAACCATTGACACTTGGGAAGAAATTACATTTTACTATTATTTATTTAATGCATCCGTGGCTCCATTTTACTTTTAAGGAAAGGTTCCATTTTCCATGTGTCTTTATTTGTTGATGTCGCAAAGTAGTTTTGCGGACTTTTGCACGAGTCTATTGTGATTTAGCATATTCGTGTATTTGCATATCTCCGGCTTGAATATTTCAAAAACCTGATACAATTATTCAAAGAAATTTATGCTCCTATAATAATATAAAATATTTAAAAGTTTCAGATAACCGAATTGGATTTTCATAAAAAAGTGATCCAATTATGATCGACATCTGATATAATTTGAACCCGTGCAGTGACATCGCAATTGCGGTACATAAATACAGATAAATAACAGATGAAATATTTCTCTAAAAGAGACCTCATTTGAGTGCAATTTTGATTTAATTTATATTAATTGTCGTCAAAGTTCACATCCTGAAATCTTTTAAAAAAGTTATCTTATTTTGATCATTCTTCGAACCATTCGTATATGGCCAAATTTGATGAATTTTTGTTACTCGGGCTTTTTTCCTAGAGAAATAGTTAATTTGACTTTTTTGTTGTAATTGCATCGTTTACGTTTATAAAATGATTCGATTAATTATATTTTGCTTTTCTGTACATAGTTGAATAGTTTATCTATTATACGAAAAACAGTTTTGACTATTTCTTAAACATTAAAATAGTATTAGTTTGATTAAGAGGAGGGTTCAGGCACAAAACAAGTAAAATAAAACAGTCGTTTAAAAAAATACCAAAAAATTGTTTATTTAGATATTTTTTACGAAGAATTCAATAGTAATATAATCAAAATGTGAAACGATTTTTTTGAAAAAATGGGATTATTTCCCATATATAACTCTGCTTTCAGTGAAATCACAGACACCAAACATACCATCAGTATAGATATCGAATTTATTAACAAAGAATTCCACTAAGTTTAATACTTACCCCGTCTAAATGATTGAATCATAAATATTGAACGTGGAATACTTAAATCTAAAACTAACAAGTTCCCAATATCTAAGATTAAAAAACGAACTCATTAGTACCCTCTAAAACAGACCAGCTATAACTGTATGAATTCGAAATAAAATACCAGACCCGGAAAACTCCAAGCTACATTTCAACATTATTTTAATCTCACAAATTCCAAAAGTCTAAGGGTGAAGTTAAGGTACTGTGGGCTTTGGGGTTAAAAACTTGAAAATGGAAGTTTGTGGTGATTCGGATTCCATCTTCATAAACTGTAGGTCCCGTCGCGATTTAGTTCCATGTGGGTTCACAAAAGTCGACGTAAAATAATAAAAAAAAAAAAAGTTTTCGTCTCATTTTACTACATTAGCGTCAAATTGCAGCTATTGAACGAATATTGTAGATTTAGAATTGAAGTAGATAGATAGATGTAGAAGTACCAGGGGTTGAAAATTAAAAAAAATATATAAAATATGGCTTTCCCATGTACAGTAGAGTCTCGGTATATTTGCTTGCTCGGTTTCTCGCCTTCCCCTCCCGTCTCCTTATATTTGTTAAAAGAAGGGGAGCGCGCCGCTTCTCCCACTCTCCTCAATCGCGCTATGCTCGTGACGTCACTGCAGGCCCTGCCTGAGGCCGCAGACCGCAAAGTGGGGGAAAAAGGGAGAGGTGACAGACAAATAATGCGAGGTGCAATTATACCGGGACTCGCTTTGACGCGTAAAATCAGTCTATGATTATGATTTTTTTTAATTTCGAAAAAACATTAAAAAGCCCAAAAATCTCTTCAAAGAGTCCACAATTCCCATATTTTTACTTCAAATTCCATTTTTTTGTTGGTCTGTGTATTCAATTATTTCTTCATCATTTTTAGTATTTGAAGAAACATTTTTTACTGGAAACGATTTATCTGATTACACCTTTTTTGCCTTTTGAATGATTGATACTGTACAAGTTGGAGAACGAATCTATTACTTCAAATAAATTGACAATGGAAGTTGTGAATTAATTTATTGAGATAGTCCTGTGACTAACAGAATGTTACTAAACATCTGCAGTTTTCATGGAACCATGAAAAGGTCCATGGAAATATCATATCGCGCTGTTGTTAAAGGGCGTGTATAAGAGTAAGATTGAAAGTGACATTTCCAACCCTAATTTTCAAAGCTGAATAATGAGTCAGGTTATTTATTGGTTCGTTAACATGGATTTTCCATACTTTTTCCATTCGCTTATATTCGGGGCAAACGCAAATATGATTAAATTATTCAATCCGTGTCGACGCTCTCGAAATACTCCATTTTAATCCGAAGTCGCTTCTATTAAATCGTGGCTTACCCGGCGAACCGTGACGTTTGTAGGTACCGAAGTCGGCAATAAAACGGTTATCACCCTCGTTCGTGGTGCGATTGTTATGAAATAATAATGCAGAGCTGCCTTTAGCGCGAGGGAGGTAGCCGAAGACCTTCTCTTTTCATTCTCTCCATGTCTGTCTCGCTCCCTCTCTTCATCTAGGGTTGAAACGATCACAATCAAAACTAGCTGGCAGCTCACGCGAGACACGTCACTTTCGAATACACTTCCGGTGTTCAATGTATACTTTGTCCTTAGCTACTTATTTAATGCGTACGGCTATTATGTACGTGTATGTAAATTCGTTCCATCATTTATTTTTTATTCCTACTTGTTGGCCTTCATTTTCTAGTCAAACAATCCTAAATCAAAAGACGATGTAAATAAAATGTTTATATAAAAAATCAGGGAATTTATTAATATTTACCATCACCTAAAATGTGCTTATTCGTTAGTAACATCATATAGAAAGAATTACTGTCAATGGCTGTATTTATGAATTTTTAAAGACTACGTTGTATTACATGACAGTAAATACACCTTATACCTTTACTCCCCATGAAGTCATCCAGTCCATTTAAAACGAAATTTTATAATCCTTTTCAGTCCGTGCTATTAACCCCTAGTTGTACCTCAATCAATAGAGACCTGATGAACAATATCAACCCTTTTAGAGCATCGTTTTCCATCGCTTTCTTCCAACGAGATCTCGATTAAAAAGATTTAATGTCATTCTGAAAGGTTTTAAAACTTTTTGAATGACATTAGATCTGCAGATTATCAGAATAAATTGCGTTTCTTAGGACTCAATAAATCCTCGATTATTTCAATGATTCCACAGGGAACTGCTTTTAGACAAGTTAATCAGAAAGAATCCGAAAAAATACTCAATGTCGATGAAGATGGGAGTATTCCTAAGGAATCAACTGATTACTAATATAATATTAAATTAAACATCTCATCAACATGTCCATTATTGTATGACTATTAAAGGTCAATTCAAACTAGAATTTCTTCGATCTGGAATATACCGAAGTTTATCTTCATTCCACTAACGATTGCACAACATCGACACGTTCAATTCCCTTGGTTATCTCCATTTGTTTATGGGTAAATCCACAGAACTTTTAACTTTACGCTTTAAGAAAAACATTTTTTTTTCGGTGGCACACATTAAAAATCAACCTGAGGCGACTCCTAAACATATAAAATGTAGAAAAAAACGACACGTTACGACTTTTAAAGGATTATTCCAGCGCAGTCAGGTAAAACGAGACCTAAAATTATATCTTCGAACCGAACATATTTCTGTACGCGGAAAACAGATGAAATTTGTTACTCGGGTTTTTTTAAGCTACTGGTAACGAATCCGTCAACAGATATTAGGAATTCAAGATGGCGAATTCAATATGGAAGACCGAATTTGAAAGAAGTTATTCACACAAGCTCAAATTGGGTATTCGGGGGTTTTCTTTCTTTTTGCTTTTAAGTTCATAATATACAAATTTTAGCAGCAAACATTTATTTAAGTCGATTTAAGGCATTACAATCCCGGCAATCCTGAAAAAAAATTTTAAATAGGTATAACGTAAGTTGTCATTAGTACCACATTTATTCATTTTTAACCAGAAAAGATGAAGCAAGGGAGATGAAAAACAAAGTTACCCAAAGTTACATTTTCATTATTTCTGGAGCAAAGATATAGCGAATCTCGACCGATCAGCGACCCGCGAATACATAGTTTCAGCTGGTTCAAGCAACTTTTTAGGAATTTGGTACGCCATATTGTATCTACCATCTTCAATTTTTAATATTTGTCAACGTATTTATGATCAGTTACCAATAAAACCCGCGCGTAACAAATTTCCGCATTTTTCCGTGTAAAGAAAGGAGTTTGTCAAAGAGATAATTTCATGTCTTGTTTTACCCCTGAACATCGTATTGTATTTCTGGAACAAGTTCAGAGTATTATTACGACACATAAAACAATAAATTACGTCAATAATCGAGGCATTTAATTGTGTATAGTTCGTGTGCCTGACAAAAGTGTCATTTTTCAACAACTGTTACGCACGAAGACTATAGGTTGTAATAAGCACAGAATTGAGATGAGACAAGGCACTCCTTATTCCTTGGAATACGTCACTTATTATATCATCAATTAAAATTTCCCAAAGTATGGAGCCATAATATTGTTTGTTCCAAAAGTTATTGTTAGAAATTAACGAAAATTACATTTTACATAAATCTTTTGCACGCGACTTTGGACGCATGTCATTTTTATTAAGTGATAGGCACACTTATTTTTCAAGTATCTTTGGCTTTTATAAAGTGCCATTAATCAACGACATGATTTTCAAATGAAAAGAATACACGTTCCAAAAGTTACAGAACAAAATATTTAAAAAAATACGATTTGCAGTTTATTCAAATTTTATGAGCTTTCGTGTTTCCTTTAGTTTTCTAATCAAATATCATGCAAAACAAATAACTGTACCTTGAAAAGCATATCCTTTTTCGTAAATAGTAATGTTTTATAAATATTTCTGTACAGCTTATTTACGTGAATCTTAAAATGACATGAAAGTCAAAAGTTCTGTGGATTTGCCCTTATATTCTGCAATACTTAGATGCAGTTGTTTTCCGGCTCTAAGAAGTAGCTACCTTAATCCAGTATTTTCGTTGATGTCTTACTTTAGTGTCAGAATACTAGTCCACATTTATAGGGTTTCTATTCTTTCTCCATTGAACCTATAGGTTTGTGGAATCTTTGAACTTCATCTGCATCATTTCTGTAATTATTCCTTTCCGGGTACCAGTATTATGAGTTGAAAGATTTTTCTACTGATTGGTGCTCTTCTTCGTGGTTACTCCGCATATTTCTTTTATATTCTATACTGTCTCAATAAGTTTCATTATTTGTAATTTATTACTTTCCTATTTTTTCCGTTCACTATGGCGTTTCTTAGGTCTGTACATTTTTTAAAGATATCGCTACTCAACCGTACATGCATGGGTCGTCTTCCATCGTTTGAAATTCAGCTTTGAAATTCCCATGTCCAGTACAGTAATTTATATATTTCAATGCACTGAAGAATGCCAACTTCCACCGAATTCCTCGTGTTTATAACCAATACCTGGTCAGTCTGTAAAACAGATATTGCTGTAGCTCGCCCTTTGGCATTTTTGTATTATTTATATCCTGTATTGTTTTTGTAATTGCCAATAAAGACGTGATTATTATTATTATTATTATTCTTAAAACTAAGACACAATGGCTTTTACCAGTTCCTTGAAATTGGTATTTCCTTCCAGGAGTGATCTGCACCAACTCAAAGTCTAGCGAACATATAAAATCTTACTGAACTAAATACGAAATAACAATATCCATGGAAACATGGGGTTGGCTAATATACACATTCTTATATCTGTGCGTCTTTTCCTTGACCAAGAGGAGGCATTTTATTTTCCGCACGTCTCCGAAGTAAGTTTGTCACTTGACTTAGCCTATCTAAACCAAGAATATAATTGTGACTTACCTCAAACAATTTCATGCCGACAGAAAGTTAACAAGATTAAATATGCAATTGGGAAAACTACTTTGTGTTTGGTGTTCCTCTGATTACTCAATGCCATAGGTTTTGCAGTAACGTAGGATCTGGATGGATAATCACGACGGACGAGTAGACGACGAATAGTAGGAAATTAATATTTTAAGTATATATTGAAGTCTAATTGAATATATACCACTTAAAGTGAACGAAAGTTATCATCGAAATCATCATGCAGCATTCGTCTACAGAGAAATTGCCTTAACATTAGTCGACTCTGCCACTACTGAAGGGACCAATTACATCAACCCTCAACACCTAGTTGGTTTGTGGTTTTTCAAAAGGGATAAATTGTAACTCTAATATCTTTCAATCTCGATTTCCTAAGTTCAGATGATTATTATTAAGCTTGTTTTAAAGATTGAAAGTTATTGTTATTCCATGTTTGGTCGGTTAAATAACACCTTTCCATGTGCCCATCATGTAATCTTAACAATCCAGTTATGAATGTTTGATGAACATCTGATACGAGTAAAGTTAATTGGAGTGACTGGTATTCTTATATATTCCTAATAGAATCAGTTCTTCATTTTCTCAAAATGAATAACTTCGAAACCCTTTCAGTTTCCAACTCATTAATTGTCGTCATCCACGAGAGCCAATTATGGGATACGCAAGGATATACCAGTTGCTCGACTATATCGAGCATCACAGTAGCATACAAATGCCAGTGCTGATTCGTCGCTAAGATATCATTCATGGCGGACGAATATTTTTGTTAGTAAAGTGGAATAGCGGGAGGGCGCGTTAACGTCAGAGAAAAAAGGAGTTGACCGATCCGAGGCGTCATCAAAATCCATGCCGTAGGGTACGGGGTGACCACCCTCGATCGTCGGCAAATCTCGTTTCCTTCCCCATAGAACGGGGCTTAAGATGAACTCCATTCGCCTGTCAGAGGAGTGTATCGATGTAAGAACCACCAGCGCTCGCGAAACAGGGCCAGATGGCACGGAGCAACCCCAACTTTTATTCGCGTCCTGCACTTTTGATGTGTGTGTGGTACTCACCCACGATGACTCTGCCTTGGTGGGTGACAGGTCCGCACACCAACACGCGAATGCTAAACAATGGTTAAATCAGGGTGCGGGACGCCCGAGGGGTGACGAGGGTGTTTAATGAGCTGCCAGGAGTAACCAGAGCTGCGGGGGTGCGACGCGGATCTACGGCAGCGTCGGCCACGAGCCACGCACCACTTGACTATACGGGGCGCAAGTGCAGAATGACAAAACTACATACACAAGAGTATAAGGAGTACTGCGATTAACGCCCCGAGCACGAATCCGAGATGACCTTCGGCGATAGAGGGCGTCTCTAAAGAAAATTTCAGAGTCAGTAGCCATTCACCTATATAACTAAGTTTAGGACGCGGACGATTCAACAGGAGGAATTTGTTTCTTGTATTTGAGGTTGGGGTGATGGCTGATATTAATGATAAACGGTGTTGGTAATGGTGACATCGCCAACTCTAAGTGCCCCACTGGCTGCAAAATATATTTTTTAAACATTTTTATTCATGATACTTCTGGATATTGAACTTGATCTCAATTAGAGTATAGTTGTAACAATTTATAGTAGACACGAGTTGGTACGACCAACGTGAAGCCTTGATGATTATTTGGACTTCAATTAGTATAATTATACCGGTTTTTAAGAGAGATACTTATTGTAATTAGAACCCTGGTTTATTTCCTCATGCAACAATAAGCTGAATTTTATAAATAAATGGGTACCTCTAACCTATGACTGAATGACCATTGATGATGGAACCCGATTTGACTTAATTACACTCGTGATGATATCGATAGTTGTAGCCCAATCGGTACATAAATAAAAAATACACAAAAGAACTTTTTTAAGGCAGAATCCGTATTTTATCAAATGCGGTACACGGAGAAAATTTTTCACCGCCGTAATTGGTAACTTACAAATGTTTCGAATGCTGGTAACACCTTCTATGTATCAGGGATACTGCTTTTTTATATTATAGTCCCCCGTATTTGCAATCTTCTTAATTCCCTCGCTAATTGCTTGCCTAGATTCTCCCTCCAAGTATATCGGATGAAGAAAATTATACTTACGCGCATGCGCACGCAAATTCTATTCGCTGTTTCACGATTGTAGAAAGGGAAGTAGGATCGGTAAATAATTATGGCGGCATGAGGGGAAATCCTGAAACTGTGCTGCAATTATGGGGAGAATGGGATCGTACAGACGAGCACTTTCATACAATTAGTCACAAAATTTGTAGTGACGTTCTGCAAAAAAAATCGGCACATGACGGTCAAGTTAAACTATGGCTACATCACAAGTTTTACAGGTTTGACCATGCTTATTTTATAGATCAGGTACATGTGGAACCGCATGCTGTGCAAAATGTTTTCCTTACTCCCGGCGTGAACTTTTTTTCTTTGAAAGTGATTTTAATTACGCCATTGCACATCTGAATGGAAGTACAGTAGAGTACCGGTATAATTGCATCTCGGCTATATTTGTGGTCTGGGACCTCAGGAAGAGCCTGATGTGACGACGCGAACATAACGCGAGTAAGAGGAGTGGGAGAAAAGGCGCTCCCTGTTTTTTGGTAAATAAAACGAGACGGCAGAGGAAGGCGTGTAACCGAGTGGATAAATATACCGGGACTTTACTGTATACCTCTGAAAATGAAGATGGTCTGTTAGGTAATTTCATGTAGGTAAAGGTCCTTCAAAATGGTTCCAATCTCTATGAAATCATTTATAATTCGAATATTATAAAATCGATTTCAGTGCGAGGGAAAAAGTGAGGATGATGAGGTTTCAGTTGATATACATAACACGGATCGGGGGATGATGCTTGGCACCACGAGCAGATCGTCACCAACGATCAACGAAATAAAATGTGGCGTTTGTTTTTGATCTTTCATAACGAGTGTTATGTCAAAAATACTCCTCTTTGTTCCAATTGGCCGCAGTGTGAATGAACTGTTGGAATTGTGGGAAGTGGTCAATATCTTAAAAAGTTTTATGATATTCGACACTTGAAAATGTTCTTTCAAGAGATCTTTTGTTGTCATGGCTACATTTTACGGACCAAAGAGTAACAGACTTTGAAATTTTTTCGAACTTAGCAGGCACAATTCATCCTATACATATCCTCAATATTGTCAGGTACTGCAGTTTTACAGCCAAATATGAATTTGAAGGTAGTTCTTCTGCTATTCTTTAGTCAATGGACAGAGAGAAAGAAGGATTAACGAAACCATTAATAAATGCTAGAGAAGATTTGAAGATACGAAAATAGTAGAAGTAATAACATGAGAGATTATGGTTGATATTTGAAGTTTATGTAGGTAAGATTTAAGTACCTGAAATGGTAACGAAAATAGTAACTGGAACTGTTTTATTTGTTGCTATTTATTGTGAATCGTAACATTAAGTCATAGTATATGTCATTTAATATACTTGAAATAATGTGTTTGAATAGCTAATATCTTTCAATTTAATTGAATATTCTAGGCTATTTCGAACAAATTTGGAAAGCTACTTCTATATAAGATCATCTTGTCTTCAAGTTTACCTGTGATAGGTATCAATTAAAAATCCTTTACTTCCTACCATCAAAAAGGCCCTTGTCATAAGAGACCATGTTAAAGTAATAGATTTTATTTACTTATTTTTGATATTTTCAGTCGAAAACCGATCGTCACATTTAACAATAAAACAGACGTAATACATTTGGCAACCTCCTTCCGTAGTAAAAATATTATAGTGCAGTTCGAAATTTTGAAGTGCTATATAATGCAAAAACTTGTGTTTTCTAGACGTCTTATTTGAAGACATTATACTCTCTTTTCAGAACAAACGTCTTAATATATGCACGGAAAAAAATAGTACGTCGCTCCAGCCAGATTGCCCAGCTAAAACAGCTTCCCACTGCCCAGCAGGTCGCGATGTAAGTCGCGTGTGAAGACGTAAAATGACAATTAAAATTCGAAATCCTTAAAATTTTTTTTTCTATAAATAGGTATACTTTTCTTATGTCTTTAAGAATATTTCTACATAATTTCTAGATGATGTGGTTATTTATATTATTTTTATATGATTTTTTAAAAGTCGTTAATAGTGAAAAAATCACTACTTTTTTCATTTTAAGGCTTCCGTATTGATTACCGTGTTAGATACGACAAAAATGCACTGAACCTTTTTTGTAGAGCACAAAATTTCCTACAAAAAAGGCAGTGAGAGCCATAGTCTAATGTTAATAGATACGTCACGAATAAGATAACTATCTCTGTTCTAAAATTTCAATGATTTATTCAATAAATTGCGATGTTTTTCATGCCGTACATATTAACATTAGACTATGGCTCTCACTGACTTTTTTGTAGGAAATTTTGTGCTCTACAAAAAAGGTTCAGTGCATTTTTGTCGTATCTAACGCGGTAATCAATACGGAAGCCTTAAAATGAAAAAAGTAGTGATTTTTTCACTATTAACGACTTTAAAAAATCATATAAAAATAATATAAATAACCACATCGTCTAGAAATTATGTAGAAATATTCCTCAAGACATAAGAAAAGTATACCTATTTATAGAAAAAAAAAATTTAAGGATTTCCAATTTTAATTGTCATTTTACGTCTTCACTCGCGACTTACATCGACCTGCTGGGCAGTGGGAAGCTGTTTTAGCTGGGCAATATGGCTGGAGCGACGTACTATTTTTTTCCGTGTGGAGCTTCCTTGCATAGTGTCTCACAATGTGAGACATTATTTGCGCCTATCGATTGTAAATAAGAAATTTTTGTGTCTTATAATCTGAGACATATAATGAAGTCGGTAAAAGTGTCTGCATTTAAACGTTTTAGCTAATTTAAGACATTTATGTGTACAATTGCAAATCGAAAACACATTGCCGATTCGAATATCCTCTTGATTATTCGGCAACTGCTGACTCGAAGCGAAGGACGTTTTGATAAAAGCTACATAACCTACTTTGTTGATGTGCGGTTGTTCGATTGACGTGATTCCAACGGTTCATTATTGTGTTCGTAAATCCGATGTATAAACATATGCTTAATTAAGACTTTAAAGCAGTTAGTCCGAATATTGCAAACAGAACGCGAATGTTGATCTATTTTCACATAAATGTCAAACTTTTTTAGGTTAGGTATCAACTATCGAGCAGTACATTCACATTGAGATTGAAGACCCTTCTTATAGCGTCTCAAAAGAAGTTAATTATAACTTCTTTCTATAAGACACCCAAAAACGTCTTAAAAGTGAGGACGAAATGAGACACCGTTTGTGCAGGGTAGTGTCTAGTCTGTGAACTAAAATTTGTTAATGTTATTATATCCGCGGAAGTAGAAGTTAATAATAAAATCAGTTTTTAGATACAATCTATTATAAAGAAATCAAACAGATGTCTGTTTAAAGCGAATTGCTACCACAACTCAACGTAAGAAGTTACCACCATTTTTCTAACGAAAGTTAATGAACTATAACATTATAATTATCATAGGTTTTATCTGTAATAAATAATTTTTAAAGCTAACCGTTATTTCATTTGGTTTATGTATACATGACCATTAATCGAGACTTAATTTCTTTTAAGCTTGGATATTAGATAATAATAATTATTTTGAGTTTGAATGTCCTTATACAATAATCAAATTACAGTATGTTTTACAAATAATCATCGGACATTAAATGTTAGCCGCAAAATTAACGCACCTAATGAATATTGACTTTAAACATAAGAATTTACATAAAACTTAATTTCTAATAACTGAGAATGGAACTTGATAAAAGAAATATTCTCTAATGCTTAGAGATTCAGCGCTTAAATTTTATGACGCTTAGAAAAGTTCGTAAGTTCACATTGACTTGAAGGGTGGCAGTAGTACACAAATACTTGAACTATAGGCCTATAATTAAGTTTTAGGAGCTGACGATTCAACTGTAGGAATCGAATGTTCCTTTCGGTGTCAATTCGAGGTCGAGGGTAGATTTGGTAAAGTGTATTTGCGCATGCAAAATATCGAATAATATTAATTTATTTTCTTAAATATCATATAATATAACGAGTTTTTGTAATCATCATCACACAAATGAAAAAAAATGAAGTATTATAAAAAGAATAAGATATAAAATTAACTCTTTCAACTCTTAAATTAATCACAATTTTCTCCAATGATGGTATGTTTTAGACAGTCGGTATATAGGGGGTTTTGAAATTAGTGACTAAGAATTTGGTATCAGATTTTAAAAATTCAAAATGACGGAGTCAATATAGCTGACAAAAATGCTGAAAAATGATAATTATGCGTATATATCATTTGGTACGAAAGGCGTTTTGAGATTGCTGACTACGAATTCGATATCAGAATTTTAATATTTAAATTGGGCAGAGTTAATGTAGTGGGCAAATATTAAAAAAAAGTATTTTTTCACAATTTCATTTTTGTGGATTTGCTTACTTGAATAGAAAGAGCAACCGATTTAAAATAGAAACAGAAACGGGGAGAGCAATAGACGTCAAATCTAAACAATAGGCAAACAACAAATCTGATTATAGAAATATAGGGCGAGTAGAAGAGGAACATGGGAAGACTTTCATAGGAAGAATCTTTACCAGCAATGATATAGATGAGGTTCGGAGGCCTCATAAAAATGTAGGTCCATCCGAAAATATGAAAAATAACACAGTACAAGTATCCTGCAACTAAAGCAAAGAACCCAGCCACCTGAAAATGTTGTAGTTACTTTTCTAGCTAAAAGAAAGTACTCAAAGATTAGAAATGCATTTTAAATGCTCTAAAATAGAATTGGCATTTTTTGTTGTTATTTTTTATTTTGTTTTGTATTTATATGCCCAAAACTTACATGACGATGTTACATATCGGTTACGTTGCCTGATCTGGTAAAAATATATTTAGAAAAGAAAAATAAATGTGACAATCTAATAACCATCACACAGCTTCTAACAATAATTTAGACAGTCATTAAGAAATTTTACCAAATCGTTTTAGAAACGTGTTAGGTAGTCAAATTCTAGACGACTGCCTGGAAAACGTTTATCCAGCGTCTTAAAAACGTTGCATATCCCGTCGAACCGACGGACACATACACGATCTTGAGACGAAATGCACATACGTCATTATAACCACTATTCGAGACGACTTTTAACGCCATCGCGAAACGTTTCAAAACGTTTATTCCACCATTTGACGTTGATTGGGAAAAGGGAGTGTGGTAAGCGAAAATGGAGAAAAAAGTCAGAAAAATTATATCTTAGGGGAGTAGGGGGGTCTTGCTTGATTCGATTTCTAACTTAGGGCCAAGTGGGTGGGGGGGGGTGTGGCTCCTGTACTGCGTACACATTATAGTAGTGTAAGTATTCTATAAAGTATAGTACATTTTATAAATTATATCAAGTATTACAAAAAAGAAACTTTTCTTGCAAAGAAAGTTTTAAAAGTGACATCCGGTAATTGTTAAGGAAATTTTTCTCGTCGTATTACTTTTATATATAAACAGTACAAAAAAGTATTATTCTTGTTTCGTCAGTTCGTTTCACCTTTATTACAACTTCAATTCTTTATTTCATAATGTTTCTCAAGATTATGAAAACAAACTCTCCCCAAAATTATCTTCCTTCCGTTCGATGATCCTTTACGTGATGAAACGTTTTCATCCTTCACTATTACGGAGCGGAAATACACGACCGCAATTCTCCGGTACTTATATGCGACGTGAACGTACTCGTGAAACTCCCTGGTATATTCTTCATATCTCCCGCATGAATAAGCGTCGATTGGCGTAAAACGTTTGCCATTCAAGTAACGAAGACGTCCGTGAAATCGGCTACAACTTCTTCGGTCAGTCCGTCCATTGACTACCGATTCTTCCCCCCAATACGGTATTCAGTTTCTATTTGCGGATGAGTTTGATGGGCAGCTCGTAGATTGAGTTACTTGACACGTGGTCGCACCAGATTTGTCGAATTAAGAAAAATCCCTCGATATCGAATTTCGGCTCTCTTAAAGATAATGTATTGTAAAATTGGCGTAATTTATTGCGCTTTTTGGAAATCGATCGATTCATGAATGGAAATTTCACATCATTCTCGCCACGGTTCTCAGAAAAAATTAATCAGAAAATCAGGTAGCAGACGTAGTTCACTCTTTATGAATGGATGCTCAAATTGTGGGTTATTCACGCTGTGTCGTCATTTTTTTTTCTCAGAATAGTTTTCAAAATATTGCGAATGATTCTGAAGAAAATTAATAACTGCATTGTATGGAATTCTGGAATCAAATTTCAAAAATATATTTCTTGCAAGTATACGATATAGGAAATTATTGGACAATTTTATTACAAATGAAGGGGAATTTTATTATATCTACAAAACACATCTTGACATTTTCTAATATGTGTGGCCAATTTTTTTCATAAATAATACTATTGAATTGTCAGGATCGTTAATTTTCTGATAGTTGTCCGAATTGTTCCGATGTGTACATAAACTATATCTTGTTCAACTTTATTTTTTATTTAAGCGCCATCTAGCGCCTAAAGTAGAAATATCTATTAATTTATTGCATAATTCACATTTTATATTTTCATGCAAGTTTTCATTACATGTATGGAAACATGAATGTTACTCGGAATATTTAATACAATGAAATATATAGCCTAATGGAAAATTACCATACCTATATGAGATGTGTGAATGTTCATATTATAAATATTATTAAAAATTGTCTCATTGCGTAATAAGGAAATATTTTATATCACACAATGATTAATCACTTTAGACTATTATTCTTATATTGTGTTTAATAGTGCATTATGAAGCTAGGGCATAACATTTGATATTACCTAATTGTTGCATATGCTATGTATTGTACTGAGGTTAAAATTCGGTTTTACGGACTTTAGTACTATTTTGTTCTTAAAGAAGTAGTTCAGAAGTTTCTGTATACAACTGCAAAAATTCCCTGAAATTGCGTTCCTGAAAAATTCTTACTTTGGTTCAAAATTCCAAAGGTAGATTCAAAGTTTTAAAAAATCCGAAAATAAAATATCCGAACGTGTAAAATTCCGAAAATTAATAAAACAGAAAAATAAATTATACAGGTTTGGTGGTACTGAAGTCCTCAAACTTAACTTTTGTGCATAACGTTAACCATAATTATTTGCTTTAATTAATTCGAATGATAAATTAATAAGTTGACAATCAATACGGCACCAATAGTACATACTTTATTTTTTTAAATTTTACACCTTCGGATTCTTATACTTTAGAATCAATGCACTCTCGGAATATTATTCAATGGGAATTTTGAACCTCAGCTAGTTCTTAAAATATAAAAATATATGGAAGTATATTGGATATGATTATAATTGCTAATAAATAGATATAGAGAGTGTTGTGAGATATGTGAGAATATAATATAGTAATTTTTACTATTGTCTTTCGACTGCTGCAGTTAAAATTGTATTTAACTTTCTTCAAAAACTAATTTGATATTTTTATAGTGAATTTATTTATATTAAAAAAATGTGGGAAATGATTTCGGATTTCAAACAAAGGTGCAATACTCCGACAGAAGTTCAGATCCTTCATTTTTGTAGAAAAATTGTTTCTACTTGGATTTTTATCACACAATTCTTCCGATTTTATGTAATGTATTCTTTTAACATCATCAAGGATGTGAATAATACAAAAAATAACCAAAAATTCCTTACCTAATGAATATTCCATGTATGTATATCGATTTTAAGAAAAAACTTTAATTATTTATTTGTCGTTCTATTGAATCTGTTATTTTCAAAACATACTTCTAACATTTCTCTAAAAAAATCGGTATCAATTTTATTTCATTTCAATCATATATAGTTTCTATTTGCACGTGGTTTGAATGTCACTTTTGAGAGGTTAAACTGACGACAGAAAGACAACAAAATCGTCTTATAATTCTGGACTTTATTTTGGTGTTATATAAAACCATTTTCATTCATGTTGGCGAAAATTCGATGAATTCAAGCTTTGAAGGAATTTCCTCTCATATAATTTTGTGATTCTTTAAAGCAAATTCAAAGTTGTCTGATTCTATCAAGAGGTAAAGTCATGTCAATGTTTTTTTCATATTGAGAATTAAACTGAATACTCAAAAATATGATATTCCTCACGGCGACCGAATTGGTTAATTCAATGTTATATTTCAGATCTCGGCAATCAAATGTTGATAGCAATAATGGTATTGTATGCAAAATGTGCATAAAACGCGATTTTACGCACCGTTCTTAACATGCGATTAAATATGACCGTGCGTAAAATTACGCACTCGTTGAATAGTATTTTTTTTTATAATATTATATGCGTAAAGTATGTGCGCCGTTTTTTGTTGTGATAAAAATAGTTTTTTTTGCATACGTATATTAAGTTTTTTTCATTATATTATAACTACGCATAATTTATACAAACATAAATTTGATATTAACAAATGTCCATTCTAATATTTATTTGGTCACAGTATTTCTATTACTAAACTTGTAAGTTTATTGCATATTTTTACTTTGGGCTTTAAATCTACTTCAGGATCAAAATATAATGACTCGCCATATTCTATAGAAATGCTCCAATATCAAATCCAAAATTACACGAAGGATATACAAAGAATAAAAAAGAATACACTTAGTCTAAATATAATGAACATTTTTTATTCTCTCTGAACAGTTACATATTTATGACTTACTGCAATGTGAATAATAGAACAATTGTTTCTTGGAATATAAATATTCTAATAAAAATGGATGTAAGGTATGAAGTGGCAATCGATTTTCTTGCGACTGAGAATCTAATTCATTTTCCATAAATAATTTTGAAAAGGCCCTCTGGGATGCAAAACAAGAGCTTTTAAACACTTTAATTAATATATATTTCCAGATGAGTTAATAAAATGATAATCACTCAAGTAAAATTAATTTATACATTTTAGAAAAAAATCTTTTATTTAAATATAATTTTATGAAGAAAACGTTAAACGCAATATTAGTAATTGGTACTAATATAATAAATATACTTTTGCTTCAAGATTGTGTTAGAATGTAAAATAAATATGAACAAATTTACTACTTCTAAAACAATGGCTTCTTGCAGATTATTAAATATTTAACCCACAAACAAATTGCTGGTAATGTGACATAATAGATTAGGAATACGCAAGAGAAAAATTAACACTTAGTTTCTTCGTCAAATCAGAAGATAAGACACGTGATTTGAAACGAATACATAAGGGTTCTAATAGCTGACACGTGATATTACATGACTAAATGAATATTTAAAACGGTAAATGACTTCACGAGTAGGTGGAAGATGTATTTAAGAGGGTGAATAGTTGATATGCCAAAATGGACTAATAATAAATGACTGAATTAACGAATTTGGGACTACATAGATTAATCAAAGAATACATAATGAACTGACAGTTAATAGAGTAGAAGTGCATTTATTATTTAAAGTAAGATCTGGTACATGGATTAGATTTCAAAATAAATTCATGAACAGATAAAGAGTATTAATTTGCTGAATACATCCTTCTTCTAATTCATTATGTATTTTGTTGTTCCTTGGCATAACTTATAAATGTAATTAAATAAATGTAAAGAAATAAAAATTAATTTCACGTTTTTCTTTAAATAAATCATTTGATGACCCATTGTTTTCAGATTATAGTATACTTATTTTTTTTTGTAAAATCTTCAATTAAGAAACGTGTAAGATCTGTACATTATACATATAGCACGAAATAACATGTGAAGAAAATGCATTAAGATAGTGAAGATTTAATTAAGAATTATTAAGGTTGATTATATATTTAAACTCTTATATAAAAAGAATTAAAATTATATTATTTCGATTTATTTTAAACAAATGTTTGTTTTCAATTTAAATAAAGCGTTAACACTCTACAGCCTTAATCGTAAAAAGACAATGAAAATTTAAATGTTTAGTCAGTTAAATTATACTGATTATAATTATTTGAAGAAAATCTACAGAGGATAGTATAAAATTTGAGATTCTATTAAACAATTGCAATAATATATCCAAATAATAGTAAGAAAATACAAAGAAATAATTATAAATAAAGATTCAATTTATGTTATACTTTCTATATAATTTTGTGTAATTAAAAACAATAAAATAAATATTTTGTAAACAAGGGATTTTTTTTATATTTAATTATCAGTTCTGTCAATATAGTAAGTTCTACAGAATTCCTCGTAAAATTAATGACTGAATAGATAGCCGAAGCTGAATGGCGGATAGTGTCACGGATGAAAGAACAAGTACAACAGACGTACAAGTAGAGATAAGAAGCTAAAAATCAGATTAGATGATTAACTGAAAAAATAAAAAGGGGAAGCAAATTAGGGAGTTGATGAAAAATCCTGGAAATATATTCATTATTTAACATGAACATAACTAGAATTAATTATTATTAAATAATTTTTGAACATTTTTTATGAAAGAGGAGGGTTGGATTAATAATAACCTATCTCAGTCGCTATAATCGATAGGGCATCGTAAAAACAAGACTTTCAAAACAGTTTTCATTTCAGAAAGTAACAATAGAATTGTAACGAGCAGACATTTTTCCTTCAGGAGTTATTATAATCATACCACATTTTCAGCGCAAACTTTATTTGAAACGTCAACTCGTTGATTTATTCGGTCTCGGTCTCCCTTCAAAAGGCACAGAGTATAAATGCAGTCCAATTTCAGATCAAATAGTTTTTGAACGTTCGTGTAATCCTACGTTAAGTCTCCCCCACTATTCCCCTGCGCAGTTAGTACGAACCCAATAAAACACGCGCTTATTCGGATGCCTAACAATGAAGCTAAATCATTGATTTGTCCAACTAGGTCTCGACACGGGCTTAAATCCTAGTTTTACATGTGATTAAAGCTCGGCTCGAAAAGTGTCGACTGGCTCTTTGGTATTATCGCGATACAAAAGGAGCGGACGTAAAAAATACCTGCCAGGATCTTAAACACGCCCGTGAGCGGGAGACGGTTCAGTAGACAAATGTAAATAGAGAAATACTGAATGCGTTTTATTGTAATCTACACTTTTGTGCTAATGAATTGTCTCTGATATGCGAAAGGGGTTCAACTTATTCACTTGTGTACTAGAAAAAACCTATTTCGTAATATAATTGTTATTACTCGCAAGATTTTTTATTACGTTGAACATTCCCGTCGAAATTATAATTTTCTGGTCAAACTGTTATGGTGGACCTAGTTTGGTAGTCGTTTCGGAATGACCGCGGTTATTAGAATTGAAATGGTTAGGTTTTAATTACCAAACCTGGCAAAAGAAAGAATTTGGCAGCAATAACCGAACAGTATGATTGACACAATGTATGTGCATAACTTCCATGGGCAGTTTGAGTTTAGTGTATTTCCCGTAAACCAAACAATTTCGCCGCAGATATTTTGTCCAACCAATCTCATTTAGACTCAATAGCAAACCCGTTTGATTAAGCCAAACACCAAAAAATTGTTGCAGGATTTGTAATCCGTCATGTGTGTTCATTCTCATTTGAATCATGTCCTCAAACCGGGAAACCCCTTTATTTTCCTTGAAATTCAAATGGGTATTATTGTTTTGAACGGTTATATTAACAGATTGACGCAATTAGGAAAATCCTAAATTCGGAAGTAGTAATCGATACAAATCTAAAATATCACAAAGTTTTTTCAAATAATGGATCGCTCTTTTATTGGTCCTTGAGTGAAAGCAGTTTTCTGGATGAAAAATCGAATTCGTTAACGAGTTCCGTCGACGTTGGGTTCGACGTCGGGTCCGGGTTCGAGGTTCCTCTCTCGTTGGTTTCCGATCTCGTCATCGCGGATGAATACCAGCTCTGGGCATTCTTCAAGTAAATTATAGTCTTGAATGGCGGCGCAGTAGGGGGTTGGCTGGCACGCGTACACCGGGGTACACCTGCCCCCATAGACATCTGTCCCCTGTATTTCCATCGCGAGTCAAACTCCGGCGGACGTACGCAGTACACGCACACACATATATATGCATGTATGATAGTTGTACTCTGAATGTATGCATTCTGTGCTTTACAGCCGCACGCGCGACGCCAGTCATTGTCGAGTTCCTGTCGAGCATTCACCACCGTCAATCACCGTGCTTTAGCATCGAACCATTATACCTAGTCGACGACTCTGCTCGGTAATTTCAATCGCATGTGCCGGACACCAAGATATGGAATAGTGGGGATGACCGGAAACCGGCCACTGAACTTTCGCACTGGAGTCCTCTGTTCCTTTTGCGAACTTCCTCACTTCCGAAAAAAAATGGTGACTTTTGCATTGAAGTATACAAGGGTTGTAACTAGTCAACAACCCTATAACCGTTACAACTTTGCACCACTTTTTTTGGGTTGGCATATTTTCATGGTTAATCGAAATTCTACAGATTTTAATTTGAACTAAATAAAAATAACAATATCATCAATTTTTGTAATTTGTCTCTATTTGTTTCGTTGGACCATCTTTCGCATGATGACTTCTTCTATGATCATTGATAGCGCCAGTATGCTTGTATTTACAAGATTAAAAAAAAGGTAGAGGACACTACATTTGATGGACCGGCATCTAAAATAGAAAACCCGCATAAAATTATGTACGAGCACCGAAAATTTTGACAAATATTTCATAACATCGGAAGTAAATAGGTGCAGCCAATGTCGCTGCAACACGATATGATATAGACGAGATCTGCGGTAGGGTATAATTATGAGGAATACTCACGTGCTGCAGCTCGAGGGCTTTGTTCGTGATTTACCACAAAGGCCTGCAAATGCCAAGTTACATTGAAAAGCCGAGCTGTGCGCCGCAGGACGTTACTACTCGCGCAAACCTTCTGGTCCAAAACAGATGCGGAAATTCGACGCCGGTGCATTTGTTATTTGCCGAGGATGATCCCTTTTTGTATTCAACGAGGAATAAGTATTCGCTTTCCTTTCGATGGCTTCGCGAATCGTTAAAGTCTATTTTTCCTCCAGCTAGGAAACGAATTTCATAATAACCGTCAATTAATAAAGTTATTTTATATTATTACAATATGTTATTTTGTTACTCCATTTTCCTTAATTGTTACGTATACGTTACATGCATTTGTCAATTGGGATTTTTATAACTTTTGACGATATTATAAACAAGTGGTCGCAACGCAAGGGAAATATAAGGAACCGGTTGTTGGTTTCAAACCCTTTTTGTCACTAATTTACTGGCTATAGAAAACTTTTTTTCTATCAAAACTCTTAATAGTCACTATACGAATCTTCTTAACTATGGCTCCAAAACTTTTAATTAATATCTAAATAATATAAACTAATATTTTTATTATAATTTTCGACTAGCTTATTGCCAATTGATTTGGGACTTCACTACTGCATTTTTTAAAGTTTTCTGCAAAGTTTGAATCCAAGGCTTCGATATGATACTTTCACACCAAATATTTATAATTAATGCTAAATTGTTTGTAAGTGAAAACAAATAATTAATTGTACTGTAATTAGTTAACAAGAAAATTGCAGTCAATATTAAAGGCAGAAGACCCCTATGATGCATGTGTTTGTTTGTTGTTTAGGGGCCTTTAACTTGATTACGTGATTTCATGTCAATTTTTCTACTATTTATAGTCGTCATATCCATACCTTCACTAACGGAATGTATTCCTCCTATAAGGGAGCTCTTTTTCAAAAGTTAAAAAGTTTGCTTGTGTTATATTAAGCCCACAAAAATTGTAATTTTCTTATAATTAATTCTAATAACAGTTTTTATTATAAATAAATCAAAGTGTGGCATGCTACATTTACATGCTTTCAAGAGAGATGCCAAAGCGATTAATATTAAAATGTCATTAAACGATATTTATATAGTGGTCCTGAATATCTCATATAATATAGAACATGTTTCGTGGAAAATGAATAAAGCGATATTAAAAATTGATTTGAGCCTCTTTCTTAACAGTCAAATGAAAAATTAATGGTGAGATTACTAAACAGTAGTCAGTGATCCCCTAACGCAGACGGTAAAATTCGATAAATATCGATCGTGCAGACCAACAAGAATGTCGAATATTTTGAAAAATTCATGAACGCAAATCTAAGCATTGTCTTCGAGAGGACTCGTCGCGGAGGTCCGATGTCCAGGTCGGCTGTAAGTCGAAGTCATTTATCATCGATTAAATGCTCAACGATCGGTCAGGGTAATTTTACGAAATTTCATGAATTAGGAAAAGTCTCCCTCCTCTGGGTAGTTTGCGTTCTCTCCCTCGTGCACTACGGGGGAGCAGCTAGGGCCAGCCACCAGTATGTCACTGTACAGACCAGCACCCCAATACAATGCAGAACGCGCTACCATTGCTAGACGCGCTAGCGCGATCGATATGTGCACTCGGCGGAAACGAACCAATGGTAGGTCGATCAAAGAGAAATCACTGCAGTGTACCAGTTACCGAATGACAATGAATGATTGCCAACCAGCTACTTTTTTTACGTTCATTTTTTTCGTTTTCGATTATTTTGATGTACGCGTTTGAATTACGGCTTCTAAATGAAATGAAGTGCGCATGATTCTATAGGAAGTCATGCTGCAGGATTATGGGTGCAACGAGGATTTATCAAGATGTGCATAGAGAGCACTGGGTGAATGGGACGGTTGTAACGCATTAATACTTTTTATTTAATTATTGTAAACATGTAGATTTTTTTGTGTAATTGTTAAAAATGAGAACCCCGTCATTGATTATAAATAATGGATGTAAAGAAAATTATTATTTATGACGGATATGAGAAATAGGTGGGCACAATTTCAGCCAATCATTTTTAAAAGTTTAAATTTCAAATAAAAAAAAAAACAATGCGGATTTTTTTTTGCGAGTCGTTGCAGGGTCCGCACGATCGGATCTTGATGTCAAAAATTGATTGAATCCCCCTCCAAAAATTCAACGCCTTTATGACCATAGGATACCGTCCGTCGGATCTCGGCTGTGCATTGATATATCGTCCACATAATAGTTCTATTGAAGCATTACCATTATTGGTGAGATTTGGGGAAAACGTTCGTGTGCACTAACGGATTCGTCGCAGCTTGCGCGGTGTTTGCAAATAGGCCTTGCTTTCAAAATTATTGAACAGCGGCTAAACGGCGAGACGAATTTTCCCTGTCAATTTCTGCCATCGCATATTTTGGACATGTCCATTGACCCGCATTCGACCCTCGACAATTTGAATGTTGAGTTCCTTTACTCGAAACGACTTTGTTAGAATTGATATTCAAATGTTAACTCATCTTATGCAATATTTGACAATTAATTTGTGTGCTATGTAAGTTAGACATTTTGGTTTTTACCACTGATACACGATTTTAATTCGTTATCTTATGATATCCTAGTATCCCATTTTCGTCTTACAAGATTCTTTAATCCGAAAATGGATTAATTACATCTGTTTTTGGTCAGATTGGATACATGTTTTGATTTGACCTAAGGTTGACAAAGTCAATGAGAAATTAAATAAAGAAAATTACATTTTGAAAACACAAAGAAAATGTACATGCAGATTACCATAAATAAAAAGGCATACAAAAGGTGAATCTTTAAACCGATGATTTTTTTAATCCGCCCTTGTGTCGAACAAGGAATCATATATGTGTCCAGGAGCTGAAGTGGATTTTATGCAACCATGAGCAAAATATTATTATTCGATTCTCTCAACTCGGCATACCCCTGTTTTGATAGATCTTTTCTTGGGTGCTCCGTTTGATCGAGCGTTTCGTATTGGCTATTTATTTTCCTAACACTTGGGTCCCATGTGCACCGCGAATAGTCAGCGTCCACCCCTTGATTTTTCGACGCTTCGCCTTATTCTTTCGGATTTTGATCATGACGGATGATTTCATAATCCAGGATGAATAAAAATCATATATAAAACAAGTCAGTAAAGAAAGTCGAGTTTTAATCTCCGTATTAATTAGTGTCCATTTCATCAAAATTTTGTATCCTACAAGAACCCGAATTGTCACTATAAAAAATGTTTATAAATCAACATCAAAGCAAGGTGAACGTACTCCGATTAGAAACGGAGTCAGTTTTCTTAAAAAGCTTGGGTTTCTTTTGTAATTGTTTGAAATTTTCCGGTAACGTATTTTAAATATAATGGAAGTAAAAAAATTAATAGCCGTTGTGTTTCTAACATTCGTTGCGATACATGCTCGATTTGCAATACGCTGGATTATGTGAGCAGCGATTTCTGATACATCTGGCGAGCTGTGATTTCCACAAAGGACACGTGTCCACGTCACGTGCTTGCTCATTTTTACACAGTCTGCCATTCCGTTATAGTGGATGGAGTACCGAAATTCCTGGAATTTGAAGTTTCAATTTACTTACAAATGGAAATTACACACTTGTATTCAAACTGATATTCTTTGACTTGTAATTTTACAATATTGGCAGATGGGAATTAGTAAATATATAATTTTGCAAGAACGGTTATGCGCAAGGTGTTTTCGAAATTGACATCATGTTATATAATGTAGCAAGAGTATAAATTATATTTAAAACTTTGAAGTCGGTTGAACATGTCTTGTGATACTTGTATCTAAATTGCGCGTACTCGATTAATTGTTTCAGCAACAAGTTATAAAGTTTGCCATTATAACACTTTTTTGAAAGTTTTGATCGATTACATACATGCTCCTTAATACTTAAATAAATAAAAACAAAGAAATAATTTAAAAAATCGTAACTATTCGTATATACATTGGAAGAAAGTCAAAACGTTGAAACCAAAATCTGAAAAGAAAAAGAAAAATCTTCCTGATTATGTAACAAATCAAATAGTTATATTTCATGCAATATTACGAAAGGTTTCGATTACAATAGGTTTAAATGGTAATAAACACAAATGTTTTGCTAAAAAGTATTGTATTATCGATATTTACTTCAAGTTTTCTTCGAATGAAGCAAGTATTTTACCGCTATGAGACCAGTTATTTTGTAATGGTATTGATTTTTTATTTGCATCTGCTCTTTCATTTCATCAACAACAAGCTTAATGTAGTGCAATTTGACCACGGCCTCCTGTTAAATCTTGTTTAATTTTGATATTCTTTAGTACCGATTACTAAACTTAGAGAATGTAGAAAATTAATAATAAGTGCAATATTACTTTATGAATTACTGCATAGTAATCAAGATTAAATGTAAGAATAGTAAACAATTATTTATTTCATCATTTAAATAAAATTAAACAGTTATTTTCCTTAGCAGGGTGTATAATAAACTTTTGCGCCCGCAAGCGATCAGCGTTTCTGAGGGGCGGTGAAGTCGTTGCGAGGAAATCGGGTGATCGTGTTAGGCGTAAATAGTAGTTTTCGATACAAGGGCGTATGCGTAAAGAACTTTACACACACACACACGTGTGTCGAAATATTGTTTACTTTTCGTGTGGGCTTTTTCGTGTGTAAAGTATAATCGAGTGCGTAAAGTTTACTTTACGCACAAGTTTACTTTACGCACCGAAAAGACGTACATAAAAAATGTTAACGGGTTTAAAGTTCGAGTTTATGACAACAAATTAAAAATAACTATTTCGTCATAAGTTGTTGTAAAATCAAATTTTACATCGCCATTTTGCGGGAGTAAAATCGCTTTTCTCCTTTGAAAATGTACGCTCTTGTAACAATAATAATTATTTTCTCAAGGAATTCATCGTTTTTTACTTCGAAACGAAAATTCAATGAATAATAGAAAAAGTCTTATAATTTAACCTGTGCATTATGCGAGTTAAAGAAAATCGAAAAATAGTTTGAAAAGAAGATCGGGTACACTGAGAAAAAAAATCCATAATTAAATGAAACACACAGTTGGAAAATATAGTTAAAAACACTATGAAAATAGTCAAATTTACCACTTTTATAGTCGATTTACTATAATTTTGTTACACCAACTATCTCCTCATAGTTAAAAAAAATCAACTATGTAGAATGGTTTAAATAAATGTGACAAATACCGTGAAAATAACTACAATCTAGTGTAGTCCTCATTTCACACTATGTCTCGGACTAAAGCTTTATACTTACTATTATTCACAGTTAAAGTCTGTATTTACTATAAATTAATAGTAAAATCTGTCGCATCCCGTGTGAGTTGATGGCCACATGGCGACGCGGCGTTTGCACCTATTTTCTTCGAGCCCGTGGCTCCCGTAGTGGATTTTTATTTGGTCATAAGAAGGAACATCGGGAGTCAAGATATGATAATACATAATTGAAAATTGACATAATTAAAACATTGAAATTTGTGGGTATAGTGGCATTGTATAATACATTTTTTAATTGGCTAGACTGGCGAAATTCACAAACTTAGCGCAGTATTGATTTTTTTGTTTTTCTCTTTGTTTCCTTGTTTATCATAAACAAAGAACTAATATGCTATGATATATCTAGTTTACAAATATTTTTATAAAGTAAATATTGACTCCTTACCACAATTTTTATGACATTTTCTTATAGAATTTCTCTCAGTGAAGGTAGAAATTTTCTGAAATGACTATTCCAAAATAGTTGAGTCTATTTGTCTATTATAAGTAGCATTTGTAAACAATTGTTAAACTTTAATATTTCAGAGAGTTATTTTAACTATTACCGCATACCAAGTCCTCATTTCACACTATATTCGTAGTAAAAAAATGGTCATTTCAAATACTTTTTTTTCTGAGTGTACGGTGAACTGTCCGAAGTTTACACATCAAACTTACTTTTTGGTATTACTTTAAAATCTAGAAGTTGGAACGTCAAAATTTTCGTAATGTGTCTCAACAGAGAAACACTATGTTACAAATATAAACATAATCATGTTTTTTTGTTAAATAAATATATCGGACGACCTGTAATTTGCGTACTCTGCGGCATGATGCGCATGCTAAATTGTCCGAACAGAAATAATAATTATAGAAATTAACGGAGTAGAGAATATTTATCTTTTATATTATTCTTATGTTTACATTACTAATTTATATGTATTATATAAAATTTCATTACTTTTTAACGCATGTCGCATTCCTCTGCTAATTATTTTTTCTATTTTTGTTATCTATCTGTTATCTATTTATTTTTTTCGTCATTTCTGCAGAAAACGCAAGTTTTGTGTTACTTAATTTTTCAATTTGCGAAATAACACGAAAAAGTAAAGCATAAAGTTGAAAAGCAATAGTTAGGATTATAATTTTTAAGCACACTGCGAGAAATACGAAAGCATTAATACTAAATATAGTGCTAATTTATTATTTTTTTACTAATGCTACTGCAAGGAATATCTAAAGTAAAATCTTATATCACTGCTTTTAACCTTTTTTTTCATTTTTTAAATAGCAGATTACAAGTAATAAATTTAACGCAATTGTTGTTTAGATATTATATTCTTATATATCTATATACTTATGTCACCTTGATTTTATGATTTCTATAATTGAATATGTTTGTTATATTTCCGTTATTACTAATATATTACTAAATTTGTTGCTTCAAGAATATTCCGACGAAATAAAAATATTGAAATTGAAAAGTACTTCGGTTGATATCAAAAAGCAGTGATATCAACAGAAGTACTTTTCAATTTCAATATATTTCTATAATCGAGATAGTATATACAGAAAAACTATGTTTAGTGGAAATCCCTTAATGATCTGATGTTTGAAATATAAGAACCATTCAAATATTTAATTATCACTTAAGAAACCCGGGAAAGTATCGATAATTTTTAGGAGAATTTCTTCATACTTTTATAAAATTTTGAACTGATTATAATTTACCGTGCTTTTATAAAAATTATCAAAATATTCCACAGAATATATTGACGATCAGCACAAAAATTGTCAAGTTTCTCGTATCCTCAATATCCTGAATCTTCAGTCATTTTCAGTTTTTCTACATCTCCGACAACGACAATCCGATTACAACATATGTAATACTGTAGCATCAGGTTCATATTATATAAAAAAAAACACAATATTCTAACGAAGTTTATCTTCATTTTTTTTCAAAAATAATAAACAAGATCATAATGCATGTTCTTTACTTTCCCTAACTTAAGAATTAAAATGTTTCCAAACAAAAAATTTTCTCATTCGGGGAAACAAATGGACGTCAGAATAAAATAATATTAGAAAAAAATGGAATATTAACGTACCTTCCTTCCACCCTTGTGCGTCGTAAGTCATTCATATGCTATTGCGTACGAATTCCATAAAATATGAACAAGCGGATATTTACTTAAATAAGAGAATTGTTTGAAAATAGTTAAGAATAGAAAGTTAAGAATAGTTTATAATAATGTTGACGAAAAATAATCCTAGAAATTGAATCTCATCTGGTGCCCAAGTTGTTCAAGCAGAGTCCTTTGGCGTCCGTCGGAAAGCATAACTAGGCTAGTGCTATTGGATGTCTGCAAAGTCCTAAAAAATCGATATAACGACAACCCATGACTTTCTAATGCAGTCAATGGCATTTGAATATCCAGAAAAAATGTTTTGCTCTTATTATTCAAAATAATAACGATTTAGCTCAATATAATAAATAAAACAAGACAAGTATTTATGTTCGCAAAATATGTTTTATTGACAAGGTATAAAATCTGTACAATATAATTCCTGGCACGTCAATTCTATCAGAATAAGAGCACTGTTTGAGGCGCGCTGTCATGGACATGATCACGAACTAACTCAATTCATTGTTATATATATCAAATTAACGTAAGGCATGGGACAGCCTCGCAATTGGCCAACGGAACGAGATCAATGAGTCGAGATCCAGCTACTTACTAAAATGTATCTTAATCGATGACTAGAGCGAAAAGGAACGTTAACCCTATTTAGATTACATAGGATTTAAACGGGGAAATTCTCACTAGAGACTTTCTTCAATTGCAATCGATCTGTCGCAATACATTGTTATTTCTCGAAGAAATCGCGCCTTACTCTAATCTTCTCAAAATAGAATATTTACTTACAAAGTAGATAACGATATACTTTAGCATCATTGCTTCCGCGATTTCGTTTTTCATCGTAACATTACATTCGCTGAAAGCATAACGTTCCGACGCACTTGTTCCCAATGTACTTCCTGAAGTTAAGGCCGCCGTTTGACTTTGGACGTTTCAGCGGACGATTGAAATCGAATTCGCTTTGTTTTCATTAAAAATGTAAGTTAGATAAAAGTTCTGACTGGCGCGATTCGAATTCACGAATTTTAGAAAAATAAAATTGCACGAGTTATACAAGTCGCGGTATTATTCTTTTTGAACTGCCTAACCCTCTGATTTGACGTACATAAAAACCGAAAAGAATTGACACCAACTTTGAATGAAAACCGTTAAGTGAAAAGATAAGTCCATGTCAACTCCTTTTCATTTTTGTAGCATCTAGGGTATAAAAGCAAAATTTTGATTTTGAAAAATCAATCATTTTTTCGTCAGTGTTTGCACTCTCGGTTTTTACGACGAGTTAATTAGGTGTACATTTAACTTATGGCTAGGTATTATTTACAGAGTGGCGTGCTTATGACGATTTTCTGGTTCTTTGAGTTTTGTACAGGTGGCAATCTAGTGTCAAACTTTTCATTCTTCTCTGTTGATGATGCAAAAAGGAATGGAACACAGAATGTTTAAAATCGTCAACAAATAAAACAGAAATAGGGGTTTGGTCACTCTGAATGCTCACAATCTTTGAACCACCCATTTGTTCTGAAGTTTAACCGATTAAACGCCACCTCATGGAAGCAAACCCAAAATCTTGATAATTTCTTACCAAACCTTTCAACCCCCCCAAGGCACTAATTCGCGAAAAGTTCAGAGGCACTGGTACATATTGTGGTGAGCCATATGATGATGAACAGCGGGTATCTGATGTTGCTGGTGATGATGATTCATGTACATCCGCTGATCGTAGCAGGTTTGGTATTGAGGAACTGGAGGACTGATGCTTTGGTCGCTGTAGCAGTCGTACTCCTGCCACTCCGGTGTGAATCTTTCCTGATGTTGGGAATAGCTGTAGGCCGCGTGTGAAGGACCAAGTCGTTTTTGGGCCGCGACGGCGCAGCTTCCGGTAGATGATGTGATCATGTTGCCGGTTTCCCCGATGCTGACGGTGACGTTACCCACGTTGACAGTTATTTCTCCTCCGATACCCGGTGACGACCCTAGAGTTTGCGAAAGTGCCCAAATGTAGTTGTGGGCGAAGCGGAGAGTCTCGATCTTGGTGAGTTTCGTATCTTCGGGGAAGGTCGGCAGAGCCATCCTGAGGCGTTCCAGGGCGTCGTTCAGGGTGTGCATCCTGTGACGTTCCCGATCGTTCGCCTTTATGCGCCGATTCTTTTTTAGCCGGAGCACCTGCGGGGAAAGAGGAAGAGGATATTCGATGATCGCAATTGCGTGCAAGCTATTGTTAGGAAATAAGAGAGAGAGGGTGTCGGTTCTTCCTCCGACTGACGAAATGAGATGACAGGTGCCTTTCAATATCGTCTGCACGATAGGAACACTCCGGGGACCGAGGAAGCAGTGAGGATGAAAGAGAGGAAACGGGAGAAAAAGGAACTGGGACGAAACAGTCGCTAGGAGCGGATATTTCGAATCCAATTCGGACTGGTTTGGTACTGGGAAAGGAGTTTGTCCGTGTTGGAGTTCGCTTATAATGACTTAGTCTTTAGGCGATATTCCCTTCTGAATTATGTATCAAGTTTTTGTCCGGTTTCGCGGGTAAACGTTTCTAGGAGACATTTTTTACTGTCTAGTTGTTTTCAATTATTAGAATAAACAATTATAATATTTCAAACTTTTCTTACGACTTTTGTCAGATTTAAGTGCGATATTTATCTATGTAGGGATTGATCTATATTAGATATTTAGATTGATATGATTTCATCAAACTAAATCTCGTTTATGGCTAAATCTTCAGATATCTTATATTTTTATATCCAACTGGATGAAAATAAATATTGTTAGAAAATTTATTAAATGTGTTTATAAATTTATTTATGTGAATATGAGTGTAACTGATATACAAGAACTTTCTCTGGATACTTAGGCCGTAATAACAAAATACTCCATTTATGTCTTAGAATTTTTAGATTTGGAGACCGTTTAATTTCCTTTTTTTCTAGTGAAAGATGTTGATAAAAAGTTTGATTCGTAAACCATGATTAATTGTCCAATTAAAATAAGACATTTACAATTTTTTGTTTATGTTTTGATGCCAGTCAATTTTTATACACTTTTTTTCAAAATCTCGGAATTTCATTGTGTATATTATTACCGTCGTACATTTTATTTCTTTAATAAAATAATAACGCTTGAATTGAGCCAGATTTCAAAACGCATGTAAGAATACTGAAGAAGCTGTGAGAGACTTGAGCTATTTTCGTGTCAGAAGAGAATAGGAGATTGGTGTATTATGAAAATAATATAATATGCGTTTGAGATACTTCCATTATTTTCGACAATTTTTTTGATACGCAGACGAAGAGAATTATAGATAATTACGATGTTTTTTTTGAGATTATATTTTTATCGACAGATTAACATCTCCTTCGAGCAGATTTAGTTTTTATTGTAAAAATTCATCATAAAGCGAATAAAATTCTATAACTTTTTTTTTTTCAAGTATATGAAAGATTGAGAAATAATTTAATAATAATTATATTTATATATTTATGTTTATGCATAAGCAACATGAATATTAATCTTTAAGTATTTTTTTTTATATTAAGGATAATTCACAATGTGTAGAGAAAATAAGGAAAAGGAGTTTTGGAGAAATTTGAATCATTTCGTACAGACGTTATTGAAAAAACAACCATGTCAACATGAGTGATTATTTTTTTTCAGCACAGAACCCACTGAAAAGTCGTCGCAAATTTAACTACTTTCAAATGCTACGCATTGTTTAATAGATCCTCAACTAAATTTTGTCAATTGTAAATATGTCTGTCAGAGTAGAAATTTATTAAGGGCCTGACCAAGATATTACACGCCTGATCAGGGCTTTATTTTTGCTGGGTGTCTTCAAATATTTCAATGAATTAAAAATGCACTTGTAAAAAAATGAACGTGAACAGGATTTATATAATTAAAAAAACAGTTCATAATGATTCAAAAGAAGGTTTCGTTACATTTTTAGATCCCTAAAATGTTTCGGCCAGAAAATGCCGCAAAAACAAGAAGAGAAAAAATTATTAAAAGAATGACAATTTATTAAATAACAATTATTTTATAGACCAGATTCTTGTTTTTGATAATCTTTTTTAGTTATTTCAGTATTTTTTTTGTTACGAAAAATGAGAAAAAAATAGTTTGTTTTCCTGCTTTCCGATTTACCACCCGACGGTAGTTGAATTTGTCAGCTAATTTTAGTTATACTTGAACAAATATTCAGATTTTATAAAATGGGTAAAATCTGATACGTTAATTTGTTGCCAACTGCTAAATTTAGTTGAATCTACAAATATTTTGTTTTTGTGTAAACTAAACTATTGGCTTCTTTGACGTTTCTGTAACTATTTTTTCAGTATACTAATAAGTCTGAAGTAGATAACTATTTTTCATTCAAACACTAGTTATGTGGATATAATTTACTACGATAAATAATCACTCATAATGGAAGATATTAGGATAATAATAAAAGCCAAAATGATCGTAAAATGACGTATATATGTTGTTCAACCTCTCAAAAATTATTGCTGCTGCTATAAAAACACCAGAGATGAATGTTATGTTTCCAATTTAAATATTATCCATTTGTTATTACTGAAGTCGTAACATAGCTAATATTGCTATCTGTAAGTTTACGTTATTTTTGGATCGTGTTTAGCTTTTAAAAAACGTAAGGGAAACTCACCTGGGTAGGACTTTTGCATCTCGTGGCACGTGATTTTTTGCGCTTTTCCTCCTTAACCGGGGGAAAGATCGTATCGTTGGGAATTTCGTGTTTCGGGGATTCGAAACTGACATCGAATCCAGAATCTGAGGAACTGGAGAGTTCATCGAATCCTCCCTCACTGCAGTACGAATATTCCGACGACATGGTGAACAATCACTGAAACACGAATTTGAGTTTTGGTTTTGTTTCTCTTTTTGTCAAATAAAGTTAACGTTAATATATTTCAAAATATCAAAATTAATTAGTAAAAAAGCTTTATATTGTTTTATTTATAATATGGGATTTTCTTTCATATTCCGAATATTTTTGGAAATGTTTAATGATGTCAATTATATGGTTTTCTTCTAAAGCAAATGTGAGAAACGAATTGTGGCGGAACGAAAATTTGTGTCAATATTTAAAATTGCAAAGATGTTAATCAAAAACACAACCAGAAACTTAAAATAGCAAAGATATCAACCAAATCTCGTCAAAGTACCTTGAGATTTCAATTCCTGATATCGATATCCTGAGCACCACCGAAACCGCACTGCACAGTGGTTAAAAACACAACTCAAAAGGAACACCGTTTTGGATAAAATTAAAAAAATCTACTCTCTTGCTGCAAGTCAGCCCGACATGACCGAAAGGAACACCAGAAACGAAAATACTTGGAGTAAGGGTACGTTCGTGTTGAAGTTCGAAAACGCACTGTGGATACTGTGAGGGTCTGAAAGAGCATATATATATGCACCGGTCCCCGGGGTATTTTCGAACCCCCTCCACCGTAGGCCGACCACCGGCTATGGAGCATGGGGTACGGAAGACGCACCCCATAATCGGCAACCTACCCCGCCCGTTTTGCCCCCACTCGTACACCATTGGACGCGTGCCGGCTATACGTAGATGGCTTGTTAGAGGATTACAGGTTTCGAGGGTGATTACACCGCTTTAAGATTTTACAATCAAACTTTGCTTTCGGAGTTCGCCGATCCATTGCCCAAATCCCGTGTGGCCACAGGAATTTTTTAAGGTTCTTTATTCTTTTTCAGTAAATATATTTCAAATTTGTTATAAAAAAAAATGAAAATATTTAATTCAATTTTATTAAAAAAGTTTCCCAGATGTAATTTTTGGAAATAAAGTAGGACATTGAAATTACAATATTTTTATTGAAAAGAAGGCAAAAATAATGCAATATAGTTATACGACTCGACTGTTATCAAGTATCATATAAAATTTTATCTCATTGTGCGCCTTTTCCCAGTGGTAAACAAATTATTCGAACTTTGTAGGTTATTGTTGACTATCCAAAAATGAAATTAACTTTTTTTTAGCAAACCAAAACGGACGTGATAAGCCGGTACTGTCCACAGAAAAATTGGAGCATTTTATTTGTCTTCATATTTTTCTACAATAATAAAATAATTTCGATACTTTAGAGGATACTTTAGAGGAAAAGGGCATGTAATTAATGACAACAAATTTTAATTATAGTCAAAATATTTAAAAACAAAGTAACAAACTAATTCGAATAATATAATAGAAATTTTTTACGAAAATTCAAACACTATCTGACGTTGGAGCGGCTATGGGCGTATATAACAAACTTAATTTAAACAACTTGACACTTTTAGAGCTTTACGTGACCGATTTCGCCAAATTGAAACAAAAGTGGAATATAGAGATTCTTTACAAGTACGTTTTAAACTAAAATAGTGTAGTACTACAAAGTTGTTTATGTTTGCAATATAGAATAATTTAGAAGTAACTAAAATCATTGACAGAGGTATTTAAAACAAAAGCATAATATTATCGCTGATATAAAAAGTTATAAATGTCATGAGCTGCTTGATTTATAATAATTGTCATTTTTAATTTTTATTATAGTCATTTAAAACAATGAACATTACTAATAATGTTTCACGTTATTTTTTAAAAAGTTGCTCATTACCACGTATACTTTGATTTACCTCGTCTTCTCTTACATGATATTATAACAAAAGTAATTGTTCCCTACATCAATATAGTATAAAGTAAATGTGGCATTGGCCAGCGCCACAGATATTTTCCACCAGGGCAGGGCCATTCCATATTATTTGATTTTCATATATGAAATAAAAAAAGGCTGTTAAAATGCTATGCGACAAAAAACTAAAATATTGAGAAATTAAAATTTTTTGTCGAAATTTATATGGAACTATTATTAAAATAATAGGAAACTCTAACATTGCACTAATTAAAATATATATTCTCTAAATTTCTTGTGTGAAACTTTCACTCTAAAAAAGAAATTTTTTCATTTCCCTTATAATGCAGCTGTAAATAGAGTTATAAAAATGCTTTAGCTTCAAACCTGTATACCTTAATAATTGGAATATGAAGTTCAAAGTTTCATAAGAAAAAGAATATTAATTTAGAAAACCCTGACGTTACGGTGCTTATGAGTAGATTTGAAATTAGTAATTTATTAGCTAAATTAAATACACCGAGATGTCAAGCGAGACTTTTAAAAAACATATTTTATCCAAGATATTCGTTTCCTTTAAAAAAAGATCTCATTCAAGTATTCATGCCAACCAGGGAAGAGTATAATTTTGTAACACTCCGGGAGTAGAACTCGATTTTGCGCCCTACAGTGAAATCTTCGGGCGCAAATTATCGAGCCCCACTCCCGTCGTATCGAAAATATCTCGCTTTGCTCGAGCGACAAACTTGGCACTCGTTGAATATCGATAATTGCGTTCTTGTTACATAATATACTATTTTCTGCTCAATCTCCCATGTTGCAGGCATACCGAAACTCTAGGTAGTGCAACCCAAATTTAAAATGATTTTCACCGTGGTTGACGCCAAGAATACACATTTTTTTTGTTTTTCTGTACTTGAAAAAATATATTTACCAATATTTAATGCATTTTTATGGGAATCGTATAGAAAGATTTGAGAACATTATTACATTAAATTTTCTTTAAATTTTAGTCTAGTAAGTACTTATGACAGCGTGGAATATATTGACAGGATACACTGTATGGGTTACGATTTCAAAAATGACGGAATGTCGTACAAATTAGGATGATTAGTCATGCATAATTGTTTGATCCTGAATTCTCAAGCATATGACAATCAATCTAGGTATACATTTCACATTATCGTATATTAATAAACAAAGTTTCGAAATTTAAATCACTAAAGAATAATAATAACAACGAAATATACACTAATCCCGAATAGTTACTAATAAAAAGTAACTAATGAATTATTTTCTCATAATTACGCCTTAATTGCTAGACGACTTACATGCAATTGCTTTTGTAATTTAAGGGAGCTCACTCCCTACGTCTCTAGTCAAAACAGAGTATACGTTAGAATTAGTATTTGACTCACTCGGTACCAAACTAGACTGTCAACGCTGCACAAGTTCCCTCCTAATTCTAACCACAATGTAGCAAACAAATACAACGTATCACTTCGATATGGTAATTTATCGTATGGTAATTTTTAAATATTGTACGTGTTTAGTACATATTCAACTTTAGTTCAACTCAAGTAATATAATTATTATAGTTTAAAAAACAATCTTTTCCTTAACCCCTTAGCTGTCGGGCGAAAATCAGCTTTGCGTGCTATTTTTGTCTTCGAACAAAATTTTCATTGATTTATCCTATAATTTTAGTGTTATGGTTTTGGAGGTTGATGAACCCGAATCTGAAATCGGATTTTCAGAATTCAAAATGGCAGATCTAATATGGCGGACGCAAGTTCGAAAAGTGGTTCGGTTGTTATGAAAGTATGTACCTTAGGATTTTTGAGGTCGCAGAATTTGAATCTGAAATCGGATTCATAAAACTCAAAATGGCGGATCCAATATAGCGGAAGAAAATTCCAAAAATGGGATCTTCTTACGAAACGATTCACAAGACTGTCAAGTGGTATAACAAATTATACTTTCAATTTGCGATGAATAGTTTGGTAAATTTTATTCGTTATAATGTATCCGAGCTTCAGAAACTTAGAGTCAGGACTCAAGTTCTAAATCCGCCATTACCAATATCTATTTTTCGAATTTTCATCCACCATATTGGATCCGCCATTTTGAATTTTCGAAATCCGATTTTAGATTCCGATTCAGAGACCTCAATTACCCCAAGGTACTCATTTTCGTCAAAATCGAAGCAGTTTTAGAATATGCGTCCGCCATGATTTATCAAATTACAGTCGAATCGATGAAGTACAAATATGTTTCTTTTTCACATGCGCACATGAGATAGAAATAGCACGACTTTTTTCTACGCAGATATGCGTCACTGCTTAAGGGGTTAATAAACAGATGACAGTTAAAGGGTTAATAAAATAAACAAACTTAAAAATAGTACCGATCTTATTTTAAAATATACTGCTTAACGATATTCATTTACTTAAAATTGAATATGATTTAGTTGTACTTGAATGCGAATTAGTGGATTTCTACTGCTTTTGGAATATTAGTAGAGGACTATATTGTTTGAAATATCAAGGAGCCTCCTGAAATATTGTTGGTCATTTTTTTGATACCCTGTATATGCATACATAAGAGAAAAATTGAAAGTCCCCGATAACATATTGTACGCGTACGTATGTAGGGTTGCCTAGTTTAAGGCGAGAGAATGATTTTATATTAAGTAGGCATTATACTCATAGTGATCATAACTTAGATGATTCTTTTTAGTTCCGGAGAATTTAAGCAAGTACAATATCACAATATATTAGTACAAGTACTACATTTGTTTCTTTAGTTCTTCTTGCGCTGAGAAAATATTCCTTATACTACTAAAATTACGTTATTTACAGATTAATGAAATGTTACTTGCCAGTAGGGCAGATTTCGTAACAATAATAATGTTTTTATAATAATATCCGCATTTTACCACTACTCCACTTTTCCGCCGGTGATATTTATAATAAAAATTTGGTTAGTGTATCACTTAGAGTTGTTTGCAACAGGCCAGTTTACTTGTATGAGGAGATTTAAAATACTAAATACTTATTATAAAAGGAAAAACAACATAGAAAATAGTTATTACAAAAAAAAAGAAAATTACATCTACAGATTAGAGAAGTCGAATTGAAAATGCAAAGGACAAAATTGTTCGTTCTAATTTACTACCTAGGATTAGAATTAGTTAATCTAGCTAATCGCTGATCACGCAAATTTGAGTAGCAATTACAAGATGACGAAATAATACATTTACATCATCCATAGAAACGAGACAAAAGTAAGATTACATCCATACCTTATTAATTATTAGCTTGGGCCGTCTTGTCTAGCTTGTCTCCCCCCCCCCCCTCCGTAATAGCCAAATGATGGAGCGAAATAGATTCCCCAATTCGTACAATACGTAGTTAAGGTCAGTCTGTAAAACAGCATCAGCTGTGGCTCGCCTTTTGGCACATCTGTATATTTCTTTCTGTAACCATTTTATTGGGCCAATAACGTCGTTTATTATTATTATTATTATTATTCATCGATCGCATTTGTATTTGGGCATTAGCTGTACATAGACGTCACCTAATGCCAAAATGAGAATATGCATGCGTGATATCGCCGATGATGAGAAGCAGCTGTCACGAGGAAAGGCTAATATTGAGAGGGACCGCTCAATTCATATTGCAACGACTTACTGCATGAATTGTATTATGCGCCTCTTTTTTATTTTTTTATTTATTAATTAATTTTATTTATGTATTTATTTATTAAAGACTTACCAAATCACTTGTAAAGTAAAAGCTACAAAATATAAAGCCATAAAATAAAATATCATGTTTTGTCACGGATTATAAAAATACTTTTGAAAAAATCTATAACTCAGAAATCTAATATCAATATCCCAAAAAGGAAAAACAAAGAAATTATAACCCACCACAACTGTAAGTTCATGAATACATAGCAATTGAGGTCTTCAAGCATGTCAACATATGAAATATTAACACCAGTGTAATAAGGTTTGACAAAAACACTGGGATCTTGTTGCACTCTTCCCTTTTGGACGTCATCCATGCGAGTCACGATTTTATCGAAATAGAGTGCGCGATAATCCTATAAGGGTACGGAGGCCATATGCCACAATCCTCTAATCAATTGATAATGCTGACACTTTCATGAAAACCAACAGGTATTTGAAAGAAGATTAATTCTGTGTTCTTAACGCTGAATGCAACATAGCAATAAAACAGCGTAATAATAAATCAGCCTACTATCTGTGCAGAGATATATGTCATAAGTGGTTTAATTATATAAATATTTCTAAGCTCATAATTAATTTTAGTTTTATATTGTTGATATGTTTCAGTATGTATATGTATATAGATTATGCTTTTTTACTAAACTATATTGTTTTCATATTTCAGATCATGATCATTTTCAGTTTCTTTCTATTGGAGTACATGAGCTTATAAAGGCTGTAAGGTCGAAGTCACTAGTTTTAGTATAAATCAATTATTAAAGTCCGACATTAATATTCATTTTCTCAAAATATGAATCAATCTCTGATTTAATTAGCGGCATACTTTGCTCTGATTTGCAGCATATATTCGCTGATTCATATTTAGAGTGTTCAGACATAGATGGTCATCCTACATACATACAAATAAAAACTATTTATTTAGAATACTTACCTCTGGCATGAATCTTTTTATCATGTTACAAAATTGCAATATTTGCTTTTTCAATTCAGATTAACTGAATCAAAACTTACGTCTAATAAAGATTATATTTTTTATCAAAATACATTATTATCACAGGTGTATAGCATGGCATATTTACATTTTTTTGCAATTTCAGTTACATTGTCCTTTCCATGATCGATACCAAATCTTTTTAGCTATAACCACTTATGTACTTGCAGTGCATGCCGATTGGATAACGCTTGTAAAACGATAGCGAATTTAAATCAAATATTTTTAAAAATAAGGAAAAACTTGGACACTATATTTTTCAAAATTGTTAATCAAATTTAATTCAAATTTTATTAGAAATTTTATTTGTATAAGTTATTCTGAGATAGCAGTAATTGTTCCAAATAACCTAAAAAATAATTTTAAATATATTCTATTTAAAATGTCATCAATTTTATGTTTTGATACATTTTAAATAGAATTTTTGCAAATATCGTAAAATTTACCGGAAATATCCGATTCCCACGATGTCTCCGATTGAAGAAACAGAAAGTACATATTTGAACTGCATCGGTTTATCTGCAGTTTGCTGATAGTGTAAAAGTATTGTTCACACGACAAACCAGAAAGGTTTGTCGATTTTGATATGATATGCAACAGAGTAAGTGTGCATTACGATTAATAAAAATCCATACAAATAAGATGTAAATTATATTTTGTTCCGAAACGTGTTTTTTAATTTAACTGTATTGTTATTAGTAAATTATACTTAATTGCTTATTTCATGTGTAACAAAGTAAACATTGAAATGTAATAAAATCTTCTCTGCTCAAATGAACCTGGAACTAGTACGAGTAGGAGAATTGTCATTGTTTCAATTATATCTGCAAATAAAACTTTATTAATATATTGTAATTAACATTTACTACTTGACATTAATATTAATGTATTTAATCAATTGATATACTAATGAACAATAAATGTCAATAAAAAATGATAAATTAACATTTATGACCAATCATGATCCTATTGCAAAATTATTATATTTGTTTAATTGCTTGTTCTTCTATATATTGAAATTAGACGATATTAGTAATAAATACAATAGTTATGGATCAATTTGAATATATTGAATTTTCGTTATATTCAGATAGAGTAATCACAAATTAACCTCGCATTATAGGCTAAATAACGATTCAATCTATATGAAAAAAAGCACTCGTTAAAATAATTTGTTATGGGCATATCTACTAATATATTACTATAGTTTAAAATATCTTACAGAACAGTAGGGAAAATATTGCAAGAGGATACAAAAAAGGAATCAAATACGGTAGAACTTCACTTTATTGGCCTACTCGGGGTTTTGTCTTTCACTTTGTTGTCCGACAAATGCGAATCTTTTCTTGCGCACCTTCCCACCGAATCTCGCTAATAATGTGAAGGCGCTAACAAAGTGAAGGACAATAACGTGAATTTCTACTGTACATTGAATTGAATTCATATTCGTCCAAACTGAATCATTTTGAATAAAAAAAAACAGTTTTCTAAAACAATTAATCTCGCTGAATCCAGAAAATGGAATTCATATTAATTCAAGAGAATTCAAAAATAATATCGAAGAACATATTAATATTAAAGGCACATTCGGCAATATTAAAACTGGTGTACACAGGGATTCAAAGAAATTCACGGGCCTTTAATCAATTTAAATACATTTGAATCCATGAAAAATGACTTAATCAGAGTAATTAAAATTTTCAATTACTCAGAATCCTTTTTTGATATGGTACCCCGATTATTAGATTTAACTATATCTCTGATGAGCTAACCTTACTTCTTTTAAATCAGCATCCGAAATCTAATTGTATCATATCAGATGTAATTTGATTACGCTCTAAAATTCTAAAAGTGAAAATGTCACTTTTACTTAAAGTGACATACCGTTTTTCGAGATTTCACTGCAATACAGTGACTTTCTCTTGTACTAAAGTGAAAATTTCACTTTTATAAGAGTGAAATTTTTACTGCATTGAATACAGTGAGATTATTCACTGTTAATAAAAATGTGAGGTTGGAACAGTGTCAATTCACTGTATCACAGTGAGTGCGGCCATTTTCCAAAGACGGAATGACTAGAAAATATGATGTATCGAACACTCGCCGCCTGGTGGCGCGTATGTATCGTATCCAAAACATCCACCCTATGCAATATAATTCTCGCAAGCGATGAAATGCGATTAATTCCGATTTATAAGCATAAATCGTACCAGTACCACTCGTTGTTTGGGATTACCGAATATGATAATAGACATTGATAGTCGTTAATCTATGGAAATTAGTCAATGAGTGTTTGCCATAGTAAATACATATGTAATCAAAAGATATGTAAATAATATTAGACATATATTAAATATTCGCTTGTGCTTGCAGTGAAATTTCACTTTGTATAAAGTGACATATTCACTTTTCATACAGTGAAAAAATCCACTGTTTATTAAAGTGAATTTTCACTTTTAGGAGAGTGGTACAATCGGCATTATATCTAAAAGTGAGATTTCACTGTTATGTAGTGAGTTTTCAGTTTAAGGATTTTAGAATAATACGATCTTATTTGATTGTAAACTAGTTTTTATATGATTGTTTCAAATAAAAAATGTTGTTTAAATATCAAACACTGAATTAAATTATATAACAAACAGAGCAAGAATAAATACTGACTACATTTCTGTAAGGTCGATACACTCTAAATTGATTAAAATGAAAATTAAGGCACTCTCTGCTAAAGGTGACTTTTTCACTATTTCGAATGTGGAAATTTCACTTTATTAGAGTTGACATGTTTCCGCCTATTTTTAATAAAGTGAGACTCCAACTTTAGAAATAGTGAAAAAGTCAATTTTAGCAGAAAGTGGATCAATTTTCACTTTAAGAAATTTAGAGTGTAATTTTGTGACCTTGAATTGGTGGTAATCATTGCTTAAAACACCTGGTTCTGGTAGCTATAATTGGCAATCGCCGGTATTTTAAAATATTTTGTTGAAACTAAATTAGTGTCTTCTATATTATGTTTGTTTATGTACTATATATAATACGATAACAACCAGACGATAATAAAAACAATAAACACAGTTACGCAGATGAATGTTATTTACTCAAACATATATTTTATCTTATTAATCATATATTTTACATTATTTTTTCTCCAAACTACGGTTTAAATCACGTTTGAATCCGAAACGTTACATGATTAATTTAAATCTATAGCAAATTCAATCGCTGTCGGTATCAAAAGAGGACTTAAGCACCTCTTAAGACTCAATAAAAGTAATTATTTAAATTAAGTCATCTTATTATCCGAGGCAACTGATATTTATGTACGCATTATTACCTACCTTTGCATGAAAAGAGGAAGCACTTTGCCTAATGCAACATGCGGCAAAAGCTGCGCTCGTCGCGCCCCTAAAGAACATTCTGTATCGAATCGATTATTATCGTGTTCTCGATTATTTATGTCGAGGGTTTTCAACCTTTTACGATTCTAGCGAAGTAAATCTTACCCGAGATGTATCGAAAAGGCATTTCCGATTGCGTGCTGCATTTTACGGATATAAATCCAAATCAACATGTAAACGGTTAGAAACGATATTTTTAACACAAAAACTATATTTTTAATCTAAACGATAGGTACATTTAGTTTGAAGCCAGCATTTACTTGTTAAGAAAATAAATTGTACATTAATCTTTATTTTATAAATACAAATAAAAATGTAAAACATTCGCGAATAACAATAGGATGATAACATTTTATAACAGGCGTAGAACAAAAAGAAAGTATACAATATATAAACGTTTATATAAATGTAAAACAAAATTTGTAAAATCTGATTCAATACAATTAATTAATGTAGTTGATATTGAACTGCTGAACAGTATGCTGAGTTGAATTCCAAACACATCCTAATTAGTGGAGCAATTTGAATGTGTGCACTTTCTATTGGAGTCAGATCCGTACCAAATTGAATTAATCCATAGAGTGTGTCGAGGATCAGAGAAGGGTAGTAAATTATAAAGTGAAATAGAGATTATAGATTTACACACTATTTCGACCAAAAATTATTTTAACAGCCGAATTAATGAGAGTGTCGATAAGCTGAAATTCCTTGCAACGTCATTATAATGATAATGTACAAATTCCATCAGATGTTCTGACAAAAACGTTCTCGACAAAAAATGAAAATCTACACATTTTCCTGAAATTTTCCCAAAACCTTCAATTTTATATGCTATTATTTAACGCAGAAATCCACGTTAAAGTTCTAGATAATTGAAGTTTAAGTTGCAAGGTTTTATATGGGCGGTATAGGGAAACGCATTGTTGTGAGGTAATTTTTCAGAATTGTGAAATAATTAATGTACAGAATCCTTTAAAAAACTAACATGTGTTTTGGAATACTATAGAGAATGTTGTGTTGAAATCTGAAGATGCTTTATTATATTAATTTTAGAATAATCGTTCTGTAAAGTTTGGGCCTGGATAATATTTTAGTTCTACACGAGCGCTATATGGATTGTACTGAATGCGATCTGGTAATAAACGTTTTGTCAATGTTTTCAGCGTCTATTTTTGACAAAATGATGAAACTATCCAAGCTCGCTTAAATGAACAATTCACTTCTCCAACTTGTCTTTTTTTCAAATCGTTGATGTGACTTTCTATGTTGTTTCTAATACATTTTTTATGTTGTTTTTAATCCGAACCAATGAAAAACTACTAATTTATAGTTCATAGTCGCTAATTCACAAAGCGTATTTGCGATCGTTGTGAATCAACCATTAGACACTGATTTCAACAGCGAATTCTTCTAAATTGGCTGGAATATCATTGAAAAGAAATCATATTTATGCCGCTTCAAAACAATGCCTATTCACTGATCGATCCAGTGAATTTTACTGAAATCAGAAATGAAATCACCTGCTTTTCGCTGGAATGCAGTGTTAACTAACTGATAGATCAGTCGAATTTCACTAGAATCACTGGAATCAAACCATATGCTTTATGTCGGTGATGAGTGGTTTCCGCTGGACAACAGTGTCTATTTACTGAGTAATTCAGCGAATCGAACTAAAATCAGTGAAATGAAATCACGTGATTTTCGATGGAATATAGTGCTTACTAACTGATCAATTAAGCGAATTTAGCTAAAATCGACTGAATGGACTGTTTGACCTTAAAAATCAGCTCCTATTCGTCTTAAGTAACACACAAAGCTATTAAAAGTATTTTAATCGCCATAAACACTTAATACACAATTGTTCTTATAAAATTTTCTCTAAACTCCATAGTTTTCAAGAAAAAAATGCTTAAATTTTAGAAAGGTATTTGTAAATGCAGTGGCCATTTTGAATCTGATATCGAAAATTTCGCAGTGTATCTTGCAATACAACTATCGAGTGCACCCTTGCAATATATTTTAGCTCACTCAAAATAAGATGTTGTATCGAAAACGCGATATTTTAAAAAAAATGCGTCCTAAAAAATCATGTTTTTCTACTATCTATGTCAAAATCATATATAAATTTCAATTTTTAAAAAATGTTCTTACTACCATTCTAAAGAACGGCCTTGAAAATGGCAGAATCTGATAATTTTGTTAGGCGCATCTTTATGTGCATTTTAAAAAATTGTAGATTCTTAATTTAGTGATTTTTACATGTATTGCAATTATGTTTTGAAAATACTCATATTGATTCGAATGATATTCAAAAAGCACGTAATAATGTGTACTATCGAAAATTTTGCAAAATGTGTAGTAATTTTAGTTTCTCCGCCTTAGTTTTACTACATTTTTTCTTTTTGGTACCCCAATTTCTTTTACTAATACACATAGGACTACTTTCAAACAACACCTAGTGTCAATAGAATTTACACCAAAAGTTAATATGTCTGTTTATCAATAAGTGCAAAATACTTAGTTTTTATATCAAAACATTTAATAATTATTTCATAAAATTATTAGATGACATCGTGAATATTGCAAAAGTTTTCTTATATTTCTATATTTTCAAGCAAATAGTAAAATATAATGTAATTTCCCAAACAATTACAATAGAAAGTCTTTCCATATATTTTAAGAAAGATAAATACGTACTATTTAGATGCAGTTTATACTGAGAGTATTGACTTTCGAGGCATTGCAAATCTTGGTGTAATTAAAGAAATCACAGGTTGCGCGAATGAAAGATTGATCAATTTCCTATGCCTTTCTGGGGTTTTCGAGTTAAATACCTAAGGATCGACTTTTCTGCTTGGATTTGATTTACTGTTTATACCGACGTGTCTTTCAATCGTTTAAGAGCAAAACTACTTTCTCCTTAAGACAACTATTGTAACTCGTCTTGTTCAGTTTTTTGTCTAGTGAGAAATTATATATACCGACTCCGACAGTGAAGACTTCATGGTTTTAGGAGTAAACTTTAAATGAAATAATTCTGCGATAATGTAACTTAACTGTTGAATAGTATTAAGAAAATTGGTATGGTATACATAGGGAATCAAGCATATCATTCGAGTTAAAAAATGCATACATTTTTTTGAGAAAAATGGGTAACTTAGAGATCAATAAACATTTTTACATTTGGATACCATTTTTCTTCAATTGATGCCGTACATGCAAATCTCATTTGTTTTGGACAAAACATACGTTTATTACTTATATGTGCTTGAAAGATGAACAATCAGGAACTGTCATAATTGTCTCAGATTTTCACAAGCTATATATGGCAATGTTTCATTCTCAAAAATCGATTCGTTTGAATTGCGACGTTGCCAAATCGTAAAACGACCGCGTCCATCTTAAACGAAAGTAAACTTTTGCCTAAAGAAATCCAATCCTATACATTTGTTTCCGTGATTTATTATATATTTAAATTGTACGCACATTAATTTTGAGGAAATTGGTTTCTTAATTTTTTAATTTGCGTAAAAATTCTCGAAAATACTATTTTACATAAAACATGATGTATCCACAAAATGTTTGTATCAATAGAGAGATAACTAAATGGATAACATTTTTTTATTGCAGTAAAATCTCTTTCGCCAAAAAAATATATATAATGTTTATGCAAAGAAGAACAAACTTTTTATGATTACGTATCAATTGAACATGACATTAAACAAAAAACATTGTTGCCAGATTTATAAATATAGTAAGGCTTTGGTTTACAGAGGAAAGAGGAGAAGAAATTTTCATGTGGAACACAATCGTGTTATTTCTTTTTTATCAAAATTATTTTAATTTACATCGGCTATTGAGTATATCTATTATTTCCTCAAATGAAAATTCAGTCCTCACAGTATAAGATGTGATTCAATTTTGTGAATATTTTTCTCTTAAAGATAGTCGTTTCATTTTTGTAAAGTGCAATTGAACTCATGATGTCGATTTTCTTTGCCATATCGAGAGAGAATATCTACTCGTTTTTAGAAATAAAATAGTAACGAACTTATGAATGTTTAAAAAAACACCATTTCAAATGTTGAATTCCTAAACAACGATTTTGAAATTGATATTTATGAGAATAAATAAATTTGGGTTCACGCCTGTACCCTATCATGTGATCTATCCAATTGCGTAAAAAGGTTTTCGGGACGAAAATTCGAACCCTTTTTGAAACGCCTCTTTTTTATTTGATTTTCAATTTTGCACGCTACGGAAGCAAATCTTTCGTGTAATTTCCAATAATTTTATCGAGTAATGCGGCACATGCCGCTGCGACATCGGTCTCGATTTCACGGAACCTTTTATTGCAGGCGATCGACAAATCAGCAAAAACTTGCAGTGTGAAAAGGGTTGGTACTTTCCACTTGGAACCCTTTTTACGGGTAATTGATAATACATGACGGGGGAAAACCAACAAATTACTATAGTACAACGTGAAACGCAATGTGTTTAGAAATTTTGTGTGAAGTCTAAAAAATCAAATTTATTACAAAATGAAATGGCGAAATTGTTCGAAAAGGCTTTTTTGTGCAACAAATGGCAATATCTATGAAAAGGCTGAAAATTATAATACTAATGATTAAATTCAATAAATACCAGGAAACATAAACATAAATATAGAAAGTAAAATGGAAAATTGGATATAAAGGAGTTATTTATAAAATTATTTTGCAAAATTGACGTTTTGACCCGAGGTATGGGTCATCATCAGAATTATGGTATTTGTACTATAACGGATTTTTTAATTTCGCAGATCGGTATATATTAGATAAAACATACATTTTACTAATAAAACCCTGCCTCATCCATAATTTTAAAGAAGAAAGTTTTAAATATAAGTATTTGTAGCAAGAACAACGGAGTTATCAAAGAAAAATGTTGACATGCACCATTGGAAAAAGAGGATCTTGGCCAAAAAGAAGAGACTACTGAAAAATTTTTCTCGTGGAATTGAAATGCTGAAATATACTCACACGGAAAATAAATATATGCGACATATATGCTAAATAAATGCGAAAAATGCAATATGTGACATATATGCCACATATATTTTCGCATATATTTTCATCGAATTTTTTTTCCGTACGAGAAGTGTCCGCAACTTCATGGAATAACATTGTACATTTGGGCTTAAAAGGGTTAAAATAAGCTGCGTGCAGCATGAGTGGGCATTGGTGAGTCATTCCACAGACTCCTCCGAATAAAAAATCGTAAAAAAGGCCTTAAAACAAACATTTCAGGTGTATGATGAATATTTTATTTTTTTTAAAATCCCTTAACTAAACGCCAGTGGTTTGAACAAAAACTCTAAATTTTTGTTTGTTTCTAAGATTCTGTGTTTTGAAAATGATTAAAAAAAAAAGATTCGTCAAACCCACCAAAATTGAATTTAGTATCCAATAGTATAGAAAAATGTCGCCGAGTTTGTACTACTATCGATATATAAAAATTCGTGTGCTCACATATTCTCAAGAACAAAAGAATGCAAAATTAAGCAATGAAAAAACATTGATTTTTTTATCCTTGAGAATTAGAACGTGTGTTCATAAATGAAAATTAATTTTCGCTTTTTGTCTGTATAAAGATGGATAATTTTTCGACTGACTATCAAAGTGTACAATATCTTATTTGTTAATCAATTTTTCGGGTTGAAGATCAACCTCAGTAACCGTGTCTTTAAGATGCCCCATAAAAGAGCAATTTATGAAATCCTACTACGTATAATATTTAGGGAAGTGTAAAATTATGCAGTGTTGAGAGTTCGACGTACGCAGGGTGACTTAACGAGCACTTCCACGTGCTTTATGAAAGTGCATGTGTTGGTAGACGTGAGAACCAGGTTAACGAATACGACAATTATCTCTTATAGTCCTGCGACCAAGTGTCTGATAGGTAGAACCTGTGTTCTTCCCATAGTTATACCCACGTTCTTTCTCGGAGACACAAACATCAAAGGTTGATTATGAAAGAGCATTGTTTTTTTCCATTGTAGATAAGGCTTACAGTGCGTTACTGTAACAAGTGCGACTCGAAACAGTATTATGTATATAGGCAATCGTGTATACGGAAAATGCATAATAGCTATTCTTGAACTAATAAACTCTTCAATTTTGATCCGTGTTTGTATTGTATTTGCTTTTCATAAACGTTTGCTTTTGTCGAAATTACACTGAGAAAATATTTACTTAAAATTGGTTAGTACTACCAACTACGTAGAAGTAGTAAGCAAAAAGTAGTGAAAGCAACAGTAAGTTCCTGCTAGTAAGTTTAAATAGTTACATTAACTATCGAAATTTGTAAAACCTGGTTCTTACGACTTTTTATAGTTAACGTAACTACTTTTCCTGACAATACGTGTCGATAAACGAGAGACAAGCGTTTAAATATAATATTTTGATAGGATTTGTTACGTATTTATAGTCGATCAAGTTTTTTGCTTCGTTATATTTTGGTCGCCATTTTAAATAAATGTTACGGACGTGTGTCGAACATTATTTTTCGGTACAGTGACTGCATTTAGTCCATATTGGTTATGTTTTTGACAGCGTAGATTCATGTTTCACGGGATTCGGGAAATTTCATTTTATGGACGAAAAGTAGGTCGTAAAATTGGATTTTACGGCTATAGTATCGAAAAATGTATTTGTTATATAGATATATACTGGAAATCTAAAAAACATATTTCTTTCGAGCCACTACATATACTTCAATTTAAAAAATTATTATTTAATCATTACTGTGTTATTGGTAAATTTTCCAAAATCTGAATTCTGCAAAATTTTTCTCCACGTTTTTGACACTGGCAAGCCACTTTAGCCTTTTTTTGCTATTGTCGATCATTTTATTAAAATGATTTCAATTTAAGATAAACTAAGATATAATTTCTTAAAAAGTCGAACTTACCAGTTTTTTATATTTCGCTAATCTAAATGGCGCGGTTATTACAATGCAAAAAATTGGAGTATATAATAAAATCCACTCTTTCATCTTTAATTTGATTCAAAACTACAGATGATATAATAGTAATTAAAGTGACCACAAATCTGTCACAGTTTTCGCAAAACGACATTATTTTTTATTCGATTAGTATTTATCGAATCCGTGTATGACCAATACGTTAACAAAATCCAAATCCATGAAATTCGCAAATGTCATGTTTTCAAAATATGATAGGTTAATGTTATTCGAGTGTTTGCATATTTTCAACTTCCAGATTATCATATTTTGAGTTGAAGTGAACATTGAAAACGTACGTTTTTTTATAAATAGAAGTTTTTTGCATTATTTGCAATGTTTTGGTACGTCTTCGTGGAATTCTGACTGAACGCGTAACATTTTTAACAAATTATGTAACTTTGGAAAAAAAGAACATAGTGACTTTTTCTAAATACGCTCTATAAGGTCTTGAAAATTAGTATTAATAAATGTATCGTCAATATCCGTGAAAATTTGCTAAACTTGTCAGTCTTAAAAGTGCGAACACAAATGTTGCAAAATTCAACATGTGGAAACGTAACTATGAAACAATAATGACGGAGATAAAAGTGAAAGACTTTACTGGTGCATTTTTTAAAATGGTAGCCTTTGAATTGTTCATGTCGTCAAAGGTTTTGAAGATATGACAAGCGTTTGACGAGCTGAAAAATTCGCGTTCAGGAACTTTTGGTTTGTCTTGTATACGCGATGTAAAAACTAATGCACATGCTTGTTTTTTTTATATTCGAAACCCGCAATGCAACTAATAGACATTATATTAAAATCTACCGTTTTGTTATGATTTAGTAGATATATATGCCACGATGTTGATTGAAAAAATTTATTCTATTGGGCATTAACAACTTTTAATGAAAAATGCACTGAAATTAAAGCATATTGCTAGTTCCACTTGCTTAAGTTCCGCGATGACACCATAATATAATAGCGTATAAATTTCCTTTCAATTAAATAAGCGTATTTAAAGCCTCAATTTCAAAATTGCACAACATATATACATAGCTATTAACTTAACTTAAATTCAATAAAAATGATTCAAAATACTCAAGAAATTTGCACGAGCATACCATTAATGTTCAAAAAATGGTAAAAGGAACATTTGGCAAATAATAAAAATGGAGGGCCGGGAGTCGCGGTCATTTCGTAAAAGTGTAGTCCCTTCTGCAGCTGGAGCTTTTTTCAGCTGTTTTTGTTCAGATTTCGTGCATGTTAAAAATGAAATCTCTGTTCAGGGTGATACATAATGACACGTCGGTCGTCTAGAAATAAATCACTTTTCACGTCTTAAATACCAATAAAATTCTCCCTACGATCGTGAAAATGAAATATCCGAAGGTGGAGTTTACGTGACGTAATAATTATTATTCATTATGACCGTTTGATTTTATAGTTGACATCTATACAGTATGCATATGTCGCATTTCAAATTCGATTTGTATATGCATCTAACATTTTATTGCGTATAATTACATAAAATTTGTAGTATCCTAAAAAATGGGCAAAAGTATTCTTATTTTGTACGAGTGGAAGTACAAAAGCTTTCAATCGTTTTACATTTTTAAACTGTATAACATGAAATATAATAAATTTATTTATATAATTAATAACAACATTGTGGTTGTAGTTATATTTTATTCCTATTTTATCGATTTTGACGTGAAGTTCTTAAGATGATCTTTTTTTCAACAACAACTATTCAGTCTTAAAAAATCGATTTTACTCTAAAGATAAGACATTTTTTTGCAAAATAATTAAACAATAAATTTGTAAAATATTTGTTAAGAAACTGTTCGATCTATTTTTCGTGACGAGTTATAGCCAGTTAAAATGCTTTTGATATTTTTTTTTCAAATATTCATAACTCGTGAACATGCAAAGATAAAATCTACATACATTCAAAAACGTTTCTTTTTATGCATACTATATACCTTAAACAATTTTCTGCGACTCCTGAGTTTTTATTTTGAATGATATAATATAAAATACCAACTAAATTTCATACGTAAAAATTAAAATTATGTAACATAGTAAAATAATTGATTCGCATACACCAGTTAAATACAGAGCACAGTCTTAATTAAATCAGTTCCGAGTTCCAGACATTAAGTAATTTCTACAAATTAGGTAATTACCCTCTTCTGCGAGTACATGTTTTGAGATAGTACATAATTCGCGTCTTAGCAGGAAGTAAAATGTGGTTGAGTTTGAACGGGATTACACATAATCATAGCCATTATCTTTCGAACGTGATACAATTACTATTTGTGGTATAGGTCACGATACACACGACGTAACTTGCGGTACCGAAAGGAATTTAATACGTATTTTATTTGGAACATGGGAAACCTATACGAACTTATGTTTTTAATAAGTCAAATCGTTTTGCAACTCAATGATCCTGTGTTTTTCTGAGCAAAAATAATATAAGACAGAAAATGATACATTAAAAGCATGTTCTTTATGGATCGAATTTAGAAAGTATCGTTTGATATTGACCTTAGATATCAAATCCTTTTCGTTTTACGCATTGCTGGTGACCTACATATTGAATAATAAGAATTTCGCATATACGTGTGTTTTAAGTTACGCAAGACTGAAAACTCGATCTTGGGAATTTAGAATATACGACGAGGCTTTCTATCTTGTAAATGCATATCTTTAAGCGACGTTGCTGAATGGCAATTTATGTACGTCAAACTTTTTAATCCATACCGAAATATTTGTAAATATTGTGTGGAATTTCATATTAAAGTGTTTTTTTTATAACAATCAAATTCCTGGACTAGTAACTTGACTTTTATTCATTTACCGCATTTAAGGGAAGGTTCTCCTCTAGAAGCCCAAAAACATGGTGATTTTCTTGATTTGTTTTTCACTGGAGAAAGCAATTGAATAACTTCAGTTCTTTATCCGAAATTTAATGAAAAAAATGACTTGACATTTCGAGAGTTTTATAAAAACCAACGGAGAACCAATAAATATCAGCAATCGCCGATTTTCAGTCATAATTTAGATGACAAAGGATATTAATGCATAGAGCAAATAAAGACGAAGGCCGAGAGAATACGCCTATTAGAATCGAGTTTAGGAGGCAGCCGGTCCAGAAAAATAACTAACGCTACGCGCTGGAGTGATTTAGATAAATTCGCTTTAATTCATTGTTAACTATACTTAAATAGATATGGTGTGTTATAAACCCTCCTTTTTGTCCAATTCAATTTCAATGTGATGTTTTTGACTCTATACTTTAAAGATGGAGTTTCAGTACCGTAAGTGGATATGTCAATTTGTCAAATTTTAAGATGATCAGTTTTCAATTTAGAAAAAATATAAACAGTACACTCAAATACATAAATACGTGTTAATTTTAACGTAAATATTAAACTATTTATGGGCATTTTTAAAAACCGCAATAATAATTCTATATCATTTATCTTTGCATTTTAATCGAAAAACGTTGCCCATGCAAGCACGTAATTCTAGATACTGGAGACGCCACCGAAAAATTGCTTAATAGCGTATGTATGCTTCAGGTATGTATCTAAGGTTTATCGTAATTGTGATCCTTTAAAATTGCATGCAGGAGCTAATACATAGTTTGAGAGGAGTGTTCAAAGTTACAAGCTTATATAGGTTTAATTTTCTTGACATAGATGATTTTACCATATATAACACGGAAGTTAGCAGTTACATTTCAGCAGCCAGATCACGAAATTCGTTTTTATTATTTAATATTGAGAAATGTAAGCTATTTTCCGGTTAATTGTTGAATTGATCAGTAAATAGACACTGTTTTCCAGTGAAATCACTGATTACCGACACAAGGCATATGGTTTGTTTCCAGCGATTTTAGTGAAATTCGCCTAATCCATCAGTTAGTAAACACTATTTTCCAGTGAAAACCACCGATTACCGGCACAAAGCATATTGTTTGATTCCAGTGATTTTAGTGAAATTCGATTGATCTATGAGTTAGTAAACACTACATTCCAGCGAAAAGCAGGTGATGTCATTCTACTGATTTCAGTCAAATTCACTGGATCGATCAGTGAATAGGAATTGTTTTAAAGCGGCAGAAATGTGATTTCCTTTGAATGATTTTCCAGCCAATTTAGAACATTTCGCTGTTGAAAGCAGTGTCTAATGGCTGATTCACAGCGATCGCAAATGCGCTTTGTGAATTAGCGACTATGAACTGTCAATTAGTATTTTTTCGCTGGTTCAGATTAAGAAAGTGGTGAACGTAATTTTGAGCAATTTTGTTGTTTGGGACTTTTCTATGCACCTTTTATTTTCTTCCTTATATTAAACAAAGACATTTCCAACCATTATGCAATCCTGACAAATTCGAGCCTTCATATATGAATATCATTAAAATAACAAGACAATTCCCTCCGTTTCATATTCGCCCATTTCAATGATCCATGGGAGTTTTTGGTCCAATCTAAAAGTCGTTGTCCGTCAAACTCATTTGCGACTTCCACGATCATGAGATCTACTTGTCTTATTTATGAAAAAAGGAAGGATTCTGTCCAGGTTTACGATCTTTCGATACTTTATCGTCGAAAAAGGTGTAGCTGCTCGTTCGCCTCGGCCTCTCGTAACTGTACCTAACTCCCACTTCTCCGAAGACGGCATTCTCCTTTTCCATTATTCGATCCTTCTTACATTCACTCCTTTGCCCTTATACCAACTTCTCTTACTCTTTCACTATCTCCATCTCTCTTGTACTGCCTTAAGCGTCTATGCTTCTTTCTCAATTCCGTACCCGGAGCTGACTGTGATTCGTACCAAGCAGATCTTGCAGAAATGCTCTGCAGCATCTGGTAATTTGAAAAATCAAAATATTGCAAAGAAATTGGAAGTATCAAATTTTTTAATATGTAGGCTTTGATAAACTTTAACGTGCATAAATATTTCCAGAATACTGTAACCAACATCGATATTATTACAGCAGTGAAAGTCATCTTAGCTAAGAGCCTGTTATCGTAGCAAAACGTACTTTTATCGCAACAAAACTTATGTTGCCTAATGTAAGAACTTGCAGCATAATATCGAAAATGTAAAGTACAATTATATTTATGTTGTTTATAGCAGATGTTTATTTCTATTTATAAAAATTCAGTTTTAATGCAGGATCTTTGCAATGACGATGTATGACCTAGGGTAGAATTGGATGCGCAAACATCCGGGAGACATAAAGAGTGTATGAGAGATTTCAAAATAAAGTGCAAAAAGATCCGCTTCTTTTTTCTTTACAATATATATTCCGCGTTAAAAATAAGCCTAATTCATGTGCGATATTCTATATTATAATAATGTAAGATCAAAATATTATTTTTTGTTATGTTTACATATTAAAATATCAATTCAGCGTAAAAATATACCGTTCTGTGGCTGAAGAAATCCTTGAATTTAATTTTTGTTGTCGTAGTAGTATTATTACTAGTATTTAAACATTTGTTTCATGGGTTGAAACTATTCCTATTGTCATACAAAATTAAGTATATTACGTGTCTACACTGAAGTTCAATGTATGTCATTTAATTTTGAAGATTGATTTTTCTCGTGGAACGCTTTACAGATTTCAGTTATTAATAAGTAATTTTGTAATAGCAAATGGTTATAATTTGATTAATTTTAATCGATTACTTTTATTGATTTGTCGAAATAAGTGCATGTGCGCAGAACTTTGTCAAATTATGCATTTACACTGAAAAAAATTTACTTGACAAATTCAACTGCCATTCAGAAGATGAGTGGAGAGTAGTTAAAAGAAATACTTTTTTTGTAAGTATAACTTTGTTGATGTTGTTAATTTTACTATTTTTACTTAAGTTAATATTATTTACCCAGTAAACGAAAAAGTATTCCGAATGATTGGAGATCAAGAAATGCGGTTCTATGCATAAAACTGAAAAAGGCATGAACTAATATAATAAAAAAGCAACCGCCAATATCTGCACTAAAAATAATTCCACTGAAAAAAATTTACAGAAAAATTCTTAGTTGATTTGACTACTTTTTAACTACGCAGAGTAGATAAATACGCTTCAAAAAAAATTGCAGTTGCTACCGTAAAGAAGTTAAATCAATTAAAAATGTAGTTCTGCTAAATTCACTTATAAATATATCGTTCCAGGATGTTGAATAGTTGTTAGTGTACTAGGTGGTTAGACTCTAAAAATGTATTTAAATATAGTAAAATTAACTGTCAAAATTTCGTTTCCATAACTATATTTTTTTGTTGATTTAACTTCTTTACGGTTGTAACTATAACTATAAAATTCCGTTGAGGAATACTTTCAGAAGTTAAAAAGTAGTCAAATCAACTAAGAAATTGTTCAGTGCATACTCACTTACTCTATAATATAATTTCTTGGTAAATGCTGCTCCTGAAGAATCGATTTAAAAAAAACCCAAATTTAGTATTTTTTTTTGTCGCAATATTGGACTTCAAATTTACACTCTCGTGAAATCACCCTTATATAGATTCTGAACCCAAGTTATAGAGTAATCGAAGCCTACTTTCTATATGCAAGTTCAAAATGGACTAAATTTAATCTAAACACGGAGTAGATTTAAGTACCTGATTTATATCTTTGATACGGAACATGTATTCAAAAGAAGGCATTATATATATGTGTGGCGCGAGGAATTTTACTCTCACCGCGATGATTTACAGATATCTTGGTTTGTTGAATCTATATGAAATATTTGGACCTTATTTAGAAAGGAAAAAAAAGTGAATTAAAAATGTGGCAGGCATTTCCCTAAATAACCAATTTTTCGTAAGTTTTTATTGCTTATAAATGAAATCATTTAATCATAACAAATCTATTATTTTCTGCACGAATATATCCAAGGAGGCATATCACGGATGGGAAATCCAAACAGAATAAACTGTTATAGAAAACAAGCTCTTTTTAAATATTTCTCGTATAAGTGTATCTCTTTACCTTATGTAATTAAATATTTCATGTAGGAAATCGTATGATTAACATACATGTTTGTGCAGAAAAGAAAAAAAGAGTATAAATTGCGATGCTATAATGTTAGAGGATGTCATACTTAGAAATTAACGAAGTTGACTAATTAGTAAAAAAAGTATAACTACTTGGAAAAAGGAAAAATGTAAACACAAACTTGTGAGAAAAATTGCACGCTGATTAGAATTATTTTTAGGTAAAATTAAAAATTATTACAATGTAATTACCGCAGCCGAGAGTTTACTATAGTGATAAAAGTATAAAATCAGTATTAAAAGATCAGTGGAGGGCAAATAATTCAGGACGAAAAAAGAAAACATTTTTTATAATGGGTACATGTGTGGTTATAGGATAGCACAACAGACTATTTGTACACATGAAAATTTTGAACTTGAAAACTACAAGTCCGATTAGTCTATAACTTTACAAAAAAACTTCTTTGAACCTTCCTCGAATTTTCGGTGGAAAGGAAATTTCGATTTATTGAAATTCCCTCGACTCCCGAAGTGTTTGAAGCTTTCAATGTCAATTTTGTGCAGTAAAACAAATACCAATTTTAAAAAAATTTCCGTAATAACTAACCGTAATTTGGAAAAATACGTTAGTTTGTAGATAGAATAGTGCATATTCCCTAAAAATTTCATTAAAAAATTCCAATTATTGTAAAAGATATGACGAGTTAAAGACAAAATAATTAAGTTATTTTATATTTCAAATAATTTCATTTTTTGCGATTATATTAAAAACGAAGAGGGATAAAAATTTTTGATTTTAACAAAAAATACGCGTAATTAATTTTCCTATTAAGATATCTAATGAAAACTTTAAAATTCGAAAGTCAAAATATTACGAGCCGAGGGGCCAACAAGTTCTCCGGCGTTTCGCGCGTATCTCCTTTTGATCGCCAGGGGTTCAAATGTATTATACAATGCTCCCCACAAGGTTAATGTAAATATTATTTTACAGAATACAAATGTTGCTTACATTTGCTCATGCAAATCTGGACGAAACGCAAACGTAAACAGTCTACTGCTTCACTTGTTTTGTAAGGTATTCGATTATGGAAATTTGATATATATTGATCCCGTATTTCTTACACAATCAATATTAAAAATATTTTATACATTTAAACGCAATTAAATGCAATTATTCTTTACTCATATATACATATGTTTAATTTATTGTTAAAAATTATTATTGCCTTAAACAGTTCATAAAACAGTTAAAAAAACAGACGATTACATAATTCCTTTTAAGTAAAACAAATATGTGTTTTACCCCGCATTTTTCTATAATTTTTAAGGTGGAACATGACATTTTTAGCAATATAAAGTACAAAAATATCCATAACACTATATACCATAATTTTTCTTATTTTATTAGTTAGTCAATAAAACATGCATAAGTAAGTATAACCAAAAAAATACTCTTAGGCTAAGGAATTTACTAATTGACTTCGTTTGGACAAAACGAAAATAGAATAATAACGAAATTGTATATAGTAGGAAGTGACGGCATACATTGAAGAAGACGTATAACCCGAACATAGGGCAGCCCATGTTACAGGAATGCGGCCTCGTGATTGGTCAGCGCTAGTCACATGGGTCGTGGACAGACTGAAAACTCCCTAGATCGTCTAACCTTATGCGAAATGAATACAAAATGCCAGTTATATGTTGTAATGTTATCATTTGACATTTTGATAATTTTTCGGAAAAATTAAGAGTTTCAAAGTCGGCCAACAAAAGAATTTACAAAGCTGAGAATAAACAGGACACTTAAATTAGATAATTTTTTATTATTCAATTAAAAATAAAGCACAAGTATATTTTGTAATTCTATTGTTATGTTTTGGCTGATCAAGAAGTTGATGGATCGATTCCACCCGAATATTCATTTCGCATAAGTAGGTTAGATTATCTAGAGAGTTTTAGTCTGTCCACGAGCTATGTGACTAGCGCTGACTAATCACGAGTACGGTAACATGGGCATCCTCGGAAAAACCCACGTCAGGTAGGGCAGTTGGTGTAAAACATCGATTCTATCCCTAACAATGATTATAACATTCTGCTCAATACATATTGATACCATCAACTGCATTATGTGTATGGGTTTTAATTAATATTTGTATTGTTAATGCTGCCAATGTTGCAAAGTATCCTTAAATTACACGGCAAATTTTCGGCCAAATGTTTTTACTCGATTGATATATATCATGTAATGTTATAGAGCCTATAGTTGCAGAAACCATTCCCTTCTATAATTTTTTTAATGTTAACATTTCTCTGAACACCGTTTCTAAACCACGTCTCAAAAACAAAACTCGACCCAACCTTAATAATATTTATTACATTATTTTATTACTGGCATGTGTGCATATATGCACAGAAAGTAATACGCTGTCTCTTTAAAATATTTACTCTCAATATTGTAATCATTCTAATTCTGCATTTTTTTTTGTATTTTGCTTTGATGGCGAATATATCTAGAGTCACATTCGTTGCAATCTATTTTATCAATTGAATCGGTCCATGCAAAAAGGGCACTAAGTCCATTTTTCGGTAAATTGAGATAATAATAAATTCTAACTTTTGAGGCTCCAGTCTTTCATTTGGCACTTATTAAAATTATTAATCTTCATTTCCTGATGTTCGATTTATGGAAAAAGGGCCCTAAGTCCAGGACTTAGGTCCCTTTTTGCATAAATTGGAAGTGACATTTTTTTATATCGGGTATTATTTACACTGAGAAAAAATGTAGTAAAAGATAGTATTTAATACTACTTGTTGCGGTAACATATGTGCCAATAAATACATGTCGTATATATTTTACCACTATAAATTGTCATGTAAGATATATTGTAGGATACGCGTTATAGTTGCAATAGTTATAACGACACTGGTGAATAACAAATACTGAACCAGTTTTGTATACTATCCATATTGGTAAATATAGTTATGTTAACATATACGGAAATCATGTAACCACAATGTTTAGTATTGAAATATTAAATATGAATAATTTAAACTTATTTGTATTAAGAGAGATTTGTTTACTGATTATTACACACATACTCACTGTATTTACAAATAACAATAATCTTTCGGAACTGTTATAATTTAACGTCTATTAATTAACAACTGTCGGTTAAAATTACAACAATATATACCAGATAAATATCTGGGTTTCTACAACTCCCTGATCGAATGGCCTACTCTTACTGGTGAAAAAGATAATGAATTTAGTTCTTAATAAACTGCAAAATGTAATTTTACATTGTATTATACTGTTGCAAATAAATTAGTTAGCTGTGCTATAAAATTATTACTTTTTTTTCATGTTACTCGTGATTCATGCAAAAAGGGACCTAAGTCCACTGATCTTTTTTATAATTATTAAAAATCCTCTTTCACTTTAAGCATAGAACGATATTTGTACTATTGTAAGTGCATAAAAGCAACATTTCTATTAAATAATATTTTTATTTTTCATTCTGTAAGAAAAGTAAATCAGTTTTTTGCGTTTTCTCAACAACTATCTATATGGACTTAGTGCCCTTTTTGCATGGACCGATTCAATTACTGAAAGTGAAAATTACAACATGAAACTTTTGTTATTAAATGATATAATTATTTAATATTTATAAATATCTGATACTATGTTGTTTGTTTTATTATTTAATAGGTATTGTCTACATTCTTCGTTGTAGTTTTACTTATTTGTTCATTTCAGACGTCGACCAATAAAGTAATTTTGAATTACTTTATAAACAAAATTTATATTCAGAAATTTAATAACCAAGGTCTTCAAATTTTGTTTAATGTAATTTAAATTTATTGTATTTAATAATTGTATAAACGTATAAAGAGTGATAGATACTAACTAAAATAGTGATTTTAATAATTTTTCTTTAGAATTAAATAAACGCATAATTCCATTTACTAAACACACTAATACCAGGTACACTAATATTATACTGCAGAAAAGAGTAAAACTCTCTCGCTTACTGTGAAAAATCATTTAAATAATTTTAAAACATGTGTGTTTATTACATAGGGAGGTTTGGTTGACACAAAAACTGTACATTTCTACTGATACCGTGCAATAAAACTATTAATTAAACAAAGTTTTAAATAAAATTTATTAGTAGGGAGCATTTATTTCTGAAGAAATCCGTCAATAACATAGAGATAAATTGTTACAAATAACGTACAAAGTGTAAAAAAAAAAGATTGTTATTAATTTGTTTAAACCACTTATCCATTTTCCATAATTTATTTTCTAATCATTATTAATTTTACAGCAACTTATTCAGTCGAATTTATTTGCAATTTACAAAAATAATACTTTAAATTGTTATTACAATATTTATTTTTATCGGAATTACGTTAGGATATCCATGAAACTAAAAAATAAAAATTGAACTGAAATTAAAAATTGCTAGAATATTTCTCCAATTTGAAATCAGATATTTTTAATGAAATCGTTTTAACTGTATTGTATTGGAATACATGCTATATTTATAAATACATATTCAAAAAGAAAAGTTTTCGTACAGAATAGTCATTCCTCCAAAGTGAAAGACTTTTCTTTTCCTGAGGTGAACGTCCCAATTTCTATAGGCATTTGACGAGATATTATACGAATCATTTACTTCTCGTAATGCAAGTACGTTAATTGACTTACTGACAGGAATAGTTCGTACAGAAATATGATTAATATTCATGACGATAGTCGTAAACGTAGGATGACTGATAATGTATTAATAATAATCTCAAACTTCTTTCCAGAGAATTCGAAGGCGTTCTCGAAAGCATTAAAAAGGATTACGAAATGCTGACACGAATTTCTTTTGTAGTTAAATTAAAATTTTCGACGAGGTGATATATATCATATTTATATGCAGAATCATAAATATGATATTTACAAAAATAATAAACAACTTATTTACAAATCCATTACAACTGAATGCATCCGTAAGTAATGAAGACTTAACACATATTTTGTGTAAACATATACCGAACTCATTGACTTCAGAACACGGAAATTATTTACTGTAGATCTGGGATGCCTGATGTAAACTAAATTTTTAGTTATAAAAATGATAGTCAGAGTTTGTTACGTTTTTCAGTTACGCGTGATATGTTTAATTTTCATAAATGTTGGGTAAATAATTTTTGTACGCTTGGAAGATTCTTTTACTAAACTTTTTAGTTACTTAGTGAAACCGTAAAAAGTTGAAAGTCATAGTAATAGTATTTAAAATGTAATTTAAATCTTGATCAAAACGAAAGGCTTATGTATATGTACAATTAAATATTTTGTCGTTAGCAAATAAGCCCAATTATTCGAAGGCATTTATAAATGCCTAATTAAAATATAAAACATAAACACAAATTATGAATTCACTTTCTCAATAACTGCCTTCCTATTAAAATAACATTTTTAGTATCAATAAAGAAATGAAATTAAAAAATGTGCCACAAAACTATCGCCAGTGATATGTTATCAAAAATTGTATTATTATATATTGTTATTTTAATTTTTTTTTTCGTTATTGCAGTATTGAATAAACTTTTACCAGTCAACCGTTGATTTACTGGTATTCATGGGTGTTATTCTTTCATTGTTTTGTTTGAAATACATTTTTAATACAATGTTTACTAAATTCAAAATACAAACATTACACTTAAGAAATATGCATTACGATTATTTCTGTCCAAATTTTATGTGAAATATTAGGATTGGAAAAAGACTTCAGATTAAGAATGAATCCGATTAGTGTTTTCAGTGACAGATAAATTATTTAGGGCAACTTTAAAGCAGAATAAACAATAAAATTGTGTTATTATAGGTACATATCGCAAATCATGTCAACAGAACTATTGCTTAGGTAAACTGTTTTAATTAAGTATTTTTTTCAAAATGGACACTTAAACTAATATAAAATCGATTTAATTGACTTTCATATGACGTCAAGATTGGTTTTAAAAAGGCCGATTTAATTCTTACTTTTAACATTGAAAGAATTTATGTTTTATAACTGGATATCATGCAGTCATGGCTACTAATAAAATATATCCGCGTAAGGGGACGTCCTCAAGACTTGTAAATGTCTCTACAATATTCGACAAAGGTAAAAGAGTAGACTAAGTAGCAAAAATTATCCAAAGTTGTTTAAACGCAATTGAAAATTGGTAAAAACAGACTGAATTTGAGTTCTCCGGCACGAAAACAAACTATATCGTCTTTACAATGAAATGAAAACCCCAAGAGAAATACGAAGTGATCTTAAACAACAATAAAATAGGATAAGAAAAAATTAAACAACTTAAAATTACTAGTATTGATTTCTGTTGCGAACCATCGATTTATATACTGAGAATTATTGTAAATTATTTGTAATGGTATCCGGTGCGGGTTTTCTATGGTTTCCCCGCACCATTGCACTCCTAATGGAATACCATATGCGAAATCGGCCACAGCCGTGCGGAAATGCAAAGTTCAAAAAACGGTCAAATCTAAAATACTCGTTCGAATTTTGAAAGGTTGCAAGTTACGATCGTTCCTTGACAACGGTTGTTTATCGACTATCGCTTGATCGGTAGAAGAAAAGAAGGACGAAGTCGTGTCAGCCATCTTTTAGAGAGAATCGCTTGTGATCTGGAAAATTACGCGTTGCCTGCAATACATCGACGATAATTCGTCTCGTTGTTACAACCGCGAAACGTGGAATAAAATAAAGTCGTTTTCGATCGACCGAGAGATTTTGGTTCCCCTTTCGAAGTGTGTTTGGTCGGCGTGGTTCTGTGACGATTCGGTCGTTCGGTTGGAACTTTGTGGAAGTTCTCGTCCCGGTTCCGTGATCCCTACGTGGTTGTGCCGAAGTCCAAACGTGATGGTGGTCGCCCACCCGAGAGCACCTTTGTGACGGTTTTCGGAACCTAGGTTGGAACGGGACCATTTTACAGCGCGAGTGGTCGCCCACTCTCAAGAAAGCGCGTGTAATTGTGGCAGTGTGTCGTACATTTGAGTTTTCGTGTTGTTTTGAAAAGTTGCCATTTTTCCTATTCTCATCGGAATCGAGTCTCTCAGTCAATCGCGCGACTTCGCGAATTAGTTGTCGTATTTAATTTGAACTTGGCACGTCCGTTCTTTATTTATCTGAAATAAATCAATACTTATAATAACGTAATAATTGTGTCTTTTTCTCGATCTTCGCTCGGGTCTAAACTATTTCCGACATCAAATTAAGATGATCAACCACATCAAACATTTGAAGAGTGAATGTCAAAGTGACTATATCAATCCTAAAATGTGTTTCGTTTAAGGCTTACGTTGCGGATAATAAATCTTTCATAATTAACTGGAATGCCTTCATTCAATAAAAAATTAATTACGAAGCAACCTTCTACCAAACGGCAGCAAAGTATTGAACCCCAGCACTTAATAATGTAATGAAAATAGTTAGCGGTGCATTCTACACAATCCAAATAATGAAAATAATGTATGAGACAAAAGAACTAAATCTAGAAGAGCGGCATATCTAATCCTTAATACGTCATAAAAAACATAAACAACACTAATTTCATCATTGGTATATCTTACTTCAGCCAAAATACAGAACAAGAACAACGTAAAAAAGCGAAATATCTACCACTTCTTTTTTCAGAAATGTACAAACACAAATCTGTTAGATGATGAAATACTGAACAGCCGGATTCAATCAAACCTACACGAAATCCTCAAATCCAAAGAAGGATATTTAAAAGAATAAAAAATTGTATTGTAACTCAGAAAAGCAACAAGGAAGGTAAGAGATATAATAACTAATGGTAATAAAATAATAAAAATTAAAGTCGCCAAAAATGGTGAACTCAAAAAAGTGACGTTAACGGCCTACATAGATATAACTGAAAGGATTTTCAGGACAAAAATTAAACAATGTATAATATTATAATTAATGACGAAGAGGCATTGTCCAAGCAAATACCCAAGAACATAACATAAGAGAAAATCACATCATAGGAGTATAAAACCTATGATCCAAAAGATAAGAAAAACTAAACAGAAGAGAACAAGCAGTGTTCACCAGACTAAGCGAAGGAGACAAAAAGATGACCCATTCATATCTGATTGCGAAAACGGATCCTCCAAATTGTGAAACCAACAAGAAGCGTCTGGCTGTACAACATATTCTACAAAAATGCGAAAAATGTCAAGCACATATAAAAGAAACAACCGGCAACGGCCCATGGGAAAAATGCATCACTGGTGAAAACCAGATAAAGAAGACCATAGACTTTGTAAAGAAGATAAATATATTCAATTGTATATAGAAATGCAATGTACAGATATAAGTAATGTAAATACTGTATACGAATTATTAGTTTGTAAAACAAGATATGTAACAAAAACGCAAGTCGCTAAAGACCGAACAGTAGATGCGACACTAAATAAAATTTAAAAAATATTAAAACGTCTAAATGTCCAGTTCTATCGTCTTGTTAATTATCTTGATACGTGTTATGATGTATCACGGATATCCTAAGGCTATATAGTAACGCGATATTAAAAGCGAATATTTGGATGTGGCAGGTGTGCGGCATCTATTAATAGCTTTTCTATTTCCCTATGAATAAACATTCCTATTATGTTGATAACATTTAGTATCATATTAACACTGCATTAGATCATTTATATACGCGATATATTTTCGATGCGACGGAACTGTAAATATGATAAGGAAGAAAATCGAGTCTGAAGCAATCGGACGATTCACGTTTTATGTTGGTATCAAACGGTTTTTTAAATTATCGAAATGTTATCAAACATGGAAATCATTAGCAACAAGTGTTAATATGCAGATATTTAGGTGATCATTTTTGTGATCATATTAGGTCCTTTCTTAATATACGTAAACGCTTTAGCGTGTCATTTCGTCAAATATTAAGAAAACGTGTGTCATACTGAAATGTATATATGTTTTCCTACAAGCGGTAAGAAGCGCTATTGTCCTCATGGTGGTAACATTGATACGTAAAAGGATGGTATTGCCACCGATAATAGATGTCTTTACATAATATTTTGATTCAGCGACTTTAAATAACACACAGCTGTACGCGGAAAGAAAGAAGTATAGTTGAAAAAATGTTTGGCTTTTCTGTAATTTGCTTAATTTTGTAGTTCACATATTGTAAAATTTAATTCCCTTTCGGAAGGTTGAAATTGAAAAAATAACAGTGTTACCAATTATGGATATGTGAAATCATTAGTATTTTAGATAAAGAATGTGATATTCTTGGCTTTTGTTAATCTCAAAATGTGATCCTATTGCATACCCATACGTTCATCACGTATAAGATCTATGAAAATGGGAAAATCAAACCTAAAATTGCAGAATCCCAGCGAAAAAAGATATTTCAGCAAGGTCAGCCTTGCGATTAATTTGCACAAATTGAATGGAATTGTTGCATATAGAAATAAGTGAATGTACACTGAGATAAATTATTTACTAATAGTTAATGTAAGCTAATTTCAAGGCTCTTACATTAACTGTAAAGTTATAACAGTAACTATGAAGTAAAAAACGATTGGTAACTTTGAGATGAAAATACCAGCACTTTCTTGCATGTCAGCAATGTTATTATTAACTCGTATATTTTAATATTCAGTGAGCGTTCGTTAACTTTTAATAAATCATACATTAAATTCCTTCGTTTGAACTTTACATGTCAACAATGCGTCGAAAAATTCGCAGAAAATCGAATGACTGCGCGCGTGTATGTTTGTTTACCTTTGTTTCGGTGAAATTGTAAGCGCGTAAATATGTCACGTAATGATCCCAACATTAATATTTAAAATTCTTATATTAACTATTAACATAATCAATGTAACCGATTATCAGATTACAGTAACTTCAGAATAACTTAGTAGTAACTCAGAGTCCCTTACCTTAAGATCAAAATCTAAATTTTGTTAGGTTTACTATGACGTTGTTACATTAACTGTAAACAAACATTTCTCTCAGTGATATACAATATGATGGCAACATAATTCGTTACTGTATCTGCTCTATCTTAAGATAATCATTGGTTATTAGTTCCTGTTAAATCTTGTTGGCCAGCGATGATACGCAAAATCTGGTCCATGCAACCATTATTCAATATCTTGTAGGTGATATCATAGCTCGGTTTGCTTATTTATTTTTCTTGTTTACTTTTGTATTGTGGCTATATTTACCAATAATATGAATGTTATAAGTATCTTATGCATATCACTATGTTTTCTCAGTGAAGAGTTCAAAGAGTGACCCACAAAAAGACCCTAAAAAGTGCCCGTTTTTTAGCAATCGAAGTTCGGATTAATTTTACTGCCAAAAGTTAAGTTATATGTTAAATTATAGCGTTTTCTAATATCACCTGTATCGAGTGTTCTGAATGACGATCCGTCTCAAGAATACCACATTTTTAAAATAAATTTTAAAATTGTGTTGCTGTGTGTGCATGTGTATTTATGTGTGTCTGCGTGAGTGAGTGTGTTCGGGTAATCGGGTATGTGCGTAATATGGATGCGATTGACAGTCATAGTAAATCGACGGTTCGAACATCCTGTCGTATTTACATTTACTTCAGACTCTTTCTATTCATTGTGTGTGAGTGTGAGAGTGCGTATGTAGCGGGCTTGGAGACACATACACCCAGACAATTTCACAATTTATTTAAAAAATATGGTATTCTCGAGACGGCTTGTCATTCAGAATACTCGATACAGGTGATACTAGAAAACGCTATAATTTAACATATTTGGCCCCCTATTTACTCGAGAAGGAAGTATCGTCTCAACTTGAAATTTTTTTCTTAATTTTATATCACTATAACTTAACTTTTGGCCCTACAATCAATCCAAATTTCGATTGCTATATAAGTGTGATTGGATTTCTGGATAAGGAAGTTTCAATTTGTTCGTCGCTGTAATTATTGTCAATGGTTACATTACATATTGTCAATTTTAACGTACATTTCTCTCACTGATAGAAAAACAGTAGAGTGTCGCATCCATAGAGATACATTATAATGTAATATTCAGAAATGTCACTATTATACTACAGCAATGCATCTTTGCCAGCGAATTCTGTCGAATTCCCATGTTTTTTGAAATGAATTACAGGCATAATAGTTTCTCACAGGAATCTCATTCAATAAAAGCGGACTTATAGCCTCAGGAAAGTGCTATAAATCTGCCAATTGGCAGAAAAACTGCACTTTTCGCAAGCCGATTTTCTCCGCAATTTTCAGGACAAGTATATACACGCAAGTCAGATGGTCAATTCGGTCCAGAACACGGGACTGTTTGCCCGACGCTTATACGGCGGGTTCGACGCCGTCAGGTACGGGCCTCTTTCCTCGTACGCCTCTCTCGACATTTCTTTCTCTTTTCAACGATCTTGTTTCAGCTCTGACCTTCTCTCTCGACGTTCCTTCCACTCCTTCAGCCGCGGTCGCATACCTTCTTACGATGCAGTGTACGCCTGTCCATTGCCTCGCAAACACCGGTTCTTTTGCGGCCACGAAGCGCGGTAGCATCGTCGAAAGTACCTGAAAAGTGCCTCGTCGACAATGCGGTGATAAAATTTGAAATTCCGATCAGTGAATCAGTGCAATCAGTGAATTTCTGAGTGTGTCCCAGACGCATTCTGGCGATGAGGTGGCTTCGCGACAAAGACGCCATAAGGGACTAACTAGCCAGGTAAAGGTTTCGATACCCCTCAAAAATCATCGACCTTTCCTTGGCGGTCAACCACGTATCAGCCAGGTATCGATTACACACCCTGATCGACGGGAACTGGCACAAAACTGCACCGACTAGTCCTTGAACTTTCCGAAGTCGATCGAAAACTGGATTTTCGCGTACTCGAATAGCTGCCAGCATGCTAATCTCTAACGAAAAAATAATACGCGTTTTGTCATCGCCCTGGCCATTCATGATTTCGCGTCCACCATGCGTGCGAGAATTCCACGCGTGCAACGTAATACGGAACTAACGGTTTTTTTTCCGGCGATTAACAGTCTCCGAGACCCGTAAGACTAGTTTGAAACAGTTACAGTCGGATGCGTGGAAGGACGACTTATTGTTTTTCCATCGACGACAAAAGTCATTCGCGTGACGCATACAGAACGAGGAAGGAATATTTCCCATAATTATAGAGTCGTTGATAAAATGCTCGAATTCATTACAGTTTTTTTAGACTGGTCAATCTTTCCCTACCTACATGCGGCCCAAAATTTGGAAGGATCTTGACGTGTAGCGATACGTTATTATGCCGGTCGGATGTTTTCGCGTCGGTTAGTAACCATCGGACACATTTAACCGTCCGAAATCTCTCAAAGACATGGAGCCTCGACCTCGGTGACTTCGATGCCCGCAAGAGAGATCACCTTCGGAGATTCGTTCCGTCTCACAGTTGGGTTTCAATAGGCTCCTTTTAAGCAAATTCGAATTCACTATTTCGTTTTAAAAATTCAACAATTCCTAATGTATTAACCTAATTCAGACTCGTGAGAAACTGACCTATTTCTAAACATACCTTGATGGGAACAGGAATGTTAAGGAGGTACGGGTAAATATACAGTTGAATTCAATCTACGATGTGAATTCAGAACATCACAGATAAAGAAATTTGTGCACTAATTCTTATAGTGCTAGTCGTAATAGAGTAAACAAAAGTTTTTACTTTTGCAAGTTGTAGTTTACTATTTTATGTAAAACCTTGCATCGGCAATAAACAAAGAATCTGAATTAGTTAACAACCACTAATTAAAACAAGAAAAGTGGATCACTAACTTAATTAGTAATAATTTCTATTAATAAATAATTAAAAACTTCTAAAGTAAAATATTCAATTTCTATATTGTTACATTAAAAGAATTTTATTAATAAATTAGCCTTTTTTACTATTAAAAAAAGAACTAATTGATGGTAATCTACTTTTCATTTCAGATTACTAGTTTATATCTAATTCAGATTTAGAGATTTCAAGTTTTTTCGCGGATGTTACATTTGCATTTGGACAAAATTTGAATAGATCCGACCCCGTTTTGGATAGTCCCAGATATTTAAGGTGCAATTGGTCTATTTATTACAGTTTTTTAACATAAACTTAATAGCATATTGTTTACTGACGAATTGTAGTTTATGTTATTTCAACCTGACGCAATATATCCAGAAATATTAAATTACTTCGAACCGTGAGTACACTTTATAATTGTTTATTGCTGAACAGAATAAAATAAGGTTTCAATTTTATTAATCATGTTTTTTAATTAATTCCTACTTTATCTGTTTGCGCAATTTGTATATAACTTTTTTAATTTCAAAAAGAATGGGGGAAGTATTAATATATAATGCGTAACTAAATAACAAGCGGCTCTGTAATCAGAAAGGCGCGAAATTTCATAAATGCCGTTTTCGTGTTTATCTCGCAATCGAGAAAAATGTTTTTAAAAATTGTTACAAAAATCTTGATATTTTATGTTACCGCATATTTGCAACATTTCTGATTTTTGTGTAGACCAATTTCTGCTTTCAAAAGTGCAACCGTTGGAAACATTGTTGCTAAATTCTATCTAATTGGCTTACAAAAGCATTTCACTATCATAGAGGACTTAAAATTGGTATGCTTTTAATTGTAGCATCGTCGTTATATAGTTCAATTTCAATTTGAAATTGCATTAATGTTTTAAAGATATGCAATGTACTACGCAGGTCAACATGGTTTTGTTGTTGGGAAGATGTGTGTCATTTTCGATATAATTTTGTGCGTAGAATCCGAATCCGAAGTCAGAAGTGGTCCACCCCATCAGGATTTTTAGATATGTGAGGTTATGTAATCGAAAAATATGTTTTTTGGTTACGTACATGATGCAACAATATTTTTTGGCCTTTCGTGCTATTTGCATCTTATAGTATTACCCTTACCCTTCAAAATGAGCTTTTATTCGATCACCTACGATTTTTCTAACAAAGGTACGGCCATTTTAAATTATAACATTGGTCCCAACATTTTTCCGCGAATGGAATATTTGGTATGCATGATATATTTATAATACAATAAACTTTCCGATTACCGTTATTTTGAATCGTGAACGTTAAAAAAAGAACATTTAATACAGATTTCCGTCCATATATTTGTATTTAAAATGAAAAGTTAAAATTTTAACAAAATAGTCATCACCAAATAAATCACAAAAGCAATTTTTGTCAACAAAATCATCGTCTACTGAATTTTGGTCAAAATTAGTATACGGTGGTTCAAAAGTTCTTAAAATTTTTAATTTACATTATTTTACTATTTTGCTCTAAAAATGTGTACTTGTGGACATTTCGTGGTGCTAATAACGAAATAGAAATCAAATTTCGATTTGATAAATTTAATATGATAAACTTAAAAACACAAAATTATATTAATATCATTTTTAATCCATTTTGATACGCCATTTTGAATCCACCATCTTGAAAATGACGATATCTATTTTGTGTTTTCATGTTCGCACTCAGTAAGCCCAGCAACATCGAAAAACAAATTTTCAAGTTCAATTATTAAATAGAAACATATAGACTTTAAAGGGGTAATATGACCGTACGTATAACAATTATGGGACCAATGTCATAATTCAAAATGGCCGTTACTTTGTAAGAAAAAATCGTAGGTGATAGAATAAAAGCTCATTTTGAAAGGTAAGGATACCATTAAAAGATGCAAAACAGCACAGAATGCAAAAAATGTTGCATCCTGTACATAACCTTAAAAAAATACCGAAAAACGTGTTTTTCGAGTATACAACCTCAAATATCTCAAAATCCTGATACAATCCTCAATGTAGACCTCTTCTAATGCAACAAAAATTAAAGATGACAAAGGTTATAATAACAGTTAATATTGTTAATAGCACACTTTATCATATTTTATTTTCAGCCAGCTGATTACGCATTTAATGTAGATATTTCTAAATTGAAAATGGCGGAGCCAATATGGAGAACAAAAACATAAAAACCAATCAGATTCTTATCACTTTGTCCAGGCATATGCAATTAAATTTACAAAATATTAATTCTGATATCGATTAATAATGATGACATATTTTAAAAGATTATGTAGGTGTAAACTTTTGTTTAGGTATGTCTGAAATTTGTAGAAAGTCTTTGACCTAGACAGCAGATGAATACTTCTAAAATGCTCGTAAAACACTTCAGTCAGATTGAGGTTATGAAAATAACTCTTCCGTTAATATCGCTATAAATTCTGTAAGGAATGGAGTTGCAATACAACGGAAACTTATACATTATGTCAGATAATTATGATATAAATAAAACATTTTGGGAATTTTTTATCGTCGAATTTTTATTGGAATATCCTAAATGTGCACATATGCATTTCAGATGTTTAATTAATTTTTTTATTTCAAAGAATGCAAAATATCACATTTTTAGTGGTTTTATACTAGTGCTAATTTCGAGACTAATATCAGATTTGATAAATTTGAAATTGTGTTAATCATGGAGATGGAATGGTATGTTGGATAGGAAAACGTTTGGAGTGCATTAGTAAGGAGATTTCCTTACAAACAAACATATCGCAATGGGTGAAATCAAGTTACTGGGGCGGAGAACCTTATTTGTAACAATAAAAAATGATTGAAAATAATTATATAGATGATTATACACTCCATGATTATCAATATTCCGGCTATAAGAGAAAACTAAAAGGGTTAAATAAACCATTAACAGTTGGTAGAAACTGTTTTAATATATACAATTAGTAGGATTCATAATGCGAATATTTAAAGTTTACAGAATGTTACTTTCGCAGAATTTTAAGTCGTTTCAAATAGTTAACTATTTTTACACTTTCTTATTAATTTCATGTATACGGTGTTTGTACGTGCAGAATCACACAAAGTTAGATTAAAGGCTATAGCGGGATAAGAAGGTAAAAACTGCCCCCGCCTGGATTTTTATTTTGAATTGGCCATTCGAAAGGACATATTTAAAAACCCCTTCAGCCAAATTTTCAGCCCCCTAGGTGGTAGAAGGTTGCTCCTATCGTAAAAAACGTGTTTTTTAGAAAAAAAATTCTCTTGCTCCACTGTTTGGTCTAAATAATTTTAAAAAATTCATGAACGTGTGTTTTTGAGTGAGAAAACACCCTGATTTTTTTCAGATTTTTCGGGTCTAAACCGGAGCTGCAAAAAATTCTTGAATTTTTCAATGATATTTTAGGTTATGAAGGTCATATTTGGCCAACTTCTAAATAACAATTTTTTGTGTACTTTTTCTCGTACTTTCGAATGCCGATGTTAGAATTACCATTTTCAAACCGGAACATGCTCAAAATGTGAAAAAACCGATTTTTTTCGCATTTTTCCCACTTTATTGATACAAAACCTTAAAATTATATAGTTCAATAGATATTAGAGCATCCAAAATTACTCTAGGACTTTCTTTCACGTCTAAACAGTTTTTAGAATCAAGTATTACTTTGCTGTCGCTGCAAAAGTCCTTATTCAACCAGTTTTGAGGTGTAGGAAAACTTCATATTATTGGAAAGATATTAATCATTATAATTAATGATAAAAATGAGTAAGTATTTCTGATAGAAATTAAGATAACGTTTATCAAAAAGGTATAAATTTGTTCCTCTTTTTCATGAAAATAGTAAAATAATGATTTATTACGTGACAAAACATCAATTAACAATTACACGATTTTTTTTAACAATTTAACATTTAACTAGAAAATGATTAATCGTCGACATGTTGTCTTTGTTTTCACCTATACAGTGCGACCTGTCCTAACGCATCCCGTCCTAACGCATCATCCTGTCCTAACCCGTATTTCTTTCCTGTCCAAGCGCATATTTTCCCCTTCGTTCCTCTCCCTACCATATGATCCTTCTATGGCCACAGTGGGACATGTGCGCATGCGCAATACTCGTGCTCAATGCCGAGTGTACTACATAGAGTCGAACTGATGTGAAAGTGGGGGTTGAGGGAGGGCATGCGTTAGGACAGGGGCGACCATTTTGGTCGGAACGAAAGTTATGCGTTAGGACAGGTCGCACTGTATGTATATGTCTTTACGTAAAAAACAAAGACAGCAGATGACCGGGAGGAACGAATCGTTGCAGTTTGGTGTACACTCAAGTTGTTCGATTCTTTCCCGTTCGAGTTTCGATCGATTACAAAGTAGATTGGTAAGCGTGTCCCGAGGACTCCCTAGGACCTTGCTCAGTTTAACTGAATACATATTGAACTGAACTTACCGACAACGATAGTGACGACGATTAATCATTTTCTAGTTAAATGTTAAATTGTTAAAAAAAATCGTGTAATTGTTAATTGATGTTTTGTCACGTAATAAATCATTATTTTACTATTTTCATGAAAAAGAGGAACAAATTTATACCTTTTTGATAAACGTTATCTTAATTTCTATCAGAAATACTTACTCATTTTTATCATTAATTATAATGATTAATATCTTTCCAATAATATGAAGTTTTCCTACACCTCAAAACTGGTTGAATAAGGACTTTTGCAGCGACAGCAAAGTAATACTTGATTCTAAAAACTGTTTAGACGTGAAAGAAAGTCCTAGAGTAATTTTGGATGTTCTAATATCTATTGAACTATATAATTTTAAGGTTATGTATCAATAAAGTGGGAAAAATGCGAAAAAAATCGGTTTTTTCACATTTTGAACATGTTCCGGTTTGAAAATGGTACTTCTAACATCGGCATTCGAAAGTACGGGAAAAAGTACACAAAAAATTGTTATTTAGAAGTTGGCCAAATATGACCTTCATAACCTAAAATATCATTGAAAAATTCAAGAATTTTTTGCGGCTCCGGTTTAGACCCGAAAAATCTGAAAAAAATCAGGGTTTTTTCTCACTCAAAAACACACGTTCATGAATTTTTTAAAATTATTTAGACCAAACAGTGGAGCAAGAGAATTTTTTTTCTAAAAAGCACGTTTTTTACGATAGGGGCAACCTACTACCACCTAGGGGGCTGAAAATTTGGCTGAAGGGGTTCTTAAATATGTCCTTTCGAATGGCCAATTCAAAATAAAAATCCAGGCGGGGCAGTTTTTACCTTCTTATCCCGCTATAGCCTTTCACCGCTGTTAGTCTTGCAATAATATTTTGTAGTATATAGAAGCAGTACACTAAGAAAATGTAAGAATAGTTGCATATATATTGGGTATCATTTAATTCCCGTTGTACTGAAATTGAAGTAGAATTTTATACTGAAACTGACGGTTAACTAAATAACGCAAAGATTTGCGTATGTGTTGTTACAATTTTCATGTAATTTTTTCCAACTTCATACATATCCGAATCAGATCTTATTTGTTAATAGTAAACGTTCTCTTTTAACACGAATGCTAGTAGACTCTAGAACATCCTATCAAGTTCTGATTGTTTTCTCCTGGCTTAATAATGACCGACGATACTACCTTCTTTAGTAGTTTTTAATTTAGTTTCATAACAAATTGCTTCTGACCTTCCGGTATTTTCTTCAATTTAAACTGCCATTTTGAAAAAAGATTATATTTTTGTAAACGTTGAGGTTAAATTTCAAAAGGGAAATGTACTTAAAAATTACTAAATACGAAGTTTCTCACGATTCTACACGGATAAAAACGAAATGGTTGGAGATCTTGGATAAGACATTTTTAGTTAAATTTTCTATCCTGATGGTACCGTCAACAATTTAGGTAGACAAATCTACTATTTAAATAGTAAAAGCAACTAAAAAACGTAGCTCTGCTATGTCCTGGCCTTACTATTTAGATAGTGAAATCAACTATTTCTTTTTTTTCGTGCATTGATACGTTTTGTGAAAACTATTATATTGAAAATCGGTTAAAATGTCTAATACCCTAGATTTTATCGGGCTAATAGCACATATTACTTAGTTTTATATATGCATTTCAATAGTTAATATATAAATATACTGTTGCTGATTACTCGTTCACAGAAGATAATAAACTCTTACTATTGAAGAACTTAATATCTAACCATCAATATTAAAGAGTAATAACTAGGAATTGACTATTATTATTTAATAACTGATTTAATAATCATGAACATTAAACTCAGTTGTAGTTTAGCGGTACTATTAATTAAACTTTTCAGAAAATGATCCACAAGTTATGTAAGGCGTAATAGCAAACGTAAATATTTGATATTTGCACAGCCAAGATTATAGTTACTAATAGTTTTGAGTAATTAATTTATAAATAGAAAATCAGTGATAACTAGTTTTCAATCAGAGCTATTGTTAATATTAGCTATAACTATTATAACAAGTTCTAAAGTAGATATTCCTTTTTACTTGTCATCTACTGGTGTTCCTATAATCTAATTATTGCAGATACTGATTGTTTTATGAATATACAGATACAATATTCGAAAAACTATTTCGGTTAAAGACTTGACATTTTTTTGTATTTTCCTTGAATACAGATGAATTTAAAAATTTTCAACAGAAAATATTTCACCACACTATTGCGAACGATTCAATAACAGCTACTTGTTCACCAGTTCTAGATCCATTCTAAACTGTTGAATAGCGGGATTCATAAGGAAGGTTAAAAAACAAAACTTCCGAGACTTAGAGAGTATATCTATAGTTTTGGAACGAACAACTCTTGTTGAGTAACATTATATAAGATTCTTAGAATAATAGCAACGATGAAAAAGGAAAACCATTTCTCGCTTCTTTATCGGAGCGTTTGAACTCGATTCACTTTCCAGATCATAATTAGATAATTCCGAATTTCCCGTCGTTACGTTAAATTTAAGCAGAGCTTAATGAAGAGGCAGTTTCGCGAAGCGTAAATTTGTTTGCTTTCAATTATAACGATCTTAATATTGCGTAACTTCAATGGCGTACACGGAACAATTTGTTGTCTATTGCAAGTAGGATTTTTACTGGCAGGAAATTCGCTATATTAACAAATTAATTTGTTACGGCTTATTATCTATATGAGGAATTACAAACACAAAGTCAGAAAAAATGTTGCTTAATTAGCAAAGCATTCGATGCTCATATATTACGAGCGAATTTTGTTGATGCAACCAAATATTCGTTATTTTTATGAAATATTTTTATCTGCACATCAGACAATCGACTAACTTGGCGATTGCATCATAAAATAAGGGCAGTTGTGTGCTGGAAAGGAAAAAGCGTCTATACATGTATAGACTGCGAACCGAGCAGTTACGTATTTCGAAATCTCCCGTACTAGTTACCTTAGAATGAAGTCGAGGGGGCGTTGGAGATAATACTGATATACCCACGAATGCGGTAATTGAATTGTTCATTATCTCACCAAGATCGCACGGTTTCTCTCGCCACGCTTATGTAGGTAGGAAAAGTGGAGCACCCTCTAGTTAGGACCTGCGAACCTTGTCCTTTGATGTGGTTCTGATGGATTTTAATATTAATCGAATGATTTTATGCAATCAGAGAGGAATGATGGATGGTTTGGAATCACATTATGAGAAATCGGTTTCCTCGCTTGGATTTTACACGATCCCATTGTGTGAATGGATACGGATAGGACAATCGGAGAATGGTTCTTGAATGTAATTGAGCATTGTACCTGTAATCATCTGAATAGCGGTGTGTAGTAACTAGGAATCGGGATTATTGCGATCATGGCTAATCAATATGCTAATTTAGTAATTAGACATTCATTAGAAACCACCTTTGAAATCGTTAGTAAAAATATAATTATCTAGATTAAATAATTCCGTGGGATACCTGATGATTATTATGTAATCCTATGATGCTTTCATCGTGTTTCTGGTTATCTTAGATGAACAAGTGATTTGAAAATATACAGAGAATATTTTAAATATAATTTGCTTTATTTGAAAAAAAAATGGATAAACATTCGTGACGACACTGGAGATGTGAACGTAACTAATCTCTGCGCAAGGAAGGGAAAGTTCAGACAAATATTTTTGATGCCGTAATGCTAAACAACTGTTGCTGTGATACCGACTGGGAAATTTGAAAGCATTTATAGGATCCAATTTCTTAATCTATTAGATGTTATAAATTTTTTAATTAAATTCGGTATGGAAGAAGAATTCATTCGTCAATTAAAAAATAGAAATAATAACCATATATTTTCGGAGGTCTGTCTAATGGCTTTATTCACTTGTCCCAAACTGACAAAGATTCGTTCATTGGAATTGTTAAACATAATAATCTCCTCCTTTCTTTTACTTTTAATCGCACATAAGAATTGAATCTGACTATTCTTTCTGAACTCTTGATTTTAACTGAAGATTACACTCTATATATTAATGTTAATGTATAAATATTCTGAAACAAAAATATGTTTTCTCGAAAAATGTCTACGACACAAAGAAAATGAGAATAGTTATTAACATAAAGATATTATCCAATAAAGTAACATATAGTGTCCCTTGATATGTCTAGAATATCTCTCTATATTTTTCAAGAACAGAAGACATCGCGTGTTGTCTTCAAAAAGCGACGCATAAGAAAACTCACGAACAAGTTAATATATTCTTACGAATAATCTCATAAAGATAAATAAATAAAGGGAACGCATTAGAATAAATTAGCAACGTAATTATATGCAAATTTTATTTCACTGATTTATTATTAGTAATAAAGTTTGCTTATTAAAAAAAATGATAAAAGGATTTACGTCTCAGCTGTAGATGTAGTTATTTTTTAGCTGTTCATACTATGCGAAGATTTCTTTCAAGATCTTTTTTGCCGAATGTAAACACATGTTGTATTACTTATACCGGTCATACTTTAAGAAAATGTTTTTGTTTTCGTTTGAGATTCCTCCTGTTATTAATAATTTAATTATTTTGTTCAATTATCTTTTTGCTATAAAAATTGCAGTTTCTTTCTTCTAAAAACATAGAATATTATTCAAGTAACAAGTGGAAAAATTAATCTACCAAATTGCGTAGGATATTTCCGAATTTGGAATTTTTTATTCAATAATTAATATTTGAAAAGTCTCTAAGAATTTTCTGTTAAGTTAAATGATTTATGGAATATGATTTTTTCCATCGGAGTAAGAATTCCAAAAATCTTACGAGGTCTAATATCAATATAGCCAAAACTTATAACTTTCTGCCTTTTTTTGATAAGCTGACGAAATAAACTTCTAACAGTTTACATATGGTGGTTAGTTATACTATAGTGTAATTCTCTATTACAAGTGGTTAGACATTTAATTCGAATACATTTGTTCGTTGAGCATCCGATTTACTATATGAATTATTTGTAATCTTCAATTTAAAAATAAAAATCCGATTATAGATGCATTGTGGATAAAAAAAAGTCTGTTTTTTTCTAATTTTATTCTATTAAGTTTGTTAATAAATATATATTGAGCGACCATATGCAAAAACAGCATATATGTATTTATAATGAATGATAATAATAAATGAAATAAAAGGTCAAATTATTTTTGAAGCTCACATAGGTTATAATTATACCAGTGCTCAGAGGCTGAGAATCGTTTTATGCATTTCGATACGTTTATTTTTTATCAACTCTTTAATCTTTATTTTCTATGAATTTTTTAATATGAATTTAATTAAATATGAACTATAAGCAGTAGGAAAGCCCTAGCAGTTTATCATATTTTAATAATGTATGAAATTACTACTCTCTCAATTTGAAACAGTGAAAATTCACTGATTCTCAGTAAATAGTCACTGAATGCCACAATGAAAAAGGCGCAAATGAGAAATTTAAATAAGTGATGTAAGTTTTTTGTTGGTCTCAAAAGCCAAAATAAAAAAAAATAATTTGAATAAGTGAAATTGATTCACTGCTTTATTCACTGAAATAAATTCGCTGTTGGAATCCGTGAAAATGATTTACTTTAAACAATGGAATTTATTCACTGATTGAAGCTGTGACTGTTTTTTATTCTTTGATGATCATCTGTGTCATACTGAAAATTTTCTACGCCCATACTACGTATTAATGTCAGTCCATGTATGATATAAATTATATACAAATTATATATAAATTATAAACTGTGTTGTTACATATGCGACATCTAAGACGCTCCATTCCCATTATTTAAATATTTCAAAACGGACTTTTATCACATACCACGTAAGATTTTCAAAGTTATCAACATCAAAATTCATCAACCAATTATATGGTGGATCTGCAAACAAATTACAATATTGTTTGGTTGGGAGATTCTAAAGAATGTTTGTTGTCTCGAGTTTAAGGTTAGGTTCAGCGCGTCAGTTTCCTTCCCAAATGAAGGTTCTAAAGTTGTTTACTGAAATCTGAGCAAGTGTTTCTGACTCGAATTTTGGATTTGAGCTATCAAATCCACTGACAAATTCGAATATAACTATGTGTACAAGTCATAAAAACTGAAATGTGAAATCCAATTTCTATAACCTACGAACTTTTTGCTATGCTCTCTCAATGACAGCTAAACATATTAATTTGTTTGCTCCGATTCCAGTAAACTATTAACCTTTATTGCTTAAATAATTATCTTGTGGAAATGAAAAATAACACAGACATATCGTGAAACCTGCAACAGTGAAAAATTATGTCGAGTATGTTTATATATCCTCCATCGTTTGATCGTGTGCTAGTAATTGTTTATGTTGAAGCCTCTGATAAAACAGTGTACAATATGAAATTGTTCATTTCCCTGTTTATGCAGAGAATGCGCTATATTTTCTAAATGTCTTAAATACTATTCTGAAAGAACCCTTATAGTAATCTTTAACAAACCTTATTCATCTAAATTTTTTATTATATACAAAAGTTTGTACACGTTGTTTATAACTATTTATTCAGCAATTCTTACAGTAAATACTCTAAGAAGAACTCAATCTTTCTTTATAAGTGATGTGCATCGAAGTAAACGTCGCACCAATTCAGTTTTAGTTCAGTTTTGATTTCTAACGCCACCTAGCGTTAATAGAAGATGATTTGATTTGATCAGAAAACATATGATCCGGTAAATTTAAGTATTAGACCTCTTTAACATTAATATCTTAGGAGGACATAATGAAGAGTTCTTTAAACCCTAGTTTTTTAGACTATTTCAATTCAAACCCTTTGAAGATACCTTTTTGAAGGTATCTTTACAAAGAGCTCTAGAAAACCTCCTTAAGAGGTTTATGCTGTTTGGGGTGTATTGGAAACGTAGATGACATTGCATTCTTCACCGAAAGAACTATAAATGCTATGTCATAGATTGAGTTTATGGGATTTATGAGATTAAAAGAAACACTGTTGTAACCCCATTATAGTCTGTTTTGTAGAGAAAACTATCCATAGCAGTCAGTAAAGAAAATTCTAAAACAAAAGACCCTTCGTTTTTGGAACATGCCTATTTGGTACATGATCAACAAAACACACTTGTAGTGATGTCTCATTCGGTACCCAACCATTTTCTGTTTGCAAAATTATTTTGTACGGTTCAAACAGTTCATAAAATGTTTCTATGATTAAGAATAAAAACCTTTCGTGAGCTGAATTTGATAAAAATCGAAATACTTGACTAGAATATTTACAAAACAAATAGGTTCAATGACATGCGATAAGAATCGAACTAAATTACGAGTACACGAATCATACTCACTTCCTTTTCATGCTGAAAACCTGTTACAGAGACGAATTCTTAGTGTTTTGCTCTCGGCCAATTCCCCAGGCACGAACAAAACCTCCATGACGTCAGTCGCTTTTTAGTGCAGTAAATAATTGCTTTCTGACTGTTTCGATGAGTACTTTTCTCATTTGAAGGAAAGATTGGTCCGACTGCGAGTAAGACCCAACTTGCGCAAGAATAAAAAAAATATCAAATACTTTTGGTTTCGGAACGACTTTCAAATTATCGAATTGAAGATGTGATTTAAATGTACTTACGAAGTAAGCCGCAAAACGGTTCAAAGTAAAAGCAAATGATTACAGTTTCAGTACGATTGTTCAGGATGTGACTTTGATGTACACGGCACACTCGAACCCCTAAGTAGGAGCGAGACATCAAATGAAACGTCGGCGCAAGACAAAAATACTTATGCGTGTACGAAACTTTGAAATGACGTTTGTAAAATTTAGTTTTCTGGTCGTTAGCATTCTCGTGCGATGTGCACGTGCCGATTGTCATTTTTGTGTTCATTTCTTCCGTTCGAAATCCTTCGCGTGCCGCCTTTTGTCCGAATGGAACGGAAGCGCGAAACCGAAAACCTGTAATAAGAGGATAATATAAGAATATACATAGTTTGTGGTGCATAATGCATCGCGGCTGAACCTTTTTTGTCAGTTGCTGAAACATCCGCTATAATTGGCCGTTTCGATCTGCCGGAAGGATTTCGAGTGAGATAAAGGAGAGCTGAGATTTAGAAGAGACGTCTGTGATTTCAAGCGAATCTCATATAATGCATGAAAATACAATGATTACACCAGAACTCGAAAAAGTCCCGATGCAATTTCACGCAGGGTATAGCAGAAACAAATGTTTTTTTTCGACACGAAGTGTAGTTTTTAGCGTAATAGCGTAATTAATATTCAATTTTTAAGAAACAGGTTTCTGTTTGTCGGTTCTGATCGTTGGTGTTATTAGGAAGATTTGCAAACGGGGTTTCAAAAGAACGCGGCTCTGTTTACGATTGCGAATAGAAATAGCAGTTTTTCTCATATTTTCGCATATGTAAATGCAATAATGTGTGGGGAATATCGTATTTTGCGTGAAACGGTCGGCATAACCTCTTGCAGAATTCTGATCGAAAATGATGGGGTGAAAGGAACAGTGCCGCTTATAAGACGTCAATATAATTCAAAAGGAATTTCAATTATTCTGGGTAATATAAAGGATTGGTTAGGTGAAACAATTTTGTTACGTAATGTCGAATGGATTATTGAAAAATTGATTATATGATTCCCGTTGTCAACTGGCTCATTGGTTGTTACCCATGGCTTCGATTTAACATTAAATGATTTTTTTTTAAATAGGTTTATTGAGTTGTATAGTAAATTTAGGTGATGGATATAATTAACCTCATGCAAAGTATTACGGCTTAGGAAATGAATAGGCACGTAATAAAAAGTACTAAGGTTTTGTGTATAAAGAAAAATGCCAATTGCGTGAGGGGTCCTGAAGTTTATGTTAAAGTGAACGAGTCAATTTTTCCAGATTACATCGTGATTCAATCTGGTGATATTACTCTTCAAATAATCTGAATATATCATTGAATGTTTATGTCACCTTCATAACACTATGATATTTTTGTCTAATATATCGATTGGCAATCTAAATTCTCAATTTGAACTGGCACCATCGTCGAAGGTAGTCCATATTAAAATATTTAATGCTATTGGCAGAGACGTACACATACTATCAAATGAACACTCGCATTATCACTGATATTTACAATAACTGACCGTTATTCATTTTCGATGTTAAATACAGTAATTTGATAATTAAGAACTTATATTAACAGCACAAAAAAAAAAAGAACGTATTTTACTCCTAGGATATAATATTTTTTGAATCAAGTGTTTGTTAGCTGATAGTTATGTAGTTCGGAAAGATCAATGCCGAAACGACCCAGAATCTAAGTTGGCTTTTCTAAATATTACTTCGGATCAAATTCTGGTGCATTTTCAGATTTTCACGTGCTATATATATATATAATGTGTAGAAATTAAGAGTAATTTCTACCTGGGTGAAAAACTTATTTTAAAAAATGTTGTTTAATGTACAGTAAAGTAATATTTTTGTTATATTAAATTTCCGCCATATTCTTGGTATAATTTTATACGAAGATATCGTATTCTCTACGCGTTATCTTATTGATATCCCAAAACACTTTATAGCGGATGTAATAACAATGAAATTGTACGTAACCATTTCGGAAAAATCACTTCTATATTGCAAAAACTGTTGTGTTTACAGTTTTTATGGCAGGACTTAATGACGTTCATAAAAACTTCAATAATGGAATATTAAAAAAGAATTGATTAAATTCGGTTTATTGAAAATGTGAAATATGCAATTTGAAAATTATTTTACCTACAATAAGGATGGAAACTATTATTCGGATATTCTGCGAAGCGTAGATGCGGAATAATGATACCATTATGGCAGAATACACGATAATTGCAGTGTTCGATACTACCGGAACTTCTTTTTACATATACCACGTGGTAATGTAGTGCAGTAAGTGGTATAAAAACGAAGACCTGCAACATGAGGAGGAAATGGCACGAATATGGAATGGAGGTACTAATATGGATTGCCGCATTATACAGCGATGCATGTCCTGTTATTTAATACGTGTGATAATAAACAGTGCATATTAACTCACTTAATTCTCCTCAAGTTTTAAGAGAGATTATGTATGAAGGTGGCGTACGAATAGCGGATGTTTTCAATTTTTACTTTTAGTCGTTAAATGCATGATGTGTTCATTGTTTTATCGTCGATTACTTCAGTTTCAGTTTTACTTTGATTTTATATTTTCAATTTTAAATTTTTTCTATATTTGTTTTTGAAGTTTTACTATTTTTTAACTGCTACATAGCTCTGAATGTCCTGAAGTGAATTTCTAGAGTTGTTCTAAAGAATTTGAACGAACACAGAATTTAGGTATTTAAACATTGTAAAATAACTTTTAAAAAATCAATAAAACAAGATACAGGTTCAATCGCTAATTTTTAACAGTACCGTTAACATTTAATTCCAATTATTAACTGAGATAAATATAGTCAAATTAATAAAATATATCTAATAAGAAGGGAACTTCTATGTTTCCACTAACCAATGCTATTTTAATTTGGTGACTGTTCTAAAAATAAATTAATATAAATAATGTTTATTTTCTGTCTTTTTTTTAATTGTGTTTCATGGACCACTTCCATTACTGTTATTTAGATCAGAGTTAATATTTCCAGATTATTTTAACTACATTCTCATATTAACTTATTCAAGAAAGATAACATTTACTCCTGCTTTGGTCCTCATGTTAGTAAATTCAGATAATATGTAGATCATGGTAGTTCCATTGTATTACTGAATTTAAATAACGTTTAAAAATCTATTATAAAATTTATCAAACTTTTTTTATCAATACACGATAATTTGATCAATATCGTGATGGAAACCGCGTACTGCTACAGAAACATCTCTGCTATATCAAACATGTCTTACATAAATCCTGTAGATGGTGTTCAATATCTTCTTACATAGATTGTAAGGATTAAATGACAATGACGCAAAATACAAAATATTCATATTTGCTTCATATATGAAATTGATACTACAGGTGCTTATTTCGAATCAAGATGATCTCATCCTTATTTTATCACGATCGAATGGGAATAGACGCCTTCCTGAGTTAATAAAATATTAGAGAATTTTGGCTGACCAGAAACTGAACTTTTTGCTAATAGAATGAACAATAATATAGTAATAAATAAGTATTATAGTTTAGAGATTCAGAAGTTATATAGGAAACCATGATTATATTTGTGCAAAGGCAACAAGACAACTTTTGAGAGGTTTTCTTTAATAACAATTGTTTTGTTAGACAGTCATTTTTCAACACTTCTTGAAGCGAGTTCGGTATTTATATTTGGGTAGACAAAATGTTTAAATCGACTGTTGAAGATTTATTTAGTTTAGGGTTTTTACCATTTAATACTTTAGAAAAAGATATTTTTAAGTACTATACGAAGATTACATTTTGACTTCTCTTCAGCTTTAATATATTTTTAACACTGCGGGAGTAGAACTCGATTTTGCGCGCTGCAGTGAAATCTTCGGTGTCAAAAAATATCGATCTTCGACGAGTGTGATTTAGAAATTAATGCGATTGCTGATCTAAAAGAGTTTAAGGGGCCATATTTCGCACTTTTTTCATATTGAATTGTTAAAAAATCTATGTCAGGCAGATAAATTCAAATAGTTAATTATCAAAAATAAATCTTAAGTATTTTCTGTGAGATTTGTGTACTGGAATGGAATAATAGGCATCCAAAAGATCCAAAGAGTCCATAAAACAATTTTTGTGTAGTAATTTAGATGCCGTTCTATAATCTTCCAATTTGAAATGAGTGGTTAAAACGAATCTATTTAAGCTTTTAAGATTTAAAATAAAGCGATCTGATCCATCGAATTTTTTCCTCGCTTGGCTCGTGCGACAAAATTCGCACTCGTCGAATATCTGTAATTGCGTCCTTGTTACATAATAAACTATTAAGATTACTTACTTATTTTAGTTACAATTAAGGTAGACATTTTTAAAGCAAAATAGAATATTGCCATTTTTTCTTCATTTCTGTTATTGGCGTCAGCCTTAAACGACGTTGAAAGTATATCTCCTATGGAAAATTCACTTCTTTGAAAATACAAGTTATTTTACATCGACACAAAAAGCATGACTTGCAAGTGATTGAACAATCCTATCCACACGTGAAGAATACTACTGATCTGATAAATACTGAAAATGAATAAATTAGAAAACAATTTTAAGGTTGTGAAATAAGTCGGTATAACGAAACAAAGAAATCCGTACTGGAATATAATTCCGAAACATATGTAACTTAAACTTATACAAAGTGTGAAATGTAGTTTTAAGAAAGCGAATACACACTTGCACATCAGGAAGCAAATTGCAGTCGTTAATTGAAAGTTTTCCTGTATAAGAAAACGAAATTCAGTATCGTTACGAGATTTTAAAGTTTTGTTCGGGAAGATTTGTTGAAAGACATTGCCTGGCAGTGTTTTAATAACGGTAACGGCGTGGAAGTCATCTAGTGACTTCTCTCGTACTGGAATTCGATTTCTAACGGGTTTTTACTTACATGAATGTGAGACTTCATTAAAATTTAACCTTAAATGGCCTCGCTAGATCATTTTTATTTATTCTTTAGAGAATTTGATTATATTGGTGCTTTTATTCGTTAATTTACTAATGACATTATTTAGTTAATGCTTATGATATAAAATAATTAGTATCCTGTATTCATTTTACATTTAAAATTAACGTTCATATAAACCACCTAATTCTAACAGCTCAATGTGGACTACCGTTTGTTTGCGAATAGAAAAATCAGCAGTAAACCTGAGTTAAGTAGCTTAAACTTCATTTCGTACGATTAATACATATTTCTTAAATGCACAAATAGATTTAAAAATTGGGTTCTATTTTCCCTGGTAGAAATGAAAACATTTTTTTTGTACAATACTTATATAACATTCTTATTTACCATGTCAAATGTATAGGGAAAATGGACAGTGTAACAAAAAAAATGGACAAATTTCTACCGGAGTTGATGTAAACAATTTTGTTGGCTTGCGAGCAAACGAGAAATGATTAAAATTGCTTGAAAAGCATTCGATTTTGTTATTTTCAATGCGAAATCTAAATACTTTAATCCCTGGTTAGCCTTAAGAAGTTTATAAATTTCTTAATTGATTAACTGAAATCCAGCTGTCATACTTTGAATTTTGGTTCATTACTTATTGATAAAATTTTCGTTTGACGTGAAATTGTCAATTCTATTCGTGTATTTTGTCGTATTCTATTATGCGAACTTTGAACGTAATTTCATAATTTGTAAAGTGAACATCTGAAGAAAGGAATAACATTTTTCATTCGTGATGTAGTATTCGATGTTAAACTACCGATTGAAAAGTACATTTTTAAGAATATTGTCAGAAAAACGTAAAATATATTTGAAGGTCAAACTGTAACCACCGAATACATACAAATAAAACACGTTATGACAAAGGCTTTTATGTTTAGAATTATATATTTTATTCTTTTTGTTTTTGCTCATAAGTTTTAAAAATATATTTTTACCACATTTCTAAACATTTCTTTGTATTTTATGAAAATATAAAAAAAATCCTTGGTTTCGACCACTGTTTCAAGAATGTAAAAAATAAGAATAAAAGTACAAACTTAAATTAAATTATGGTCAAGTATCAACGGCATCATTATTCATAAAACGCCGTATATTCGTACATTGTGGAATAATTAACATTCATGTTGCATAAATTCATTACAAGATAATTAACGGTCTTCCATTATTCATGACGCTCAAGAAAATGTACAACAAAAAATTAACTTTCAAATTTCCCTTTCATTATTTGAAGCCAATGTTATTATAATACTCACCAAATTTAGTTACTTTTAAATGTTATACTTTGATATTTTGTTTTTGTAACATTCGTTTTCGGAAAACATCGTTCTCTATCTCTTAACAATATTACATTTTTTATACTTACGAAGCGCCTAAAGGTTTATTTATTAAGCAAACTTAATACATATTTCGTAGCATATGATTATGCCTAACTACAATTATTTAGGATTTTTAGAAGTAAAGTTATTAACCTATCTTTATAATTAACGTTTTTTTATGTTATAAACAATTTGCATGGAAATGCAATGTAAGACAAAAACTACGCCCGAATTTTCATAATTTTTTAAGGCAGTTAGGCCTCAAGACATACATGTTTGGGGAAAATATTTAATACAGTTTCCAAAAACTAATTTTCATTATTAATGATATTGTTGGCGAGAGAAAGCATTAATGTTTTTAAAAAAATTTAAACTTGCAAAAATAATTTTTAAATTTAAACAATTTTTATAAATGACTCAATGTTTCTTCTTTTCGATAGTTAAGAATTTAAAAAAATGAATGTATCTTAACAAGCACGGCTTATTTTTTCGTTGATTCCAACTGTTAGAATGTATGAAATACAAAAAACATAATCTGAAAGACACCTGTCTCATCGCCATAAAGGACAAACATTCTAAAAGAAAATGATAAATTAGAATTAAATATTTTGATCAAATAGAAATCGGTAACTGTAGTGTATAATAATATTAAATATTGTCTATAAATTCCAAATTTATCGGACAATTAATTTTCTAGTTAAAAGTAGAGCAGCTGTGAACAAAAGATTTTTAAAAGCAAGAAAGTAGTTATTTGTGTGTTTAATATTAAAATTAAGCGATTTTATTGTTACAAATACAGAAATGCCGGACCGTCATGTGGAAGATATTCAATTTTATTCAATTTAAAATTTTAGCATACTGCGTTCTGGACACTGCATCTAGCGAAAAATGCCAAAAATTCTCGAATTTGTAAAAGTTTTACATGGTTTGTCCCTTCAAAATACATTTAAATATAATATTTTCGTAAGATAGAAAAACTCATACCGTCGGGTTTAAGAGGGAAATACTCGTAATCTCCAAATATTTGATATAAGTTTATTAAAAAATGCATTTTTGCATTATTATTTAGGAAATAATCAATAATGATTTTTGTGAAAGTATGGTCATTAAAATGTAGAAAAGTATATAAAATGTGTAATTTTTCCAAGAACAATTTTCTCATTGTATATACATAAATGTACCGAGAGCCGTCAATCCGATGAGTTTATCCTATAATAACCGGTTGTTATCGTAATTATACTTTTAAGCATCGTGTAAGTATTACAAAAATTGTTTTATGCCATTTCAGATCATGGGCAAATAAAAATGATGCATTTTAATTAGTAATAGTTAATCAAATATTGTAACTCGTGCAATTAGTAAATCACTTATAACACAGCTTCAGAAAAAAAGTCCGGATGTGGAGGTCAGACTATGCCTGTAACATATTTTTGGGTACTGTACAGCGGTCCGAAGAATAAAAACGAAACATGGTATGGCTTTCAGATTAGAATTATCCTTTATTTTAACACTTTGGAGTCGATTTTCAGCATATTTTTGAAGATATTTTAAAAGAATGACCTGGTCAGATGGAATGAACTTCGAATTCAATTTTAGCAATCCAAAAACATAACCGAAACATGACATGCCTTTCAGGACAGAATTGTTCTTTATTTTCATATTTTAGTGGAGATTTTTAGATTTCTTTTTGAGTTTATGTCAAGAACTTCACGGGAGTGGGCTGAATGGGAATGGAATATAGTTTCAGAATCACAAAAACATAACGGAAACGTGGACTGCACTTCTAAACGCAAATTGTTCTTCATTTTAACATTTTATGGTCGATTTTAGAGGATTTTTTGAGTTCTGTTCAGGTTATGTCAAAAGCTTGACGTGATGGGGTTAAATGGACTTCGAGTTTCGATTCAGCAATCCAAAATATATATTAAAAATTTAGTCTGACTTCCAGATACATACTTAATTTTTTTTTGCGGGATTGTGTTCATTAAACTTGAAATGTTTGTTTACAGCTTTATACTAAAGCTAACAGAATTTAGATTTTGATCTTAAGTTAAGATACTTTATTCTGAAATTACTGTAATGTCAGATTCCGTTAAATTTATTATATTAATAGTTAATATAAGAATTTTAAATATTAATGTTGGGATTATTACGTGATATATGCGCTTACAGTTTCGCCGAAACTGAGATAAACAAGCATACACACGAGCAGTCATGCGATTTTCTGCGAATTTGTCGACCCATTGTCAACACGTGCGGTTCAAACGATAGAGTTTAATGTAAGATTTATTAACAGTTAACAAACGCTCATTGAATTTTAAAATATACAAGTTAATATACAATAACATTTCAGGAAAGTGCTGATATTTTCGCCTCAAAGTTACCTGTCGTTTTTGACTTTACGGTTACTATTATAACATTACAGTTAATTTAAGAGCCTTCAAATTAGCTTACATTAACTATTAGTAAATAATTTTTCTCAATGTAATGGAAAATGTGATAAAAATATTAAAATAAACAATGTAGAGGAAATTAAATATTCCAAAAACTATACAGTCATTCAATCGACGAATGTTATTGACGAGGAGTATATTGTTGTGCATTTCGAAATCTACGTCTCTAATGGTCGAAAATTGGATAAAGACAAATTTGTTCGTATATACATGTTGCGATGTCCATCAGTGAGTTTTAATGAAGTAGAGCTTGGGACACCGAAAACATTCAATTCGTCTCATTTTTTAAAAAACATGCAACAAAGTACTGTATATATTCAAAGGTTGTTTTAAATTAAATAGTCAACAGAAATTGTATACCGAATTGAACATTACGAATACAATACTGAATACGTTTGAAGAGACGATAATTTTCTAAACGCTACTGTAAGTGTCTATGACGAAGTGTTTTCTATACAAACCAGAAAGTAAATGACATAGTGCTGAATAGAGACAACCTGATGAAGGAAAAGCATCGAAATCATTCAGTTTTGTAAAATCCGTAACAATGTTGACGTGAATGCCTTTCACGATTCCGAAGGAATTATTAATACATAATTCATTTTAAGTGTTTTTTAACTGAATCTGAAGGATGTCAACCCCATACATCAACAATAATTTAGAGATAATTAAAATTTCATTCCTATGGCAGTGATTGTCGAGATATGTTTATGAAGAGTTACTTTTATTTATACACATCATCGTAAGTTTTATAACATTAGTAAGTAATTTTATAACAAATAGTAAGTAAAACATCCAAAGTAATAATTTTTCCAACACTTTCATGAATTATATTCTTTCGAAAACAAATTTAATATTCACCAAATGTTATAAAAATCTACAATTTATAGTGTTTGAAGTATATCATATAATACATAAAAAATTAATAGCTGGAATCATTAAATATTTTTCTAGTTTTATGGCATTGAAAAACATGACCGCGGATGACTTTTGATTCTCATAAATTGCTGAAAGATGTAATGCACGCAAGAAAATGTTTCCTATACGTCAACCCACTCATCTGCGGTTATCCGCTAGCGTGGTTGTGTAATAATAGTTCAGCGAACCCTCCAAGAAGCTGTGCATATGAACATTATCAGGCTATGTACCCCTCAGCTATATAATTTCGGCAATATCAATGAACTAGAGTCCAAGATTGCTCACAAATTACCGTGCACTTTTCGAAAACTTGTGTACATCCGTGGAAAACCTGAATGAAAATTGTAATGACAAAGTAGTTAATTTTAAACTAGAATTTTTATTGATTTTTCGTCGAAGATAAATAATAGGAAGTAAATTGTGGATTTTATATTTGGTTTGACACAAAACGTTGTTTAATTGCTAGTGCATATTTAATTACTTCCTCCATGGCTATATTGTATGCAAATTCAATGGATAGTATGATGCTCAGATATACGATAAGTGACATCGCAAATATTCGTTGTCAAGAAATTTATATCAACATGATGTGTGTAATGATCTCCTATACAGGTGTTGAATTTTCAAACATGGATTGAAAATTGTAAGGGAAAGTGTTCTAAGTTGACTGAATTTTTTCAAATGACTGTAGAATTTTTTAGGTCAATTTTTAAACTCTCTAGGCGGTATTCGAAAGACTTAAAAAAAAGGCAACTTTTCGCATTGGAAATTTTTGAGTAGAGCTTATTAAACATAAAAGTTACAAACAATTTAAAAAAACAGTTGGCAAACGTTACCGCAAATTGGCAGTGTATGCAGAACTAATAAAAACCCGATAAATTGTGTAACAAACTTAATTTAAACTTTTTGTGTTAATGACGTGTTAATTAATATATAATATATGTACAACTTACATTTATATGTGAAGTATGCAGTGTACATTAATTTTTATTCATCAGAGCATTCTGAATCGCAATGAATGCAAGTATAGTAACTACGTGTACTTCTCTTCTAATATGATGTGTGATGAAATTGTTTTAACATAACAAATTATTATGTGAGTTACAATTTAATTAATCACGGTCATATTATACATTTTTTGAAATGCGTTTGGAAAATATTGCCAAATGCTAAATAGAAGGAAAAAATCCCGGTCAAGTTAGGGTTAACACTGCTAACTTAGGGCAATGATATCATTTTTGACAAAGACCTCATAACTTTGTCTCCAGAAAATTTTACGAAATACTTTGTATTTTACTTTGTAGCGACATTCAGAAAGTGCCAAACTAATAAACGACAAAAAGTGAAAAGAAATTTGAAAATTTCAAATGCATTGTAAATTCTTGGGGGGTCTTCTGTGAACTTTATTAATACAATAACAAACGCACGATCAATAAAGAGATTCAAAATCCTACTTATGAAGTGTATTTACCGATAAAAAGAAATTCTTAATTAAATGCACGCTGGCATTGAATATAAATTAATGAAGAAGTGTTTGTAAAGCTTCCTATTTAAATAAAGCAGTTCTGCAAACTGAATATGTATTCACAAGGAAAATGAATTACTCTATAAATTGGATTATTTCATAGGTTGTTACCGCAACAAGTATGCTTTAAGTGGAATATTATAAATTATGTTATTATAACATTTTTTCCAATGGGACAATGAAAATGAAATGAAATTCTTAATTACCTCGGTACTTTATTTCTTTTAAAGGATATATAAAAATGAAATTCAATACGTTAGATTTCATAACTATACATAAAGTAAACATCTTATAATCTTGCATTTATGTGCTGTAATTTTCATAAAGACTTGGCATATGTTTATTACTTTAATATTATCATATTTTCTAATAATTAACTACTAAATTGTTGGATAGAATAATATATGATATATATAAATAAAGATTTTAAATTATTTGGATTTATCACTTTTGCATTAGTCTTGTTCTGGCGGATGTAGCGTAAATGTAAAAAAAAAATCTATTAGAGTTCATTTTTACCTTAAGAAACCATATTTTATATTCAACTGGCATAATATAGTCATATTACTATATATTTTTATAAAAATGGCAGCAAACAAAAGAGTTGTTTGGTTAAAAATACTTAGTTCACAACTCAAAGATACATAGTCCTTATCACTACTTTCTCACACTCGAGAAACTAATCAACATCTTAGAGGGAATATGTTGAATATGCCTGAAAATAGAAGATTTCCTCTAAAATATAAATGTGAATTACGAACGGATGCAAAACTAATTTTCAAAATATCGAATCTACTCCATAAAAATCATCAAGAAAGTAGTAAAAGTAAACTTAATGGACTCAATTGCAACTATTTTGTCAATTTCTCTTTTTTTTTTGTATTTCCTTACAAATTTATAGGAATTCATTGCCTCGAATTATTTTAATATACGCGTGCAACAAAGATTGCATGCTTGGAATGCATCCGGGTGCGTGTTTGACGGAGACGAGAACTGCAAGTTTTTGTTTCTTAGAACCCGCTTAAATAACCAATAAGTTTTGTTAAGAAATAAAATATAATATATAACATATGAAGCTAGTATGTAACAAGAACAAATTTAATTTTGTTTGGATTGTATTTATGCCATTTAATCATTTTGTTTTTCTCTATTGCGAATTATTATTGAAGATCACAAGCAGTGAAATTATTTATATAAAAAAATACTCTACATATTTGTGAAATATATTTATAATTTTGCTAACAGTAGAATATCAACATTACATGGGGTGTAGCCCCGATGTTCGAATGAATTATTCAATTAGGCTGCTCAGGTACAAAGTAATACATTTGGTACAGTGTAAAAATACAGCCAAAAAACATGCAGCACATGTACCTTAATTCTTTACAATATATATCTGTATATACATAATATATAGATATATCCCATGGTTTTTTAAATGTCTGGTTCTTGAATGTCGGGTTTTTGAAGTGTCTGTTTTATGATTTATCGGGTTTTTGAGGTATACCCGAAAAATTAATGTTCTGTAAATGTACAATGAATTTCATGACATTTTTAATAGCGCAGCAATGGTCACGTTTTTCGCTAACCATTCACGGAGGTATTTTGGAAATTCGTCCATACTCCAGAGTCAACAGATCAAAATAAAGTTTCAAAGTGCAGAAGTCTCTATACTTTGTCTGTCAACAATAGGAAAAATATTAGAATTTATGACAAATATTATACGATGCAAGAATTATTAATTGTTGCATTAAACATTTTAATGCTTAGTAAACATTTTGTTTCTCAATAAGTTTCTGCTTTAGCGATTATACAGCATGGCTTGAATAGCAAACTGGTTATTACTCAAGCACGTGGAGTTGTTTTGATCAAGCCAAAGTCGGAATATGTCCTATTTAAGTAAAATTTGCCACTTTTCGAGCAAAAAATCTCTCTTTAAGTAAATTGAACTTCCAATGCCTGAAGGGAGGTACAAAATTACGTAAATATAACGTAAAAAATATCTTTAAATTATAACGTTTGTGATTTTAAAGTAATTGAAGTTACCACGTAGGTAAAGAATATGTCTTAAATGTCGAATAATTTTATCTCTCGCTATCGAGGTCTGTTTTCAGTTAAATTAGCTGCTACCGATTATCCACTTTAACTATAAAGTTGAATAAAAAGTTAAAATCAATACCCGATCGTTTGCTATAGGTTCAAACTGAAAGTGGAAACTTACAGAGGAAAATTACTTGGAATAAATTTACGGGGAAGATTGCTGGTTAATAATAATATTAATAATAATTAGGACGTTCCGAATAAGAAGGATGGTTGTTAAAAATACTTCAAGAATATAACTATTAAGAATACTTTGTTAATATTGAACTCTAAAATACATATTGAATTATACAATTTTTTTGAAAATTATTATTTATATATTGGTATAGGTTGATGATATATGTTTCAGAGAAAAGAATAATTAACAAACAATGCTCACTGAATTAATTTATGAATGATTCTTTAGAAAGTTAGATCTATCAGACCGCAACCCTAATGGAACACTTAGCAAAACAAATATCTCATAATGATAGATACTTTCTGATTAATTTTCGTTGGCTGAATCCGCCTGTTAGTTTATGTCGATTTTTAGATGAAGTAAAGAGCAGGATATGAGTAGAAATTAATTTTTACTCTGATCTAAATAAACATATGCAATTATCTATTCTCGATCCTTTTTGGTGCTGGTAGTTGATAGGTAGGCCTTCTGAGTGTTTTTTAATTATACAAAAAAACATTTCATGATCTACGAATTTTATGAAATAAGTATATGTGAAATGTTCATTTCGCATTAAAATATAAAAAATTTATTAATGTTTTAAAATCAGTAAATTCATCGAATAATTAAGAAATATGGATTACTTAAACGAAAGTTTCTTATTTTTTTAATAAACATTTTATAATTGATTTGCATAATATGCACTTTATTTTTCTTTGAAATTATTCTAATTTTGATTCTACCAATCAATCCCAACGACACCGGGATGATTAAAGTTAATATCAATGCATCTGTAAGTTTTTACATATATATTCGTCATGTTTCATTTTTATAAACTTTTGATTGTAAGATTTAAACTTTTTGTAGACAATAAATTTCTGAGGAGGACCAACATTATGGTCGAAACGTAAAAATTGAATTTTTTATTGTCCGAAGACCGTACCACCAAAACTCATACCACATAATTATCACCTGAAGCGGTCAAGAAATTTCAAAAATGCATCAGCATAATCATTTTAATTTACCAATCAATTGGTTGATTAAATTTTTTTCAACCAACAAATATTCAATCAATTCACGGACAGTTTCCCTATAACTCGTTTGATTATAGTTCTACGAACATTTTAGGTGTTATTCGGGAAACCCTTGAGTACCACATTTATCAACATTAACTTACTTAAAATCCACGAAAATTGTAATAAAATGACATTAATTTTATTAATAAGTAAATATTAAATGACTTTATTTAACGATATATAAATTTGTCGAAAGAAATAACCCATATAACCATTAATAACTGCGAGCAAACATATAGACCTCCTACTCTGTCAATCCCACTTAAATACCACGTTCAGACAAAAGGTCATAAATTTAAGACATTCGGTGTGGTCTTATTTGGTGAGGCGCGGGTGGCGAGTATTTTTTTCGTGAACATATACATTAACGTTTCCGTGTTTTCTGTTATGTGATTATAGGCGAGGATGTGGGCGACACTTTTCTTTGCTGTGGCCTGTACATGGACTCCGTCATGGGGTCAGGTGATCAACAGAGCGCCGTATTTCATCCACGGCGGGGACATGGCCAGGTTGGCAGTTTCCGAGGGAACGCCTCCTGGTGCACCCGTTTACACTCTTCAAGGAAAAGACACCGAAGGTTCCAGATTGCATTATTCCATCAGTGGAGAATATTTCACCGTCGACAGGGACACTGGTGTAGTCGTTTTGCGCCGACCGCTGGACAGAGAAGCACAAGACTTAATCGAAGTCATCATCAGTATAACTGGTAATTTTCTAAAAATAATTTATTAAAGCATAATTTGGATGTCTTCTGCTTAGTTAGTTCTGTATTACAAAAATCAGTATTCCGATATCTAACCTAGAAGCCTGGTCAAGCCTGGCCCTAGAGCCATTGAGCATTTAGATGTCAGTTATTTTTGTTACATAGACAGCGAAAAAACTTACTTAGTAATAAAAAGTACAAATAAATTTGTAACTAATAATATCGTATAAGTATACACGCTACTGCAATAGTCGGTAAAGTGACTCTCGAATTCAATAAAAGGTCCAGGGTTCAAGTCCCGGTGCGCATTACATGCATCGATTTTTTTTAAAGATACTGATAAATTATAAAAAAATCGTGTAGCAATGCTAATGTAATTTTGATTTAGTTATAAAATGCTTTGGACGTTATACGCCCTTATTTACTATATTTCAATTTATCAAATCGAACTTTATTTATTTTACACCGGCATGGTGTGCTTCTAGAGTTTCTTTATTGGCAAATAAACTGCTCAGCGTATGTAATATACTATGCACACAGACATGTACATAGAAGATACAGATATAATCTTGATCCTCTGTAAACTAAACCCACGCAAGAACATGCGAACACGAGAAGAGTCGCATGTAAACATAATTAACATGGCAACGTGTTAGAAATGTAACTTATTTCGTGTCATTCGATATCGACTTTCAATAAATGGGGAGTTTAATCGCTAGAAAGTCGTAACCATATCAGTCTTGCGCAACGTAACTGCTTACTTGAAATAACATTACACTTAACTGATTCAATGAGCACCAACAATAATAATAACACCTTGAGGCGCATTAAACCTTCATAACGTTTGTTATTATTTAAGATTAATTGTTTTTTTTTCGTTTTGAGTGTAAAATGAACGAAAAATCGTATGAGATCTCCGGAGTATGAAAATAATTCAATTTTACTTTTGTAGACGAAGGTGTAGCAGGCTCGGAACCAATTACGATTTCCTTGCGGCGGGAAATCGCTGTTCTCGATGAGAATGACAATCCTCCGGTCTACCACGATCGTCCATACGCTGCAAGAGTTCCGGAAAGTGCCAGAGTGGGGAGCCTCTTACTTCCTCCAGAAACGATAACCGTGACTGATCGTGACGGTGGAGTGAATGCTGATGTTCACGTTTCCTGCATCCCGGCATCACGAGATGATGATGTCTGCGAAGTTTTTACCGTGACGAGTGAGAAGGTATACCTTAGTTCTTTCTCGGTTACATAGGCATTTATTTATTATTTATAAGAATACCTAGTGAACACAACGTGTTACTAAATCTTAATCATTGAAAATATACATAGTAAGATTAAAACGTCGCCAGATTTGGAGTTGACTGTATAGTAGACATAAAAATAATAAATGTCCATTCTGATGTTGAAACTTATATTATTTGGAAATGTGTTATGGTGTCTTCAGAACTTAGAAACCCATTTTAATATCTTTATATACCTATATTTCTCCAACCGTGTAACCTAATTTCTGGGTGTAGAAATGAGAAATAAATCAGTCGCAAACGCATAAACCGATATTTCAACTCATTCTTTACTATTTCAGCTGGCCGAGGGGAAATACGACGTTCAAATAACCTTGACGAAACCGTTGGATTACGAAAGGCGGAATTCTTATCTAATAAATCTCGTTGCAATTGACGGTGCCAGCGATCCGTTCAAGAGACTGCAAGCTAAAGCAACTGTCGCCGTCGACGTCTTAGACGTTCAGGTTTGCGTCATTTATGTTTATTTACTTTCTTCCAAACAGCATATCAGTTATCAATTAATCTATAATCTCGTTTGAGAGTCCGCAATAAAGTCGATCATAAAATTATCGTGGGAGCAATTTTGACGTGCTCTATTTGAGCACAATTGAACTACATGGGAATCAAATAGATTCAAATCAAAATTATACCAAGAGGATTAATTATTTATTGGAAAATACAACACAGTTATGATTTTGTTATTTCAGGATCAACCGCCTACGTTCCTGAATGCACCTTACAGTGCTGCACTCCCGGAAAATTCACCAGCTGGACATACTGTTCTAACAGTAAGGGCTCGCGATGGTGATATGGGCGAACCGAGACCTCTACGTCTTAGTCTGGAAAATGACGATTCCGAATATTTTCGTCTCGAAGTTTCTCAGCAAGGTGATGTTGCCATTGGAAAACTAGTAACAACAAATGTCTCTCTTGATCGGGAGGATCCAAGTATCTTACAAAACGGAGGGATTTACAATTTCAGAGTGAAAGCGACCGAACTGATCAACAGCGAAATACCCTCGGATTCCGCAACATCCATAATCACCATCGTCGTTACCGATGTAGATGACATGACTCCTGTATTTAACGAAAAATACTTCAGTTTGAAAATTTTCGAAGATATCGGAATCTTCACTGCTCTGCCAGGTCAGGAAAGCTCCTATAGTACTGAAAAAATTATAACTATTCATCAATTTTAACCAAACTGTTTTATACATAATAATTTACGACTAATCTTTAACGCAGGTTTAAATATGGTTGTGGACGATGGAGACGTTGGGGATAATGCGAAATATACTTTAGCTCTTAGAGATGCCCCCAATTATCCTGGAGTCAGTTCAGCCTTCTCTGTCAGTCCCGAAGAGGCACAAGGAAGAGTACCAGTAGTTATACGAGCGAGAGATGCTAATATATTGGACTATGACGCTCCGTTCAATAGTAACAGGGAGCTTGAGTTTGAAGTCACAGCTTCCGTTGCTGATAAAGTTGTACGTCCTATAATTAATAATTTCAAACTGTATTAATCGATGTTATTCGCTTTATTTCACTATTTAACTTATGACTTTAGGTTGCGTATTCAACTATACATATTCAACTACTAGATGCAAACGACCATAGCCCACTATTTTCTCAATCATTGTATAAACTTTCCGTACCTGAAAATGCAAACGTAGGAACGAAATTTGGCGATATTTATGCAACTGATCTTGACAGCGGTTCATACGGTCATTTAACGTATACTTTGCGAGGATTTGGAGCAGACAAATTCAGAACGGATGCTAATACTGGCGGCATAGCAGTGGCAAAGCCGTTAGATTACGAGAGTCAAAAGTCTTACTCATTGACAATGGAGGCTAAAGATGGGGGAGGAAAAGTTTCAACCGTAAACGTTCTTATCGAACTCGAAGACATCAACGACAATGAGCCTGTTTTCGAACAAAACGATTATTCTAGGATAGTTCGTGAAGGAGCCATGAGTTTCGATCCCCAGATGTTTGTGAGGGCGACCGACGCGGACGGTCCATCTCAAGGGAATGGGAAAGTGACTTATTCAATACATCATCATAATTCTATAAGAAACAACGTATTTAAGGTAGTACTATCCCCAAAACTACTAGTTTAAAGTATTAAGTCTAAGACTTTATAATGATACAAATTCTTTGTTTCAGATTAATCCAGAATCTGGAGAGTTGTTGATGCAAAACCCTGCCCAATCAGGTGACACAGAGCGTGGAATCTATGAACTGATCGTCCGTGCAACCGATGAAGGGATTCCACCACTTTTTTCTGAAACAAAAATTTTCGTTCGAGTTGGTGTCCCTGGAAACCAAAAACCAGTTTTCCGTGGAAATTATAAATCTATGATACCTGGACCGAGTTCTTATAGAGCGAGAATTTTAGAAAATGCAACGCCTGGAACAGAAGTTATCAGAGTTGTCGCTAACGATCCAGATGGAAGAGATAGTCTTTTACAGTATCAGATAGCTTCTGGTGCCAAGGACAATTTCGTTATCAATTCTAGCTCCGGGGTGATCACAATTTCTCCGGATGCTCGTTTAGACATGGAAAGCGGAGGTGACAAGTACGAAGTTATCGTACACGCAATCGATTCTGGAATTCCTGTTAGAGAAACGGCGACCACTACAGTCACAGTTAACATTGTTGATGTAAATAATAAACCACCCGTTTTCGAAAACTCAACTTATTCAGTATACGTATCCGAACGTGCTGCAATTGGTAAGTCTATGGGATGTTGCCAATTATTATTTAAATATATCATATTTATTAAAATGTAATAACGATTATTTCTTATTTTAACTCCAGGTGACGTGATTCTCAAAGTAACCGCAAGAGATCCAGATGTAGATGCAGATATTGAATATTCAATTATCGAACCTATAAAAGCTCTTGATAAAACTGGAGTTGCACTGAAGAACACGGCAAAGTACGACTATAAAAAAGCTTTTCGAATCAATTCCACGAGTGGTATGATTTATGTAGATAAACCACTAGACTATCAAGTTGCAGCAGTTGTTATTTTAACTATCGAAGCTAGGGATTTAAATGCTGACATAAATAAAGATAATCAAGTCACTTCTGTTGAGGTTACAATTTATGTACAAGCGTACAGTGATGATAATCCAACATTCACTAACTCTGGTTGGTCTCCGAATAACCCGACCATTCGGATTTCGATTCCTGAAGAGCAGGCCATAGGAACAACTGTATTGACGTTGTCTGCTAAGGAACCGATGACGGGGTATCCAGTGCAAAGATTCGAAATGATCCGAGAAGAAAATGATGAAGGATATGTAAATATTGGACATCAAAGTGGTAATATCGTTTTGAGTAAAAGGCTCGATTATGAAGCTCTGCAAGAGAAGGTATTTGGCATCTTAATATCTTACTAAATAATATCAGTACTTTGTTTGCCATTATCGATATACGAGTATTTGTTAAGAGACTATTAATAAGTAACATTTTAGGTACTAAGATTCAAAGTTAAAGCTTTGACGAGAGACTACGATATTACTCGAAGAATGACAGAGGCGAATGTTATTATTGAAGTCAAGGATGTAAATGATAACAGCCCTATTTTTACTCAAAAGGATTATAAAGTATCTGTACTAGAATCTGTAAAACCTTCGAAGGCATTGATAACGATAAAGGCTATAGATATGGATAGTTCCAATACCGAAAATGAAGTAGAACGTGGATACGGAGAGGTTCGATATTCACTGAATGGAGAGAATGCTAATTTATTTGAAATTGACCCTATTAATGGCCATATACGCGTAAGTAATAAGTAACTTATTTACGAGATATCTGAACTCAATATGTAAGTAATGCGTTATTTTTGTTGCCAGATTGCACCGAACACGACACTCGATCGTGAAAAGCAGTCGATTCTTCGATTTTATGTCGTTGCATCTGATATGCCTAAGGGTGGGTTAGAACAGCGATCGGATAGAGTTCCAGTAACTGTCGACGTGCTGGATGTTAATGATAATGCACCCATTTTTTCCCAAGAATCATACACTGCGGTTATTCCCGAAAATGCAATGACAGGTGTGAGTGTTATCAATATTACTGCATCAGATCCCGATGAAGGAGGCGGAGGAGAAATTAATTTCGAAATTATTGATGAAGGAGAAGCAAATGGTAATTTGAGAAACCTTTTTTCCTTGTAATAAACATAGTGTAGTGTTGAATAATGACGTGAACATATCTATATTGACTTTTGTTTGTTTATTAGGCCTTTTTAAAATTGATAATATGACTGGAGAAATCGTGTCAGCACGAGCATTAACTGGAAAAGGAAGGACTGTGCCTTATGATATGAGAATCCGAGCTCAAGATCGTGGAGAGCCAACGTTATATTCTGATGTCAAATTATCTCTCTATATTGGTGATGTTGTTAGCAATGATGGTGTACCACTTTTCATACGCCCAACACTTGATGAAATAGCTTATATAGCTGAAAATTCGACAATAGGCAGTCCAGTTTTTCAGGTGATAGTTTCAGATCCTGATGATCCAAATTTGCCAAATGGCAAAATCATGTACAAGTTTTTGGAAGACAGTGAACTTGGAAGTGATTCGAATGCATTTAAAATCAATAGTGAAAGCGGTTTAATTACCACAAGGAAACTACTTGATCGGGAGACGAAAGATAGCTACAGTTTGATTTTAGTCGCTCAAGATCTTGGTACACCGCCGCAGCAAACGTCACGAATTTTACAGGTCTCCGTACGTGATATCGATGATCACAAACCTTATTTCAAAAGAAACTTGAATAGTCCTCCCATTGAATTAAGTATTTACGAAGAAACACCGGTTGGCACCGATGTTGGGATTATCCAGGCTATTGATGAAGATATCGGAGAAAATGGAATGATTGATTATACTATAATTTATGGCAATGAGGCTGGAATTTTTTCTATGGAACGATTATATAATAATAGTGCAGTTATTAGGTCCTCCAAACGATTAGACCGAGAATCTATCGATAAGCACTTGTTAACAGTAAAATGTTTTAAATATTCCACGAAAAGATCGGAAATCGTTCCTAAGCCGTATAACCGACAAGATCCTTCGGAAAGACAAGTTTTGATAAAAATTCTCGATATTGATGACAACAAACCACAGTTCAAAAAGGAAAATATCACTCTTGGAGTTCGGTTGAACGTCCCCGTTGACACTAGTTTGATAACATTGGATGCTCGTGATGTAGATTCCGATGCTAGGCCGATCCGTTACAGTATGGGGAATGTTTCATTCACGTCACTTGTTGAACCTACTTTATCACTTAAGCAAATTCCTTCTCAATTATCCCTAAATGCCGAAACTGGGGAAATAAGAACGACCGGATCATTGACAAATTATGCCGATGGCTACATGGAAATCCCTATTACAGCCAATAACTCTGATAATCCTTATAGGTTAACAAATGTTACTCTGCGAATATTCTTACTACGTGACAGAGATATGCTGAAATTTGTGTTTTCGAAACCACCGACTGAAGTGAGAAAGAAACTTGAAGATTTCGAAATCGCTGTGCAACAAGCGCTATCTCTGCCGATCTCTGTTAACGTATATGACACACAGTTTTACGCGAAAGATGATAATTCTTTGGACTTCTCTTCCACGAGCTCGTGCTTTCAAATAGTTGGTAAAGAATCCTATGGATTGGATGAAACTAGATCTTTGTTGATGGATCCAAAAAATGATGAACTCAAAAAAGTTTACAACACATATAATGTTGAAAGTGTTCAGAATTGCGCTATCACGGTTGCGCGTGCTGATGCTTCTGTTACTCAAATGTGGGTTCTCGCTATTGCTGCTTTAGTCGGAATCGCTGCCATAGCTTCAAGTTGTACACTTTGCTGCATGCATGCTAAGTAAGTTTTTATTAACTTGTATATCATAGTCCTTTGATTCTCTTATTTCAAAAATATATTTAATTTTACTATCATTTATGGTAGGTACAAAAAGAGGACGAAACACGCGCGACTTCGGGATCATCCTAGGCCAACTCTAAGTTTCGTCTCTTCTGGGCCAGGTATGGTGAGCTCTGGCTCACATACTACTATTGGAGCAGGAACATTAGTTTCTATTGGACCACACGAAGGTCCTTACGAATGGGGAGCTGACACTACACTTTACCATCCGAGCACATTGTCTCGATCGTAATTTAAACCCAGAGTATTCTATGAGATTATTGACTAAGTTAAGATGTACAGAATTGATCATAATTAATCTATTCCCGTTATAAACTTATTGTGCCAAGTCCGAAAGGGAAAGTATGAACGAATGCATGAACGAGAGTGAATTAATGATGCGGAAGTGAACGCGACGCAAATTATATTTTATTCCTTTAGGTTTGACAATTTATTAAGATTATACGAATGGTGCTACGTATGGATGCCGCGTGAGAACTATTATGTCGTTCCTTCGTACGAAAAAGATTCTAAGGACTGACTGTGTTTTTTAAGAAAGATTAATCAGTAACTTATGAATCTATTGTATGAAAATATTAACGTTGTACATTTAAAGAATAATATGATAAATCGCCTATCAGCGGTGTTGTTGAGAAGTTTCGTCGATAGTATTTTTTAATTACTTGTTACGCGACAATATGTACATTTTTCAGTATTTATAAATGTAACAGAATTTAAATAATGCAGCTGGAAATCATATATTCTTTAATTTTTTCCATGTTAACTAATATTAATGATGAGAGGAGGTTTTAATAATATTTAGGGAGTGTTATAACACTGCAGTCATTGGATAATGTCAATCTATATTTGCTTAAATTAAACAAAAACTTGACATTTCCGCCATTTTCAATATTTTATATATAATGTACCAATGACATACTTATTATTATAAAAATACAAATTAAAAGTAGGTAACAACTATAATAACTTAAGCATAATCAACAAAGATTACTTATTTAACTGGTAATAACAATTTCGGTAATGCAATTAACAAAAACTTACAGCTACTTTAAATAAGTATGTAATTTTACATCATTCAGTAGAGACAAGGCCATCTGCAAATTTTTTGAATCCTTCGATTGTATCAAGAGAATCCAATTCTACGAAATTAGTATTATTAAATATTTTAGAAGAGCTTGTTTGAAATTCACTTGGGATCGTTGAGGAACTTCTGCAATTTATACAAACTACAGAAGGCGTGCTCGCTGACAACTTTTCTGCAGTAGCATCATAACCCTCGGAATTGAAAAATAATGTTTCACTCGCAGTTGGTGTATTTGGAGGTAATTCATCTTCTGCAGATGATTTCTTATCTATAGTCGTTTCATTATCTAAGTTAGTTTCTTGATACCGAGTGAGTACTGAATTTGTTGACTCTGTGATCTCGTCTTCGAATTTCAAATCTTCAGCAGCAGAATGATCCGTTAATTGCTTCGCTAATGCATCGAAAGGTAACAAGACATTTTGGACAAACTTTTGGCGTTCTTCGTGAGGCATTGCTTCTGACCTTTCCAAGACTTCGTGCCTGTAAATTGGAATACATAAATAAGTTTAATCATAACTTGCAATTACAAACGATTTTTGGCATAATATATCATTAAAATATTTTATTGCGATGACTCAACCAATTCAAGGCTCGCGAATATAGGACGATTAAGAAATGCTCTCATTTACACAAAATATATATTACGAACCACAATAAATTATTTATTAATGCATGTAAAGAGCCGTGGTAAATTCAAGGTCTGAGTGCCCTCTTAATTCGGGGAATTTTTATTCGCATATAACAAGGATTATTCCACGGATGGTATTGATTCTTACGTCAGACTTTAAGATACTGTTTTTACATTTTTCAATCTCAAATATTTTATCGAAAATTATGCACGCATTTGCCATTTAGCGAGCAATAAGACTGCGTACATTTAGTAATATATGTGTCACGGTGGCAGAAAAACGTAACCTATCCTGGTTAACAGTTTCTTCCTTCAAGGCTTGTTAAGATGAGTCTACTCGCGCTCGTCTTTAGTAAAGGTGAAAGGCTGTGGCTTATCTTTTACTCATTTGAATGTTCAGTGCTCGTTAAGATACACGAGATAAAGCTATAACGGTGATCAGACGTTCCAATACTAGTTTAATCAAACTAGACGTAGGATTATAACTTTTTTTTACGAACCTGTTTAATTTATTTTTTTTTCTCGGATGAAGATTCAAGTGGAATATCATTTGTTGCTTTTCCTCCTCTTCAACCTGTCCTTGCATATTTGGAATTGGGACGATCGGGTACGGATGCTGGCCATTGTAGTGCCGTGGATATCTCGGGGTGTACGGCACCAATTTCCTGGAATCATAGTCTTCCGCTGGAACAGTCTGAGGCCTTGGTCTGGATGACTTCTTCGTTTGATCTGCGACGTCGGTAATGGGATATATGTCCAGCATGACACTAAACGGCTTTGGTTTTCGCTTTTTCGTGTAACTGTTGGCATTGAATGTTCCGTCGTACTGATTGTCGTTGATGGTTGGCCTAACGTAATTGGAAACAGGCCTATTATAGAATGAGTCATGGTAAGGACTGTATCTATTTAAACCAATCGGTGCGAACCTAAAGAAAGAGATCAATGTATTTATATTTTATAATCAATACTCCTACGTACTTCCTTGGATTAATTTTGTCTTTAAATTAACGTTTAAACAGGATTGACCTGACATTGGAAGTAGCTAATAGATTCACATCGGCTGGATGGTTAGGCTTAAACTGATACAGGGGGTCACTGTTTACGGCATACGTATACGGCGCAGTTTCTTGATCCTCCAGTCTGTCGCTGTTCGACATCATCTCGCCGAGTTCCGTTTGCGCGTCATACTTTTTAGGATTTACATAATATCCGGTAAATTTCAAACCTTTATTATAGGAATGCGGATCCTTCGTCAAGTACTGAATAATTTCTTGAATATTTCGTGAATTGTGAGGATAACGATATTGCGATAGTTGTGGGTATCTCGGTCTCTGAAACGTTGTCGGCTGAGGTCCACTCATTTCATAGTGAAAAGGCGATGGCTGTGTTTCTTCTGAATTATGATCATCCTTTTCACCGGATTCAGGAGCTTTAAATCTGCGAGGAAAGAATTAAAATATAGATTATTAAACAATTCAATACGAATTTGTGATTTAAAATCGTAGAAAGCAGAAGAATAACCTTTGCCGCACACGATAAACCAAAGCATGATTGTTTAAATGTTTTCCTTCAGCTCCCCCATTTTCATCGTTTGATTCTAACAGTCTCTTTCGCAACTTAAAATTTTGTAAGTTTTGCATCCTAGATTCTGGATCAAGTTGAGCCATTCGTTGAGTTCTCGCCTCTAACGTAATGTTTTCATCTTGGGTTTCTTGGAGAACAAGGTCTTGATCATTATCCGAACGATCACGTAGTGAACTTGTTTCTGCTGTTTTTGCAAGATATTCCGGAGTCGGGCCAAACGTTGTTGATTTTCTGGACCCAGGGCCCATATTTTTGAGTGCATTTTGAAGGATATAAATATGTTTCGTTTCTTGATTTACTTTACTATTTATCTGTGCTCCAGATGCGAAGTCATATAAGAAAATCGCAATCTGTGGAAAAAGAATTTTCGATCAATTACATAGAAATTGATATAATGGACTTGAGCATACAATAGTGATCTAATGTTTATAGGTCAGTAGGAAAATAATAGATTGACGAATAGAAAATATAATTGCTCAATTTTTATGCGACAATTATATCACATTTTTACCAGATTTGCTTTCTTTCGCGCCGTGAAATTAATGTTTAAGTACACTCTAGGATTAATGAGCAGTTCTTATGTGAATTATTAATGACTATGCGAATGTGCAAGGTAGGGTATGCGCATTTGGGCATTAATTAAGCAGTTATTAACCCTGTTTACGTGTCTATTTCTTTCTCTCTTTTACTTGGTGGTTCATCCATGTCAGAACACAGTTAACGCCCTATATGTGAAGCACGCAGAAATCTTCTTAACGCGGCTTGCCGCTTGACCCGCCAAGCATGCTACCGTCTCTACATCGAGATTTACGGTGAAAAGTGTAATTTTTTCAGTACTGTATAATACGCACAGTTCTATAACTATCAGCATGCTTGTTGCATTAATCAGTATAGAGAAAACACGTGAAATTTAATTGATTAGGCGACTATGTTATTGTATTGTATTCGGATATGGAATTGATAAAATAAATATGAGGTATTAATATAAGAACGAACATTTTCCATCAAAGAAGGATATTACACCAAAGCTATTGAAAATTTATCAAAAATTTTTCAAAGTTTGAACCGTGTTGATCGTAATCTGGAATTCATTTTCAAGAGCATAGGATTGTATGTACATTTATTTCAATGTCGAGATGACCTTATAAAAATAAAGGGATTTAACTGAAATATCAATTTATCAAATGAATTTTATAGTTTCGTTAATTAATGAGTTAGGCCAATTATTATATCTATGTAAAATATTTAAAGTTGTTTATATTTAATGATTATTGTTATTTCTTTCTGCTTGAGTCTTGTTTTGTCTACTTACTTCTGATTATGATCTAAAATTGCAATAATTAGTGGGTTGTTTTAGGTAAGGATTATTGCTTTGAAAATTGTAGAATTCATACGAGTATTTATTCGATCAGTCAAATGCTTCCGGATGAAGCTAAGGAGAAAGTGAATATGCCACGGAGAAATGAAAATAGGACATTAGTCTATCTAGATAAGTAGTTGGGTATAATTTTGATATTTAATCAAAGTGGATTTGTAATTTCTTAAAGACCACTGAAATTGATTAAACCTTCAACAAAATGGTCATTCGTAAGGAAACAACACTTACCAATAAAATTGATATTACTACCATCACTCCTATAGCAACTTTTCTCACGGTAGCACTGTATCGACTTCTGTTGTAGCGGTCAGTTCGGTCAGAATAAAGTCCAAGCTCCGAAGTACTGATAGCAGACCTTCGGCCAGTGTCAAACATTTCTCTTCTAGCTTCCTACGAACGATTTGTTGTTAAGGATATTTCCATTACAAAATTTGGATTTAAGATAGTTAGACCTTACCGTGGTCATAATACAAAACGTCACATCATACTTGCACAAACTGACTGTTACTATTTAATTTGTATTCGATGAAAGGGGTAATTGAAACTTTAGAATATTGTATAATGTAATTTCAAAGCACGATGAGTTTATTCCGGTGCATCGTTAAAGACTGCAACTCACATTCTTAGACAGTTTTCACTAGCAATTCCCAGTCGCATGGAATATACGCAGAAGAAATTTTCTTTGTTAACGACGGGGGAGGCTCATCGCGTGGAAGGAGACGGTTGAGAGTTATGGGCTACTTACGTCGTTGTATGCTGAGCAAAAGTAGCTAGGTAACACCCGTGAAATTCTGTGTGGAAAAAGTAGTAAGCATTTTTCTCTTAAACTGATGCGTTAACACTTATTTGAAAATAAAGATCGCCTTATGCATATCACTTGTGGCAGTAATTACAGAACACAATGACAGTTTCAGGATAACCTACATGCTGTTGGTCGGGATTGGAGAAAAGAAAAACTTTCACGCATATATATATTTTTATAAAGAATTATATTTTTTATATATGTACATCACACATGTTTCATAATCTCATATAAAAAATGTTTCTCTGTCTCTCTCTGTACTGGCACTCAAAATGATGTTTGAATTTGCAGACACGTTTGCGCATCAATTAACAATATTTTCCATGTCTGCAGAATTATAACGCCTGACAATTGTGTGATCGTCTTGTACAACGTCGAGCTTTATAAATAATAGGTGTAAAATTTGTATAAAAAACTTATAAGATCTCTTATTGATTACTTTCACTTACAAAATGCGCGCGCGTTAGGACAAATTTCGACATCTCATCGTTTTCGGAATTCGAAAGGAAGATCTGGAATCGGATAATTATATCCAATGTTTGGTCTTGCGGTGCTTGGGGGAAGAGTAGGATAAGCCGCAGGTTTACCAGTCGGTGGTGAGTATGTTTGTGTAAATGGTGTGATACTGTACAAAGGAGTAGGATATGGCGGGGGAGTGATAGTTACATATGTTGGTCTTGGAGATGAGGGGGGAAGGTAAGGTGGAGGCCTTGTCGCTGGTGGAGGTTGTTCTTTGGGTGGAAGATAGGTAGGTTTTTGTGTCGTAGGCGGTGTAGGTCTAGGAGTCACAGGAGGAGGTGGCCTTGTCACTGGAGGCGGTGGTGGCCTTGTCACTGGAGGTGGCGGCGGCCTGGTGACAGGAGGTGGTGGAGGCCTGGTAACAGGAGGTGGTGGAGGCCTGGTAACAGGAGGCGGAGGAGGCCTAGTTACTGGCGGTGGTGGAGGTCGTGTAACAGGTGGTGGAGGCGGAGGTCTTGCTCCAGTCGGCCTTGGAGGCGGGGGATTCGGAGCAATCGACACTTGTGGAGGTGAAGGAGGCAAATATGGAGGTTGGGTTGGACGTTGAGTTGGTGGTGGCCTATAGGGTGGTGGAGTTGGCCTGGGTGGTGGAGGTGGAGGTGGAACATATGGAGGTTTAGTTGGTGGAGGTGGTGGTGGAAGAGGAGCTTTAGTTACCGGAGGTGGCGGAGGTGGAGGTACATACGGTGGCCGAGTAGGTTGCGGTGGAGAAGGAGGTAAGTATGGTGGTTGAGTTGGCCTCGGTGGTGGTGGAGGAGGTCTAGTCGGTGGTTGTGTTGGAGGCGGAGGCCTATAGGGAGGCGGCGTTGGCCTGGGTGGTGATGGAGGCAAATATGGTGTCTGTGTTGGTCGTGGTGGAGGAGGCCTTGTTACCGGTGGAGGTGGTGGAGGCGGTACATAAGGTGGTCTTGTTGGTGGTGGTGGTGGAGGTGGAGGACCTGCAGTTTGTGGAGGATTATAAGGTCGAACAGTTGGTGGAGGAGCTGGAGGAAGGTATGGTTGTTTAGTTGGAGGAGGTGGGGGAGGTGGTGTACGAACCGGAGCAGGTGTGGTTGGTGGGAATGTGAATGGACGGCTAGGTGTGTTGTATGTATATCCAGTAGAGGGACCAGGCCTCGAAGTTACAGGTACAGGAGGTCGAGTTTGAACTGGAGGTGGCCTCGTAACCAGTGGTGGTGGAGGCCTAGTCACTGGCGGCGGTGGCGGCCTTGTCACAGGCGGCGGTGGCGGCCGTGTTACTGGTGGCGGCGGTGGCCTTGTAACTGGTGGTGGTGGCGGCCTCGTTACTGGTGGTGGCGGTGGCCTAGTCACTGGCGGTGGCGGTGGCCTCGTTACTGGTGGTGGCGGTGGCCTCGTCACAGGTGGTGGCGGTGGCCTCGTCACAGGTGGTGGCGGTGGTCTCGTCACTGGTGCCGGTCTGGTTGGTAAGGTTAACGGTTCTTTGGGAGCTGGATAATTATATGGAGGAGTTTGAGGTGGAGGTGGTGGCCTTGTTTGAACAGGCGGTGGTCTGGTTACTGGAGGTGGTGGCGGTCTTGTTACTGGAGGTGGTGGAGGTCTTGTTACTGGAGGTGGTGGTGGCCTTGTTACTGGCGGTGGTGGTGGTCTTGTAACAGGAGGTGGTCTGGTTTGTACTGGTGGAGGTCTGGTGGGAACAGTTAAAGGTTCTGAAGGAGAAGGATATAAATATGGAGGAGTTTGCGGTGGTGGAGGTGGTCTTGTTTGAACTGGTGGTGGCCTAGTTACAGGCGGCGGCGGTGGCCTGGTTACTGGTGGCGGCGGTGGTCTAGTTACTGGCGGCGGTGGTGGCCTTGTAACTGGCGGTGGTGGCCTAGTTTGCACTGGTGGAGGCCTTGGTGGTAAAGTCAAAGGCTGCTGCGGCGTTGGATAATTGTATGGGGGAGTCTGTGGAGTTGGTGGTGGCCGTGTTTGAACTGGTGGTGGTCTTGTCACTGGCGGTGGTGGAGGTCTCGTCACCGGCGGTGGTGGAGGTCTCGTCACCGGCGGTGGTGGTGGCCTCGTCACTGGTGGTGGCGGTGGCCTTGTCACTGGCGGCGGTGGAGGCCTAGTTACCGGTGGTGGTGGTGGTCTTGTTTGCACTGGTGGCGGACGTGTTGGCGGTGCCTGTGTTGGAAATGGAAAAGGCTCGCTTGGCGCTGGATAGATATACGGCGGCGTCTGAGGCTGCGGTGGCGGCCTTGTCTGAACTGGAGGCGGCCTGGTAACTGGTGGCGGGGGCGGCCGAGTTACTGGCGGCGGCGGAGGCCGTGTTACTGGCGGCGGAGGTGGCCGTGTTTGTACTTTCGGTGGAGTACTGTAAATGAAAAATGTTGATGATAAATTATTCTGTGCAAATTTTCATATTATGTGTTAGCCTGGATGTGAACTTACACTGGGGGGAAAGTAAATGGCTTCTTCGGTGGTTCGTAGAGGTATCCATCGAAGGCTCTTTGCGATCTTGGACTATTTTCAATAGCCCTTTCACTCCTGATGTTAGCTTCACATGCGGATAACGCCACCACCACTAAGGTGGTGGTCCACAGAGTCTTCCACTAAAATGAAAAGAATAAATTTTAAAATTCGTTTGTTACAACATTCAGTGTATATGTCTATACATGCAAAAAGAAGTCAAGAAATTTTAATGAAAGTTGAATATCACTCAATATTTATTGAAGTAATAGTTCTTGGGATCGCAATTTTTAAGTTAATCAAATTGATCAGTTTTAGTCTTCTTAGTTTAATTGCATCAAAATCGTACAATAAGTTAAGTCTGAAAAATCGCCTAAACAATTTTACAATTTATTAATCTTAATCTTAATCTTATGAATTAAATTTCAAAGTTTGTATTGTGCAAATTATAAATGCTAGTAACGCCCGAGATTGTCGTGTGGGATAATCTCACGCCTCACCCAGGATGAGCTTACATAACGCTTCTCGCGTTGTAGGTACCGTACTATGATATACGGATGATCGTGAAAGGTTCGCCAGAGCAAAATACCGATTGGCACTTTCATTCATTAAAGCGCGCCTTGAACGGAGAGACTCGCGATTTGTCATCGGTGAGCTAAGGTCGAGTAGTCACTCAATCGAACTTAAGTACTATGCCTCGGTGGTGCGCTTATCGTATAATCGATTTGAATTTCATATCGACATTTTAATCTGGTAACTGTGGAATGTTAAAATTTCTATAACTTTTTTATTTTAATTTCAAATACATATGATGTTATAAGCAATCTTTACTGATTTGTTTTTCGCTTGTTAGTCACAAGAATTTTTATCAAATGCTATAAGTCGCAATTTTTCAAAAACATGCGTTATTAATGCGAATAATTGATTTTCAAAATCATCGATTACTTATATGAATGAGGTTATTAGAAGTTAATTGAGTTATGATTGCTAAAGTAATTTATTACAAACTACCAGATTTTTTCCAAAAGTTCGAGACAATTGAGTTTTCTTTTATTCAGAAATAGTATTTAATATTTCAGGAGAAACCCATCTAGAGTCTAGTATTGAAAATAAACAGTAAACACCAAGTGCATGTAATTTTTTGTAAAACCCCATTAAACGAATTTTACCTCTGTACATTTATAAGCGTACAAAAGAAATTGAAAAGTTAAGAGAAAGTAAGAAAGTCTTTTCATAAAACGTTATCAGTTTTGTTCCCGTTGAGGCTGTTTAGACTAACAAAAGTACCTTTTCTAGAGTTGGCATAAAGTGCAAGCATTGTAACTTAAGGTGAAAAAAGGCATTACGAGCACATCTTATCACGATAAACCTATCACGAAAATTTTTTTAAAATTATAACTGTGTCTTTTTTCGATGCATGCTAAAATTCTGAAGATCCGGTTGGTATTTCGGGATCTCACGAATATCGCCAAAAATTCATAGACCATCCTTAAAAGGCAGGGACATCCCAATAACGCAAAAACTTATCTCATTCTGGGTAGTCGAATTCGATTATTTTTTATTATATTTTTTTATAGTTTCGTAACTGGTCGTCGAGACAGGTTTTGACTTCGGAGGACGGGAAACAAAGAAGAGTAAGAAAAAGAGGCAGCGACTCTCAGGTATTTATCGCAGTTTCGAAAGGACGAGGGTCATCCTGAAATTTGCCGTCCAATTTTGCCCCGGGCTCGTCATTGCGTAACTGACATATCTCAAGGCGGCAGGTTCGATTGCCGAATGAAACGGTTAGGCGTCGGCTTTACTGCTTACATCAGTAACACGTCCAACACGAAAAATAAAACCTAATTACTAATGAAGGAAGCGCCCAGTTATATAATATCCGTTAAGTATTAAGATCAAATGTTACTTAAGTCATGAAAAATCATTTGAAAGCAAGTATAGGATACGATTCACCGACAGATTCTTAGAGATCATTATAGAAAAGCCGCAACAGGATGAATTTATGTGCCGGAATGTCACTTTGTTTGCATATGTCCATATTTTGAACAAATGATGCATTATCGCAGATCATCGAGCTGATATGTGAATATTCTTTCTAGAGACAAAAGGGTTATAAATTTAAACTATAGAACCAACAATATAGCGATGCCCTGAAAAAGTTGTGGACTTTCAAATTTGATCGGAACACTGTTAGGCAATTAGAAAAGACAAGTACGATAAGGTATTCAAGATCCTATTTCTATGGAAAGCCCGAAGGAAATGTTACAAGCGTTTGCGTGGAAGACACCTTTTCTTTTCAAGGCCGGATTAAAGATACCATAGAGACACGGATGAAACTGATGATGTATACGTACGGTGCGGGATAGCTATACGTCCTTTACATTAGAATTCACCATTGCAATGGGAGGAGACGAATCTTGGATAAATCGAGAAATCGAAAGTTGTTTGTTACTCTATTACTTGCCCTCGCACGATTCTTAATGATCCACCATTGACCTTCTCAGCACTCGCGCAGGTAGATCTTCGGCAAATCCGTGAGTTTACGATTATGACCCCTACTTACAAAAAATATTTCGTGACGCCGAGATTGACCATGAACGCGATTCTAACTCGTCTTTCTGCTATTATCATAATAACTTACTTTCTTTACAAAAAAAAACTCATCAGATATTACGAAATTCCTAGACGAACACACGTTTTCTACTAACGCATGTTTCACAGATCATGATTCGTATTCATGTAACGTATTCTGTCGATAATATTTGATGTAATAATTATAGAGGATTTTGTATTTTTACGCACTATAGAACAATAAAACATTAATTATCCAGAACAAACAGCATCTTTCTCAATCAGGGAAGAGTCAAATTCTTCTCGAAGAAGATTCTGCTTGTGGCGTCAACGTCAATTCATCGGTACGAATAAATAGTTTGCAAGAGTAAGTGATAAATTTAAGAAGATAATTTGGAATAGAAATTGATTTTGTACACAGCAAGGCGCAGGATAACCGAACGGATTGAAAAATCGGATAATACCGCTCTCGTCGACTAGTGTTGCGCAAGATTTCGAAGCTTACAAACGTGTCTCGCGGCTTATTAAATAAATGGACACTTAACATTTTTATTTTTGTTTCAAACTACTGTATTTAATATATTTCTCTCCAGCTACGTTTGGAATTTATTACGTCACGTGGAACCGCAAAAAGTCTATTGTTTATTCCCATTCGCGAATTTTTGCATTAATTAAATTTCCGATAATTAACTCTACCAAATAAAAAGTTGCCCGATTACGCAATGGCGAATTCAGAATCAAAGTGGACTGATCTTTCACCTCGATTAACTTGGAAGAGTATTTCAATTACGGTGTCAACCTTTGCACGAACGTTTCGGTAATCGAATCTCGACGAGAGAGGCACGAAATCCCCGTTTCTTTGAAAAAACCTAATATTTTGATGATTTGCATAATTTAATCATTGCCCAGACCAAACAAAATATTAAATATTTCAATTTTATCGAGATGATTCGTTTAAAATCCCGTTCTGGAAACAATTTGGGCAAGCGGTTTGCGAAAGTGACCTTTCTCTGAAAAAAATTAAGTTACTTCACTTTATCGGCAATTACTGACCATCGAAACGACTTACGAAAGAAATATGCGGCTATTCAATATTAGGGTTAATTTAGGGGAGATCCGTTACGATATCGTTGCGAACGTCCTTGACTTTTCTCTTCGGACGTTTCTTTTTATGGCGGCTGAGGTATACTGGTATATTGATAATCATTTAATAATTCATGTCGTGAAATAATTAATAATTTCTTACTAGTTATATCGCAGATTTCAATGATAGCAATAGTGATAACCTTTGGGTTCGCCGACGACTATCGCTTCTGCGAGGGACTATTAATTCTCGAGAGGTCGCATCTACTGAAATCGGCGGCACAACTTAACAGGCGTTCACTTGGAAAATGCAATATCATTTTCTTCAGCGGTCGGCTAATAGAGGTATTCTTGTGTCGCTTCACTTTCAAATTACTTTCAAAGAAAACGTATGTTGACCCTCGCGTTGTACAACGGAATTTACATGATAATTATATTAATATAACATTCTAGTAGAACGTCAAAGTTATTTTCATTCTTGTGAAATAATATACTTCGCGATGATAACGATTCATAAATTTAATCACGATCGCATTACAAATATGACGATTCAAAATCAATTATATTTACTTATGGCTTTATTAAATTATTTGCGAAATGAATGTAAGCTAAACTTTCAATATTCTTCTATTCTTTCGCGTTTGACCTCCTCTAGGTTACTTGCGAATGCAGCTTATAAAATGAGTTTTGTTTTATCAGTTTTATTGTTAAGAGGTTTTTATATGCTTGTTCTAATGCCGAGATGTTAATTGAAAATGATAATTATGGGAAAATCTATATTTCAAGGTAATTTTCTTTTATCGCAATTAAATTATGAGTATAATTAATTACGTATAAATACCCCTTAGTCATAGTTTCATTGCATTTATACGATTGTTGGGATAGGCTTATAACATTATAAAAATCACATTTTTCACTTGTTATGATTAATGAACAAACTGGAAGATTGAATAATACATTTATTATCCAAATGACTCTGATGATTTTTAGACTTTTTCATTCATAGATTATTACAAGGATTTTACAGTCTGTATTGGCTATTTACAATAATATTTTTAATAATATATTCTTGAACTATTCAAATGTCAAATAATTAAATTAAATCATAACATAAAAAACTAATTATTTTATGTGACAAGCAAAGAAAATTCAACTGAATTTCATCTCATAAAAAATATATAACAAAATTAATTGAAAAATTGAAGGTTAAGAAAATACTATAAAATTACTTAAAAATTATGATCAGTTGACAAAATTGATTTTTGCTGAACTACGTGCCTGCTCCTTAGCTGTTGTATCTGCAGTTTTCGTGCTAAGCCCAACATCATCATAAATGAACAAACATTGTATCGAAATTCCAAAAACTCACCGAAGCAAAATTTCTAGATCGAGAACAAGCATCGACCGCAAATAAGAAAACGGTTATTACACTCACGACGAACAGTAGTTGGCACACGCGTGTTCCCTTTTTAAAAGTTGTGTATTTTAGGTAACCGTGCCAATATTTGCGCGAAAGGATAAATGTCCCGCTAGAGGAACCGGACGTCGTCAATATTTGATCTACAGGTCGTTAAAATCGTCGAGTTTCACTGGTCCATCTCGAATGATCTGTCAACGCGCCGCACTTGGGCTACCGGAAGTCACACGTTTGTGATCGGGACCAAAAGGATCGATCATCGCAATTTTTTTTTTCAAAATCCTAATTTTTTGATAATGCACTCACTGGTTATAGGTACCGTACGTTCACTCGTACTTACCATCCTCGACGATTGGCACTTATTTGTTCTCTACAATGAACGAACTTAAAAACTAACACATCACGGGATCGGGTGTCCCGGGAGTCAACTTCTCCTTCGACTTGTGTCGTGGAGCATTTATAGGATTCACCCGATTGGCGTGTGAGAGGGGGCACTGAAGACGGCAAACATTGGTCCACGCGATTATCGCAAACGCCGACCGATGATGCTGTAATTCTTGGTCGTCGTCTACCAAGTGGGAGAGACAGAGAAGGAAGGAAATGAGGGAAAGACACCTGTGTAAGAGAGAGAGGTCGATAAGAAGGTGAGAGTGTCCATCTCCGCCAGAAGGTCGGACCGGGACACGCTGATCCATAGGTCCAATGAACGGGCCTGACTTTTGCACCAATCGAGACATTGTCCCATCTTTAACCCAAAAAAACAACATTCTAATTTTCAAGTATACACGTGTGGCCGAAAGTCGAGCGCACACGCGAATAAATTTGGTAATTTATCGGAGCTTCAAAGCGGGAAGGGAATAATACATGGGTGTCTCAATTGAGAATCCAGTGGATGCGGACGGTAAAATTGAACCAGAAGCTATCTTTTTACGCGACCGCGTGTCATGAATTTTCGAATAATTTTTATAATTATGGGAATATGGTGATAATAACCGGTACCCGTGAAATAAATGTGATGTTTATATTATAAATATATTATAAATGACCTTCACAACCATTATTTTAAATATTTCAAGAAACCTAAACTGCGTATTAATTTATAAATGTCATATAAGTCGAGCAATAATTTGTCAAATAATATTTGAGTGTACGTGCAGTTCTGAGCTAAATTAAATATTCATTGTCTTTTTTTAAAAAGTGAAATATTTCCTTAATGAATTAGATGTGTTTGGCGAGATGCGGATATTTTCAGCTCGAAAGGTAAACATTTCTAATACCCCACTGTGGCCATTAACAAATATCACAATGACATTTTTAGAATCTTTGGTTCTAGTAAAAATTGGAATAATTCATTTCACAAATATATTGAATAAATATTGATAGTCCCAAACAACAAAAAAGAATTAAATGAGTATACATAGGGCTAAAAAGTTTGTTTTAGGTTAATGGTAAGAGTGATTCGATAAACTAAAATTTCCAGTGAAAGAAAACTTTGAATATTTACTCAGCAAACAGAAAAAATATTGAAGTGCTCCCGACAATTCATTTTTCACTTGACTCTTCCTTTAAATGCTTCAATAATACGCAGATACAGTCATTGTCTTTCGTGCCATTTCGATTAAACATGCATAGTGAAATAACTGATCCCTTTTTACCTAAAACTAACGATAAAATTAATAAGACTGTTTAACTCGAAAAATGTTCGGAGGATCACAAAAGCATCTTCGGAAACTGTAATTTGATTGTTTTTGACTGAAAAGTTTAAACATTTATTTTTGTTTGTAGTCAAGTGAAAAACGAGTTGACTGTTTATTGTCAGCAGCTCTTCAATTATGTTGACGCACAGAAATCACATATTTTAAATTAGGGTGTGTTCTGAATTTATACTGCAATCTCTATTAGCAAATAAAAACTACTAACGAAGAAGTGAAAAGTCTGACATTGATAATGATTGTTGCCAGTAAAGAATAAATAAATAATATTTTATTAGTCAAATTTATCTAATTCATTTTAGTAATAAGATCTCCTAATAGTAGTTTTCGATACAAGTGCGTATGCGTAAAGAACTTTACACATACACACGTGTGCCGAAATATTGTTTACGTACGGCTTTTCCAAGTTTAAAGTTTAAAGTAAACTTTACGCACTCGATTATACTTTACGCACCGAAAAGACGTACATAAAATACAATTTCTAGTTTGACATTGTTAGAGTATGAAATAATATGATATATCATATATATGAAAAATTAACTCTGTAAAGAGAGTCCCTGTAAAGTCCTTTGACTTTTCATATATGATATTTCGCTAACTATTAAACAAGATGAGATAACCCCGTAAAATGAAAAATCCGAATTTTGTCCTTTATTTGACTCTAACTAGACATATTCGTAGATCAAAGTGTGACAAAGATCGATGGATGGTTTTAAAATCAATCAAGTTATTGTATAAAATGGATTTATTTATAGAAAAATATCACATAGAATCTTAATCTGAAGTGTTACGCACTTATTGATTATCTTGTGTCAAATTTATTTAATTTATTAATCTTAGAAGTTTTTTCTACAGATTCTAGGGAGTGTTCAAATAAAAAAAACGAACTTGCAATATACTTCATATACCAACCTATTATTTGAACGAATCCTTTGCTACTCTTTCTCTTTAATATGAGAGTTGCAGAGTTCAAATGCGACTTTTTTTCACCAAGATGCGCCAATTTGACGATATGCATGTAAACAAAATTTACCTTGAATACTCTTGGAGGACAAACTCAAAATTCAATGTCACGAAACTTGTGTACATATAAACAACTATACAAAATTTGGATATTTATAACTAAAAATATTTTTCAATATTGTGAACATTTTTTGAAAATATTTTTATGCTCCATTTTGAAGTCGTTAGTTGTTAAATTTGAATATATCGATTTCGAATTCTTATTCGACACAGTTAAACACTCCACACTACAATCTTTCAAAAGAAAATACATAGTAAAAAAATATTTGCCTCAACGTATTTAACACAAATGCATGTGACCCCAATAGGACATACCTCGTAATTTCAAAATGGCGTACCTTGAAAAAGGAAAAATCGCAATTGGACTCTGTGACTCTTAAATTAAAGCGAAAGAGTAGAACAATGGGGATCAAAATATGATGTCTTATGTACATAATCTCAAAAGTAGCTAAGAAGTGCTTTTTTCCCGTGTAATAATGATAAAGATAATCCACTTCATTGCTTATAATTTGAATACAACTTTTTACATCGCATATCTTATTTACTATACATACGCAAAAGGCGAGATACAACTTCGCTAAGCTGTTTTACAATCTGATCAAATCCGAAATGTGTAAATTTTTTTATATTTGTATATTTACGTTCTCAATATTTTGTTAATTTAAAATCAAGTTCAGAGCTTGTTAATATCATATTTACAATAGAGAACTTGCATGACTTTTAAATTTAATTTAAATCGAAAGATAATTATTAGAAATGAAAAGTTACAACACAGTTTTGCAATTTTCGAAGTAATTGTTTAGATATAAATTATTAAAATTTTCCGAAAACTGAACGTCGGTTTGAATCGATGTCACGTGACTATGACGAAATAGTCGGTAAGGTGGCGTCGCTGACGGCAATGCAGTGGAACTACATTGCATATATATAGATATACATATACGTTATATGCATGCACAAAACGTCAATTAAAGTTATGTTTACATTTTGAAATACGTAAACAGATTTTTTACAATCTAATTGTTTAAAAGTGTCGGCCACTGAATTAAACATTTTAAATATGAAAGGAGAATTATAAAAGGGAAAAGAAATTTTGCAAATAATAGGAGACATCGACAGAAAACAACAATTATTAGATAAGTATACACAATTATTCTGATAACCAGAACAAAGTTATAATAGTTTATAATAATTATTAATACTAAAATATATTATAAAAGTGTATATACTTTGTGTAAATTTCATTTGTTTCAGGAGCAGTTAAAGGAAAAATTGGATTTGTTTTGCTTATATTGAACGTGAGCGTTCCATTTCAATCTTACATATATATACATACATGTAATACATGATAGTATGCTTGTTTATTCTATTAATCTTTTCAGGTTGATTGCCTACAGCTTCGCTCCAGGTTTTTCTTTTCAATTCAATGTGGGGAACACAAATTAATTCTTTTTTCGGAGTAGAACTCGAGGTTGATTTACACCTAGGAATAATGCTGTATTTGTAGCGATGCAAAGATGGATTTCTTTTCTTTAACTTTTTTATTGATTTGTCTCCTATTGCATTGAATTTCTACCTGACGGTTAATGGAAACTCCACTTCTCACTGTGGTTGTTTTGAAAATAATAAAACAGAATTAATTAAAGAAATATGTTTAGATTTTCAAATTGTAAACATGGTTTAAGATTTGAAAAATACATTTGTACGCACTTAAACATACAGTGTTTATATGTAACTACGCAGGTACAAGAAATCTGAAAAATCTTTTCGGTTCAAATTCATAAATCTGTTTGACTTTATTTGAGGTAGAAGGTGTTCTACAAATCAGTATTGAGATGCTACAAGGAAAAAATTGTTTGCCAGAAAATACATTTAGTGTATTATTGTAGTATTAAAAAAATATTATAAAACAAATAACCGTGTGGACGTTATTTGAAAAATCCTACATGTAATTATTTACATATTAAGCGTACTCTATTTCATTTGAACATTAATAGAATAAACAAGCATACTATCATGTATTACATGTATGTATAAATGGAACGCTCACGTTTAATATAAGCAAAACAAATCCAATTTTTCCTTAAACCGCTCCTGAAACAAATGAAATTTACACAAAGTATATACACTTTTATAATATATTTTAGTATTAATAATTATTATAAACTATTATAACTTTGTTCTGGTTATCAGACTAATTGTGTATACTTATCTAATAATTGTTGTTTTCTGTCGATGTCTCCTATTATTTGCAAAATTTCTTTTCCCTTTTATAATTCTCCTTTCATATTTAAAATCCTTAACTCAGTTGCCGACACTTTTAAACAATTACATTGTAAAAAATCTGTTTACGTATTTCAAAATGTAAACATAACTTTATTTGACGTTTTGTACATGCATATAACGTATATGTATATCTATATATATGCAATGTAGTTCCACTGCATTGCCGTCAGCGACGCCACCTTACCGACTATTTCGTCATAGTCACGTGACATCGATTCAAACCGACGTTCAGTTTTCGGCAAATTTTAATAATTTATATCTAAACAATTACTTCGAAAATTGCAAAACTGTGTTGTAACTCTTAATATGTGAAAATTCCATACCATGCAAGTGTTCTATTTAAAAAACATGCACTTAAACATGTTTATTATTACATCACTTATAATTATTATACTTGTAATATGTTAATTATGATATCATATTAACGATGTTTGCACATTTATGGACGTATATACGAAAGCGCATGAAAGATACATGACATTATATATAAGAGTAGATTCCAATACGATAATAAAGGAATGCATTCATTTTCTCGAGGGTTTTATTTTCACTGATATGTTTGACACTTTATTAATTAAAGACAAAGTATATATTTTTTACCAATATCGATTACTTGCTCATGTTATTACTTTAATTTAATATATTATGTTTCATAAATTTACATTTTTAAATGAATAAGTTTATGTGAATAAATATAAGGGTGTGTCACTACTATCTATTCTTATGAATGATTAAGTATTTGCGAATCTTCCAAGTATTAAATAAAAAATGACAATTGTTACAAATGAATTGTTCTGGACAGTAGGTCAAACAATACAATTAAGTTTGTAGATAATTTGAAACTGTTTCGTTATTGTAGACGCACTTCATTGACTTTTTCAACATTTCCAATATCGCATCATATACTGTTTCTTCTAAGGATGAACTCTTTACTTGTACTAAACAACTATTTCTGTTTATCTAAACTTAACAAGTTCAGTAAAGAATATACTAGGTAGCTAACCTCTCAGATATACTTACACATTCGATAATTCGAGAAAATGTATGTCAATCATACGTACAAACAAAACAATAACACATCCATACTTGGGAAAAGTTCAAGAATGGATGGATTCTTTTGTCGTATGAAAAAGGACTCTGATCGCTGATTACTGCAGCACGTCAGGATTTTAAAAAATTTTATCGTAAATCGTAAAAAATTTAAATGATTTATGAATTATTTCTGGAGAAACATATTTTTTCTTTTAATTTTCCACAATTACAACATATAGTACTTGTACTTAGCTTCCCTGATATCAATTTTGTCTGGAAACAGGCCCTAGATAGTGTTTAAACAGTTTTTCTGGGATCCAGGTGGGAAAATCTCTATAGATTCTGGGTTTGAGATCGCTCTGCCAGGACTGAATCCTTGAATTTTTGTTACATTTTTAAAATTTATATAATTTAAACTAGTTTCAATATGTGCATATGGACAACACACTTGCAGGAATAATGTAATTAAATTTCCAATTTTACGATTTCAAACTGTAGATATACAAATATCGGGAAATATCGACATTGAAACGATCCAGAGTCTAGGTTGACTTGACTGATTCGATAAAATTTTGGAATATTTCGAGACTCTAGCCGGAATTTATACGGATATTTCCACATAGAGTTTTTTTTCCCAGGATCTGTATATAATGTGGAGAAATTTAGGGCAATTTCTACCTGGGATTAAAAATCATTTTCCGAAATTATTCTAAGGCCCTTTAAAACGATGGTATATAAATCAAATAAATGTATTTTTATGCTCGTAATTAAACATAAATATTAACTAAATATCTGATGCACGTCTTTGACGAGCAAATCACGATGTTTTTGCAATTAACACTTTTTTCTGATGATGGAAACTTGTCTGCTCGATCAGAAAGTTAAATCTAGTAAAAATTGAATTGTTTCCAATCGAGCAGACGAGTTTCCGTCATCAGAAAAAATTTGTTAGCAAAATTAAAAGTATGCATTACAAAAACATAGGGATTTGCTCGTCAAAAACGCCCATCCAATGTTTAGTTATGATGATATATAATTTTGAATTTAAGGCTTTGAGCAGTACAAATTTATCCGTTTTACTGCGCGGAACTTATTTTTGAGTATGTTCTTTATTGTTGAGCCCTCATAAATGTTCTTGAGACCGCTAATTAAGAATCAAATATGAATATTTTAAAATTCAAAATGGTGAATCCAATGTGGCGAATAAAAGAGCCAAGAATATCAATTGGAAGAATATTCTTGAAATTTTTACCCGCCATTTTGAATTTTGAGTTTCGATAATTGATTCGCAATTAATTAGTGGCCTCAAAAACACTCAAGTAGACAGAATAATGATGAGCTGAAGTGCAGCCAGCAAAAGTATAGATTAGTTAACTAAAAGCATCGAATACAATAAACAGTGAAAACCTTTTTTTAACAAGAAATCGTGCAATTATTTAGGAAAATGGATTTTAAAGCTACATAGTACTACTAAGCACTGCAATGGACGAAAATAGAACAACAAATTTAGTTCTCTAAAAAATCAGCATAAACAACTAAACTATCTTTTTTTTTAATTTCAAACAATTCGGCCGCTGGAGAAATTTCATAGTCAGATTCTTTTCCAGCGTACAAAATTCCACAAGAATCTCCCTCACTCATTCTTGAAATTGATAAAAGTGAAATTTAACAGTATTGTGTTATCACTGACCACATAACATTATTATTACAATAATATATTACACACTTGAACTTTACACATGGTTGCTGATTTCATTTTAATGAAGACAAAATAATTCTTTGACAAACTTTCAATATATTTTTACAATATCAATAACAAATTTGGGTCAGTCTGTAAAACAGCTACTGTTAGCTGTGACTCGCCATTTGGCTCATTCGTCAATCTAACTGATTATATGTTATTGCTTATTTTATATCGACTGTTGCCAATAAAGTAAATTAACAAATAAAAAGAACAGTTTGAATGAATATATTTGAATACATGAAACAAGTTTATTAATTAATGTAATTGCAAACGATAAGATAACAACAATCTTAAAATTAATAAGACACAATAAAACCTTATAATAGTCTTACAGGTATCGTGAGAAACATCAATTTAACAATAAGGATAACAAATTGCAAACTTCATGCTACTTAAATACCCTGAATATTAATCGGGTATTACTAAAAGGTACACGCCTTATCAAGAACATTTGGGTGCAACTTAAACAGGTCCTGATCGAGATTCAATAGGGATCGTAATAGCAGGCATTCTTCAGAGGTATCGGAGCTCGACAGGATTAAATTTCAGTGATGTTAAACCTACATGTAAAATTAGCGTTTACAAGTATTACAAGTATGCCTACTGAGGATGTTGACGCACCGAATAAGGTCTTGACGCATGAGTAAACAGTGCATTCAAATAAGTAAAATCTTCGATAGCTCGGTCCCAAGTATATATGTATGTGTGTGAGGCAGACATACTAATAGAGATACGTACATATGAATATAATAAGTACCATAAACCAAAACAACACACAGGCTTGACGAACCACTTGATAGAAAAATATATGCTTTCGATTTTAATAATATTACTATTTTAGCGAAAAAATTAGCTTAGTGAAAAAGACTGAAATTAGCGAATTTTTATATTAAAAATCGTATGCTGCAAGTATAAGATTTTCTTGATCTTTTAAATTGAGATCACTAAATTACGATCAAATTATTTTTCATTAATAAAATTACTAAACGTTAATTCGCAAAAATTCACTACAAAATGTATTATTTTCACACACTCTGAACTTAAAATAATATTTTGCTCCCTTTATCGGGGGACGAAAATAGTAGCTTCTCTTCCTAGAGAGTAAAATAAGTTTTTCACACCCCTGGTAGAAAAATTAACCACGTTTTGCCTGGTTTATGGCCATTATTACAATTTTTGCTGAATTCTGGCTGGTTTTCTTGTTGTAATGTAACGCTAATGTATCCATGAACTACCCATTATTGTTGCCCAAAAACTTTCGAATATAATGCCAGATAGTTGGCTATCATCACAAACTGTATTTAAATTAAGATATATAGCACCAGGTAGATAGTAATGGAGTCGTGCAAACATTACATTATCTGAAACATTTTTACAATCATAATAAAGAGAATATTTATTTTTGACGGAATTTGAGATTACACACCTTTTGCTGACGGCCATCCCATAGGTCGTAGAAAAGTCGTACTTTACGCACAGAAAAAAGTCGCAAAAATTTACCCATACTACTTAAAAAAGTAGTATGTTGGATACTGTATAAGAGCCTAAGAATTCCACCTTGCATCGTCTCTATTTATTCATATGATTAAAAGCAGTGTGTAAAATCGAACATTACGCACTCGCATCAAAATTAGTATATTATGCTTCAAGCGAGAAAAGCGCGGAGGACAACTAAAATAGCATTTTAGGCACACTATATCACAGTAGTTTTCAATACACATTTCAATATGCAAACTGCATAAAAACTACTATTTGTTTACCATTGAATCTACTGGTGATTTTTTTAACTTCCTCAATTTTTACTGAATTTAGGGAACCAAAGCCGTCAACCGCTAACTCCACAGTTTTGCCAAACTTTTATTTGTTATCGAAGAGCTGTTCGAATCTACGAAATATAAATAACATATTATTATATAAGAATCTATATCCAAACGACAAAAGCGCGTCTCCGGAGCTCCTGAGAAGCTCCTGAGGACGTCCAAATGTCCGCTTGTGGTCCTTGGGTATATGCGAATTCAAGATGCAAAAATAATTTCAATTTTATAATCAAAATCAAATATATCAGTTTTATCTTGGATTGACTTTTAAAAGTTCCATTCGTTTCGAAAAAAAGAAATTTTTTGTCTCAACAAAATATTTTACAATTGTTATTATACACCATTGAATTTCTCATAAAAATTTTCTGCAGAAATATTTTTTTCGGTAGTTGTTTTAACAAATATTTCATGTAGCTCATTTTGTGGTCGAACCATCAAAGTAATACTTTTAATTCTTCATTAAAATTTCGTGAAATTTAATTGATACAACGTTTGAAAAATATTTTTGATTATAATTTATAACTATGCGAAATATAATTTTAATTAACTATTATATTATAGAAAAGAAACACAGAATATTGCAGTAATTTTGTTTGTATTCACTTACATTTTTAAAGGAATTTACTCTAAATAACGCACATAACAAATTTTTTAAATAATTTCTCAAAATTCATGCTCTGTAAGAATAATTCTATTAATTGATAAAAATTTGGGTGGTCTTTATCAAGCCCTGATAGAGGTCTGATCAGGGCCTGAATCAATTAATTATCACTAATATTGCAAACATTAAAGCCACATAATTAATTTTTCTCATCTTACCTTCAGGTTCAACAGTGTCATTCATCTGTCATTACGAAATATAAATAAAAGCATATTATCTATAATCTCCATGAAATTGAAATAAAAAATACTTGTAGAAATTCGTATATTAGTAACCAACGTTCATGTCGCAAAGGTTATTCTTAAGAGATGTGAATTTTGTTTGTATAATTAAAAAGAAAAAGCACTGGAGAATGCTTGCGGCCGAAGGACGCTTGAATGAAATTTTGATTAAATTTGTACGTCCTGTAGTTATGAAATTCAATCAAGACATTTTTGTTCTCTTTTCTATCAGGTACACAAATATCTAAATATTTTTGTAATAAGTCATAAATTTAACGTCGACTTAAAAATGTACGGAAAAATGTCAAATGATGTGAATTTATAACTTACCTCCTTTGTTATTTTAGACTTTTATTTAATTATTACTAATGTGTGGAAATAGACAATTTTTCGATTTTGTAGTAACTGTCTAAAGGTATAATTTATATAATTTTACTACTTATTACATAATTTTTTGACCCATATGAACTTTCAATAGTAATTCTAATAATTATTATGTATGATAGCAATTACAAATTATATAACGATTTGAAATTTTTATTACTAATTATCTCAGGATTCATATTCTCCGAACTAAACAACTTGTCTGGCTGAAGACAAGTAATAACTTCAAAGATGAACAATACAAAACTATTGCAAATTTAACATTTCAGTCGAAACATTGTATTGGTATTTCAAAAATTCTTGAGTGAGTGTGTAATAAAAAAAAATAATTATTTCTGTTGTAATCATTTTTCCGCAATTGTTTATAATCATATATTACAAATTACATAATCGTCCATAAATTTCCAATAAAAATTAACTAAGTGAGAAAAAAATGGTTTCACTTAGGACGATAAAGTTATAATTTTCCACCTAATCTTTATAATCTTCTCTAAGTTTGAGATTATTATCAATACAATTTTGTCAATTTGATAAGTGTAGAATAGAATGTGAAAAACAATATTCCAGGAATTAATGCGAATAAATTGCTTATGAATTTTACATATGAAGTTATGGGTATAATGTAAATTACATAATAGGGCCATTTCATACTTGGTATAGAGGTGTTTTATAAAATACATATGTTTAGGATGATTATCTATAATCTTGCCGTACAAAGTGAAGGGCAGCGTAGGAGGTTGAATATCTTCGTGTGATATAAAAAATTCCAACGTGATGATGCTTCTGCCTGAGGTGCAAGTATTAGTCAATCCATGCATACGTATTTGCCATATACAAAAATTTCTAATGTAAAATAGTATTGACGCTGTATTTACAAACCTATTTTATAAAATCTTTCCAGCGGTAATCCTTACATAATATATATGTAATGATTTTAAGTACACGCTTTTAGTGCCTATAGAATACGTCATATCTGTCGTATTAAGATTTCGAATGTCTTTATAAGGTTACAAATAGTCTTACAAAATCAAAATCAATCAAAATTTATGTGCTTCTCATTTCAAGCTTTACATTCAGAAAAAAAAAGCAGTTGAAATGACCATTTTTTTACTATGAATTATAGTGTGAAATGAGGACTAGGCATGGCAATAGTTAAAATAACTATTCTAAAATAGTAAAGTTTAACTATTGTTTCATGATTCAAAATGTTACTTATCATAATAGACAAATTGACTCGAATATTTTGAAATTGTCATTTCAGAAAATCAATATCTTCACTTAGAGAAATAAAGAAATTGTCATAAAAAATATGAAAAGGAGTCAATATTTCCTTTTTTAAAATATTTGTAAACTATATATAGCTTAGCATATGAAAAGTGTCCTTTTCTCCCTTCGTTCTTTGTTTAAGATAAACAAGGAAACAAAGAGAAAAATGTATGTGAATGTCACACTCTATCCAGTCAAAAAATGTATTTTTCAATGCCATTATAAACACAAATTTCAATGCCGTGAAACAAGTCTATAGATATACGTGCGTATACAACATGCATTATGTATTATCATATCTTGACGCCCGACGGTCCTTCTTATGACTAAATGAAAATCCACTTCAATAACGGGAGCCACGGGTTCGAAGAAAAAACGCTGAAAACGTCGCGTCGCCACCTGGCGACATCAAAACATACGGGGTGCGATAGTCTTTATTATTAATTTATAGTAAATACAAACTTTAACTATGAATAATAGTAAATATAAAGCTTTACTACGAGACATAGTATGAAATGAGGCTGAACTAGATTATAGTTATTTTAACTATATTTGTCATATTTATTTAAATCATTTTACATAGTTGATATTTTTTAACTATGAGGATATATATAGTTAGTGTAACAAAATTATAGTAAAATCGTCTATGAAAGTGGTAAATTTAACTATTTTCATAGTAGTTTTAACTATATTTTTTCAACTATGTGATATAGTCAATTTAACTATGGATTTTTCTCTCAGTGTATTCTGTTTGTAGTATTCCCATCTACAATTTTAGGATTCAAATGGTCAATGAAAGAAATACAATTTTTAATTACTGAGTAAATTAGATGAGGTGAGATTTTTATATAAGCTGTTGGTTTACTTTCTACCCAAGAATTCGCTAGACTTCGGATTAGTTTAGTGATACTTATTATATTTTATTGGCTGTATTAATGTCGAGTTTTATGGACTTTAAAAATCAAGGTCATGTGTATTTCGAAGGATGCGTTTATTTACTTCGAGAAAAAGGGATTAAATCAAATTGGGTAATCGGTTTCGTCAAACTGTTTATGTTCCAAATGGACATTAATTTTTGTTTTTTAATTATTCTGTTGAGTCTTTTGTGTTGTTTATGACGTCCTAATGAGCTTGAATTCTTTTTCGCAAGTTTGAGGTGGGTGGTAATTTTAATAGCAGAATGATGTATTATAATAAAAATTATAAATGCAAGAGTAGACGTATCGTAATACGAATACATTTATTTTCTATTCCGTTTTGCATTGATGTGTATAAGATCAATAAGAAAATGTCAATGAAACATCAAAATCCCAGAATAAATACTCGATGATAAATTACGCTCATAGTGTTTGCATAATTTAATATAATCGTAAATGATTATAAATATATTGCATAATATTAAAGGGAAGACTAAGTTGAAAGAAACAGAGACGAGGAAACTTAATATACATAGAAAGCAATACTATTTTAATGAAATTCATAAATATTTTATTACATAAAATCAATGAATGAAATAATTAATAAAAAAGCGGTAAAAGATATTTAAAAGTTGTAAAAGAATAAGCGATTTAATTATTATGCGGTAAGAAGAAACATTTCGATTCTTGTTATTGCATGGTGTGATTTGTGAATAAAAATAAGTTGAGTTAAAAAATAAAAGCCATGCACATGACCCCAATTTATAAAAATATGTTGGATATTAATTTTAAATGAAAGTAATACGTTAACGTTTAGTCATCATGATCGAATATTTAGTAAATACAGAAATAAATCAACGTTAGCGATTAACACAGGTAATTATTGTATATTCAATGCACTGTACAATTCATTAATATCTTTTTCTTTTTCTTTACGATCATATTTACGTATAAGTTAACAGGTGCACAGTCTACGCCTTGAAGGTAAAAGCTAATATTTATCATTTTGTGTTACCGCATAGATCTTTGCAAACTATTTTATGTGCAATTCATGCTTTTTGTTTTAAGAAATCAGTGATTGTTTGTAATTTTTATACTCGATTCTCATTTGAATCCTGCTTAACGACGTTCTCAACAATCGTTACTTATGTCAAGTACGTTTCTTTAAGTCACTAATTATTGTTAATGAAATTTGTAATGCACACATGATATCTATAAAGGTGACATGAGGAAATTTATCATGTGAAATTTATTTTGTACATATATATATATATGATTTATGTATGGAATGATTGGAATTAAATCATTCCAGAAATTCTTTTATTTTCCTCTTATCGGCACGGAACGTTCTCTTAAATTGTAAAATTTCTGCAAAGTTTAAAAAGCTTTTATTTAATTATTCTTAGTTTTTAAATCAAATGCATTGCTAAATTTAGCGAGTTTTTTTGTACATTTGATGAAGAACATTTTTTAAATTATTTTTCTACGATTTTTGTTTTCTTCTTGAAACAATGAATACTAAACTCGAGAGAATTCCGGCAATGGCTATCCATATTAGAAAACGTTTAACTCAAGTAAATACAAACCACAGTAATAATAACGACAATACCAATACCGAACCAATAATAACAAAGATAAGTTGCCCTCATATTAATCGCAAGGACAAAATTGCAAAAATGTTCTAAAACAATAATATTAAAATAATTTCTACCGCTTTTAACACTAATATTGTACAAATCAGACCTGGAAAAGATAAGTTATGCTGGAAAATAAAGAAATGTGATATACAAAACACTATAAAAACATACAGACCTTTAGAAAGAACACAAAAAGAAATTTATCGCCCTCCCCGCCCAAAATCACATTTTACACCCTCGAAAATTGCATGGCTAAATTGGAGTTCCTCACCTATCCCACTTTAAAATTCGAGGTATAAATTGGAATTTTACATTCGTCATTTTTCGCACTCATTTCATACCTACTCCCATTCGTTTATTCTATTTTCTAATATCTTTTTCAATTACCAATTTCTCTCTAATTTCCTCTTTTATCCATTTCTAATTTTTAGTCGTTCATTTCACTCTGATAATACCTCAGTTACTTTCATAGTTTATTTTTTATTTCTTATTTACCCATATATCTATACCAGATTATATTATATTCCACTAAGAAATCTCAGTTACTATTTTTGCAAATGCTTTTTTGTCCAGGACACTGCAAATCAAATCGGAACTATTATTGAATTATTGAATAATCAAATAGTTTGATTCCAGATATGATAACGATGTACTGAATAAATACGTACCTCCCAACTAATTTCGCGAAACATCTCGATTTAGTCAAAAGCGTCTGAAATCACAATAAACATTGTGATGCTGCAGCTGACTGGAGCATCAAACTCTGAAATGGAAATGACAATGACATTAATCTTAAATTAGCTTTAAATTGTCCTTTCCTTTTCTTTTCTTCTTTACTAAACAACAAACATCTGCTAACATACAGATGCAGTAGTCCTCCTCTAAAGTTATATTCTCGTATGTTATATACTCTCCTTAAGTTATATGTTTCCATCCTCGTAAGTTACATTTTTCACTTCACATATTTTCCCATCAAGCGCTCTTTAAAGTCGACATTTTTGTAGCCCAAATGGGTAATTTAAGGTAAGAACTACCCTGACACGGCTTTAATTTATTAGATTATGAGTATTTTATTCCAGAAAATCTTTTGATTCGTAATCAGCAAACTAAAAAACCGATGGATAATCAAGTATTGTAACAATTTTTAAAACTTCGATCACCATCTGGGATTGGCTAATTGGAATTTGAAAGTCGGACTTGGAATTCGTAATTCGCAATCTCGAACACCCCTAGGTACCAAAGTTTATATAAATCCGTCAATATTGAAAAAACTCTGACATATTTTTAAAATTATAAAAAAGTCCAGATATGATGGAGTAAAACGGACTTGTGATTAGTGTGTAGCGACATATTAAAATAGGTCTGGTGATAAGAAACTTTCATCAGTTATATTATGCTTCTGCGTGCAATTTTTAATATTTCAATAACCGCGGTATACGACGAAATCATCAAACATTTATTTTGTAATTGTCTTTACATACCACCCTCCGATTTTCGATCCTTTTAAAATATTTCTGGAGTCTTTATACATGGGGACTGTATTGTGTTGTGGCCTAAAAGTGGATTTTCTAGTGACGATGGTGAAACAGAAGAAACAAACTATTGTGGAGGTTTTTGATGTTCTTTAACGTAAAAGGGGGTATTCAGACTTGAACATTAGAAACCGCAGTTTAGTAAAAAATAAGAAAACACCCAGGCATCTTAAAATAGCACATCATAAGTGGAGAAAAATTGAATGTGAAATTTTATTATCATAAATAGGATTTCGATCCATATTTCTGTGAATATTCACGATTAACTTTGTAAATATTTGTATTCTTTATGGAGAAATTGTTGCACAAACTAGAAAACAGCTATATGTAAATACGAAAATTCACAACAATATTGTACAACATAAATATTGGTAGTTTATCCTTGACAGTCCAAGTGAAAAAAAGCCGTTCTTCGTATATCAGTATAGCGCAGTTTTTCTGATATATTTTGTACGCGTAATCAAAATGAATGTTAACAAAACATTCTTACGTGTTTGGCGTTGTGTTTAATGTCATTCTAGTCTGGGGATCTATAATGGAATCGGAACCTTCGGCTCTTGTCTTATTCTTTAAATAGCTTAGAAGCAAACCATATCTGTAACTGAGCGTTGTGTCTGATTAAAATTAAGATACTTTTGGTTAGCGAGCTGAGGCTAGCCGTTTGTTACCTGATTATGTTTGGCATGCTCGAGGTATCTGCTCTTTGCTAAAATCCTTGTCATAGCAGTATAATATTCTACATAATTTGTTGCAATAAAAATCACATTTTTAATAAAAGAAACCATTGCTTATTCTTAGAACCTTGTACTGGAAAATTATACTGTAATACTTGTTAAAACCATATTAAAGAAACTACTGCGATGAAATTATTTTTCCAATAGTTTTCGAGTTGTATGTCATTGATATGAAGCATGTATGCAAGTATCGACGTGTCATTAGTATTGCACAATATCTTCAGTACGATGAGATCCTAGACGAGAGTACTGGGTCATCGGACGTGTTCTCGTCTGCATATTTGCATAGAGCATGTTTCTGCATAGCAAAGTCGTAAGACGGCAGTCATTGACGGTACTTGACTACCAGTATAGGCGAACATTGTGATGGCATTTCTTTACATACAGTGACGTAACGACTGACGTCGTCATTTGGAACCGAGTACAGGTCAGTTTTCAATCGATGACGAGTCTTTTTGAAGAATGAGAAATCACTGTGTATTTTCATAAAATGGATAGAACATTGAAGAATATTTACTCGCCGGTAATTGGAAAGGGATAAAAAAAAGTATTTAAATACATTCATTTTTTGAATTCGAACTTTGCACGGAGAGAAATTTCCTGTAAAAAGTATACATAAATCGCTTGAAAAATTGCCGTGATGCCCAAAAAATGCAGTACATGTTGTTTGGCAAAGTAACAATTCCACAGACATGAATCTTTTAAAAGAGAAAGATTCGAGACTTATATATATATACGTACAAGAAAGTACTAAAAAAGATATATTTCCCCTTTTACAGGGAATATGCATTTTTTATAGATGTAAATGTATGTAAAAATATATAAATACTCCCAACGGGCAAGAAAGTCCCGAATGTTTCTAAAACGTTTTTAGAACGTTCCAGAAGCGTTCCTAAAACGTTAAATGTCTGCAACTTTTACGGAACGTTTTATAAACGTTTCATCCATGTTGCAGACATTTAACGTTTTAGGAACGTTTCTGGAACATTCTAAAAACGTTTTAGCAACCTTTGGGCCCTTCGTGCCCGTTGGGCTTACCATTCCGTACAAAGACAATAATTTTTCTCAATGTGAATTTTATTTCTTTTAATTAATGCCATGAGAATTGGGAAAAGAATGTATTTTATTCTATTAGTAAAATGATTATTTCATGGAATATATAATTATGTAAAACAATTGTTATTTATGTAATATATCACACAATACACAACGAATATGTGACCGATTACGTATTCGAATAATCAGCGATTAGTTATATTCCCTATATATATATGTATTTTGTTTCGTGCACGCCAATAAATTGGATGGTAATTTTCTCATTTCATGTCCATCATTTTGAAATTCTGTGACCTGAAAACTGGAATTGTCATTTGGATATAATAGCAATGTAATACTTGAATTTACACTTATCAATATGACCGTTGTTTTTAAAGCTGTCCTTTGCAAAATTTTTGAAACCGCCATCTTGAATTATAAAATTATGCCAACCATACTTCATTTCTAATATTTTCCATATATTTTCATACCAAACATATATATCTCTCAACGCTTTTCTTGTGAAGTGATGTTTGAAATGATTAATTATGAGAAAAAAAGCATATCCCAAACAGTTCAACTGGGCTCCGATTGGTATCCATCCGGGTTACCAAGGTTGTGTCAGGAAACTAACCTGGCTTGTAGCACTTCCCTGACTAGAGCCCGGTCAGATTTCAGACAATGTCTGGGCTATTATGGGAACTTGACCGTGTTACCCTATAGTTGCATTCGAAATTCAAAATGGAAATCGAACTTTTATCAGATTTCCCTGGCCGGATCCCAGCTGGAGGGACCCTGTTTATATTGGGGTCAAATCAGGCCAGTTCTATCCGGGATTACTTTTTTCAGGATAATTTTATCTAATTTTTGTTAAATATGTCTGACATAGTATAGGATTTTGCGTTAGAAATACTGGTGCTAAGTTTTTCATAAGCGTTTATATACAAATAGTTATTGAGGCCCAAGCAGAGTTAAAAAATGCGTTCATCCTGATGTTAATACGTTTAAGTGGTTTGTACATTTATGCAGTGAAATTTCGCGTTTTCCCAGTGAGATGTCAGAGTTTTGTGTTTATAAATTTTAGAGCTAATCGATCGTTTGATTGTGGTGAAGGGATGTGTTAATGAAACTTGATATTTGGTAATCTATCCACTGAGAGACTTTTATTTACGAGAATTGCAACTATATTTCCAATTTAGGGTAACTAGATTTTTGTCGTCGGGGTTTTGTCCCTGGTTGAAAATATGAGCAGATTGACTGGCTATTACACATAATATAGATAGTTTTGCTGCCCAATATTCGTTTGCTAAATTCTAGCAAAAAGCTGGGTATTTACCTAAGTAACTTACCTTCCCGACGTTCGTGACGTCTCGTTAGATATCTCTACACACATTCGCTACATTTTAGTGCAAAAAATGGTGCAAAAGTGCAGAAACGGTGCAGATCCCGAGTTCGCTATGACATATAAGGGAATCATACTTTCAGAGACATCGATAACAATTACAGAAATGTGGATAAAACTTGGTGCGGAGGTTATCAGAATATATTTCCCTTGAAATGGGGTTTTTGTAGCAAAATATCTATGTTGTTGTCTGGACAAATTTATTTGTCCAGGAAAAGAAAACAAAGGTTAAGGACAGAACAAACTCCCACATGCAATGTAAGCTATTTGTTAAATAAATTTGGGCATTTTTCAAACACATCAACATTTGTAGGTTAACGTGGATAGTCCTATTTACATTCTCTCGCAAACACCTGGTATTTTCTTCTAATTAAATATAATTATAACCACATAATTGTGCCATTTAAATCTATAGAATGGACATGTATTAGTTATTAACTTGCTGTGATATATATGTATGCATGTACAGATATTCTCACAATTTCTAAATAGGAGATGAGAAACCTAACCTATGTAGATCCATAAAATCTGCAATTACAATTGACGAGTTATTGGCTATTTTCTACCCGGTAACATACCTTAATTTAAATACAGTTTGCGATGACTAGAATATAGCCAACTATCTGGAGTGATATTCAAAACTTTTTGGGCATCAATAATGGCGTACATCAGCGTTACATTACCACAAGAAAATCCAGGGGTACTTTGTGTAACAGGCATTTTTAAAATTTGCAATATTCGGTGATAAATTTAACAAACCTAAAATTATGGACTTACAGAGTTTACTCTATGTAATTAGCTCACATGCAATTTTTAACAATGTTGAATATTAGATCCATATCTTCATACTGAGATATGAAAAATAAAGATCTCATACTTATAGTCATTGCATAATTACATTACTACAGATCTCATTTCGTCACAAGCTATTTATTAATAAGTAAACATACAATGAGGCGCAACATTTCATTGGAAGTTAACTTTAAAGCGATAATAAACAGACGAAATAATGAATCACTAAAAATTCAATATTCATCAATAGTATAAACGCAAAGAAGCTTACAGCTATAAAATTTTCTCCTTTGCGTGTAATTGCATAGCAATAAAAATGACGGTCAATATTGGATTTGTCTTAAAGATCCGTGAAACGTTTAACTTTGAGTTGATTATTTTCCAACTATGCTTTTCCACTTTTATATGACTACTTATGATGGAGATGAGCAAAGAACATCGCCTCCATGGAACGATAAAAAAGAGAAAGAACGTGTATTATCGTTTATTGGAAGGGAGGATTCGTTGCAGTAAAGGTCGCAATCAGCAGACACGAGACCTTCGAACTCACCTCTCGTTCTCTTCAATTTTACGTATACTAGACTTCAAATTGGCTGCTGGGAGGAGAAGAAGCATACTCAATTATAAAATAAACAATTTTAATAGGTGGCATTTATGGGTGCGTTATATTGGTCACGAAATTTGTTGCAGCGGTTTTACGCGACGAAATGTCGGATGACGGAATTCGACGCGTGCCGTGAGTGTTGCGATTCTCCTTGTAAAATTTCACAACTATTTTAAGTATTATCATTTCAAATGTTCTACATAGTTTCAAATGTTCGTTAAAACGGCAAAAACTTGCTGTACATTCTTCATTTAGAAGTAAATTATTGGATTTGACCCTACGGCCTTTAGAGTATACTGCTCGACTGAGTTGGATTTTGTAGACCAAGCTACGGACAACAAAAAAAAACTGAAAATGATCATTTTCAAAACTTTGACCCCCAGCACATGTCAGCCGGAGCATTATTATATACACACGAATCTTCTTAGGTGATTTCATTTCTTGTATCGAGACACGTTCATGCCTTTAATGGTATTAAATAAATAAATTATAATAAACTAAGAACTGAAAGGCTCCACTTCGCACATGCATTCACATTCCCGGATCACTGAATTCTTTTTAAACTCTTCTGATAGAACGTATTAGACATGTCATCTTGAATATTTTCATGTTCATTCGTCTTTTACGGCATGGCATTATCGTTGATTTTACGGAGAAAGTTTACATAATATTTATGTAGAGAACTTCATAGCAAACTTGGAGAAAATGATATAAGATATAAAACAAATAAAAAAATGCGAATGAATCAAAATAAAATTAAAACAATACTATTTTATTATGATAAAAATATTACATTTTATTATTCTATATGTATTTATATCGATATCTTCCCATATCTGGAGTTTTCGTGTAATAAGAAAAATTCATATTCTGGAATACTAAAAATTATTATTGCATTAACAAATCCCTATCGCAGAATAGTAATTATTTATTAAGCAATTTTAAATTTTCGCGGCTTGTACCCAGCTAACCCATAGAGCACATACCTCCTCTTAAAGAGATCGTCCAGAGCTCAGTGTAAAGATGTCTCCAAAAAGACCTCCTGAAGATGTCTGAATTATGATAATCTATAAAAGGATCTCTTAAAGATGTCCTACTTAGGACTTCTTAAAATCATAATCTCGAAGAGGTCTTAGGTTTGAGGTCTTAAATATATCTGGTTGAGATCTGTACTTCCTCCCGAGACCGCTGGATGGCTGTTGAATTCGAAAATGAAATCGCGCAACATTTATTTCATATGGAGACCAATAGATTATAACCTATAATGACAAAATAAGTGCTTTTACGATATATAGCAAGTGTTATCTTTCAATAATCCAAAAATCACAGGTTTTTTATTGAAAAGTTACTGGTTTAGAAATGTTGAAAATCAAATAATCCCTCTGAAAAGTGATGGCAGCGCCATCTGTGCCTAGTGCCCTGAATGCGTATCGAAAAGACTTTTCAAATGAGCCCCACTATGTTGTCATTTAAGATCTTCGACCCCCCTCGTGCCCCACGTGCCCCCTTAGAGGTGGGGGTCACCCCCCCCCCCAGAACTATAGCTTTTTTTTAAATCGTTACACGTGTTCCGGCGTTTTAAAAATAAAAAATTTTTGTTTAAGTTATTAGCCCGGTGCGCGTCTTAAGGGACACCCTGCCGGGTTGTATAACTATACAAACGGTAAAAAGGAATTCGGGTAAAAATTATATAAATTAATAATCAAGATACAAAAATACAATCTGCGATTTCAGAAATTTGCTTTTCATTGTTATTATTTATTTTACATGTCAAAGCTCTCAAATAAGTCTCTTTTCTGAGACCCCATATTTAAGGTCTTTAAGAGCTCTTAAAATTGCCGCATAAGTCTTTTTAACGATCACTTTAAGAACTCTTTCTGATAAGTATTTAAGACATCTTACCATTTTTAAGACTTCTCAAAGCGCTCCTCAAGATGTGTTTTGGAAAGCATCTGGTGGTAATTGCTTTAATTAAACATTTTCAAGCGCCCTCTGTTGGGATAACTCGGATCCTAGAACAGCAGCATTTTTTAATAATCATTTTTATAGAAAATGTTGAAAATACTGTATAAAGATGTTAAATATATGAAAAATATACAGAAACCGTAAATGTGTGAAAACCCCAGAGAAGCCTCGATTTAGTCTGAATCTCGTATATATACATTTACAATTTAAAAATGGCCGATCTGATATAGCAAGTAGCCATTTCGTAGATTTATTGGTATTTCACTTAATACCGTTGAATGTGTGTTATAAAATTAAATGTTTCCGTGTAAAAAAGATTTTTGTGGGTCACTGAATCGTTCATTTAGAGGTGTAAGTCGACTAGTTTTACCGAAGAGTATAAAATTAATGTTGTATTTTTTGGACATTTAGGTCAGAGTTGTTTTTTACAAGTATTCAAATAAGTTGACATTGAATTATTTTCAATGACATTCGCTAAAATAAGGATATTAAATTCAAAGTCAAAGTGCCATCCAAAATGCGAACTATACATGTTTAATAGCTTTATTAAAATTGCACTATTAGTAAGAACTAAAACAATTAAGGGAATTACTCTAAGAATTTCAGTTTATATGGTACAATGCGAAATATTATCTGTTTATATAACCAGTTTTTTATAGGTATATTTATGAGTTATTTACTTAATTTCTTTTGCAACCCCATCTTTTCTTTCTAGGAGTGTGACTCCTTAAAATACAAATTAAATTATTTGTTTTTTTTTAGTATTGATATGTGCATATTTATATAGAATATGGTGGCCCAATTTTTTTTTAGAATTTGGATGTGGCCGTTCCCCAGAATTGCACTTCTTAATAAATTAATATGCCGGCAAGCGTATGAAGTTTCTCATGTAGTTTATACGTGGAAAAAACTATTTTCATAGATTTAATAAAAAATCTGTTCAAATTTAATTTTTTTTTTCAGAAACAAACGATATTTCTCTCCAGAAATGTTCAATTTATGATATCCTGTCAATTATTCTACAAGAAAACTATGTTAACTATGTATTAAAGAGCTGCGAAGAACGAAATACACACAAAAAAGGGGTAAGATTTTTACTAATTTTGTGGTTATTTTTCGCATGTAGATTTTTCTTTTGTATCGCATGTGCATGTATTGTTTAATCATTGTAACAAATTATATACTGTATTATTTATTATATATTTATTCATTCTTTCGTAACAGCATAAACAATTATCAGTATTTTTCTGAATGTTGCAACTAAAGTTTTTGGATTACCACAATACCATTAAAATTAATTTATTATAACTATAAAAGTAAAGGTTATTTGCGGATATTGATAGTGATTTATAATTTTGGTTAGAAATAAGGCTGTAATTTCACATTGTTTTATATATTTTACAAATATAAAATTTACATATTTTTTGGATAATTATAATAAGTACAAAAATATTATTTTTCATCCCTAGGGCGTCAATGTTGAACCCGAGGTACGAACAACATTTTTTGTTGCAGTAGGGAGCAATGTGTGATGAGGGTTCAGTCACCTGGAGCATTCATTCCTATGGTTGAAACGGGATGCAAAATCGCATTTTGCGGCCTACTATGACAAAAAAATAAATTACCATAGCATTTCTTGTCATCATGTCTTTTTATTACGATTATTGATTTCTTGTGCCGGAAAAAAGCAGCATTTTCTTAACTTCTCTATAATTCTTGGTACCCAGAGAGCTATATATACTTAATATCCACTTCACAGTTTCGGAACTGATGAAAACAATCGTGAATTTGTGTGAGAATATACAATCTGACCCAATATTTCTTAAATAAATGTCTTTCTGACCAGATCTTTCAATTATTAATGGAATCATCTATTTTTGTCTGCAAAATATTATAAATTCGTTAGGTATGAATATGATCAACGACTGATAATGCACTTTCTTTAATTGGAAGATAATTAGCCATTACTGAAATTATCCGCACTTGACAGAAATGCTTTATCATTGTTTCAATTGACTGCGGTGTTGACGGGTCGAGATTATTTTGATGAATAATTCATGTTAAATATTAAAAAAATCATATGTGGTTGAGTATAGAAGAGCTATAGTGTATAAGTAGAAATCTTAGATTATTTTACAATTATTAAATATTAGATAGAATATGTCTGATAGAATCTCTACATTCTTAGCTTTTAATGTTTACACAAATATTGTTGGTTAATTGCATGCACATCAATATTATAACAAAATGCTGAATCATCACTGCTGGTAATAAACAAAAAGCAAAAATTCGGAACACTACACATCGTAACAATCAAACGAGTTAATCAATCATGCTCTTCATGGAGGTAAGAATCGAATTCGATTAATAATCACCTTGGATATAATTTGACATGATGCAATGTATTTAAAAAATAAATCTATTTTCAATTTTCGACGTTTGGATCCGTGATGTAATTTATAGAGTGGCTATTTATACGTAACAAGTCTACAAACATAAATCTATATTATACAATTTACATCACTCGAATCATTTTTCAACGCAGAAAACATGGATGAGCCTGAGAATTGCATCACAAGCATATTTTCCCTTAAGAATAACGGTCTAGCTAGCCTCGAGAAGAATTAGCATACTGCCTGCCCTTCGACGAAGCGTTCCACAAACAATTTTATTTATGAGTACATCATGTTATAGCTGAAATGTTTCGCTGCTTTAATGAAAGGGACAGTGAAAGCATCGTACTTGACTTCCTATTTTTTACCTTTGACTTAATGTACTTATTTTCCCATTATTTTATAAATAAATCGGAATCTATGTTGTCTTCCATTCTCGAAAGTTAAGTATTGTTGCGTATGGCATAATTATGTTAGATAGTTTATGATCGTGTTAGTAACAGAATTTAATAACTGTGTTCTATTTTTATTTACATATTTTCTCGTAAGTTGGGAAACTTTCTATATGGGTGTCTGTTTTTTTATTACTTTTTTCAAATTCTATTTTGAATGAATAGGAATCATTCTAGTTATCTGAATTTATTTTAACATTCGTTATAAAATTCGTATAATATAAAAAATAAACATTTCATCGATGAGAATATGATCATATTCGAAAATATATGCATACATTTTTTTTACCAAAATTATTTTAGTTTAAACACATACTTATTTGACTATCTTAAAAAAAGATGTCTTTTAGATGTCTTCGTAAAAGTCGATGTCCAAAAGATATCTTTTATATACATATGAGACATTCTTCGTCAAATCGATCACTGCAGTTGTGTATAAAAAAAAATAATTTTTTTTGTCTATTGACATATATCGTTTTTTCATTCTTCACTGGTAGCGGAAAGCTCTAATAAGCTATTCCATATTTTACTCGTTTCAAAATTCTCAAAACTAACTATGTTAGATTTGTATTATCGTAAAATTAAAAATATTTGCGAATCGTCCACGCAGTAACCAGTGCTGTCCACAAAGGACTCATCAGTTGTGTTTGTTCCTTTCCGTGTAGGTGCACGTTTCGAGCGGGTTCAACTTAAAAAATTAATAACTCGAAAATTAAAAGACATACATACCACGAATTAAACATTTGAAAAAATATTAGATAAAATTTGCCATAAAATAAAAATATTAAAAAACAAAAAAAATGAAAAGGGAGCACAGTGGTAGAAAATCGTTATGAAAACAAAAAATGTTTTTTTCATGCGTTTATTATTATCATATTTAATTATAATTATTTTTTTTATTACAGCGTAGTAAATTTCGTCCAATTCCGGTAAAATTTCGCCGTGCTATAATTTTTCGAAAAAAAAGTTTGTGGAAATTTCATATGGCCGCCATTTTGAACATTTTCGGAATTTCGAAAAATCCGTTTACGACATCCATATGTATACTAAGTACTAACTTTTCTGCAATTTTAAACAAAATCGGAGATGTGATGTCAGATTGTGATCGATTTGACGAAGAATGACTTACGTGCATTCGTGAAAATGTTTATTGGGTGGTCCTTCATGCCTGAAAAGTTGATGTCCCTATACCAAATTTTACTTAACATTCCATTATTGCAAATTTATTCATCATTTTTTTAACAAAAATTATTATCTCCATTCTTAAAATTAACAGAAAACCGAATTCTTAGAGAACACGAATTTCATTAAATGTTAATTTTACAATTTATAATTATTCAATTATATGTTTAATTTAATTTTACTTCAACTCTTTTAAAAATCAAAGGTTATGAATATTATTTTACGGAATTTACAGGAAGTACAGCGTAAACTATTCTAAAGGCAGCAAATTTTGAATGAAAGCAAATTACTTTGTTATTTTTACGCCAAACTTGGGGAAGAAATTATTCATTCAGCTATAATCAAGTAGTTTTACAATTTTTACACTTAGTGTAACTGGGTAGAAAATATTATCAGAAAAGTATTTTCCATCAATCATGGACAAGTGAAGATTTGGCCCATTGTTTAGATCGATTAAGGAGTTTCTAAAACATAACTAAACACTAAATTAGCCTTTATTTGTATTGTATTCATAAGTTATTAACAATCTATTTTACAGATGTCAGAGAAAAATTGTGAGTAGAGCATTTTGCATTACCAATCGCATTCTATTACTTTTAGTCGTTTATTAGCTACGTGTTTGCTAATATTTGTTGATTTTCAAATTCATTTGTATTTTTTGGACAGTTTTTATCTAACTTCGGAAGAAATACATCGTATTGAAAAATATAAACACAACAATAGCAATGAAACATCTGTGTTCTTTCCTACTGCATTTTTCTATTCCTTTTGCGGAAGAATTTTGTTGCAATTTTCTTAAAGATATTATTAGATTGTGCCTGCTGAAGTTCCTGATGATTAGCAGTTAGCTTCTTTCAGCCATCCAGTTTCGAGGTGGACTTAGGTGGTATATTTCCATTTTAATAGATTTCAACGTCTTGATTATTTTCTCGACATCAGCGTGGCTCAGGAGTTTCAGTGCAGGTTACAGAGAGATTTTTGTAATATTTTCCAGAATCGTATTTCTGCTTTGATATTTAAACAAATGTAATCCTTTTAATAAATATTATAATACAATATATATGTATAAAAAGAAAGTTAAAATGACGTCACACTAACAAACAAATTCGATGTATTTTCGTCTTTTATAAACGATTTTTTATTGCAGTTGTCAAACAATTTCTGAAAACGTTTAGAAAACATCTTAGGTTATCAATTTTTGAAAGACTAGCTGAAAAACGTAATACAGCCTTTTAAAGACGTTGCATATCCTAATGAATCGACGGACATATACTAAATAGTCAGATTTTAGTAACTAAATACATACATATTGTATAGGTCTACATTACTATTTGTTTGTGCAATTTGTATACCTAAACTAATTTCTATAAACGAGTCTGTGATTCATTAAACTCAAAATAAATATAGAAAATAGTTGACAAACATATGCTTAAATTCGTAGACAGACGTAGGCGAATAGAATATTGAGGTTCTAGAAAAATGAAGGCATCACGGTGCACATACGCCAGTAGTTAGCATATCCTCGATATATAAATCAAACGATTACTAACTTGTATCATCAGGTATACGTGATGCTCGGGTCGATTACAAAACTATATTACGTCGAATGGGAATAAAAAATCACGACCGATATTACGTATGAATAAAGATAAATGATAAATTTGATTGGTTCGAAGCTCTTCCAATTCTTTCGGTCTACCCGTTTCGGCCATGTAGATATTGCGATATATGGTCACTTTCGTAGTAGCGTCAAGGCTGTACGAGGAGGACGAGTCTTCTTTGTCGGGAAGGTCCTTCTTTTTCGACATTAGGAAATTCCACGGACGATTTCAGGTTATATTCAAAACGTGAAGATTCTAAGATAGTTTATTTCGTCTGGTCCAGAGTCTGCGAATCGAGTATACACACGAAACTCTTGTATATGTATTGGTTTTGAGTATGTCTTATGTCGTTGTTACGTCATGAGTCCTCGAGAGAGCAGAAGACGTCGACCCGCTAAGGCGGCCTTTGCCCTTTTGACCGAATAGTGGAGACATTTCACGTAAATTTTCTATTATACTTTTACGACGGCCGAAACGACATAATCGAATTATGCTATTTTTATGACTTTTTCATATTTGTCCAGACTTGATGAAGTGATCAGGAAGTCCTCTTGTGTTGGTAATTTTTTTATCTACTTTAAGAAGGTTTTGTTATATAACTGAAGGTAAACATATAATGAAATGGTAATACATATAATTAACTAATTTGGATATCTTCATGTTACCAGATCGAAGATTATTAGTAGAATATATTTTCTTTTTTAAGAGATTTAACAGACTTGATAATTTGTCAGAACGGAATAATGTCTGAACCAGGCGACCAATTAAACCAGACAATAACATATTACCTCAATAGATCCTAACAAAAAATTGATTTCGATACGATGCATCTTGTTACGTTGTTTCCGTGTAGACCTTGATCGAATATCCAACTAGGTATATAAATAATTCCTGAATAGGACTTAATACTCCTGCAGGTAAATTATTAGCAAAGCTGATTTCTAAATTTACTTGAACTAACAGTAACTTTTTGTTGCACGGGACCAAATAAGTAATTCTTTTCCTGTAAATAATAAGGAAATAAATAAGTTAATTACAGCAACCACTTTTTCGCATAACACTCTTTGACAACTTATTTTCACATATGTCGAAAGAAATAATAAGAACACATATACATATATAAGCACCATTTGCTTATGTTACATGTTTGTTTTAATCAGGAAAAGTCTTATTATGTTCTCTAGTTCGCAAAATGTAAATTCTTTTGTGTTACATCGCGATGCATAAAAAAAGGATTTTAGTTAATATTAGTAACTCAGAGTTGCATCTAGTTTGTTACCACACCTAAAAAGTTAGAATGCTTGAATAGTTTGTAAAAGTTTTTAAGAAATTCAGCTGGATGAAGTTACCATAAGTAGCTAAACTCATTTCCTGTGAGTCCCCGGGTAGAAATTTGCACTAAAAACCAACCAAAATTGTAATGAACTAATACTGTTCGCCAGGGTTTCAGTACAGATCGCATGTACTGGACCATTACAGTAATAATTTAACACTGAATATAATACCGGAATTCAGTATTGAGACGATACTAATGAACTCCGACAGCCAGAAGTTATTTCTTACCGATTACACTACTGGCAGCCAGTATTAGTTTTGTGCTGATTTGCTACTTCAGTCAGTACTGATGTAATACCGAACTTAGTACTGGCTACTCTTAATGGAATAGTACTGATAAACTCCAGCGGTCGGATGTTATTTCTTACTGATGCAAATACTGGCAGCAAGTATCGTGTCAGTATTAATTTGCTCCATCAGTCAGTACTCGTTTTTAATAACGAATACAACACTGACTGTGCCTGTACGGGGTTAGTGCTTTTGCGGTGTTATTAGCAGTACTATTTCATTGTCGCAAACAGAACTGGTACTGGATCAGCAGTTCGCCGGTGTTTTTTCAGTACTGACTCATTTCCGTGAATCTATACAGGCTGACAGTATATACTATATTTCATAATTTTGACGTTTTTATCGCAATCAATTTAGAGAGTGAGTTTAGATTACAATCGAACATCGAATTCAACAAACAATTCGATGAAACCCGTTATTATGTGTAACTATGAACAAGAAATCGAGCATTGACTTCTTCTACACTGATCCTTTGAATATTATTTAGTAGAATATGGTGGTTCGAAGTATTTGAACATATTTTATCACTTGTATACAACCCATGCGGAAATATATTAAAAAATAAAAACATTTATTTTCTTTATTTCTAATATTGCGTCATACACGCCTACGTTTTATACTCCTACTCTCTCATGGTAATCTGACATCTATAAGTAAAAAATAAATTAGGTAAACCCTGTCAAAACAACACGGTCGCTAAAGGTTGCTGGCATCAATACGTCATCAACTCAAATACCTTATATTTTTAAAGTCTAGGATGTTGAACGATCTTTAACTTCAGTATCACCTAAATATGATTGGCCTAGAAATAGACAATTCTAATATAAGATCAGTCAGCCATTCATGTAATATATTGAAAGCTTAATCTTGTTATATTCAGATATCCATAATGAGGTCCAGATCAGATTATATTCACTGAAACTCTATACCGGATAAAACTCTATTTCATTTTGTTTTTTATATTTTGACACTATATACCTTCAAAAATAGTATAGTAATTTCAAAATATTTTTTATATAGGACTGGGAATATTGGGACATTTTGGTGCCACTGTTTTGGCGCCGGATATTTTGACTCCGTCGTTTTGGCGCCAGTCTATTTGACCCTGATTTTGGTCGAGAGATCATTTTAGATCGAAGTTTGTATAGTAAATGAGGGAAGTGGAGAAATGTCAACATTACGAAACTAACCTAACCTAACCAGTCAGAACTGCGTCTACCCCTAATAATGCCTAAAAGCATATGCATGCCCTAAAACTAACCTAACTTAACCAGTCAGAACTCCGCTTACTCTTAATAATGGGTAAATAAATGTGATTGCACAGGAAATTTTCGCCGGGGAAATGACTTCCGAAATGTCACATTTATTTAACTCAAATATTTTTTCAACTGTTTCGTAACATTCGAGGAAGGAGGTACGAATCAGGGGCCAAAAATTAGCTAAAAACGAACCTCTAGTTACTTAAAAAAAGCAGTGGTACCAAAGCGTCTGGCGCCAAAACAGCGGGGACAAAACATCCTGGCGCCAAAACGGCCAGCGCCAAAACGTCCTGTTCTAAATTTGTTAGATTTGTTCCAGTTATTATTGAATGGAAATATTCTTTAACTCAAATGTAATAAGAAACCTTTCTGACAATACATTCTAGTTATTATAATAGTCATTTCTTGTACGAATTACTAGAAAAAACGGTTCAAAATACCAGTAAAAACATTAACTGGAAATTTCTGGTTATTTGAACCAGAAAAATAATAAGGGGCTATTTAAGAGAGCTTTCTGGTGAAAGTAACCGGATTTCTGATTATTGTAACCCTACTCTTTATTAATTCATAAATAACAAGCTTTCGGTATTACTATTACTGCTACATAATACAATCATATGTATATATAAAACAGTAGTATATACTTATTCAGATTGAAAACAATTTACTGTCCAAACAACGCTTTCGTTTACGTTATTAGTTATAGAAAGTACGCTAGCACTAAATGACAGATTCAATAGAACGTTTCTCACTATGAGTAGAACTCTAATAAGACGTAAATTGGATATTGTGAAAACTTTAATCTGACGAGTTTCGGCGTGTGTGGTCAGATGTATTTAAAGATATTTAAACATTAATTATATAGATAAACAAGAAAAGAAAGTGGACTTTTTTGCCAATACTCTAGTGTTTAGTCTAAACTAATTTAAAAAAAAAGAAGAAATTGATTAAGGTCCTGATCAGACCGGTAACGCTATGGTCAGGCCCTGATCAGGGTTTGAATAATTTTCTACTCGGGTAGTTCTGTTTTGAAAGGCCTTATTAAATTTGCAGGTGGCCTATACCTGCTTCCTATAATAGAGATTTGTATAAATGTAATTCAATAATTATTATTACTCATTCAATTTCTAAGAATATCCAAATTCTGTTTATTGAATATATCTTTGCATTACATTGCTAAGGTACATACTTGACTAAGTCGACCCATTCAAAATAAATTAAAATGCTCAAGTAAGTATTCAATTTTGTGACTAATAATTTGTTCGCAAAAAAAAACAAGTTTGGGAGTACTTTTTTTAGTGGTTTAGTCGACTTTGACTTACACTAAGCAAGATGGTGCTATCTATAAAGTACGTGTGATTCAAATGTTTGAATTCTACTTTCACTATCTTTATTCCAATCTATGCTACTGGGAGTATTTTGAAAATCATGAATTAAGAGAAATAATAATGTGAATAATGTTGTTAGTTTCTACCGACTAAAATAGTGAGTCTACGACATCGTATACTAAGCGAGAGTAGAAGTTGCTGGTTTATGGCTTTGGACAAGTCACCTGCAAATACGTTAATCGATGGATGAAGATGTCTTCTTCACTGGTGTTTAAAAACGGTATGTCTCTTTTGCCATCCCTGTAAATTGAGAAACTAAGTGGTCATGTATATCTTAATTTCAAATCTTATACAAATGACATATTGTACTTTCATAGCGGTTAAATTTTACAATTGACACTCATGATGGAATATCATCATTTAAAAATCCTTTTACTTTTCTGCTCTTTTAATGTATTAAATACCCTTATTGCTTTATATCAATAATTGTTTAATGTTGTGGATTTTATTCCAAATCCAGTTTCGCAAAATGTAATAATCTGTAAAAATCTCGGAAAGTATATCCATACACTAAGAAAAAAAAGTAGTTGAAATGACCATTTTTTTACTGTGAATCATATTGTGAAATGAGGACTAGGCATGGTAATAGTTACAATAATTTTTCTGAAATAGTAAAGTTTAACTATTGGTTCATGATTCAAAATGCTACTTATCATAATAGACAAATAGAATTAACTATTTTGAAATAGTCATTTCAGAAAATTACTACCTTCACCGAGAGAAATTGTATAAGAAATTGTCATAAAAAATATGGAAAGGAGTGAATATTTACTTTTTAAAAATATTTGTAAACTATATATATCCTAGCATATGGAAAGTCCACTTTTCTCCCTTCGTTCTTTGTTTAAGATCAACAAGGAAACAAAGGGAAAAACAAAAAATTATACCGCCCTAAGTTTGTGAATGTCACACTATTAAAAAATGTATTATGCAATACCATTATACACCAATTTTTAATGCCGTGTATCTAGTCTATATAGATATACATTATGTATTATCATATCTTGACGCCCGACGGTCCTTCTTATGACCAAATGAAAATCCACTTACATAACGGAAGCCACGGGCTCGAAGGAAAAAAACTGCGAACGCCCCGTCGCCACCTGGCGGCATCAAAACACACAGAGTGCGACAGTCTTTAGTATGGATTTATAGTAAATAAAAACTTTATCTATGAATAATAGTAAATATAAAGATTTACTACGAGATATAGTGTGAAATGAGGACTACACTAGATTATAGTTATTTTAACTATATTTTTCATATTTATTTATATCATTCTACATAGTTGATTTTTTTAACTATGAGGAGATAGTTAGTGTAACAAAATTATAGTAAATCGATTGTGAATCTGGTATATTTAACTATTTTTCATAGTAGTTTTAACTATATTTTCTCAACTATGTGATATATTCCATTTAACTACGGATTTCTTTCACAGTGTAATATCATTCCAGGCATTAATTATTCTCATCAAATAAATAAAATGGTCTTCGCAACAAGAAGCATTAGATAACAACCCTTCTGATGTTCAACTTAGTATAACGATTTGAAAATTGTGCCTACTTGTACCAGTGATTATACTGAGAGCACTCGTAATGTTTATTTTCAAGAATAAATCATTGCGGTGTCGTGAAAGTATAAATTTACACAATCTGCAGGCGCTTACGGCATTTTTCCAGAATTTCAAAAAAGTACTAATAATAAATCTGCCGCGTCCTATAGGTGGAAATAGATTTATCGCGATACGGGACATTGCCAGGGGCGTATTTCCTTACGAGTGATTCAAAAAGGCGTTGTAAGGAACTTGTTACAAGTGCGCGCACATTATGCCAAGGTCGAAGAGCATTTCGAGTTGCCTTTCACCATACGGAAGATCCAAAATGCGGAGCACACGCAACTTTCCGCTCATTAGACAAACCAATGATTCTGAGCTCCCTCTAATTTGGCCAATATTTAATTTTTTAAATTAACGGAGCTTCCTAAGTATAAAATGCTTGTAACGGAGGATAAGTCAACTATTATTGTTTTTATTCAACGGGAAAACTACGACCTTTAATTTTTCAGTTGGAAACTCGTGATTGAGTACTCGGTTGAAATAATATGCAGTTTTTTAAATGAAAATTGTATGCTTCGCTTTTGGAATGTCCCTCAGGATGTCAAGAACGATATCCTATTATTTTTAAGTGGAAGCGAAAGTCGAAAGTTCTAAAAGAAATAATTATCATCGTGGACTTTTTACATAAACATAACTATATTTATATACGACACGTTCCATGTCAATCAAAATACCTCCGTAGTCAACATTTGATGCAATAAAAAAGAACATTCAATGGCTGAAAAAACTTGATATTGTGGGTATCATATAGGAATTTTTCAGATCGTTGAATTCGATCCAGAAGTCATATTATAAAAAGCCAATATGGCGAACTAGTTGAAAAATACATCATGTTGATATGGATCTGCCTACTTTCTAGCTTTTCCCAGGTCCAATGACAGCAACAATCAACAATGGACACCTAATGATATACATTTTGTCCATTTTACGACCGTTCAGGATAAAAAATGTATATAAGCCGACAGCCAATGTAACTATTCTGACATTCGATCAAATATTGTAAAATTTCAAAAAAGCAATTGTAGAAAATTGACTGTTTCATTAAGAGATCGAACCAGCTTTACTTTTAATACGTAACCTGATTTGCACCCTGAGTGTAGTGCTAAAATTGCAAATAAGAAATTTGTAATTTTACATTGATAGGATTTAAGTTATTTCTTACAGATTAGACTGTTCTGTTGTTGGGTCTTTTCCGATTCGTTTTTGAATTTATTATTTGTTATGCTCCGGTTTATTTACTTCATGTGAATGTTCAAAAGTTCAAAAGATAGTGATTTGTATAAAATTCCAAAAAAAAATTACTTCGTACACCATAGTTTCAGTCGAATTATATAATTCTAAGTGATCCAAAAAACGAATGAACAAAAATATTTCCAATTTTCAGCATTAGAGATTTTGGATTTCCTGTTGGATGAAATTTCATTTTTACTATGGAATCTTGAAGAGCGACCTAGAAAATATTGGAATAAACTTCTATTTTTATCCATACTTTCGTTTCTACAATAATCGTTCATATAAAAGGAAAATTGTGGACCCTTGGGCGTTAACGAGTTAAGGATGATTTTAGCTTGTGGGGTTTTATCTGTTTTGACTTGAAATAACGTATTGCAAATTCAGTTATCGAATATCCATTATATAATCATAGATTCATGCACCAATGAAATGAACTTAACAAACCTTAACAAAAGAATAATTATATACTCGAAATTCAATTAATTGTTAGGAATGGTGCGTTTAAGATTTGAATTTCAATTCCTTAACCCATTAACGCTTAAAGAACACTTCTTGCTTCAATTTCAATCGAGTCCATCGTATCAAAATCGAAGTTAACCAAAATTGAGAGGTATATGTACTGTTTTCGAGGTCGCTCATCAAGATTCCGAGGTCAAAATTGAGTTTCAGCCATCATGAGTTCAAATATGGCGCTGAATTTGAAGAAAATGTCCAACAAATTGGGAAATATTTACTCATATCAATTTTTTTTGAGCCCTTAGAATATTGGGATTCTATTGAAACTCTGAACAAAGGTGAATAAAATACTCCAATTTTAAGAAACAATTTTACATTAATACAATACGTCATTCTAACGACCTCAAAATGGCCGCAACAATCGTTCAAAATGTCTGGATGCTTTATTGAAAAAGGCTAAAAATGAAACGTTCTTTTTTTTTAGATATTTTTGATGTCATTTGGGGATTTCCAAATTGCAATTTATTTACGACAAATTATGGAAAAAAAATTACGGTATTCTGTGATGAATTCTAAGAATTTTCTGTTCTTTGCAATTTTTTCCAAATGTTGACAGTTTTCGAGAAAAAAAATTCTTAGCTATAATATTTGAATTTAATTTTCTTAAAAACTATCAACTTTTGGAAAAAATGCAAAGGGAACAAACTCTTCGAATTCACGAGAGAATATATACTAAATTACAATTTTAACAAATTATTTGTTAAAACTTCATCAAAAAAGTCTAAAAAAATTCCGTAATGTTTCCGATGAATTCTAAGAAATTTTTGTTTTTACAATTTTTTTTTAAAAATATTGTAGTTTTTGAGTTAGAGCATCCAGGAAATTTGAAAGATTGTTGCGATGATTTTGAAGTCGTTAGAATGATGTTAGGATATAAAAGTAAAATTTTTTCTTATTATTTTCCTATTTAAAAGTATTTTATTCACCTTTGTTCAGAGTTTCAATAGAATCCCAATACTCTAATGGTTCGAAAAAATTTTTTCGAATTCGACGCCATATTGTAATTCCTAATGGCTGAAACTCAATTTCGACCTCGGAATCTTGAAGAGTGACCTCGAAAACAGTAGAATATGTATCTCTCAATTTTTGCTAACTTCGATACGAAATACTCGATTGAAATAGAAGCAGGAAAAAGTGTCATTTGGCAGTTAATGGGTTAATTAATATACCAGTTCATTTTATAACAGATGTAAACTATTTATTATCATTTCCATATTACCTAATGTCAGTATGTTTGATTATTTAGTGAAAAAATTGAAAATCTGTATATAGAATATATAGATATAATAAACGGACCCAGGTTCAATTTTCGACTATCGAATGATTATCTCTTTTTATATTATCGTTTTTTTCTAATATAACTGCAACAAAACAAAATGTTAGTATTTACGTTTATTTAATTAAATTACATATATACTTGTAACATATAAATATTCTAATTATAACATAGAAAACATAACATTTTATAAAACTCATGAAACAATTAAGTAATAATTTGAAATTCTCTACTTAAAATTCGATGTGAAGTTAATCATATGACGATCCCACTTCCTTTACAAAGTGGGTAGAGTTAGACCATATAATATTTATGAATCAAAAAAGAAACGATAAAAGTGTCTTAGGAACTGGCCAGAGGTCAATGTACTGTCTGCAAAAAATGCTTTTGGAACAACTCTGCAGCTATCCGTTATTTTCACTTCAAATTTTAAAGGCGTTGTCCTTGAAACTCCATTTTTCAATTCTCCGATGATGTTCAACCCGTTAACTTGGTGATTTAAGTGAAGAATAAAAAATGCTATTCTTCGATAACTTTTTATTGCTTTTCCAATTCTTTTCTGTGCTCTTTTTTGCGACTTATTATTTTTTGAAATAGATGTTGAACATTTAAAAAATCAAAATTAATTTAATTTTCATGAATAATATTAATGAATTTCATTATTTTTGCTTAGAATTCTTGAAATTTTTGTTTATATGCCACGTACAATGTAATTTACTGTACTGGTGAAATGAATTAAAGAAGGTGAAATTAAACTGATTGATCTTGTTTTCTACAGTTTCCCCTGAGATATATTCAACATCATTCCAAGAATAAATAAATTGCGTTAAATATTTTTTATTAATGGTTTATTGTAAAAATCATTAACGATAACGTAATGGAAATATTTTTGTGTTTTATAATTTAATTACCCGAATTTATTTGATGGCAACACTTTATAATCGACCTTCTTTAAATATGCACATTCCATAATTCATGAAAACTTCGTCAAAATTCTAAAGGCATGTACAATTAATAATACGATAAGGATGATATGCGGAATGATTATTACATATTGAAATAAATTATATAATATACTCCTCAACACTTTCGATGAATATTCATAGAAAAATATGTAGTAATTCGATACTGTCTGTAACTACTTGCACCTTGTGTCAAATATGCAAATGGAAAGACGAGATAATAATTTACTTATCACGTATAATTTATATAATAGCTTTGATAATATTACATCAAAGTTTCTCGATTTTGAAAAAAATGTTAACTTGAAAAGTATAAAATTTAGTAAACAACATATTTCGTAAACCCAGTAAATTTTAAAAATTCATCGAAAAATCAATAGCTTTGGTAGTTTCTTAAAGATTATGAAACAACCTGTAACATTTTCTACTCGTGAAGGAAGCATTGAATTTTTAGTGGATAACCGGTTATGACTGTTTACATTCAATATTTGAAATGAGAGTCTAATATTTTTTTTACAACAAAGATTTTTGAATAATTTTTGTTAAAGTTTTTTTTTCGATTGGAATACTTATAAGGTAAAATATATTGCCTTATCGTGGTAATCTTTCATTATAATGTTAACAATCAATTTTAATTACTGAAGCTTAAAGATCAAATTAATAGATCCACATAATAGAAGTGACATTTTTAGATGTTCTTTCTAAAAAAGTGCAAATTGTATGGATGGGCGAGAATTATTCACTGCTAAATTGAAATACCCATAAAGGAATTTTTGCTATTATCGCTTCTTCGAATTCAGTAGTTACGTCAGCAAACAACTCATTAAATCCATGACGTATAATATTGAAAAACCGCGTAAATAATTTACATATCTTCTTAATTGATTGCAATACTATCACTACCCATGTTTATATATCATCAATTTAAAAATAACGGATAAAAAATTTAGTTGCAAAGGCTGATTTTAACATTTGCATTTTCGACCTTGATATTTATTCGGAAGCATATAATACACGTGCCACATTAAAGAACAAAAAAATGAATCATTTTTTATACCCCTTCCTGGGTTTTGCGTTTCCTCCGTTGCTGATTCAGCAGCTCGCAAGATGCAAATTACAATCAGCCGAAGTAAATTGCGAGGACGATGATTTACATGATTTTGAAAATTTAATGCATTTTCGCAGTCCATTGGGATGTCTACGCGTTTCATAGAATCGCACGCAATTTTTACCCGAAGTGACCTCATGACCCGAGATCGTGACGATAATCCGTCTGTCAGATTGCGATGTAATTAACAAGTGTAAACCAGCTCGGAGAAAGTATTGGGCTAAAATGTCGGCTGATTTGCATGTCGTTGCAATGCTACAAGAAATCGATCGATCGAAATCGGCCGGGGTGCACACGCCCGTTCCCCTTTTCGTAACTGGATGGCACCTTTAGGCCACTCGCAAAATACGCCCGTACTAGTTTCTCAATTTCGATGAAAGTCGTTACGTCATTCCGAATATTATAAGTAGATTATTCGATGTATCAGCAGACGTTTCGATAACCCTTTGAATGCGTGTTATTAATAAATTTAACTCTTCATTGGGTACAGATATGAAATTTTTCTTTTTTGAGGATTTCATAGATTTTTTAAGCTTTACCTTGTCAACCTATTCATGGATACATAGTGATCGGACATTTATAATTCGGATGAATAGACTTTCATGTTACCAATCTTTTGCTTTAGAAAATTTAATCTAAAACTAGATTTAACCCACTTTTATATTTAAATAATGTTGGAATATTAAGTTCGAGGGTTCTTTAACCTTTTCGTCTCGATGGATTTTTTGGCGTTGAAAAGGGCAATGCTGACCGTTGCGAAACCTACTAATCGCATCTTTTTGCTCATCCCTTTCTTGTCCCATCAGATTTTTTTTCAAAAAATAAAATGGCGGCTTCAATATCGGGTCTGCAAGTTGTCATTTTGCATTTTGTGGCACAAATATCCAGTATTTGATCGTGTAACGGTTGAAATCATGGAGAATTGGGATGCAAAAGTAATTATTATGATTTGTGAATATCTAATCTCATCATGATTTATTCATAGCCTCAAATTAGTTACGTATAATAGGTTTTTATCGATTTTTTGTTTGATTTTCACTCGATTTTTTACTTTTCCGTATCATTACGTACGTGTGAAATTGAAAATTACTATATACGATTGTGGTCTATCAGTGATTGGTTTATAACCTAAAAATGAAGTGCAGCACATCTTGTGAAGATTGCTACCCGGAATTATGACGTTTGAAGATGTAATAAACGTGAATACTGGAATAAATACATCAATCCTCCAATGCCTAATTTCAAAGTTGTTTGTTCCTGACGATAAATATAATACATTACCTACACACCACTAATTCACAACGATTTACATCACGTTGTTTATTCGTCAATACATATTTTGCCGTTGTCCGACTCTTATCAGGGAAGTAAACACTATTCGGAGAGTCATCTTTCTAATATTTTTTAGTACTTTTTAAATTTTGTTTGTATTTTAAAAATTTGTTAACATTTTTTTATTCTTTCGTTTTGATAACATTTTTTATATTGGATTTTTCCAAGAAATGACAACGGTGGAATAAACTTACAAACGTCGTAGTACCAGGTAGGAATGCGCACATAATTATCGTCCTGCGTACTCAATTTTTAGGTTATAAAGCGATTATTGAGAAGTCACAATCGTATCTGGCCATTTTCAATTTCACACTTAAGTAATACGGAAACGCCGAAAATTAAGTGGAAACTAAAAAAAAGGTAAAAGTCCATTGTATATAAGTAATTTGAGGTTATGAATGAATAATAATGGGATTAGGTATTCGCAAATGATAATAATTACTTTTTCATCACTTTTATCCATGATTTCAACCATTACGTAATCAAATAATCGATAATTGTGCGAGAAAATGAAAAATTATACCTTGCAGATGCGATCTTGAAGCCGCCATTTTGTTTGTTGAAAAACATTCCACGGGAGAAGAAAGGGCTGAGCAAAAAGACGCGATTAGTATCTTTTGAAATGGTCAGCATTGCCGTTTTGAATGTCAATAAACGCGATTCCTGCGAAGAAACTGATGATAACTTTTTTCTTTGAAATTGCTGGCTTATTCTGACCACGGCATATGAAAGGGGAAAAGAGGAGATCCACCAAATCTATCGATTTTCACTTATTTTAATGTTTTCTAACGACGTTAGGAACAAAAATTACGGCGATGAAAGTTGTGTCCAAATTCCGGAATCTTGGGACAAAAAGGGTTAAATATCGAAAATAGTATTAATAAACATTAAATAACTTATGGTAAGCATTTTATTGACTAAATAAAAAATTAGAAATCGTTGATAAGAATTTGCTATACATTACTGACATAAGGAATCCACCTACTGCTGCCGGACCTTTAACCTTGAACTCGGCATTCAAGGTCATTTCAAGAACAGCGCGATTTTTTAATTAAACATCTATTTTTTACTCAGGATTTGAAGTAAGTGGAAAAGTTAACTTACAAAACATGTTAATCGTGATTATGCGATAATCAAGGTTGACTGAAGTTCAAATACACAAATTTAAATATTTCACTTAAATTTTCCAGCATCTAAGACTTACGTAAAACTGAATAAGATAAATGTGAAAGACAGCAAAAAGTAATACCTATAGGTAATCGGAACTTGACCTTGAACTTCATTAATGCAATTTCGAGATTAAAGTGCTTTTAGTAAATAGGACAGCTATTTTTGTTCTTGGACTTGATTAACATGATTAACATAATATTTTGAACTTAAAATGTTCCGTTTCCACTGTCAAAAATAGTTTTTCTCTTTTAAAAATCACTTTTACCTTTATATGACCTTGAATTTCGAGGTCCATTTTGATGCATAACCGCGACCCACTGCAATTTTTTATTTACCATCTTATGTTCCAAAGCTTAAATTCTGAAAAATGTTTTGCAATGATAAAGGGGATTACAATGACCCATCGTGGATACAAGGTTAATTTTGTAAAATCAAGAACAATATTTGTGTGTAATTGAACTACTACTTAGTTACTGGTCCAGGCTAAAATATGCTGCTATTGATGGGTCATTTCATGTTTATACTATTATTAGAATTAATTTTGTAAAATTTGGTTAGTTAAGTGCAAAATTTAATTGTAGTAATTACATTATTAGCTCTTTTAAATACTTTACAAATATTATTCCAACGGATGAAATGAAGTTGAGGGATTTTTGAAGTAAAGCAGCGTATCTATTTGAACATTGCACAAGGTTTACTAAGACATTTTTCGGTATAATTTGTTATTTTAAGTGGAAAAATAATTTATGAGTGAACTGAACCACTTCAATACTCTCTGCACCGAAGAAAATATATTGGTGAGCTCATTGAGAGTTTAATATAAATATATAGTCATTTAATGTTGGAAACTGGTTTTAAAGTTGTATATACTAAAATCGTTCAGAACTTCATTTTTCTTACTTTCATGCGAGTAGAATTAAATAGAGGTTGCATTGTGCACTCATCTCTATTGGGGTTGGCTTCATTTTTATTCTATTTATGTTATGTTGTCGATCATAATAAACTATTGTTACCGGTAAAATCCATCTGTTTAATTGTTAACTTATTTTAAAACAACTGGCTGGTGTTACGTTTATTTCGTAATATCCTCCGAAATTTATCTTCAAATATAACTAGTTTTGTAGGAATCTTGGAAATGTTTGTTTATTTCCTGTCGAATAACTGAATGTCGACATCACAATTTTCTTTAAAATAGGTCTTCACAATACAAGTCTACATTATCGAATATTTTATTTCTAACTTTGAATGTTTTTAAGGAAGCAAGAATATAAAGTATAAGCTTAGTTTTTTAAGTATCGAATAATTACCTACTTATTAAATTATCATAATGCTCAGGATACATTAATTGGCATACACCATATTTTCTTCTCAAAGCACTAGTACTATGTTAAACAATTTTAATTTGATTATTATTTAGAATTGTTAAAGTAGGGTTATTAAATTTTGACGGTTTCAAAAATATGTGTCATTATATCTGTTAGACTTGTAGAAAGTCGAAGAGTTAAAAACGCGACGAAAGTACGTTGAGATATATGAAAGTATGATTAGTGTAATTATAATGTTATGCAATTATGAAATGGGTTAAGTATTGTTAGTAGGTAAGTCAACGGCAGCATCTATTTGGACATTTGGCATTCATTTTTGCGTAATATTATATTACCATTAGTGCATAGATGAATCAAATAATTATATAATAATAATAATAATAAACGTCTTTATTGTACAAAGATACAAAGTTGTACAATGGGCGAGACACAGCACAAGCTGTTTTACAGCCTGACATAGATTAATCATATAATTAATTAATAATAGAGAAGCACAATACTATTTGAATAATCGCCCTACAAATTCACAATTTTTCATGTCCATAGTTGTCAATGTCGTACATGTAGTCTTTAAAACACGATTATTATAAGATAGTAAATAAAAAGTAGGAAATAAGAGGTGACTTTATTTAGAAAAGAATTGTTTCTGCTTGTATTATATATCTTTCAAGCATATAAACTATTAATGTCTTTCTCTTAAAACGCCTTTTTTCTATTTGACAACAGTATTAGGAAAAATTGTATGGGTGATTTGTCTCAACAAATCTCCATATTAATGATAATCAAATTCTCATTGATGAATCATTAATTGTTTTTTTTACATTTTTTCGAATCTTATACAGTTGAGTTATTATAATGCATAAAACGAACTTTCAGTTTTAACCTGTGTAAATGTTGGAAATGGTTGCGTATTTTGTCTTAAAATTCGAAATATTTACACAAGCTACTATCATAAATATGTCAACATAATTTTGTTTTTTTCTTTTGTTCCGGAATAAAAATTAAGGACACTCGCATAGTCGCACGGCGGATACAATCCACAATCGTCAACTCCACAAATAAATCTTGTGTACTACTGGATTATGTGTTAAATTGTTATACTTTTCAACCCATTTGAAGTTAGGCATCAAGGTTACATTATTGTGGTTCCAACTAAATTTTTATCTTTACTACGTCGAATTGCCTTTAGGTTCTATAGCAATAAAACGACATTATATTAACAAATAATTAAAGATAAAAAAATTAAAAAATGAACCCATTTTCTGATTCATTCTTTAGTGATGTTAACATGCGCTTTATCGTGTCTTTAATTTGTGCGTTAAAAGGGTCTTTTTATACAGTCTTTTTATAATAATGAGTTTAAAATACAAGAATGTTGCTTCAATTGTCATTTGCATAGTTTCGTTATGGTTTTCCGGACGTAATTGGTATCGATGAACAAAAATAAAACAAATGATAATGGAGTTATGAAGTTTTTTAAATTAATATTTTTTCAAATAAATAATTTATTTTTATTTTTCTATTTATTTTTACTTAATTCGTTAGTAATAAATCCATTTAATTTCACTCACGGATGTTTTTCTTTGTCATTTTCTAAATAAAAAGGCAGCGCTACGCAATACAAATTCATTATTAGAAGCGTAGTTACACTAATTCCAACAAAATGTTTTTTTTTCATAAAAATTTAGCACAGCAAATTCTCTTATAGTTTTTCCGCAATACATTTCGAAAAAAGAATAATATTATTGCCATAAAAAGCACATTTTATTGTTTGTTTTTACCCATGTATTTTGATTAGTAAATATTTTTATTAAATTAATGTTTTATATTTTAATTATGTAATTACACAAAAACGAATAACATCTATATAGTGTTTTCTGAATATGACCTACATGAAAACGGAAACTACCCGCCAAATTCATTAAAAAAAATGAAAATGACTTTAATTGTAGTCGAATCACGGGGATAGCTATGTAAAATTCAAGATTCACCCTAATAATGTTTGAAAAATGTATGCGTCTCGTTGTACTGCATCGGGTGCGGAACCAATACAGAAAAGATACCAATGATTGTAGAATAACAAATTTTGAACATTGACTTAATTGTTAAAACAAATAATAATATATTATATAACAAGGGCACAATTACCGAAGATTTCTCTACAGGGCGTAAAATCGAATTCTACTCCCGGAGTGTAAAAGAATAATGATTTGATTAAAGAAAGAAAACACTTGACTCTCTTATTTTGTAATACATGGTATTGAAATCCGAGAAAAAGTGAGTAATATACAATTGTGCATGAATTTGTTGTCATTAGAATTTTATGGAACTGTATGCATTATTATTCAATAACATGTAGTTGAACATATTTGTATATATTTTTATACTTAAATAAACTCGCAATTGAACTCTGCAACTCTCATACCACAGAGAAGGAGTAGTACTATCTGATCTAACTAACAGAAAAATTCCTAAGGATGTTGTGTCTTCTGTACATAACATCAAAAGTAACAAAAAAATTGAATTCTTCGGGTACATAACCTCAAATGTATGTACATCATGTCGTGATGGCGCGATCCCGACTTGGAATTGCAATTCTATACGCTAAAAATTACTTCGGAAATTACCTTTCCCTTTCGAACAACAAAACCATGTTGGTCAATGTTATTTGTAATTTGTATACAATTCTACACACGACAAATCAGTATAGACCTGTATACATTTTGTACACGTTATTATAACTTTGTATACAATTCATTTTTTTCTTGGGAATTCACCAATTGTTGACTTTAAGAAAAATTTAGATATATATTATATGCATATTGTATAATTTTCATAAGGACCGTTCTAATGGTAGACGTTATAGAAATAAATAAAAAGCAATAAAATAATGTAGCAAATGTTTAGGGCTCGAAGCTAGAAGAGAGACCGGTTAAAAAAGTATTTTAGACATGTTACTAATGCCAATGAATTTTGGGGTGAATCATCATCTGACGGAAATCCAATTCATTACCGACTTTCAAGAAATCATATCAAACGATTTTATTTTATATATTATATTACAAATGCATCACAATTCCCACACACGTCATGAATAATTAGTTACATTTGAAGCAAATCAATTTTATTATTCTTATAATCAATAACTTACATTTAATAACCTTTGATGGCAATATATAATTAATAAGTTCCATTACAATGTCCATTTATATTACGTAATTATTAATTACATAATGCATATGAAGCCTACAATTACAGCATTTTCTTACATAAAGATACCCCTATTGGTACGTTTAATGTCTAACGTCTACATAAAGGTAAGTTGAATTATGGATTGGACTGAGAATAAATATGCCGAATCATCATTGTGCCCATAAACTGTTGCGGATCAGACTCATGCTCATTTATTACGACTCCGCACACTACATGTATAATTTTACATGCTTATATACGAATTATCTAATCATCGACAGTTGTATAAAGATTAGATCCTCGGAAGCTATTTAAATTTTTAAAATTCATGGTATTCACCTTTTAGCAGCAATATTTCAATCCTGGACGTTTCAAAATACGTGCGAAAATTTCCTCGATTGTAACGTAAGCCGTGAACATTTTTGGGTATTTTTTATTCTTAGACGTGTACCCTTATTTTTATCTTGATCCACTTCGTGTTTCTTCATGTAAAGTGGCAACCTTATCATTAGAATGTCCCGTTGTAGGTGTTCGGTACACGGAAAAAGGTTGGTCCAACGAAAATAGATGGCAATTATTTACATATGTGTCTAACACCTTGTTAGCAGTTCCACGTACACGGAAATACTTTTTGTTGAAATTTTTCAACTCTAGATAACAGTTTAGACAGACTTTTATTATGCGAAGTTTTACATTCCTTTATGGGAAGGATGTAAGTCTTGTATAATGTTTTGTGTTATTTCTTAATTTACCAACGTCATCAGCGAACTTCCAAAATCAAATATGAAGTTTTTCTATAAATAATTATTGAAGAAGCCAACCCGTTTATTAAAGACTGCATTTTATAATTTTGTTTCAGCAGATGATTTTCTCAGCAATAATTGTAAATATTTGTATATTTAAGATGCATAAACTGTATGTAAATTAAAATCTCAGAATTATGATAATCATCATAAAATTTTCATGTCAGTTTTTACCATATGAATTTTCAGTATCGATTTTCTAAAAATCTTACGGTAGTTGGTTTTTAGTTACCATCTAATTCATTATTTGAAATAATAACATAAATCGAAATTAGATAATTCTTTTACTTCTTTTCAAAAATATGGGAGTATAAGTAAATTTGCAATATATGAATCATACCTACTAACATTTTATAGTCATTAATACCTGATACTTGACATTTGTATTCATCTTCTTTAATTCCAGTTCATATTAAAAGCAAATAGGTATTGGATTCAGAAGTAAGTTTTCAGTTTAACAGGTTCATCTCTGATTTGAATGGGTGTGGATCCAAACCGAAAAATCAAAAAGTCAACAGGTCAAAAAACCCAACAGTCATAAAGCCAAAAGTCGAAAAAAAGGCAGTCAAAAAACACTACATAAAATGACTGTCCGTTTATCGATTAGTCTAACTTTTAATGTGTCGCCCTTATGACAGGCGATTTTTGACCTGTCGGCTTTTTAATTTGTCGGTTTTTCGTCCCGCACCAATTTGAATTTGAAGTTACGTTCAAACAAATATAGCTAGGAAATTCAACTACCATTGTGAATTTGAAAGGAAAGTAGTAAACTGAATTACCGTTAAATTAATGAAAATATTTAACCAGTATTCCGAATAATTTTATAAGTTGCATTTAGGGTAAACATAATAGTTATCGTCCATTTATGGCTCTTAATTCAGTGAATTTGACGTTAAAGTGCTAGAAAGTACCGTTTAACCAGATAAACAAAATTTAAAATTGGAAAATGAATCTCATTATCTAGTATTAGAATCCATGTGTTATAATAACGAATGAACAAATTGTAATCATAAAAAAATTAAAGTTTAAAAGATTGTCAAAACAGACAGTAGTCGAACAGTTACAATATCGATTTGGCAAAATTAATAGCAAAAGCCATGTTTTGTCATCGTAATAAAAAACTATGGGTCATGGAAGTGGACTCAAGTTAATACATGATTAACAATAGCAAACAAGTACTGTTTACGTATTAGAAAAGTGTGTTTTTCTGAAGTATTCAAAACAACAGTAGTCGGATACTTGAAGGTGATAGTTGACGGCCACTTTTCAAAGTATAATAAAACCTTTAAAAATCAATATTTCTTCATTACCTAAACTTATACATAATTACAGACTTGCTAAACCTAAATATAAAACAATCCTATGTTTCTAAAAATTGTTGAAATGTATTATTACGTACGTAAAGTGGACGACTACTGTACGGTGACCGATTACAGTCCTGTGTACCATACATGACCCTAAAAAAAGTTAAACAAGCTAGTTCTGCTAAAAGTCTTCGTTTTTTGGTGTTTAAGTACAGATAATTAAACTTTTGTAATTGTTTAAAATGTAGTCAAACAAGCTTCCAAGATTTAATTTATTTACCGCATTTTTAGATGATTTAACTGCAATAAATTGTAACTGCATAACTTTATAAAAATTCGTTGAGAATCTGTTGAAACACTTTCAGTAGTTAAAAAGTAATCAAAATTTTTAAAGAGTTTTTTCAGTGATAACCTACCACGAGAAAATAAAATGTTATACGCATTCACTTAACATGTTTGATATTACAACAGTTTCCTCGGTTATAATTTAGAATCAGCCACTTACATTATTTAATTTTTCACCAATTTTCCTCCAAATTTTGATTAAGAATTGTGAAATATAGGTTTTAATCTATATTTTAGAAAACTGCATTGAAAACTGTAAAGTTAACAATTTGTACGTTAAGACCATTTAGTTTTCTCATTTTTACCTAAGATAATTCATACAATTACAACGAATATAGTCAAATAACTTCATTTAATAATTTTGCAGCTTCATTGTGAGTGTATAATATTTACAATTTATGTTATGCTGCATAGCGATGCATACCGTCAATAAACTGAAAAAAAATCTTAGTGGATTTGACTACTTTTAACTACTGAAAGTATTTCAATAGGTCCTCAATGGAATTTTATAGGTTATAGTTACAACCACAAAGGAGTTAAATAAAAAAAAATTATAGTAATGGAAATTATATTTTGGCAGGTAATTGTACTACATTTAAAAACATTTTTTAGAGTCTAACTACCTAGAATGCTAAAAACTACTCATCATGTTGGAGCGATATATTTTTAATTGAATTTAGCAAAACTACATTTTTAGTTGATATAACTTCTTTACGGTAGTAACTGCAGCTTAGAACATTTTTTTAAGCGTATCAAACTACTCTGCATAGTTAAAAAGAAGTAAAATCAAGTAAGAATTTTTATGGAAATTTTTTTTAGTGGCATTATTTTCAGTGCAGCTATTGGCGGTTGCTTTTTTATTATATTAGTGCATACCTTTTTGAACTTTATCTATACTATCGCATTTTTGATCTCCAATCATTCGGAATAATTTTTCGTTTACTGGGTAAATAATATTAACTGAAGTAAAAGTAGTAAAATTAACATAGTTATATACTAACAAAAAAAGTATTTCTTTTAACTACTCTTGACTCAACTTCTCAATGGTAGTAGAATTTGAAAAGTAAATTTTTTTCAGTGTATGGTGAAAGATTTTTTTTCGTAAATGGATTACACTAATATAACACGATAATTATTCATTACTACTCCATGTTTTGGCTACTTTTGATTTTACTATTAATGCAATTAAAATTAATTATATTATTTCAATTTTCAATATTTATTTCATTGCTGTTTTAGGTAAAAGAAGGTAAAAGAATTTAATAGGTCTATGTTTGATGAGGATAAAAGGAAGTTTTGAAAACACTACATGGCGGAAAAAATTCACGAAAAGTTTTTCACAAAATAAAATCAGAAAAATTTTTTTAAAATCCATCGCATGTAAACGTCCTTGGAAATCAATTTTCCAATATTACCTATGAAACTTCGACTTTGCACTTAAGGTAAGAACAGAGGTGAAGTGATGTTCCAAGAAAAATAACCAAAGACCTTCAATAAATTTATGAGAGTAATCGTGGCCAATTGAGAAAATTGCCTAATCTATTGGGTAATCTTGTTTGTGTAAATTCCGTGGTCGTAAAACGGCCCTAATGGAAGCTACTGATAGCAGCAAATCAAATCACTTTCACACCGATTTCAAACTTCGTCGATATGCTTCAGGAGCAAAGGATCACATTTTGCCTCATCATTGATTCGATTAAGACATTCAACCTTAACCGTCGTTAATGCATTATAACTCTAAACTTCTGACGATTTTTTACAGCGATTTAATTACAATTATTTTCGTCTGTCTAGAAAAGAATAGTCTTTAAGATTTTGCCGGCATATTATGCAGTGGGTAGAAATCCTTTGACGGATTAAAAGATGATGGATTCGTTCCATTCTTGATAATACTCTTCTATACAGGATCCGATATATTGCAAATATCTGCACCAGGAGGTCTCGTCGATTAGTCGATCCACGACTATTTTTGTGACGCAATTCACATGTCGAGATTTTTCTTTTTACACGTCGCCGATAATGTCTTATGCAATAGTTGGAGGACGCTACTCTTGGTTTCTAGACTGCAGGGAAGAGTAGAAATTTGAATATATTCCAGGGTACTCATGTTACAGACTACACCTTTTTTGTACATAATAAATTGGAGAGATTTTTTGACGAGAAATCCTGTTAAAGATCCTTTCATCTGGGCTAATTTCATTTGGCGTCGAAAGATTCAATTTAGGGTTTCACGCGGATATGACGAAGATAACAATTAATTATAAACATTTAATTCTGCACTTTGGATTTTTTGTCAATATTCAAATAAGGAAAGTGGGCAAAGTATTTCTTTTATAGGCAGTCTATGAAATAATCAAAGGTCTTTAGAATTTCTGATTTTGAAATTGATTTCGTCATAGAATTTAGAAAAAATGAAGATTTATGTTGGTAATCTGAAAAATTTTAAATATTACCATATCTATTTCTGTATGAATAATAGGACAAAGCTAAGCAGATTCAACTAAATGTTTAGTTAATTTACGCTAATTTTCATTTGCTTGTCAAAATGAAACATTAACAAGTAATAATAATTTAAAAAATCTGTTGATCGCAATATGGAACTTATTCTATTAATAATGACAGAAAATTCCATAGTTATTTTACTTAATAAATATATTTTTCAATTTTATACATTACAAATTTTTTTTTATTTTTATAATTAGTGAGTGGAGTTTTATTTTTTATTTGAAAAAAAAAAATATAATTTACGCGTGAAGCAGTGAGCGATTCAGTGAATGGAATTTTTCTTAAAAAAGTAACATAAACACTTATTTATAACGAGAGAGTGATTTTAGATAGCAGTGGCAATACATTTTGAAGAAAAATAACGGAATTTTCTCTCTGTGACGCAGCTTGATCGGTCGGCTGCCGAAGCGTATCAGACTTGTTTCCAAGATCCAGAAGATTATTGCAGGAATTGTAGATCTTTTTTTTATATGAAGTAACCTCCGTAACCGTAATATGGATATCCTCCATAGAGACCTGAAAAATAAATGATTTTTTAAATATGCTTTGGTTTAATCGGTTACATCCAGAATGTCGTAAATTATGGAGTTTGATTTTATTTTCTAAATGAAAACTTTCAAAATTCGCTTTTAATTGTGAGTTTATAAACTTGGGGTAACATTTTATATAAAAAACAATCAACAAGTTTGAGTTATCAATCAAGATGAGCAACTTGGTCCTTTTCTTTTGGTTCTTTACTTTGTATCATGATTTGGTAGTGATTTTTGATTCTTGGCGTACCATATGTCTAAACTATCACCGTCTATTTTATAGCATACCGCGTAAAGTTTACTTTTTAAGTTTATTTTCGAAGTCACTACTAATTGACAAGTTAAAAATATTCATGGTTATTCTTCAAACAACAAATATCGTTGTTATATAAACTCACATTTTTTATTAATAATGTTTAATATTATCTTATTACTGTGGCAAAATTCTACGGCTACACATTTATAATTTTACTGTTTTAATTTTTTAGATATTCTTGGATTGAAAAAACTGAAATTCTGTATCAGATATTGTCAAACTACAACGATTGTACGATCAACTTTTATCTTTGAACAATATATTAATTGGAATCGACTGCATGAATGTTTTTTTAAACGCCAATTTTTCTTACTTGAGTAATTTTAAAATAATTTAATTTGAGAGATACACTACAGAATTTAAAATGTAATTCTTAACTGAAGTTGACTCAAGTAATGAAATAATACAAAAAAAAAACAATGGAAAAAGAAAAATACAAAAAGGAGAGTTTATAGGTGAATTTATATCTTTTTAGATGACAACATCTTGAAATGAATTGTGATAAAATACATGAACTCTAAACTACTTAGTTTTTGCCACAAAGAATTAACTAACCCCTACCGAAGCGTCCAAATCCGTGACCATATCCAAATCCATAGTAAGGGTATCCATATCCATATCCATAGCCTCCATACAGTCCACCATATCCACCGTATCCTAGTCCACCATATCCCAAACCATATCCTAGACCATGGTAAAATCCGGGTTTCGCGGTCGCAGTTCCAACCAAAACAGCCAAGAGGAAAACAAGGAACTGTAAAGAACATTGTATATATTATTTCTCAATCAAAGATTTTCAAAATCTAGTTGTTGAGGAAGTTTAGATTTACTTCGTATTTTGAAGTAATTTTAAAAAGTTCGTACATTAATGCCAATTCTTAATTATCTTTTCCATACACCCTATACAAAGTTTTATTACAAAAGATTTTTAACCCTCATCTTATAAATTTTATATTAATTTTTTTTTCATACAATGTTTAGATATTGTTAACTTTAACTTTACAGCTTTTTATAATAAAAACTGTTTAATTTATTTAAGCTCGCCTTTCATTTATTCAACTGCAAGAAAAGAAAAACACAAATAAAGTGGATAACATTAATTACGAGTGAAGAAATTGATTTGCACAATAGGAAGAACTCGTCATTATTCTAGGAGGTTCCGATAATAGATAATTGATTATTTGATGAGCAAAATTTGACAGCTGCATATTATTTTAAACTGCAGTGTTGACTAATAATTTCATTGAAACTTTCACCGCATGTCATGCCATGCATTCAAACTATTCTTTTGCACCTTAATAAGAGACATGAGTGAGGTAATAGTTGCACTTCGATTATTGCATTCCATTTGTAGAGGTCAAGATGAAGGAATGCATATTGAAATTGAAACCGAATTTCAAGCGCGAACAAATTTTATTGAAATAATGAGGGCTACAAAAAAAGTCTGTTGTAAACGACAGAAATTTAGTTAATTTGTAATTAATTTTACTGTAATTTGGCACAAACACTGTGAAAACTGTAAATTAACTATAAGCGGGAATTAATAATATACAAGTACCAAACAGAAGTTTTAAAACTTTGCAAAATGAATTACACAACGAAAAGTGTGGCTTAACAGTTTCTGTCAAAGCTTATTTAGTAAAATTTCGTATATATAAATTCTATTTGTTCCACAGTATAGTTTTTTCGTTAACCCGACATTAATAAATTGTTTTACTCGTAGGATTTCACGACAGCTGATTATAATTTTGGGTTTGAAAATTGAAAATACAAGATTGAATATAACAGTGCAAATTTTAATTAAAGCAAATGAAAATAAACACCAAAATTTAAGTTTAGAGTAAAAATTACAGACTTTTGTTAAAATTATTATCCGCCATATAGGACAGGACCGGATTATTAATTTTGTACTAAGTAGAGATCAATAACCAGAAACTCAAAAATTAGGAATTTCGTCAAATTCACTAAGAAAATATAAACAAACTCTTATATCTTGATTCAATGAAAATTATTGACAAAACTACACTATTTTTTAATCAAGTGTTCCTACAAAGTAATTGTTATTGATATAAGTGGGAAACTAATAATCTTGACAAGTTAGTACCATTTTAATCTCAGTAGAAAATATATAAAAAAAATATCGAAAAAGATCGAAATATTGGTGACTGAGAACTTGTTCAGAAATAGAGTCTTTAGTACCCATCTGGTGGTTAATAATGAAAATTTTATCAAAAATGTTTTCTAAAATCTTCTTAAATTTTGGTGTATTATTACTATATTTCATTGCTCCAGTATTTTAAAAGTATTGTTGTTACACTCGCAAAACATTAATTGTAAAAAGCAAAAACTTTTATATAGAAGATAAAAAATAGAGTTGTAAAGGACTTAATTATATAAACAGATGAAAAACTTTCATTATTAAACACAATAAAAGTTTCGTTTCCGAAACCGCTCGATACTCATTCTTATTCAGTGTATTGCTGCTGATGATTGGGCAAATATTGACGAGCACTTCAATAAGGTCTTGGCTATTTAGCATCACATTTATGGTCAATTGACACTTACACTTTTTTGACCGAGAAACCATTATCACTTAAAAAAAGTTTGGTTTGGACATCCAACCACTCAGTGCTAACCAATTAATTGATACAAAACACTAATTAATGTGTGACTAGTCCCTTATTTGCTCCAACTAATTTCTACTGTAACCTGAGAGCACTATGTGGTTAGTTGTACAATCAATCCTTTTTCTGTAAAGAATAACCAACTACCAGACAAAATTGCTGACAACTGGGCAGATTATGTTCACGTTTTCTACGAAAATCTAACTAGTAAGTTCCAATGGTTTTTTTGTTTACTTAAAGTAGGAACCAAAATTTAGCTAAAATAAAAATTTTCACTCAAAAACAATTACAGTTTATAAAATTCGAACTCTTGTGTGAAGATTCTCCGTCAGGAATAATAAAAGAGAATATAGATTCTCAAAACTAGATGTCCTATTAGATATCAACAAATTCAAAAGAAACAATTCAAATACTAACTAGCCCCCTGTCCCAAACAAAGAACTCAGTCAGCCATTATCAAAAAAATATTAAAGTCTTCAACTGCGGTTTGAATACTTGCAAATTATGCAGAAGAGAAACAAATTGCTTGCACCGTAAAAACAAAATGTCTTAAATTTTCGCATTTCAAAAAAGTAACAATGAGACAGTTTAGCATAGGTATATGGTAGAATTAGCGTGATTTACTTGTGTAAATGAAACTAGTGAAAAAGGAACTCAATCAGTCATTATTCATTGTTTGATAGTGACCCATTGTTGTTTTTTTACTGATCATCAGCGCAGTGAGTGGTGCTTTGCAATGTTGTTGATTATTACAAATTGATACATGGAAGTAATTGATACATTTAGGTCTTCTAATATATGGAGTGAGAAAAACTGATAACAATAATAAAATCCCTGTTACAAATAAAGTCCAATTCTGACTACTATTACTGGATCTTATGGCTATAGCAAAGAGACCAAAATGAATTTCCAGGAGAACATCATCTATCAGGTATGTTATTTTGAATATTTAATTTGGGAATTGCATGGAGCAGAAATACTAACAATAATTTCTACTAATAAAGTTAGTCTTGTGGGGTTTCATACCCGCAGAAATCAAAGATTTCTACAAATAACAAAATGAAGTCCCGAAAATATTGAAGCACTGAAGATTTTCCTTACCGCCGTCAATACATAATGCAAAAACAAAAAAAAAATCGGACACTATACCACATCTATCAGTCATCTTGAAACAAATCGAAATTGTTTACGAAACTGATGCACATTCGCGAAAAAGTCACTTTTCGTAAAAAACTTTCTGGCACTACTCACAATTTTACAGCTGGCCATGTCGTCTAGTCTTAAGGTTCGAGACTTGAGATCGATTACTTGTCCGTTGTAGTGTCCATTTGTCGAACAATGCTTCTTCTTTTTATAAGAGATGCTGCCTCGGTGCCCCACCCGCACCTTGTCGGTTTTCCTGCGACTGTCCTCGTACATATTCGTGATAATAATAAGGTGCATTGTGCTCCTCGAGTGACCATGCAAACGCATCGCGCATTGCGAAAGGTCGCGTCTTGAAGCTCAACGAGCCCTTGCGTGCCGTACGCACACCTTTTGCGATATCCGAAATTCTTCCCACATCCTCGTCGACCAAGTCCTAATCGTTAGTTACGATCGTCCATCGGGGAGAAAATCATACGTTAATTTTACCGAACCGTCATTAAGACATTAACGACGAGCAATTGCGCGTTCGCGCTTACTCGATATTCGGTCGTACGTACTCCTGGCCGTGACAGAGTTTCATGACACAGTATTTATCTAAAACATTGAGTAAGGGATTTTTGCTATAAACTCCTCATTAGTAAACATGACATTGTCATATTTGGCGTGGTTAGACTGTTCCGTTGACCCATTTTATGAGACATCTGCATAATTTCAAATTTCAAGACACAGTTTTACACGGGAAAAAAGAATTGCTTGGAGCAAACAACTGCTGAGTATAGTCTCAGATCCAGACGAGAAATTGTTTGAGGCAACTAAGGAAATAGTTACAATAACAAATTGTTTTGTTTTTTATGCCATTGGTTATCAACAAATTTCATTCTTGGAGGAACTATTTACTTGTCTGATCTAAATAAATTCTCGTACGGGTCCGGGTGCACTAAGTGGTTGGTTGCTCCAAGTATTACTTTTTCTTCGGTGTATGAAATGTTTATTTGTGATTTTGATTGTATATTTTGTGAGGTTAAACGACGACCTAGGTAACAATAAAAATGGATTATAATTTGGCTATAAATAGAGATGTGTTGAATCTCTAATGCAGTTCAACAACTTCCAATGGACAGAAAAAGAGGAGAAAGCTATAGACAAGTCCATGTCCAGCAATTTATGGGGATGTGATTTTTATTTTGCAAAGTTTTACGTAATTATTAATAAATATTCATTTTACAGTACATTTTATATTGCAATAATAGTATAAAAATGTAAAAAATTGTAAACTAACCCGAAATAAACGTTTCAGGCAACGGAGTTAACATAAAGCAACCTATAGGAATGTCATCTTATAACTTAACCCACCTGAAATTCCTCTAATATTTTGCAAATGATCATTAATACTATCGTCCAGTTGAATTTTTGGAATTAAATTTAAGTTCCGTAATAAGAGAATTGAAATCATCTCGGGTAACACGTTTTGAATTCGAATAAATGTTGCGAAAAGTCCGTTATTCTAAAATTCGCAGTAAGTTTCGGATTGCGGCAATTAACAACGGCAAAAAGAAGTTTCAAGCAAGTTCAAGCTTATTTTTGGCAAATTTATTCATCGTACATGTAAAAATCACCATGGTTGTTACAACCTAAGATATAGTTGTCTTGACCACATTATATTGATAATTATTCCCTTCCATATGTATGGTTGTTGTACCACATCTATTCATAGGGTTTCCGTACATGCCAAGTTATCTTTTCAATAGCAATGGTCGATCTATCAATATTTTAATTCACAATTGAGTTTTGTTCGATACGTCGAAACTTGTTATTTTCTGTGTACCTACAATTTCGAGTTCATAGGTGGCATTATGAACATGCTTCTTTACTTTTTTCAATTATTTGCAGGGGATTGAAATCCATCTAGAAATTCAACACTTTTCAGCGTTTTCTGGATTAAGAGAAATACGGACCGGTCATCAATGTTCTAGTCAGAATAGTAAAATTTGCTATTCATTTATTTTTCTTAGTGTACAAGGTTGGTAGTGACCAAATATTCCGCATCTAAAAATATGGGCCTTTTGGACTTTACTATATTAAATAGATTGGAAATTTAGTCACAGAAGCATTTATTCTTACTGGAAAATCTTAAACACACATTGTAATTTTAGGGAGCTAATTACAACCTCCTAGAATAAAAGCTTGTTCAAACAGTGCTAGATGGTTCATTAATTTATCAACATATTCAAATACGTTTAGCTAAATTGCCTATATGATGAAGGGTTCAAAAGTAACGAGTAAATCTGATTGTGTCTACCCTTGATTTTTTTTTCGGGGAGGGTCAAGGGGAACTCCGAATTGTATTGAAAGTCTTATTTTTTTTATAATTAAAATCAATGCATTAATTACCATATCCGTATGATAAATAGCAAGATAGTTATGAATACTTCATATGATTTCAAATGTAATCATTTCTAGACCTTAACACATAACGCAATGCAATAGAAGAATTCCGAAATTATGAATACAAAATTGACAACTAAATAAAAATACTGCTTGCAACGATTGATCTATATACTCTTGGGCATTTTGGGTGTTGTCAACCCGATAGATGTCAATATATTATATAAATATAAAAGAGGTTCAGTTTTCAATGTACCTTATAGTTCTTTATTCTTGTAATTATTTTCCAGTATCTGGAGATGTTTGATAATAACGTTTGTCATCGAATTAGAGATACTAGTGATACCATTAGTTTTAATATAATTAATAAGTAGTAGTCATATTACCTTGTTGTCTTATTGAGGGATATTACGACTTATTTACATAATACCGCGACTACTCAGTGAACTACAGAAAGTGCCAATTACGCGAGAACAGCTGATTTATGTTTATGTTATTTTATTCCCGTGATTAAAAACTACCTAATGTAGGTAGTTAACACCTTTTGTAATCGAATCAATGTTACCTAAATCTTCACGCTAATGACGCACTAAATCTGTTGGAGTGAAAATTCAAATAATACGAGCCTTTCATAGTTTTGTAGAGAGTGTTTATTTGTCATTTGCAGAATAAACTAAGATTCCATTTTACATTTTTGAGAAATCTGTGTTGTATCTTGGTGCTTGTATCATATATACTAATAATGTAATAATAATACATAGTTTAATATGAGCTAAACTCTGAACTTTTGAACAACTAATATTAAAATAAAGAGCACAGTCATGCCGTATATTAAAAACTTCAACCAGAGGATTAAAAACATTTTTGGCAAATTTAAAAATAAAGTAGTTAATAAGCGTTTCAATTCCTTAGATTCGTTGTTTAAAACAAAAATTAACGAGATTGATCTGCTAAAGAAATCCAATATAATCTACAAGATAAATTGCGGTGATTACACGGCGGCATATGTAGGACAAACAAAAAGATACTTAAAAAAAAAGAATTTATGAACATAGCACTGATTGGAAAAGAGAAATTGGTCATACTGCACTAATATCCCATATACTAAGTACAGGACACAACTTTACATTCTCCGAAGTCTAAATTCTGGAAACTGAACCACATTGAAAAAAACGTAACAACAAAGAAATGATCCATATCAAAAAACAAAAATTAAGCATAAATTTTAGAACGGATGCAGAAAAATTAAGCAATAGTTATAATATTTTAATTAATGATTTATAGTTAACATTATAATATGAATTATGTAGTTTTGTATGTATATATATATGTTTACAAGTTAGTGAATTTGGGTGACACATTTAGTATACGTCGAACGGTTGCTCATGTCGGGTGCAGTTTGTTTTATAGTATTATTTTATTGTAATAAGTGAAAATGTTCTTATATTATTTTTATATTCTTTTATTATATTTTACAATTTTTTGTTATTTTTTGTATTTTTAGTAGATTTCCCTTATGAGGACCTCCAAGAGCGTCGAAACGATGGGATATAAATAAAGGACCTGCTGGTCCTTTATAAACATTGGGTTTGAACTGTGTTGGCCATTCTTTGTATCTTTTATTTATATTATTTGTACAGTTCATCGACTACAGTTGTAACATTTTATACTAATATTAGAAGAAGAACAAAGGTAACTAGTTGAGCAACGTTGAAGAATGTAAGGAATACTCAAGTACAGAGCTATGTCCGTTTTAAGCATATTTTTCCGCAGTTAGAACACTGAAAAAAGGTTTAGTGGAGTTAGCATGTGTATATTATTTTAAAGTTATCTGCAAAAACTTTATTCGATTTCTGACTGATTAATATATGACTCATCCCGCATACTACAATTGCAGAATGAATTGGAAAATAAGTGTAACCTGACCAATCCCGTGGGAAAGCAAGATCCTATTTATTAAGGTTTTCGGACATAAAATTTATTATTTCTTTAATATATCGCTTCGAATGTCATGATTCGTCGGATTGAATCTGTACAGAATGGATGGATTTTTCGATCGGCAAGAAGTTTTCATCTTTGTCTGATTATAATAGTACTGTCTTAAAAAGCCGTAGTGCGAGAAGTTTCTACGTTATGGGAAATAGTAGCCCTTATTATAGAACTGCTGGCCTCTCATTGGCCGACACGAAGGGAAGATCCGAAAATTCCTGGATAACTTTTAAAATACAATGGACATCCTTTAAGTTACAGATAGACACCCTAATATTCATCTCTTTTCTAGACCTCAAATTTAATATCAAATGAAAGTTTATGAAGATAGAATGTTTTTGCAAAACTTGCATATGGAGTATGCATCTCCATTTTAAGGTAAGATTGAGAGTAGGTAAAAATTACATTTCTTGAAAATTTGTCATTTTTAATCTTCAAAAAATATGCATTTTATGAAGAATTCACAATACACGGAAAGAAATAGATCTTACCGGATAACATCAGTATGTTATCGGAAACTTTATTTGTATCTCTATGTATCCATTTTTGTGATTATTTTTCCAGACCAAATTTTTAATTTAAAATTTGTTGAATGACTTGAAAATATGAATTGTGTGGTTTAAAGAAAAATTTTCCAAATTCTTTAGACAATTCTGAATAAAATATGGCACATATGAATTGTTCGTAAAATGTATATTTTCGGAAATAAAAAATGTCATATTTTTTATTCAGTAGGCATAAAATGGCCAATGAATTAAGATAGAGATTTTGCTGATTCATCATTGTTAAAAATCATTGTCAAAAAGTTATTTTACGCTCTTTTTACGAAAATAACTATTTCCTTAAATACAAATTTTTGTAATAATCTCTTCCCTTTGAACCTCCATATCTCAAAATTAAGATCTCAATCTGATCATTTTAGTGGAAGAATCTATCGGCATATACATTCTCCCCCACACATTTGGATTTAGGGTCCAGAAAACTGGCGAATTTTGGTATGTTTTTAGGATTGCTCTTTTGTTTCTAAATCCCAACGTCCTCAATTTTCGATGAATTCTTGAACAGTTTAATTTCTTTCTGTAAAAAGAAATATCGGATATACGGTATCTGTCGTGAAATTTTCAGACATATATGGTCCGGAATACAAAATTTAATATGGCAACCCTCATAATGGCGTTTGACGCACTTTGAAAGTCAACTATTGTTTGCGTGGGAAGCATTACATTTTTCAAGACTTTCATTAGTCGATTAAAGTTAACATTCTATTGACGACCTAGTAGTCGACGGTAGGTATCTAAAGTCAACTGTAGCCTACTACAGTCGATTTTATTCAGTCGCCGTAAAGTCAGCTATTGAAAGTTAACTTTAGTTGACTACAGTCGACTTATTGTTGACCTTCAATCAATTCTGGTTGCTGAGTAAATGTTTACAAATTATTACGTTTTTGGCGAAAGTATCCTTATCGTTCAATTACAAGAAATTACTGTATTTGTGTGACTTATCAGTGCAGTATTTCTACACGAATTAACCGTATACCTTTATTGCATCATTCCAAAAATGAATTCTTTTTGATAAACGATTCTTGTGAATTTATATAATTTGTTTCACAGATGTATTATTAATATTAATATAAATAAAAAATATACTACAAAAAGTAGTATAAAATAAGATATTTGTGTGTTATTTTACGTTGTTAGGCCTAAAAGTGTGTATCAGTATTTTAGATTTCAAATAATTTTTTAGAATCTAATTGATTTGCAAATTACCATAAATGTTACATATCTTTCGGAGTTCTTTCTTTCCTTACAGTTGTTTCAATCTTTTTTGAAGTTTACTCTAATAAACTGGTTTATTTCTTGTACGTTTCCTCGCTTGTGGGGATTTGGAAGTCCATATATATATATTCCATCTCATACATTCCAAATGAATATTTCATACAAGTAGTGTAATATCAAAATCGAAATATAGTTAACAGATACGAAGCAGAGTCACTATAATAACGTCTTGTAACGGTCACATAAATTACATAAAATTTCGAAGATAATAAGCTAAATAATCAGTTCAAATATCCTTTTTGGTCTTGATTACTTTTTGGAAACTGTAAATAGTGTAGGCTTATGACGTCCCATCTCTACCCGGAAATGAAGAGTCGCCTTCGACAGTTATAAAAGTCTTGGCGTATTGTCCTACCAACACAGATTCAGGTGAACCTCATCAAGAACCTTTTCTGGCATTTACGTATTTTAGGAAGACAACACCTTTTTTTGTAAGCATCGTTTTCTGTACTCGATTTATGGCAACATATTCTAAGCCGAATTCATTTATTTATTATTTCATGTCAGAGCTATGCGGTACATCGGTTTGGATTTTTTGTTGTCAGAAAAATTGAAACAAATGATATTTCCATACTTATAATCTCAATTTCAAAGTGTCTGAAAATGATAAGTCCTTGTGTAAAAAATTGTGGTATTATAATCTTTTCAAGAATATAAAGAGGTAAAAAGTATAAGCAATGATGTTTGAGAATAATAACATATTTATCCAGAAATTGGACAATGGATCACGTGAGACACTGTAGAACGAACCATCTTGAAACTCCATTGTCAGCCTATTCTTCAACATTTCGTTAATGTGTAAAATTTTTGTTGGAAAACAGAAAATTTTCCAATCGAAAACGTATTTTTAAATTATTGGCCCGTAATACGGAAAAATCTTGTTCCGTAGAATTTACAAAAAGTTCCGTAAGTCAGGTAAAACTTAAGGAAATTAATGTAACTTTTACGTATGTTACGTTTAACTTTTACCGCATGAAATAAATTTAGAAAAAAGTCGGACCTTATTTCTACCATGTTTGGGACCGTTCTTTGGAATGTCGTTGAGAACTTTTTAAAAATATGAAGTTTCGATCTGATTGCTTGCCTCAAAAACTAGAATATATTTAAATCGAGCACTTGATACTTCAAAGTTCTGTGGATATACGTTTAAAATTTAAGTCTATTCAGTAGTAACTTTTTCTTAAACAAATACTGGAAAAGTAACAATTTTTTTTTGAGGGTTTTAAGATTGTTGATTACGAACCTGAGTTCATTTTACAATTTTGTACAAAAATACAAATCCATCAAGTGAGCATTTCCGCATGAATTACGTGATTTAAACAACCAAGTAGAAAATTCCCAGTTTAAATTCATGATAACTGACCTGCCAAACCAAAGAAAACATATTTTACTTTTCCAGTAGATTATTCAGGATTTGTTGTTATTTTTTCTGTTTATATTTAATAAATAATTTTAAGAAATATTATTTTTGGTATTACCTATGCAATGGTTGTACAAAAAGCTAAAACAAATAATTTAATTCAATGCAATTCAACTTTAATAAAATTTGGTCGCATAGATTCCTCCATAAATTTCTAGTACAACTATTGAGTACTCTATTTAAATACATTATATAACTAGTACGAATTTATGAAATCAGGTCAAAAACTCGATATTTAAAAGAAATTCCTTTAAAAAATTCAAATTTTTGTCAAGACAAATTTCTTTTTCTGTAAATTCTCAACATCACACTCCAACATACCTGTTTTAATGCGATGTTAGGTTTAATAAAAATGGACCTAAATTCGACTTAAGTTATGAATCTAATCTTAGATTTTCAAAATTCAAAATGACGGATTCAATATGACAGCCAAAATGTAAACAGTTTTCGAAGTCGTAAAAGACGAACTATGAAATTTCAACATTCATGACCGCTTGTTGAATCCGCTGAATTTTATCTTGAAATTGTGATTATTCATTATTCAGTTCGATTTCGGTCAAATAACTTTTTTACATTTCGGAATTAGTTTCGATTACATCGGTCATTTTTAATTCGCTCGAAAACCCCCGAGTACCCCGTTTCAGCTTGATCAAGTAAAATTTTACATTTCGGTCGGCCATGTTGGATCCGTCATTTTTAATTTTAAAAATCTGATGCCAGATTCGTAATAAGCGACCCCGAAAACACCCGAGTACCTAGTTTCGTCTTATTTCAACGACGGTTTCTTTTCAGCATACATTCTTTGTTAAAAAAAACATGTAATTTTTATACATTGTTTGTCATTATAAACAATTTAACTCAATAATTCATAATAAATATTAATTTTTTTACATTAAAAAATATGTTATCGAAGTACGGAAGAAAAAATTTGCACTAAAATTCCATTTGAATCTACTGAAAAATAAAAAAAATGAATTACAAAAAGGTGTCCTGCAGAGGAAACCCTGCTTCAAAGAGTTAATTATAATAACGAGAGAATTCCCTGAAATTCAAGAACCACCGTATACTTAGAAATTGGAATTCAATTCACGACCACGTGAAGATCAGGATTAGTTATTTAAAACCAAAATTATGAACTCTCAGAATGCTTAAACGTTTTGTGTTTTTTATGGTAAAAACATACTCGTAAGCGTATCCAACTACCGGAAAATGTAGGAAAACGGTCACTCTATACAACAGACGGAAAAAGTAGACATAAAAGAAAAAAAGGCAGTAGTCAGCATTACTACTTAACCCATTGAAGCATACATTTTTCTTTACTCTGAAAATAGCTGAAATTTGTTACTCGGGAGTTTTCGGGGTCGCTGATTACGAACCTGACTTCAGATTTTCAAAATTCAAAATGGCGGATCCAACATGGCCGACTGAAATGTGAAAAGAAGTCAGATTCACCCTCAATTTCAGTCGGCCATTTTGGATCCGCCATTTTTAATTTTGAAAATCTGAGGCCTGATTCGTAAGCACTGATAAGGTAAGGTAGGAAGTTTCAGTAAAAAACGTAAATAAAAAAATGAAAGAAAGGGCCTAAGACATTAATTGAGAATTAACCCAGAATTTCGGAAATAAATACAAATTTTCGAAAATTCTCGGTCAGTTCTCAATTGCTTCACGTTTTTGTAACGAAACTTCCTACCGTACCGGCGGACCACTTTAGGACCCCCTTACCCCCTTCTGTACTTGTTCTTACCGTATACGGAAAAAAGTTATTGGTGACACTTAAAGTAGTTTTTGCGTCACTTGAAGATGTTTGTTCGTGTACATACGGAAGCATTTAACCGGTTAAAAAATGATATTTAGGAAATTGTATTTGGGGTTTCAATGATTCCAACAAACGGGTTATAAAAAATTTTCCTTAAAATTTCTTTTAATATAAAACCTTTCGTTATATAAATGGTATATTTATCGGTTATTTGCAATGGTAAAATCCGAACAGTTTCTAACAGTTCATAATACTTTCTTTTAGTAGCAGTCTACATTGGAACATTAAAGTACTGTTAAAAACTGAACAGTTTGCTGATATTATTTTCACTACTCCTAAAGGTACAGAGATTTAAAATAAATGATATTTACTATATTTTGTGCCAATTCTATTATTTTTAAACATTGCATAAAGTATATTATATATTGTTATCAATAACCCTCAGTACAATGAATTTGTGATCAACTTACAGTATTTTCTGACGAAGATAAGTTAGCAAAACTAGAAAAAAGAATATAAAAAATTATATATTTTTTTATGTATAAATTGCCATACATTTGGATACAAATTCTATTTATTTCAGGCGAAAATAACATTATAAGGCTGCACAAAATTATACCTACAAGGTTATATGGATATTTATTTTCACTTTAAAGAACTTTTAAATTGTACATAAATCATTCGAATAATTTAAATACTTTCTGTCATATATGCCGTCAATTTGAGGGCGTTAAACTTTTGTAATAAAAAATTAATAAACATACTGAAGTATTCATTAAAATAGTAAACTCTTTTAATGCTTTGTGTAAATGACGAAAGTCGTAAAATTAACAGCTCGGATGCTTATTTCATTATTTTGAATATGTGTCAATTCTATAATATACTGTATATTTTGTTTAACATAAAAAAGTTGCAGTAATACACTAGGAAAGTGTCCACCATTATTAATTCTATAAAATTTATCTCTAAGTTTCCTTGAAATCTACATTTTCTTTAAATTGTGAGAAAATGATTCATTCTATACGTTAATGAATATTCATAATAAATTTTTATATATTCCTTAATTATCCAACGCAATATAATATTCATAACTCATATATCATACAAATTGTAGATTTTTTAAATATCCGACATTTCTTAAACAATGAAAACACCGGTTACGTTCATTACCTCGCTAATTACGCAGAAATTCATAAGCGAATTAGAAACATCGTCTCTACTCATGAGACCTCTCTCGTCTTTAGTGTCATAACTCTTTCAATAAATTTTACGAGATTTCTTAACATATTCGATTCGCTAAGTTTTGACGTTTAATTCGATAATCCACACTATGCTTCAATTACTAATTTTAATGATGGTTAAGATTTTAATCGATTTTATATATTTTTAAAATCAATTTACTATTTCACGATTATCTTACTACATTTTAAAATAACAATTTGTAGTAGGGTTTTTTATGTGGGTTTTTAACTTGTTGAGTAGTTATGATCTTATTGTTTGATACATGGTATTTATTAAAAAACGTAAATATTAGATACAGTAAATATACAGTAAAATGATATTTATTGCAACATATTTTCAATTACTTTGTACATTGGATTCTAGATGAAATTCATGACGAAGGCATGAGATACCTTCAGAGAAATTCATAATTAAATGTTTCATTGGTTATGTCATGTAGCAAATCCAACGGTATTAAAACATTCACAGGCAAAAGGATTGCAAAAAAAGTTTTAAAACTCATAAAAATAATCCATACTTACTACCCAAGTAGCAAAAACCACCTGGAAGGGCTGCAAAAGAGCTACGATAACCAAGATACAGCTAACTTTTCTTGCAACGTTACAGAAACTACTTGCATACCTGGGTATTGTGTATCGCAGAGAAATTATAAGGGTTGTACTTTGTTTTTGAAATTTCAAAATAAGGAAATCAATATATACCTATAAAAAGAATTGGTAGAGGGGGGGGGGGGCAACCAACTGCTTAGTGCTCTAAGATCCAGACGAGAAATTGATTGGGGCCGTCAAGTAAATAGTTTTATTTACCCGCAGGTATTGAGTTGGTTACTTACCAATTAATTGGAACACAAATTTAATAAATTGGTGAATATAACTATTTTCTTTGTTGAACGAACCAATTTCTTGTATGCATCTGAGAGTAATAAGCAGATTGCCCCAACCGATTTTTCTTTGGACCCGATCGAAAATTTCTTCAGGTTAGAATAAGACCTCGATCAGGCGTATTACGCTTTTTCTGGTTAGATCTTAATGAGGTGCCTGATAGGTCACTTAATCAGAGCCTGACCAGGACCTGATTCTGCGACTTTAATTTATCATTTTTATCAGGACCTTTGGTGGGAATTGTCCATTTGCTCGGTACTGCAATAATACAGATAGTGTTTACACTGAAGCACTGCGCAAACATTATCAGTGAAGTAAAAAAAAAAACATTAAAAAATTGACGAATTATTATTGATTTATTTATATCTTTGAGTTGATGTAATTAATTTATTATTCATGTATTTAACACCGGTTACGTTTATTAAGGAGTAAAAGACTCTCGTACATATGATTCGAATTCGAAATTGTCATCGTAATGTTTTGAATATTCTACAATTAGTCAGATATTAATTTATCAATGTATTATAGATACGTACATACCGAAATACATAAAAATAGATATAGAATTATTTACATTTAAGAATATACATTCTCCTACTTAACAAACATTAACTATAAATAGAATTTAAATAATATATTTCATTTTATAGAACCGAATTTTTTAATGTTTGTAATTAAATTACAACATTAGAATATTTAACTTAAGCTTAATCAGTCCCGAATCAAGTGGCTATGTAAGAGTCTGATCAACATTTATTTACGTGTGTCTCATCAGGTAGTTGTCTAGTGGTTGATTAAGCCCTAATAAGGCTACATTCGTGCGTGTTAGACCAGGTACATTTGCAAGCACCTGATCAAGACTCGATAAGGTGATATTCAGACAAATTTGATCAGGGGCCATTTGGAACCTGGCCAGGTCCCGTTCAGGATAGATTCAAGCACGTGGGATCAGGGGCTCGCACTGGAAGTTGATCATATATCTTGTCCTGATCAGGCTTCAGTAAGCCCCCCCCCCCTTCATTTGAGTCGGACCTGATCAAGTCTAGACAAATTAAACATTATAATATTCTAATTGAATTTATAAACATCTAAAAATCGAGTTAGTATTCTACTCCTTAATAAAAGTAACTTTTCAGTAAATAATTAAATTTCTAACGTTCCATAGTGAACATCAGTGTAGTAAGCGAGAAACCCGTGTTCAACTCCCAAGCGAACTTTTTTTTGCGATTAGTTATGAACTCTAAAAGAAAGAAAAATAATATCAGAGATTTTTGGATGTAATATGCATAAATGATAAAAAAAATATTTTTTGGATATGGAGTATGATGGTAGTTCATCCAGAAGACCAGCAGGTTCTCCTTGATCAGTGAGCCAGTATCATATCTATACAATGTGTACTGAGCGTGCCTGATAACAATAACAAATTAACGCAGAAGAATCAGATACTGATGAGGCCCAGATTAAATCTCTGATCAGGTACATTATCAGGACCTTATCAGAGTCGGATCAGAACCTTATTCCAGGCTGAATAAATTATTAGTCTATAGAATTTTAAACAGCAGAGTATATTGCGTGCTGAGCGACGATAATATAATTATTATGATGTTTTGGAGAAACCGCAATAAAGTCATGTTTGGCGGTCATATTAATCTTTCTAATCAGTGTATAGAAAATAACGGTAGTGCTTTAGAAAACCGCAATGAAACCTGGTTTAGCCATGATGCTAATCTTTCTATACCATTATATGAAAAAAATACTATAATACCTTAGAAAAATAGATGACGTAAAAAAGAATCTTTTATGTGTTATTCTTAATATATGCAAAGTAATGTATATACTGACATAGCCAAAAAAGTATCACTTTCATAGTACTGTTAAGTTTTTATACGCATTATATCATATTCATTAAGTTTTGCCAAGAAAAGTCTGTTACTTCATTTATATTCCACAGAAGTTTGAAAATTCTTCTCTGCCTTAGGTAGGAACGATAGTAAATTTAACGGTTGCGAGAAACAGTGACTGATTAAAAAGATTATGGGCTCGATTAAAATCTTTTTACGAATAGATAAATTTCCGAGATAACTGAAAAGGGTCTCGGTCGGTTATAGATAAATGTTTATGCTAAAATATAGGAATTATAAATGACATGTGATGTTGATTTTTCATTCTTTGACTGCCATTTAGCAATATCGAAATGAGATGAATGTACACTGAATATGTTTATAAATAAATCGGTTTTACTTATCCTTTAAATCATATACATATTCGCAGAGTTTGTGATCATATATCTGTCGATTGTAGGATTATATATTAGGATAAATGAATTAATTTTCAATTTCATAATATTATCACTGATTAGTATAGGAAACAAACGTTTTCAGACAAAAAATTAGTTTTCTTAACATCTAATTTACCATAAAAAACCATAGCATTTAATCTTGTTGATAGAACAATTTTATGTATTCACAAATCGTTCCATTAAAACAGATGTGACAGAGGTTTTTTATTTTTATCAGCAACGGTCCAACTTTATTTTATTAATAAACATATTAAAAGCAGAATAGAGTATTTTAAATAAAAACATATTTACTTCCGAACTGAAAAACATAAGGAAAGTGCTTTCCAATGTTGTTTTTTATGAGAAAATTAGTGCGTTACGACTCGGATCGTCGTTATCATTGATTAACTACGTTAAATAACCTGAAACAGTCATAATTTTTATATTTTATTTGTTATAAGTAGACAATATTTTATTTTTGATTCTTTTTTCAGTAATTCTACAACTGAATATGATATGTTGATATCAAACATTTTAGTTTAAATATGTCCATATAAAAAGAAGATTTGAGTTACAAGTCTATTTTAAAGGGTTATTTTTGTAAGCCAATCCTGTATTGTTGTAAAAATTTGAAAACTTCAGATTGATTGTCTTCACAGAATATCCAACCGTTAGAAATATTATTGTTTCCACTAATTGTACGATATTTTCTTTTTTTCTACAGAACAAATCGTAACGCCGGGTATTTCTAGACACGCAAGCATCCTGGATAAGTCGAGACACAGAACTCCATAAAAAACGTGTAGTTACAATAATCACTTGAAAAATACCAAGAAACCTTTCAGGAAACAGGCAGGTACAGAAAACGTTGCACGTCCAAAAGAATAGTTGGTGGTAGTTCGAATTTCGATGTTATAATTGTTCATCTTCATCCAATTACATTTTGGTCAATAAATGTGTTTCTAGAATAAGTTGTGCTTTTTTAATAAACCTATTAAACTAGGATAAAATGCCAATCTAGCGATTCGTGACACGAAACATAGTAAGACATTTTGACGGCACAAAATCCTTTCAAACAGGTACACGAATTTACTGATTATCATCAAACATATTTTAACTTTACAATGCTATAGATGACAGCTAAAATTGATTTATTTATCTTTAAAACTTTATTTACTGAACATTTTGTTGTCGAAAGAAATAAACACGTTACTTTCTTTGCACATTGTGTACAGCTTTCAAAATTGACGGACTCGTTTCTTAACTGTCCGTCCACCAAAATTACGGACTGCATAATGATTTATGAAGAATTACTTTCAATCGGTTTGCACGACGCGTTAAGTTGCAGCTAATGACATATTTAGCAGCACGAATATGCAAGGCGAGGCAGTTGCGAATGTTATATGGCCAGAATAAAAGGCAAGCGTGAGGAACCTTTGCGTAACATCTTGCGGGGACTTGCAACATGCCTGTAATGGGGTAAGTGCAATGCATACATACGACGTCCACGTTATTACCTCGATAAATTGACGATAGCCCAACGATGACTTCAATTGTTCAACTGGAAAACCCTAATTCCGCTACCAAAAATTATATTAAATCCTCGACAAATTTTTAAATTTCGTGGATGATATGGAGATGTCAAAGATAATTAAGAGCCACAGTACTGGACGTATGAACTACAAGTTACTAATTTACGAAAATCTGTCGAGAGATCTATCGATCCATCATTCTTAATCCTCTAGAGGTCGTGATCAATTTCAAAGCGAAGAAGCCTTCGCTTGCAAAACGGCTACGACGTAATCAGTGACATGAAAGGAAAAAAGAAAAATCCCTTTCTTCTGTAGCATCTATATTTCGTGACGTGCGATCATCATTGCTAATTTCTATCGCTTCAATCTGGACGGTACATCTTACAATTACTTCCATACAAATGTTTGCTCATATAAACTATCAATGCGCTTCCAGATAATCGTGTTAACATTTTGTATACCTTCCGATGAGTTTACATAATACAATTATGTAACCCTATTACAGGCTAAAAGATTTTAAAAATACGTTATTAATGTATTTCTACAATTTTCGTATGGCGCTTATTGACGGTTAATCTCGGCGAGAAACATTTTTACGTAAGTTATAGTTTATGCGAATTTCACGCGTACTTCGTTTCATAATATAAAGCAACAAACCCTAATCGCTTATTGAATCGATATACGAGTAGACAATTAAACTTAATTGCATTTCGTAAGTTTAATGTTTTTAGTATAGTAAATCAATTTAATCCTACCTTTGGCAGTATATTATTCGCATACGCTAGGAATATCTAGAGATGTTAAATATCAAGAGGGATTTTTATTAAAATGATTACTTCGTAAAAGAATGTTCTAAAACTAATTTTTACATAAAATATCTTTTTTAAATAAATACATTAATGATATTTATTTTCACATTATTAACGACATATTTCAAAAGTGTCATCGTTATTTCAATTATATACAGCGTGTCCTAGAAATAGCGGATCGTATTGCATACTAAATGACTACTTTTTAAATATGTCCACACAGACCGTTCGAAAGTCGCGTTTGAAGGAAATTTCATGAACGCATAATTTGGTCAACTCATTCTGTTGCAACCAATGCACTATATGATTTAACTAAAAAGAAAATAATCAATTTATTTGAAAATCCCTTAATCTTATTCTTATTTAATATTAAACTTACTCTAGTTGAGTATTAGATATATGGTGAACAGTGTGATTTTATAAAGTTTAGATTAAATGCTACTTTTTTAAATGGATACGTGAATTATTTTACAAATTCACTGAACACAGACATGGTTCTTAATAAATGCCAGTGTGGTTAAATCTTTCGTTAAACTTGATTTGTATCCTCAACATTATCAAAGGTTTCGCCTACTTCTCTTCAGATCCATCCGGTCTCGGATCGTCCAAATTGACTGTTGGAACTTGTCCAACCTTGATTTCGGGTTCTCTGATAGACTCCGCTTTGGGCGCGGGTTCCTCGGCAACTGCAGCTGTAGCAGTTGCCCTAAATGCCGAATCACCGTTGCCAGCGCCTCGACCGAAAAACGACTCGAGAGACGCTGGTCCACCAGATGGGAAGAGTCCATTAGGCCCAGGAAAAAACCCGGGAAACGGTTGTCTAGATTGTAAATTAGCTCCATTCACGTTATTCTGAAAGAAATCACCTGGTCCCTGACCAGGATTTCCAGGATTAAAATTAGGATTATTCAGTTGTTGGCCCTGAGGGAAGCCTCCAAAAAATGGATTTCCTCCAAAGAAGGGAAAGTTTCCTCCTGGATTCCTTTGCGCTGCAAGATTTTGGCTTTGAAGGTTTTGGCTTTGTAGGTTTTGTGCAGCTGGATTAGCTCGTAACTGTTGCGATTGTTCTGCCCCTGCACTTGGTCTTTGACTTTGTTGGTTAGCAAAGAATGATGGATCATTGGCGAATCGTGGATCCCCGGGTCGGAAAGGACCGAATGGTCCGAATTGACCGAAGAAATTCCTCTGTTGATTAGCAGGATCATTGATAAGATTCTGCCTAAATCTCTCAAATTGTCTAGCCGTATATCGATCTGGTACCGGATTGGGTTGCGGACCTACTTGTTGGTTTGGATTAACCTGTACAGTCGATAAATCCGGATTTTCGAAAGGCTGGTTCTGGGCGCTGGATTTGGAATCGCTCAATGTTTCAATATTCTCACTATCGCCACCTTCAGTTTTCGTTGTTGTTCCGGTATTCCTTAGATAGGGATTAAAGTACGGATTGAAATATCCATAAGGACCAAATGGTCCTCCGAATGGTCCACCGAATGGTCCGCCAAAGTAAGGATTGAAACAACAATTATTGTTGCAATTATTGTTGTTGTTGTTCCCATTTGGATCTTGGTTGCAGTTTCCGAACGGTCCGCCGAATGGGTAAGGATATGGATACCCTCCAAAAGCACCAGGGAAACAACATTGATTTTGTTGCCCGTTATTCCCGTCGGTTTGTCGTTGTAACTGGCGTTCTGATTGACGAACCACCTGACGTTCTGACTGACGTTCCGGTTGACGTTCCACCTGAGGTTCCGCTTGGCGTCTGGTTGCTGTCAATGCCTGGTTCAAAGACGTCCTGTTAGGACGAGATCCTTGAAGGGCCTCAATAAGTCGGGGCGAAAGTACAGAGGCGACATTATCTGTGAACGAAATTGATCGTATTGCTGAAACAATCATACGAATAATAGTTTAAGGGAGGTTGATAATGAAATATATATACTGTATGAAATTTTGTTGCAGCGTACTTAGAAATACTACGTTTTGTCAGTCTGAAGGAAACAAAACCAAATCAGTAATTTAATCAGATAAACGTTAAGCTCCGGTATTATTCGAATAAAAGATGCACTATAACGTAAAGTAATTTCGGTCGACGAAGGTAAAATTGAGTTTTCTAACGCAAGGCTATGCTTGCATATTATTAAAATAATCAGACTAAATTAATAGTTGTAAAAAGTTTACTTGTTACGTCTTGCGCTGCAGTTCCAAGGGCGTGTAGACTGAGCAACGCAACGCAGTTCAGCAGTGCCTGTTAAAACGAAAATTCAGAGTCAGTAATGTAACATAGGTAGGAATTAACACCATCGAAGATGCACCTAACGTATTCGAACGGCCTTGTTACCAAGAGGTAAAGGGTGATTATTATTTGTATAAAAATAATCGGTGTACTGGAATTGCGCAAAGTTCGGTTCGTAATGAGCCTTTAGGAATATAGCGTGACTGGCAGCTCAGCATTAGTATTATGTACGACGTGTCGTTGTGTCCCGTGGTTACGTAAGGTACACACGCATGCACGAACACTCATACAAGCATAAATCTAGAGATCAACGCACCGAAGCGTACGCAAGACACTACTGTCTTTAACGGTGAAAATTATAGACAACCAATTTTTTTTTATTAATACAATCAGCAGGTCTTCGGCGACTCCAGCGAATGTATTTTCGTAAGTGATGAATGTGGTGTTTGCTTGCATGATAAAAACGCACGCAATAACAAGTATTCGAGGTTAACGAGTCGATCATTTTTTTTTTTTTGAAAAATGGCGGTGTGCAAGTCAAAAAACGCATTCAATTTGTTATTTTTAGATATGAATAAAATGTTGACAAAGTTTGACCGAACGGTATTTGGTAATCTGTAACATGTCAAAAAGCTTTGCAAATGTTTTCTGTTCGCCCTTAATTTTTTTAACAAACTATAATCTATCAAGTTTGGATAAAGGCCAAATAGGCCTCGGCAAGAGATCGTGAACATAATAAACATAGAAAACGAATGAGATTAATAGCCTCTTAATAAACATCGATTAAATATCGAAAGATTGGTTTAGATCTTACTTTCTGACTGGTTTACTAAAGTCGAGTTGTTTCAAATCACAGTGCACTAAAATATATCCACATCAAAATATCAGATCAACTCCGATGAAATGTGATAAGTTAAATCTTGACGAGATGATCTGCGTTATCTGAATTTTATATACAATTTACAAACTTCGTATAAAATAGATCATAATAACCCTAAAAATCGTCAATTTTGGTATTGTTATATATGAGCTGTTTTTCAAAATGCTGTTACTTTTTACATTTTTATGTCTGTTGAAATTAAAATTAAGATTGGCTATGTTAAAAAAACGGTGTTAATTGTAGACATTTCAAGGATTGCGTTAGTAGTTGTTTATTTCAAATTTCAATAAATTTTACTGAAATTAATAAATTGATATTACTATATAATTATTATATAATTTATTACATAGTTTAATCAGATATTTGACATATTAAATAACCAATATCTTAGACCTAAATGAAGGTACAGAAATAAAGATTGACTCGAAACGATAGACTATAGGATTTTTTTAATGTTACATTTATCTTATTTTTTAAAAATAATTCTTGTATTAAAATAAAAATTTACTAAAAAATTTCATAAATATACTTTTGAGCATTGTCTATTGGATTGTAATGTTTTAAATACGATTTTCGTTAGGTATTGTCTTCAAGGAACATTATGAATTTACTAAAGAAGAATTTCGTTTTTGCACGAATAAATAACTGTCAAATTGAATGTAATTACGATACAAAAATAGCTTCTGTTTAATTCGCCAACGCATTGTCAATTTGGAAGCAAGTTTGGTAATAGCTGACGTCATAATTAATTACAAAAAAGTTCTATTCGTGTCTGTTATTCATTAATTATTACTTAACTTTTTATTAAATACGGCTCTGCTACGACGAGGTTGTCAATCAATGTAATGTTTTTTGAAACACCACGAATGCAGTGAAGAAATGAGTTTCGTATATTCCTTTTAATAATAAGATGAAGTCGCATAATATAAGAAAGATTTGTAATAAATCATACATTGTAAGTTGCAGTTTCTTTCAGTCAAAAGAATAAAATATCTGAAAAAATATTTATATTTATACCATTTCAATACGTAATTCTAGAATTGTATGCAAAGCAATAAAAAAATCTAATTCCCCATTGATTTTATTACATAATTGTATTAATTGTTTAAAATTAAATTGTATTATTTTAAAATGAGTTCTGTATCTTTCTACACTCCAAAATGCAATCAGCATATGACTATATCAAAATTAAAATATTATTCAATTTATCATTAATTCAGCGTTGCTGAATACTATTCAATTGTGAAGCAATGTGTCGATTGCTACTTTTAATATTGCATTAATTTTATCATCGTCCTTAAGTGATGAAAAAAAGAGAAAGTGAATGTTGGGAAATAGGAAATAACAAATAAAAGTCCACAAATCACTAGGAACGAGAATGTGTGGAAAAAAGACATTAAATAATTAAATCTAGGATAAAAATAGCCATGAGTATGGAACATTTTTCGTATGGGCTCTATTACATTTAAGTAAATTACATAACCTAAAATAAGGAACTGATCAAAAAAGAAGATAAGAAAAGCATATACAACACACAGGAAAGTAGGAAGGAAACGTTATCGGAGGAACTTAACAAAATTTTAATTATCCGTGTAGACATTTTTTCAGGTCCTGATCAGTGCCTGACAACAGCGGTACGGGCCGGATCAGGCCTCAATAAATTTTTGCTCGGGTAATTACTACATACATTAATCAGATGCATAAGTTTTAGGGATTTGTTAGGAATTGAACATAGACGTCCACTAAAAACAATGTTTAGCTCTTAATAATTATTTTATAATGCTTCATACTAAAAATAACCGCATATTAGAAAAATTGTTCATATAATAAAAAGTCTAATTACGTGCAGATATAAAATTTAGACCGATTAATCGTTATGAACGTTTATAAATAAAAGATTTGGAAGTAATTACTCTTAAATTTAAACCTTATTACTTCAACAACTCTGTATTCAAATTAATTTCAAGAATGTATCAGTTTCTCTTTTCTATTTAATTGTTTCATATATTTCTAATCCGCCAGGAAGTTAATAGTTTCATTAAGTAGTTAGTTAAGAAACAGTTAGAATCTAACATAAAAAAGGTTTGTCTCAGTTATAATATCTTATGTCTCTTACGGTATTCTTTTTAATTACTGTTGATATACTAATTTCGTAACTTTTTCTAAACTCTTTTTAATGTTTGAAATGGTAAGCACGTGTAGTTCTTAATGAACTCTGATATAATACAGTTCATATGAATTAAAAGTTAAAAAAAGCATTGAATTTTCCATCCAAAGTCAAATAAGTGATTAATCATTTTATTAGTAAAAACGTTTTATAACTGAAAATAATATTACTATGCCTTATAGTAAAACTATTAAACTTAATTCAGTTATCAACATAAATTTTCAGTACAGTTTTATTTATCCAAAGCAGCCCAAAAACCTTATGTTTTTGCTACCTATTTTATTTCTTCGCTTAAATATATTGAAAATTAAATGAAAGAATACCTTTCATGGTTATAGTGCAAGCCGCTGGATAATGGATTACAATCATTTATTTATATGTAGTCTGAATTCGCTTTTTGAATCTTAAGGTGTTTCTTTTTTAAAAATGAGTAAGTTCTCCACGATAACGAATGAAAATACACTTTTGGCAGTGAAATTATCAGTAAAATAGAATTAACCTTCACGCAAATATCTGAACCTTTGAAATAAAATATTAAATCCTTTAAACATGTTCAAAGGCATTTTTATATATTTTGTTCAAATTTTCTCTCTAAATCTGAATTAGTTAAAATATCGAAAAATAAAATAAAAAGTGAATTTCCAGAAATTATTCAATTTATCACTAAAGGTGCCACTAATATATTATTATACTAATTGAAGTGCTGATCGAAGTAATGTTTAACCAACAAAATAGTTTTTCAAATTTTGTTAACAAATGTATTAGTTGTTGAATTAGTTGTTAGTAATCCATTTTTCGTTTATAAATTAGTCGTTTCCTAGTCATTCAAATTCATGGAGTTATAAACTCACTTTTTTATATTAAAAATTCTTCGCGGTTATTCTCTAAATCTGAATTGTGCACAACCTATTCATCGAAAATTAAAAGTGGGTTCCTATTAATTAGTTTTTTTTCTACAACCGAGTAATAATTTATTAATAAAATTCTACTAGTCTAAAGGTATATATTGAATATTTTAGTTTACTAGTTTTTAAGACCGGGAAACAAAGTTCCGAAAATCAATGCACCGAAATACCAACATTTCTATATAGCATGGCTGTAGCGTGATTTTCTGCAATTTAACTTTGAAAATTTTGCCTAAAGAAAGCAAATTACAATACCTTGGACTCGCGCAATATCGAAATTTGAGGATTTCGAGAGGTTTTGATTTTAGAAACTTTGTTTACCGGCCGTTTTTAGAATTAGTAATAAATTCTTAGTTTTTCAATATTTATTAATAATAATGATTAATAATTAAATTAGCATTTTTCAGCATTGTCGTATAGTTGATGATTTAGATTCTATGGAAACGAATCTTACATAAGTTATAAATATCGATTACGAGAATATTATCATTTTTTAATTTGCTGATCACTTCAATATTTCTCTCTTTTTAAATCTCCGTTAGATATAATTGGAATAAATGTTTTTTCGCAAATTGTATACTCTCAGAAGTCTTTTGGAATTTGTATATGTTTCAAGTCTTTTTAACGGATTTATAGTAGAATGAAATGAATTCTTGTATTAAATTATTGATATAAACGTTCATCTATTTTGCAGCTTTTTAAGAGCATATTGAACTTATTATCATTCATATCATTGAATTATGCCTTTTTTATCCGAGACATGTACATAATTTCAATAGAAAAAATTAGTAAATTAAATAATATATAGAACTGCAGTGCAATAAATTAGCATATTTTTAAGCTAGACGATATAATAGTCTCCTAATAACTTAAAGGCATTGTGTGCTCCTAAAAATTTACTTTTATAAGTATGACAAATAACGTAGTCTTTTGAAATTGAATGCGAAATTCTTGGCGATTTTGAACATTTGAAAAGGATATTTTTAATATAATTAAATTTTTTTAAAAGTACTAAGTAACGACAAAGCAGCAGAGATCTTAAAGTTTAAAATATTATTTAGGACAATGTTTCCAATATTTTAAAAGACCTTACAATAGGTCATTTCCAAAACGTTTAGATCGTGACATTTAAAATATTGTCCTTTCTCAGCCAAAAGATTTCAAAATATTTTGGAATCATTTATATTTTACGACGTAATTCACTTCTAGAAGTAAAGGAATGTTACTCCAATAAGGTCGCGTTGATATTGAACAAATGATCATTAATTTCGAATCTTTTAATACAAGTAATTAATTTTAAAATAGTAGATACTTTCGAATCCTTGATTTCTAAGAGTATGCTATTTTGCTTACACATTAAAAAAAATGAAATTTGTTTCCAACACATTCATTAAATTTAATTAAATATACCTTAAATTTAATGAAATTTCATTAAAAGTACAAAAAATTTTTCTGAATGTGCTGCAGGCAAATTTCATATTTTTTTACAGTGTAAGATACGTTTCTTTAACAAACATAATTCATGAGCCAAAAATAATCAGATATAACTACAATTTAGCCTCAAATAAAGAGTACGAAACCAATTAATTTTATATATAAATTGAACACCCCTTTTTCAGATGAACACAATATTGAATATTCAATTACAAAATTAAAAAATATTATGATTTTTATTTACTAATGCTAGCCAAGAAATAAATAGTATTACTTACTGGTTAGTTTTAGTAATTTAGAGTAATACATTGTTTGTACTTTCGACGCATTGGAAAATAGTTTCAAATAAATCTAAATGACAATTGAAATATATCAGATCACTGTGTGATCGAAAATTAATTACGAAAATTAATTTTCCTCCAATCTTTTATAATAGAAACAAGATTCACTTTCATGATGCTTTAAATGCAACAGCAGAAATTTAAATGCTTGAATTGGAATATTATTTTATATAAAGAAAATGTTATCAGAACTTTTAAATTATTTTTCAATGTGGCTTCCACTTTGTAATATTTTAACCTTCTGTAACATAAACTAAATTTATTTTATATAAACAATAAGTTTTGCCCATTTCTATTATTTATCTAAGAAACATTTTATGAAAACAATTGAAAACAAAATATTAATTAGAAGCTATATTTATAACACCAATTAAAAATGAACAGGCAAATTGCCCTGACAAAATTGAAATAATTGTGGACAAAAATATTAAAAGATTATTATCGACCCCAAGAATGACAGTTCTTCGGAAAAATCTTAGAAACGGCATAAAATATTTTATACTTAAAAGATTGGAAATATTATATGTTTTCATTTTTGTGTGCAATATCCAAACTGTTGGTGGATTTAGAGACACTTTTTTGAAATATTAGAAATTTGGTCGTCTAAGAACTTTATTTATCGTTTTTTCTTTGTCATACACTGAGAAAAACGTGTGGTAATTTTTTTTAAATGATGAGTTACCTAATAGGAACTAATTTTTTATTAATAACTACACTTTTTAAAAGTGCCTAAACGTTAATTAATCAAACTTTTATTTAGACAATCAAGCTATTTGCAGTTCTAAAAAGTGCAGAATATTTATCCTCACTAGGTAAATCATCATTTAGTACTTTTTTCTTGGTGTAATGAATTAACTACATAGAATTCTCAATTCTGATTATAAATTCGTAACTAGATAATAATAAATTTCTTTGCATGAAAAGTAAAGTAGAGTAGAGGTAAGGCAAAGTATTAGCTATTTATTAAATTCATTTCTGAAACAAACTGTTAAAATACCAGATAATTTCAAATGAGATTGCAATGAGAGAATTTTTAGATAAAAAATTGCATGAAAAAAGAGATATTCAGGGCTCTTTTGTAATAAATCTAATAAGAATAGCAAATTTTTTAAAAGAATTTGTTAAATACAATATCAGAAAAATTCATATTGAAGTTAATTAGACCAGTAACTGGAATATTCCTAAAGTTTTATTTGTTATTGCACTTTTTGATATAAAAAGTCTCTCAGAGCGGATTTGACAAGAACACCATAAGAAATGTTTGCTTTATCTGTAAATATTACTCAATCATCTGACAACCCAGGTTCGAATATTGAAAAAAATGTCCACAAATATGCCGCCGTTTTCGATATTCTACGTAAAATGAATGCAATCGTCTACCTCAGTTTTCAATTATGAACATTTAATGCACTCTTTATGCGTTTTTTCGTTTTGGATTAGAAAATTTGAAATAAACAAAAATCAGTTAAAAAAAAAGTTTTTAAGTATATTTGCCCAGAATTTTACTCGACCATTCAAACTAGAGCTACTTCGCTGATATTCAACTAAGTATCAAAGGTTCTTTCGAAATGGTTGTTTCCCCGTTTTTCCAGTGTGTTACGCCGTAAAATTTGTACCTTACAGATAACACAATGTGAATCGATTAGAGTGAATTCCCATTCGCTCGTAGGAGTGAAAAATCACTTCCGGTATAAAATATTTATTCCAAAAGTGTATTTCTATGAAGAAAATCAATTTTGAACGACGTTAACTCGCGTAAAATAGCGATCGCGATTGAACAACTAACAGCACGTACGTTTTCATTCATAAAAAGTGGAGGCGCAGGAGTCGGCGTATTCACAATAACGCGAGTGTCTACTTACGTGCCGTGCGTAATGCATGTTGCGTGGGGAGCATGAAGACTAAAGGGCTTGCACACTGTTCGATGTCATTTATACGTTCTCTGGGAAAATGCTAAACTCTTGCCGATTTCGCGACGTTGCGTTGGTGATGAAAAAAAAAAAGAATTTCGCACGCGTGCACCCAGGGACGTTTGTCGAGGATCGCGCAGAAAATACGCCTTCCTCGAGTTAATGACCCCGCGGAGCAATTACGTGTGAAGCGATTGCATATATTGGCTTTGCTCTGAAATGCATCGGTAGACAGTCAGTCTACTCTTCGTCGGATCTTCATTATGCATGCACATGGCGGGCTCAGCATCTGGCCCAGATTCAGCACGTGCATGGTTTCATTATTCGAGACGGGTAACACACCTTTCGATTTCTTTCAGTTTTTTTTTCAAACCGAACAATTACAAGAATCCCGTGGGTTCTTGCGATGAGCACGCGATCAATGAACACCCGTGTCGACAGGTCTATTTGAATTTGTCAGGTTGTCGCTCATTGTCTATGAACTACACGTTTATTACGCGCTTGTTTTATATTGTTTCTAGTGTTTGATGGAAATTGCAAATTTCGTTTTGATGTATTGAAACTACTGAGGGTATCCAAGTTACCGTTGGCTCGGAAAGGATGGAAGCACATTTTGATAACGGACATATTCTTCCATGGTCCATCTAATTTTTGCGATTGTAACAAAACCCCCTTACGGTATAATCCCCATATTTTAATTTTCCTCCGATTAAATCCTCTAATTCGAAATTTCCTTCCGGTAACAGTTATGGCATGGAGGAGAATGAAAGTATGGAAATGGAAGTATTTTTTCTACTTCAGAAAAAGTAAAAATACTAAAATGAGTTTGCAAAATGGATAAATCCTGCACTGGCCTGTGAATAGCATATTATGTATCAAGGGCGGAAACGTATTTCTGCGTGACTAGGTTTCCGCCCTTGAAAAGCTTTGGCACGTTCGCAACTCGTGTGACAATTAGCCTCTTTCCGCTTGCGAAAAATAGTACTTGGGAGTAAAATAGACGTTTGCAGCAGAGTGAAATTTTGACCATTCGCAAAGGCCTTCTAAAAACCGAGGAACCGGCAACGATGAGATAACCGGTTATAACTATGCAATATCCAAAGTACATCATCTGACAAGTGAATAAACAAAAGTTCGCTAAAATTGGTACTTCAAAACAATACAAAATAGCGTCTTGAACATAGACTGCGTTCCAGTTGTTCTTGATTTTGTTCCACCTCTTTGGCTCAATAACATTATAAGTATATGTATCAAATTTTCATAAAAAAGTATCAACCTTAAGAATATGCATTTTAAAGTAGCCAGATATACCTTTAATGTATTGAAAGTTAGCGATTAGCCAATTTCTCCATTTTTCTTTTATATTGTCTAGTAAAATACGCCATAACTCTTTTCTCCTTAATTTTTCAATGAAATTATTCAAATGTTGTAGAGCATACTTTTTTTACATAAGAATTCCGGCTGAAATGTTAAGCAGAATGATACTTACAATGGAAGATATCGAAGTGTCATTCGCGAATATAAAAAAGTGTTGTATGGTTCGAAGAGACTCATTAAATATAAGTTACCTCTAGAGTATTACGCTTGAATGGACTGTACGGATGGCGCTATTCGCAAATTAAATTAAATTAAATTCAATTCAATTTCACAACTTTTTCTACTAGTACTGTTATTTTGACTGATCACCAATACATTTTAATGAGACGAAAATGTCTGGTAAGATTCTAAGGACACCCATTACAAATAAGGTTAAGAATATTTACAAAATTCAATAGGCCGGACTTTTTAAAAATGTTATTTATTCGGATTTTGCTACTTTCCTTTAGCATATTAAGTTATGTGGCCCCTTTTTTATTGTTTTTTTGGCTTTTTTACTTCGTAGATTTTTTCTTTTTTTATTGTGTTGTTTTTTCTTTTTTTATTGTGTTGTTTTTTCTTTATTTGTTTGTTTTTGCACTTTTGTTTAATTGTTTCACTATAGTGGTTCTCTTGGACACTCTGACCCTCTATTGTTAATGGCAATAATAGTTTACAAAGAAAAAATTATAGCAAAGAGTGCAGTAGAAAAAGTGATATAGCCAATTCCAGCGAAAGACACTAGAGGTAACTTATATTTAGTGAGTCCGTTCGAACCATACACGGAGAAAAATGACTCCGCTGGATTAGCTGATTAATATCAGCTAAAATTTTCGGCTGGAATTGCCGAAAATATATGCAATTTTAGCTGTTTTGATTCCGCTAATGTAGCCTTAACCCTACTCAAATCGCGCTTAGCTCTAAATTTCCGCTACATTAGCAGATTTGTTCCGTTAAATTTTCGGACTTTTTCAGTAAATTTAGCTGAAATTATCGGCTATCCCTACGGAATTCCAACAGCTGTCCCTATAGGATAAAATTGGTAGAATCTGCGGATTTTTCGGCTGATTTTGCTGATTATTTTTCTCCGTGTACAATACTTGTTTATATTCGCGATTAACACTTCGATAACTTTCTTTGTTACACGAGATTATACAAATTTTACTTACGAATGCGGTTGCTGCTGCAAGTTTGATTTTTTGACAATTTCTACTATATTAATGATATATTTGACTATTTTAAAATTCATTTTCTGAAAGATTATACATTTTTCATGAAAACCGATGCCTACACTTTCGTCTATTTACTTGTCGTATGATGTACTTTGAAAATTTTACAGTTACAACTGGTTAACTCATCGTTGCTGGTTCAGTGACAAATTTCGGTTTCAGTTGGATGCCTAACAACAATAAGATGTATATTTTTATTAAATTACAAGATTTTATTGTTGTTAAATATTACAAATTTAAAAAAAATGTATAAAATGATACAGAGCGAAAAGCGAATAATAGTACATTATGTACCGAGGGCGCAATTATCGATTTTCGACGATTGTGAAGTTTGTCGCCCGAGTGAAGTGAGAGTAACAATCGCACTCGTCGAAGATCGATATTTTATCCGTTACCAATAATGTATTTTTATCCGGTTGTCGCAGGACTCGATAATTTGCGGCCGAAGGTTTCGCCCTAGCCTGAGAAATCGAGTTTTACTGCCGGAGGGACAAAAAATCATTTTGCTCCCCGATCTACTTATTTTACTTTCCAGAGAGAGAGAAAGTTCTATTTTGCTCACGCAATGTAGGGAATAAAAACATAAGTTATTGTAGGGTCCAGATTATAAGTAGTGGAATGGATATGCTGTGAAATCGTGAACTTCCCTCTGCTGCAATAGTACATAACAATTAGTTCATTATTAAGCTTAAATTTAATATATTCCAATTAAGATTTATAATTAATATAAAGATTTATAGCCCAGTAAAATTAAGGGTTGACCTAAAATATAGCAAGAAAACCAATTCTTTCGTGATTCTGTCCCAAAACCCGTTGTGAGAAACATATCTAAAATCCACCAAACCCGCTTCCAGGAATTTCATTATTCATTGTTTAATGCACGATTCTGTAAACAAACAAGACTTTGTCGAAAACAAATGCGAACTCGAAAATATTAAAAGAGTTTAAAATTGTTAGTTAAATAAAAATATATTTAAACCGTCTCTGGCGGCGGATTTTGGCGGTTTTAGGATATGATTTTCTCAAGAATGTTTATGGATAGGTTCCTAAAAGAATTGGCTATGTTGGAAAATAAGTTATTAGAAAATAAGAATTTCGTACAACCTATTCATCGTTACGAGGTATGGTAGACATCGCGTGTTACAACAGCGAAACATTTAAGAGGTTTAACAAATACAATTTCTTAATCGATAACAATAATAAGCAGGATTGTATAATTTCATAGTCGTAAAATATTGCGTACGCAATCATGATGAAATGAAAGAACATAAATGCAATGAAATCTGAAATCCATTTGAATCGTATTTCCTTAATTTAGTATCCTTGTGATCTAATTTTGGACTGCATTTTCTGTCGCATTGGGGTGAGTAGTACCAAATATATCTCCGTTTCGTGTGATGATGCGGATGATAGATCCGGTTTTTGGTGGATGATGATGGTTGACAATAATAGGTGGAATCCATTTCACAGAATTCTGCGTAGAATATGATGGTATTTTTTATTTTTCAAAAAAAATTAATTTGTTCATTAGACGGACACCATATTACAGCCGCCATTTTGAATTTCGGAAATCTGACCACGTATTCGTAATTAGTGACCCCGAAAATACTTAAAAATATTATCATCAGTTAGAAATAAAATTCTCCTGCCTGTCAATGTGGTTTAGCCGGCGTCAAACTTATAGCAATTATTCGTCATATTGGTAAAAATTTGAGAGAGAAAAAATGGGGGTTTTCGAGAAAATGTAATTTGTTTATTTTTAGTAAATCACCCCTCATTTTATAAATTTTGCAGCTTTTTAAAAATTTTAAACGCGATTTTGAAGAAGACAAGGCCTCCGAAAATACCCAAGAAAACCCTGGCGAAACAATGTTATTTTAGTGCTTTTTTGAAAGTTTCACCTTTCAATGTTCAATCCAGATAACTTCGTTAAACAAAATTTTTGAGAAAAATAAAAAAAAGATGTGCCCGTTTAATTTTCATGGAGAATAAAACGTTTTAGGGACAACTAATTCTACAACTTGAAGTTATTTGGCCTGCATGATTTGATATGGATTCCGCCAATAGATGCCGCCGATGCTGATGCTGATATATAGGTGTCGATGATTCTTATAGAATCAGAATTCTTTGAATTTTGTGGAATAGTAAAGGAAAAATACTATTATGTTTTATACTATTCCATAAGCATAATTAATTACTTTTTTCTAATTTTATGTTTTATTTTTATAAATCCCTCAAATTTCTTACTTTTTAACGATCTAGTAAAATGTTCCATTTTTCATAAATTGCTATTTACTTGTTACTTAAAGCCCCAAAATATATAAATTAAAACGATATATTAGTATTAAATTGAAAGTGGAACATTAAAATATAAATATATATTGGAATTAAAAAAAAATAGTTACAAATTCATGTTAAAAACCATTTTGTTGAAATAATTTTACAAATATAATATAACATTACAGATACAGCGTAAATGAAGGATCTGATGTTGACATTTTTTAACCTGCAAAATCAGAAACTTGAACGTTTCAAGTTCTCTTGATTTATAGGTCTGACGCATTGAAAGTAATCCGGGCACGAAACTACAATTTCACAGATAAAATTTCATTTTAGTCCTGATAAATCAAGAGAGATTATATATCATATAATACGCGATTAAAATGCTATAAATAATACAATTTTCATCGAACGCTTAGTGTAATATATACATATACTGAGAAATCTATAGCTTATTTTTGTCTTTAGAAAATGGAGTGTCTTATTATTCTCGACACCATTTCAAATACTACATTTCGACAATAAAATTTATAACGACTTCTTTTACGTCCACATTTTAGAAGAACTTCTGTTATTTGAAAGATGCATTTTACTGCAGTATAGATGTCGCTGTAGTGGTATTTGCTCGTGATATGACCATTATGAACATCTTTTCCTCAGAGAGAAAATCGTGGTACCGGAAAACATAATGATTTATTACTCTCTTTAAGGGGCAACTGTATACTTACTATATTAGTATTTAGACAATGGATTGATAATCGAGCAACTTAAAAAACTTATGATTAGCAATTATCCATCAATTGATGCAATATGTAATATTTTATTCTGTCATAATGGCTTGAATTTTGGAAATTTAACAATGAACTCATAATCACTGTCCTCTGAAACCTTTCAGAATCAAATTTCGTTTAAATTTTTTTTTTTGTTTTTGTCCGCCATGATAGATCTGCCTTTTTAAATATTGAGAATCTTACAACAAATTTGCAGTCCTTCGGAGCCTATAAATCCGCCATAAACCTATATGTATACTGACAATTTTTTTGTCTATTAATCTGCCAAATTAGAAACGCCCTCCACCCTTCCAGAGCCGAATTTCATTAATATTGTGTACACACCGTGTTATAAAAATTCCGTACCATGTTTTTCACTGCAGAACGATATGCGAATATACATATAGTCAAATAATGGATAAAAAACATTATTTAGACAAGAAAAATGATGTAATAAGGCGTCAATTTTGCATCTCACTCCTGACACTTTATTATGGTTCTTTATGTCTCAATTCGTAAGAGAATACTATTTCGAGGTAATTTTTTAATTTCTTGACATTGTTTATAAAGTTTTCGTGCTATGATATACGACCATAATTTGAGTACATGTATGTGACACTATTCCCAATTAATCTAAATCTCAAGATTTTGGTGCTCTTAACACCTTGCTCTTACGCCCTTACGTCCTTCGGTCTTGTCTGATTGCCTATATGAAATGAATAAATAAATAATTTAAGTTCTTATACCCAAAAACATTGTAAAAAAAATTAAAGTAATGAAATTTCTCTGGGAATAACCTTGAAGGTCATATGTCAAAGTTAAGATCAGGATTAGGTCATCGATAATATTTATTTTAATAATAGCCTTGACCTTTTTTTAAATACTTCACTGTTGGACATTTTGGCCCATTCCATATGTGACATACGCAGTTACGCATACATTTCTTCATAAAAAAAATACTGCTAATACAATATAATCCCTCTCAATATCAGGGTTAGTCCGTCTTGTCTATCCTTTTGTAACTCCCCAATATCAATTAATCTCCAAGTAAAACATTGCGCATACGTAACGTTTTTGATGAAGGCTAACAGCTAACAGCTGTTTATTGGAAATGCTAATATTGAGAAGTACCTTGTGGCAAATGTTGGGGGTCAATATTGGGAAGGCTAATATTCGGAGGGACTACTGTGTAGGAATTTTAAATTATTTTTTCAGTTCAATGTCGACAGTAGTTTTTAATTAAAAGTAATTAAAATTAATTGGAAAGCATTAAATTATATTATGTTTATAACCTAACTTTTCATTCTGTTACGTTTTAAGTTGACATTCCGCATTTGTATTTAATAGTCCAAAGCATCTTCGATATCATAATTCACATCCCACATTGCTTACAATCCACATTACCTTTTCTAGCATCGTATACGTAATACATTATCACATTTGCGGAACCGAAATTCATTACGTTTTGCTTCAAAAAACTAATTTTTGTTTCTTTTTGGTAAAACTTTATCTCAGAAAAAATTATAATAGTATTAGGGGAACTAGAAATCTAATTCTTGTTATTTAACTTTATTATATGAAAAAATAATCCTTAAAAAACAATGCCCTTCGTAATATGTCAGAAAGACAGAAGAATTATATTACCCAGAACTTTAGTATGAAGTTTTTTTGTTGTATCCGAACACGAATCAGATTCCATTATTACGAAATTTAAGTTTATGAATCCAATAGGAAACAAAATGGTAATAACAACCGTTAAAAATTGTAAATCAGAATTGGCTGATTTCTACTTCAATATGTTCTTACTTGGCAAGGGAACTATCAAAACCTGGTGAATAATCCTGTACATTATATTTCAACAATTATATAATATTCTTGATTATCACTAGGTGTCATGTATGCATTTCTGCGAATTACGCAAGGGCAAGACAGTTTTTATTTTTCTGTTTCTATTCCTAAATGTTACAAACTTACACATGTACAGACATTATAATTTTAGTATCTATAGATGTTACCACAAATGTGGAATAAGGAAAAAAAATACTATAATCAAAGTTAATAATCGCTTAGTAACATGTAATTTTTTAATTGGTAAAGAAAATAACTAACAGTAAATACGTTTTAGAAATCGACTCTAATTGAATGTTTTCAATAAAAGTAATTGTATCAATTAATGTCACAATTTTCAAATTATTAAGACCTTTCTCCATTATAACAGTTCTTTAAAATTAATAATTTAATAATTGCAAAAGGTATTACCTTTCATCATATTACAATTCTAGTTCATTAAAATTAAAAAAATATATATATAATCTTATACAATACGACCAAAAATGGTTTGGTCTTGAATTTAGCACCGTGCAAAACTTTATTTCAGTCCAAAATTGGACTAATTTAGGTTAATGTTTAGTTTCAAGATTTTACTTTCAGACTACAAACTTTTGATTTTAGCTGGATCGTTATCTTAAAAGGAGAAAGATAGTAGAGTACTTTTGAATATTGATAGATTTTAAACCAAAATATTGATGCAATTTAATTCAAGAATATTTTCGTCTGTCTTTTCTAGTTGAAGTTCTGGCATTCTGGTATTCTGTACGGTCCCAAAAATGAACAAAGTTTTTGCCACCCACAAGTGCCGAACACTTTTTAAATTCCATCACCTGAATTTTATATCGCATTATTGATTTATGCTATACATTTACATTCAACATTTTTTTTAAGAAAGAGTGTGCTTTAAATCAAATCTTATCTGCTATTTTTTCAATTTTTTAAACTCCTGTCTGATTTTTTAAAAGTACAACTTTTGATAAGTTACTTATGAGTATCACTCCAATCTCCTGACAAACATTAATTTAGGAATTTTTATTAGCAATTTTTGTTAGCAATTTTCTTTATCAGTTTTTCATAGGAACAATTGTTTCATGCATTGTCAATGAACTCACTAATTTCTGCTAAGCATAAATCCTCGTTTCATTGACGTCTTGAGTTCGATAACCTAAAACGCCATTGACGTTCGTGTCTGAAGATGCATATTTTGAAAAATTTGTGCAGACAATGCGTCAAGAATAGTTGGAAAGTATAAGTATTAAAGAATCTTTTTGTTTCTGGAAAGTCACGCGAATTGTCAAGTTTCACGCAACCTGGCCTATTTTCCATCGCACAGAGTCAGTATGCGTACCTACCTATTCGTCGGACATGAAATCGTGTTCAAGACCTGTCTAATTAGTCGAGGTCTCGTTATGAGCTACACGATATTGTGAAACGTGGAGTTAATTTTTAGACGTTTACTAGACTTAATATTTTAGTCCTTGAAAAAATGTCGAATCGCCAAATTTGCAAAATTGACGGAAGCAATTCACGAGAGCAGTGGAAAGTGAACTCTGAATTTCATTTTTAGCACTCTGGAGATATTTGTTTACTGTAACTACTTTTTAATTGTTTCATTTACACTCATTTACCTATGCAATATCTATTTATAAACTGGGATTTTGAATTAACTTTCGGCTTATTAAATCTAATATTTTATTACTGTAATAAATGTTCGAAAAAAACAAAATACTCCTGATACCCATATTGGATTCACTTTGAAAGCATCTGTACCCGATTATTTCTTGAGCGTTCTCAGCGAGACATTTTCAAAATTCCTTGAGCTGTCGACCTTCCTAGCGTAAAATCGACTTCCTCCTGCATTAAATTCGTATTAAACTTCGCCGTGTCGAATAAATTTCAGTTTACCAAAATTTATTGTTAGCAATCACGCGTCCAACGTAAAAGAATTCTATCTGCTAAGTCGCTTCGGTTAATTAATTAGACAGTACAAACTGCTTTAAAAATATAATGTTCCGATGGCTCATGGCTTAGTGACTACACAATAATAATAATTTACAGCGTTTTTATGCGCCGTCCACATTGGGGCTATACGAACACGGATCTGGTGACGCAGGGAACCTGGAGAGGCTCTTCGAATCAAGTGCTGTTCGATGTATTGACATGTGCTTGCGTGAGAGTATATATTTAACACATTGATTTTAAGCATTCCTAATGTCAAACTGCGACAATAATACTTTAATATAAAAATATATTACTCTGAGGTTATTTAAAAGTGAATTTATTTTTTTTACTAGAAATTGAAAGATAAAGTCAACTTGGAATAAATTACATCTTGCAAATAAATATTGTAACAAAAACATAAATTTTGAAACATAATTTACATATATGGGGTTTTACGCACACGTCGTATTATAGAAGTACAAAAGATTCCAAATGTCTTATATCGTTTTTCCTTTGCCGATCGTATGATCTTGAGTTTGTTCAAGATCTTTTTGAAAAATCAAAACATTATAAAAAATCATTGAAAATTCATCTTTTCATGATTGTAATTTTTTTCTGAATTTTGCCTTATATTTGGGTGCCACATTTGTACATTTATACACTTTGAAAATTTGTATTACAAATTTGTGTTACAAAGTTATGATTTAAAAAAAATGTTAATATTTATTTGATATTTTCAGTATCTGCGTTCTAAGGCTACAGCGTTCCATTGAATATTAACGTAGTTTCGTGGGGACATCCTCAGGAGCTCCTCAGGACGTTCAAATGTCGCTTTTATTTCCGTTGAAGTTCATATTTAACCACGTCAGGATTCTGCACTAACTTTGCCAAAGTCAGTGCGTATTAATCTGCACTGCGCAATTGTTCTAATCATTGCTTGGTGGAATCTATCGTTTAAATATTTTTGCTGACCTTTATCTGGTTTTAAATCCAGATTTATTTGTAAGTACTCAGCATGTACTCAGTATTCTCCAATCTACGTTTACATGCTGAATATAAAATTTAATTTTTTTCATGCGTAGAAACTTAATCACAATTTGTAAATGTACTGTATTTTTTAAATGATTATTAATTATTTTTAAGAGATCTAAACCAAAACCTTTTTATAAATTTTGCTAAATATATACCATTGGTGTGACGGTAGTTGACACCGGGTCTAAACATCCGGACCAAAAAAAAATATAGGTTAGATTAGCTATGGTTGAACTTGTTAGGCCAGATTAAGTTAGGTTAGGTTTCTTTTTTATTCCTTTCGATACATTTTAACACCATTTTTATGTATTTCACTAAATAATGTACATAATTAATTCGTAGAATGGTTAGAATTCGGTATGTCCCTTCATCATCATCATCATCATAATTCACGAGATCATATTGTACTATTCACTGTTTATGAATTTATATACCTATACACGATATTAGGTTGTTGAAAATAATTATTAGTAATGAATAATGGTGTATGAAATTAATATTTTTTAACTAATATCTTTTTCTCGGTACTTTGGACGATGTTTTTTGTCCCGTATATTTTCCCCCTCTTTTAATTATTGTAGTATACATTCCATTAAAATGTTATTAATTTTTTAATTTAGAACGGACTATGTGAAAAAAAGGAATTATTTTAAACCAAACTATCACAGAAATATAGTCCTAAGGTATGACAAATGTTTCAGTTGAGGAACACTTACGAAATATACTGAACTACCAGTCGAATATGATAAAGAAAATAATTAAATCTATTGAATGGTATTCTTTTCGAAATTTAGAGTAAAATAATGTTCAATTAGTACCAAGCATATTTTAGCAAGTGATTAATACATACTTGAAACTTTCTGACGTCATATTAACAAAAGTGCACGAAATATGACGAAATCATGATGTCTTCTATTGTGACAAAAATTTGTCGTGAATTGCCACCAGTCGACAAAATTGTTAGACAAAATCTTTTGTCGCAGAAGAAGACGCGAATGCATGTTTGAAAACACAGCGTTTTCGAACATTTTTGTAGAGAAAAGTTTGTCAGACTCGCCAAAATGTAGTCACATACAAAGTTTCAAGTACGAATTAATGACTTCAAAAATATACTTGGTACTGGAGACTAAATCTTATTTTTCAGATTTTCCGCACTATTAAAATTTCACTCCTGAATAGATCAAGCACATTTTTTTATTCATCGACACTTTCGGCTACTGAGAGGCGTACCGCATATTAATTTGATTCATTCTGAAAAATACTTTATTCATAAAAAACACTCATTCATTATGCTCACAGGATCAGTGATGAAAGTAATTAAACTCAGGATTGATCAACAAATAATTTATTACGAAACTAAGATGTGATGAATGCCCGATGAAAAATTCTCATACTGTTATAGAATTATTGATATTCCTTGGATTAGTAACTGATCTGAGTCATCATTCCAACAACACCTGGGGCTACAACACTTGGAAGTTTCAAAATTTGTACCGGTCCTAATTTACGCTGCTCTAATCTTGCCGCTCGTGTGTTTGGATCATAGACGATCGACGATTCCGAATATGGCGGCACGGGTTGTGGATGGCTTCCAGGATTATTCGACAGCATTCCGCTCACGCTTCCGTAAGGAATTCCACCTACAAATGATACAAATATTTTTTAGGTTTCCAATTAAATATATAATAAATTATATTTTAAACGATGGAATACAATTTAATAATTATCCCAGTTTTCTAAAAAAAATAGGGAATATTTCATGATCTTCCTTTGTGTATTATACATGTAAGTATTATAGCGATTTTTGTCTCATTACAATGTCCACAATTCATTTGATCTATGGAAGACAAATTTAAGAGACCCGGGTAGGCTCTCTTTTATTTTGGGGGTTATTTTAATATCCAAAAAAGTATATTAAATTTTTGTTAAATCGACTGGATCCTTGAACTTCATCTTCTTTTAATTACTGAACCAGACTTAATTATATGTATGTAATTAAAATTTTCGGATTAATATTGTATTTACTTTTCCTGCAATGCAAACCATTTTTTTAAATATATGCAGGTTAATAATATTTAAAAGTTTGAATTTCATTAATTTTTTATATTATTATTTTTCCTTTTTAGGTAACTAAAGGAATTGATACGTTCCTAACTGCGTACAAAATGCTAAGACAAAAATTTTGAAATAAAAAAATTATAAATTAGTTTAGTGGATTATTATTAGCTTCAAGATTTAAATTAATTATATACACCTGACGACGAACCATCATATTTTAATTATTACTTATTTAAATAAAGCACAGCTTTTATATTATTTTTGTTTAAGTCATAAACTAATGTACACTTTGCATCACTCAATAAAGAAAGAGAGAAATAAAATGTGAAACTACTTAAAATGAGTGCAATAAAAAGAGGTTCAGTATTTTACATTTTATTTATATGATGTGAGAAATATTTATTTTGCAATGTACTTAGAAATAATTTTATATGTAAGTAATTAAATAATCGTATAAATAATTTAAAAAAATAAAATATTTAATAAATAAACTACAAAGTATCTTATAAATGAAATTACTTTTATTATATGCTAATATTATTACGTCATTTAAAATGCTGAATTATTAGCAAAATTTTAAGTTTCATATTTCAACATTTAATTCAAAATATACATCTTAGAAAATGGACTTCCATTGACACTTTGGTATGAACATAATACAATATGTTTATAAATGCTTTTAAACGCTACCCTGCGACGAAATAATTTTCTATCAATTTTTAATAAGATATTAAATAATTAAGTAATTAATGAATATAAATATTACTTAAATTCTTATTTATATGTAACTATATAATTAATAATCTATAAATTAATTAAAAACACTTTACAGTAGGTACTCAAAGATTTGACTATATTAAAACTATTGTATATTATTTATTATTTTAATTAATGAAAGCTGAATGAAGTAACACATTTTTTGATTATTAATATTTTCTGCACGGCACATTTTTATGAATTATTATTTTAATTAATTTAATCAAGTTTAATCATTAATTCCATTTTTAATACTTCTAAAGTTTATAAATGTAATCGGAGCGATTAACTTATCAAAATACTTTTTATTGATTTAGTTTATGAACATCGATTGCATCAATTACGTATTCCCCTTGAGTTTATTAACTTAAGTGCATGTTCAGTTATTGATCATTTCTCACGTAAGATAAGATCGATAATAACCGCAATTATTAATCGGTAATAAACCGCATTGTTTACGAGACTTGATATGTATGTTAAAATCCGCCGAACATACAAATTAATCTTAAAAGGTATTATAAGGATTCAAGGTATATCCTGATTCGTTTCCATATGAAATAGAATTAGTGAGAGATCGGTTATCATTTTTCAAAGAGTTAAGTGTCTCTTAAAAAGTGAAAGGACGTTCGCCAGCGACTGGAAGAGATGTTCGTACTTTGGAGCTAGGCTTGCCAGGTAAAAAGATTAAAGAACCTTCCATAGACACCTGGGGCAATCTGTGAACAGACTGAGGAAACTTCTCGAGAACTTCCAATGGTAAAAGGATTGTTTCAAACCACAATTTTTTAAAATTAATTCTGGAAATAAACAAAAATAAACGATTGCAATCACTATGAATCTAATTGTTGTTTAAATAAATGTAATTTTGTTTGATAAAATGAAATTTAAAAAAATAGTAATTCTTTAATAATCGTGTTAAAAACATGCATTAAACGGTGTAAACATTCCTGTCGTAAGCAGGACGTCTATTTATGCTGCATGAGAATATCGTGCGTTTATTCAGTAAGCTTCTATTAGCTATGCTAAGGATGACAAGTGTTTAAATAACAATTATTTGTGACGCGATGTAAAACATCGGCACACGAATATACCGACGATGTAATTGAGAGACGATGTGCGTAATGAATCGCTGTTAGCACGGCAGAATTAACCCTGACATATTTATATCAATCGCATCTCACGCTATCTAACGTCGATCAGTGAATCCACTTTGTCATGACTTACCATAGGCCAATCCGTTCACCATTTGCACGACTCCTGCACTGTCTGGTGCTGCTACCGAAAAGTTCACCAAAACCAACAACCCCGTAAGGATCAGAACCTATATCAAGAAAAAAAATTAATTTCGGATTCATATAACATCTCATAATGATATTGAAGAATATCCAAAAATTTGTCTTTTTGTGTGATAACGTTGGGAATTTGTCAAATCCTACCATAAGTAGTTGCATATTTACTACAGTAAACAATGGCACATAAATGATTCGGTCGATGATGATCTAGGACGATAAATAATAAAGGTCAGATATTGACGTATGATTATAACAAATTAAGGCGAATTATGTCAGATGATCATGGATGTTAGTACCAGTTTAGTATAGTACACTAAAGTGTCCAGACGCATGTTAATTGATTATACAAACACTAATCTTATTGAAATAGTTTAAAAATATTGTTGGTACATATTTGTTGTAATTTCAGAAAAAGATATTACCTATTAGAGGTTATGATTCGAATGTTTTAAGGATTTTTTAGATTTAATCCTTTTTCAGGATTTTTAATTACCGTCCAAAGGACATCCATCGTAGAAATTGGTATTGCGTAGTCTTTTAAGGCCTAACTTCTTTAAAGTAACGCAGTTTTTGTCCTATTCTGTATTTAGCATGTTAAAGCTCACTGCTTATGAATGTCTGATTTTCCAAAGTAAAAATGACCGATACAATGTGTCAAAAACCACAGAGTAAAGTTTTATGCAAATTTTATATTGTTATAATTAAAAATTTGTTATTTATTTATTACACTATAATTTGTTTTCACAAAGTTCAATAAACTTCAGGATCATGAACGTTAGAATGCAAATGTGGTTTTTATCGAAACTGCTTGCCTTAAATGTTAAACAAAGTTATAACCCTTTAGGTAATTTTTTTCATTAACAACTTTGACATGCAGGATGTACTATTCGCCGTAATTGTTAAAATTCAAATTATTATGGGCATTTTCTTTATTAAAAAGCCCCAATTGTAAAATGATGTTATAAAAACTGGATTACTTTATAGAAAAGGGTGCCTGATTCAAAACAGTTTATTGTTCAATATACTTGTATGCTGCATTATGAGTCTGGTAGGAAAACTGGTGACGCGATTATTCAACACATTACTTTTCAACACAAGACGACTTTTTCAGAAACATTTCATCATAAAATATTTTAACAAAAAACCATTTCAACATAATATATTAAACATTTTAACAAAATAGATTAAGTTAAGTTAGATTAGGTTAAGTCAGGTTAGGTTAGATTTTTGTATGTATAATATATAATTGTTATTTCCAATTATTTTTGGTTCGTCTTGAAATCCTTGTGGTGAAATGATTGTATGTTGAACTGTCGTATGTCGCATTTCTGTGATGAAATGTCGTATGTTTAAAGGTAGTGTGTTGTATAGTCGTAGTACTAGGAAAACTGGATCATGCAATAAATAACTGTGAAAAATGATCCCTCCACCGTTTGTTGTTAACAAAGAAATACATAATTTCAGAATTTGTTCAATTTTGTATATAAGTGGCCAATGAAATCTGTAACTTGTAAGTAATAAATAAATATCTACCATCAGATACAAATTCTGCAGGAGGTGATACATCAGGTTTTTCGCAGGACTGTTTGTTAATAACGAATCAATTTTTTTTTTATATATTTAAATCAATCTAGAAAATTAATGGTAACGATACATATTCCTATTATTTTAATAAGGTTTCTAATTAAAAATGTATAATTGTCTCGACATTCAATAGTATTACTGAGTGCTTAAATAAGGGTGCAACGGATTTTTTTTCATAATAGGCAATAACTGTGAATACCATTTTTGTGGCTATGTTGACTTACTAAGGACAAATGATTGGTAATGTTTGCCTGGTTGTATAGTGATCAGGCAGTAATTAAGCGTATTTAGTAAGGCATGCTGTGTAACTGCAAAATTCTCTCTGATCAATATTCAAACTGCTTAAGGGGACATTGTACTTTGAAAAGAATCGATTGTTTCTTTATTCCATATTTCGAAAGTATATACTTTTGAGAAACTTGTTGAGAAAAGTTGTTGTTGACTGTATGTTAATATTAATATTTAAAATATTGTAAAGTATACAATACAATAATGATAGTTATTATGAAAAGAGGTTATTATTTTTTGATAAATTTTATTATATCTATTTTAATATTTACGAATATTTAACTGTAAAACTGCGGCAGATTTGGGGTTACATATTTTACTGCACATTTAATGCATGGGAAATGATCAACGGAACACTGTTATTGTTAATAGCTTTTTTTACTATAAAATTAGTTAATTTAACTATTTTTGGTAACCACATGTTTTACTTTTGTAATATGATTGGATTAACTATATTTGTTCTCTCTGTGTGCACTCGGAGCCCGCGTTTGACCAGTTTATCTGTGTTGACCTTTTCTGTTGCTTAAAAATAACACGGTCAAAAACAATTATTGAACAAATTAGAACTATTGAAATTATCATTTTTCAAAGTAAACTAGATGCCTTCGACCCGGGTGCCTACAATTTTGGCTAAATTCGTATTGCAGTTCCCTGACGAAAGGCTGATGCTTCCGGGAATATTCCCATTTTAACACTGCCAGGAAAGAAGGCGGCAGAGGGTAGTTCTAGCATCGTTAGGTTCGAGTAGTTTCTATACATATATTGTAACAATATCTTGTTCCTTAAATAGGGTGAATACGCCAATGAATGGACGGTTAAGCTTTTTTCACACTTTGATCGATTGTAACTTTTGAATTCTGTTATGAAAATTTAAATCATGATACCACCATTAGAATCGTTAGACTCTGCTCTTTATGACCGTGTAGTTCAACATTTGATTTTATTAAATTATTAACCTTGTCTTCATACGTTTGTAAAAAAATCCGCTAAACCCCAATGAATAGACGGGTTAAATCAAATGGGACGTTTTCAGTACCAGTTTTGGATGGCTTTAAAACTTTGCTTTGATTTTACAAAATAATAAACACTGGAAGATCAAAAGTACTGTAAATATTGTTTTGAATGTTCAAAGAACATAAAAATATGTATTTTGTTGCATGTTGTGCATCATACATTCATAAGAAATAGAAATATGTAGAAAATCGTCCATTCATTGGTAGTCGTCCATTCATTGGCATAATCACCCTATAGTAAAATTGAAAATGAGCATTTTCAAAACTTCGACCCCGACCGCAGGCCAGCCGAAGCACTGATAAATGAGCACGTCTTGTTCACACTGATGCTTAAAAAAAAACGCGGTTTAGTCGAGTTTTTGACAGGTCGAGGGGGGGGGGGCATACCTGTCACGCTCCCCCGCTTCCTGCGAAGCCCCGAACCCCCCTCCCCGCTACCACCTCCCCGTGGCTACCCGACACCAACATTTCAGTGAATATTTTGTTATGCCCCCCCCCCCCCTGATACCCGCCTCACTCCCCTGCCTCCTCTGTGTTTCTGTTTTTCATGTAATGTATATAATATACATACATATGCATTGTATATGTGTATGTACAATTTATGTTAATTTCATGTTAATTTGCTTTTTACGGCATTATCGTTGATTTTACGAAGAAATGAAGAAATGAGCATTTTTTGTAGAGAATTCGATGTTCTATATTTTTTGTTTGAAACATTTTTTTGTACGATTTGTATTTTTTGTTAAAAAATGAAAAAACGTGTTTTTCGAGCGTTTTTTTGTTAAACCTCCCCATAATCTAGTATGCATTGTCTCCAAAAATAATCAGATCTAAGGTTGGCCAAGAGAAACCCAAATCCGTTTGTACTTTTTAAATTCGTCATTCCATTCGCGAGATATCGCGTATACAAAATTTTGCCCACGGACGGACGGACGGACGGACGGACGGACGTACAACCTAACGGACACCAATTTTCTTATTGTTGCTTTGGGTTCCTTAGGGCCTGAAACGTCGACATTTGATGAAAAACAATAGGGTAATTTTTTGGCGAGAACTGACCAAATTCAATACTTCGCCAGACCTATGGTCTGGGTCGAAGTAAAAAACTGGACAAAATACCGTTGTTTTATTAATTGAGGTACCGACCATATCGACTCTCCTAAAGATCTTTTAGTTTTTGTTTTGTTTGTTATGGATCCAAGATAAGATGTCGTGAAAAGAATGAAAATTTTTTATATTTGCAGATTCTGTTTTTTATGTGTACTGTAAGAAATAAACTGAATGACAAATGCTATAAAAATATTTCTTTAGTTCGAAACATGCCTAATAACTGCAAAGAAACGATATTCAATTATCTGCATTTGTATTGTAAAGAAAAATAATAAAATTCGTGCTTTTTTCGAGCTTTGAAATTTAAATGTCCAATTGCAATGTTTGCTGTAATCATTATACAAAAGATATTAAATATCTTCTTTAAAAGAAATACTGGGTTAAATTTTTTTGGAAATATCTAGATACATATTTCTATCAAATTTTAAAAACTACCATTTACTTTTTTAATTTCCAAATAATATTTTAAGATAATTCTAAAATTGTTCTGATATTCGGGAATCTAAACGAATTTGAAATGAGATGTGAAATATTTTATATACTTTTCGACATTAGATCTGAAATCATTTACAAATTATTTGTAGGTTATAAGCCTTTAAATTAGCAATTATTTGTTACATCCCGTGCAGCAGACTTTCTCTAGATACAGGAAAATATGTATTACATTTGTTACATCTGAAATGCAACGATGTGTTAAACATGCAGTAAGTTCGATGTACAATCGGACTAATTATTTTTAATTCAGTATTTGCATTTGAAATGTTTATTTTAATCTTGAAGCTATATAAGTTTCCGACAATATATTAGATTCAAATATAAGTCGTTTAAGGTGCGTGTAATTTCTTTTCAGAATTTATCGTCGAAAATTTGGAAAATCTAAATGACGTTGAAATACCAGATGAAAGTTCGTCTTGTCCTAGTTAGCCTGAACACTGAATTTCCGGTAGTAAGTGAAATGTTTACACGAACCACTCGTATAAGCAGAATCTTTCTTGATTGCAATGTAATTTGAATCGGTTTCACATAAACATTAACGTCAACGTATAAAATGATATCTAGGGCATTGATGATTTCTAATAAAAAAATTCAATATATTTGTAATTTTACAAATAATAAATTTCTAAAATCAATAACTATAAATCAAAATATATATTATAATGGTAACTTCATTAAAAAATGTTTAAAATCAAAACCTTAGTTTTTTCCCAAATTGTAATAAACTTTGCATAAAATTTGGACTCAATTCAGTGCGCGAAGTGCAGTGCGCAAATGGGTTACTTCGCGCACTAAAAATAGTGCGCAAAATTCTATTTCGCGTACGGAGTTAAAAAAATTATGTTTTTCAGTGTTGTTCATTTCTCTATCATCATGTTCATTTATTTATAGTTTTGAATGAAAAGTATTTTAGAGAATATAAAACCAATATATACAGACTATATTCGGTTTGCAAAACTTGTACAAAACGCATTCTTGAATTGTTAATTACTGGTTAATTACGACAAATTTTTGTTGTAATTTATATTCATTTAATTAGTACCTGCAATATTAGGGTTCTGCAATATTTAGTTCTGATATATTTTTCAAATACTACGAATTTTCATATTTTACGACAAAATAATTTTAATGTTTGTTTACTCATATTGCAAACGTATTAGTGATAGTTAACAAAATGTAAATGTGCATTTGTAAAGTCGCAGATCAACGAATATTGATAGTACAAATGAAAATAAAGCGCCTGTAAAAGAGCAACCCGACTGTCGTCTGACAACATATCTAACCTGCAGTTTTCGGTATCGATGGAATCGATGGAATTATTGATTTAAATTTAGTCTATCAAATGCTCCATAAATGTTTGACTAACTAACTAACTTATATAGTTTGATACACAAACTCACTTCTGTTACTTATATATGTGTTACTTGAAATGCAAAATGTCTTTTAAAAAAAAATGGTTTACAGATAATGGCCAGATAGACAACCATTCTAATATAAAAGTTACTAAAAATACCTGAGTAAATAATAATTAAAGATTATTTTTCTTATTAAGATTTGAATAGTATTCGATAAGTGCGATCACAGAAAATTTGAAAAAATTAACGTTCACATTTTTTACATTATTGCAGTCCATTATACCATTCATAATTTTGCAAACCACCAGCGAGTATTTAAAACGATTCACGTGATCTATAATTTACATTGTTAATCGGGGAAATCAGGAAACTTACAGAAGAGGAAGAAGAATAAGAAAAACATCATTTTACGCGGGTTTTCTCGCTTCGTATATAGAATTTCTAAACAAGTACAATGTTTAAATTTCGTATTGTAAATTTACGATTCATGTAATGTAAAATAAAATTAGTAGACATATGTTATAAAATTCTAATACATGCGATGTGAACTTACAATACGTGTGTTGTAAATTTATAAATTTGTTTCTAAGTTGCCGGATTTTACAAAACGTGTATTGTAATTCAAGTTCCGGGGCACGTCGGTAGGAGCATTGACGCTCTCTGATCACCGTCCTTTTTCGCAGTTGACATATATCAGACAAAAATGTTGGAATTTTGTTAAATGTATAGAGGAAATCTAAAATACAAGTGTTGTAAATTTGAGAGATACGTATTGTAAAATTACATTATGTATTAGTAAACAAACATCCGATATATATACAATAGGTATTGCTTAACCAAATAAATCAATAAAAATGTTTTTCGTTTATACTTTTATCTTTGCTATTAACTTCCGGGTTTGTAAACGGTCTTCATTTTGAAGGACGTTACCCTCGGTATTTATGTGGGCATATCCCCGAAACTTTTAACCTTTCTGTTAATCTAAGTTATAATAGTACATTTCGATACATGTGCGTAAAATAGGATTTTACGCACCGTTTTTTAACATGGGATTAGATAGGCCGGTGCGTAAAATCGAATTTCTTACGCACGCGTGTCGAACCGTATTTTTTGACATATTATGCGGAAAATTTGTGCGGCGTTTTTTGTGTGTCAAATACGAGGTTGCACACGAGTGATGACCGCGGCGCACGACTGCCGCAAGAGGGAGGAAAGTTACTTCTTTTCCTCCCTGTCATGAAGAAAAATCGTATACTTCCCTCGGGAAGTAAATAAGAATGCCTCAGACTGCGTGTAATTTTTACCCCAGGTGAAGCCGAGGGTGAAAAACATGTAGTCTGAGGCATTCTTTATTTTACCTCCCTCGTTGAGTAATATACTATTATAATTAAAAATATAAACTTCAAACAATTTCTGAGGTAGAAGTGTGGTTGTTCGTGACTAAAGCGTTATGTATACAATTTCTTCAGTGGAAATTGTTTACAAAAAGTTTTCTGTATAATTGTATTCTTGACATTGCTCATTTCTTCAAAAGTAATAAACATATTTTGTTATTGAATTTATGCGGTAAATTGGATTTTAAATTGCGAAATATTCATATTCAAGGTTTAATCGTGATATTAAATTTAAAATATTGTAAATATTACTAAAGAAAAGTTAAGAAAACATTATAATAAAAATAATCTTAGACGTTCTCGCGTAATTAAACCACTAACAATACTATATGATATTGTTTTGCAATTTTCTTAACATTTAATTCGATCAAATTACTAATATTGGATATCTCTACGGGAAACAAATAAGTGTTGCGGATTTTGAATAAAATTAACTTTTGAAATTGATAAATCTCGCTATTTATATCTTGTATAACCCCAATTATAACCAGTGTATCCCTTTTCGTTAATGTACACACTATCGATAAAGAATAATGTTTGGAGAAAAGTATTTAAGATTTTAAAGGTGAACAATAAATTTGTTTTTATTATTATTAAACATATTTTATGAACGTATACTTCTTATTATAAACTTGTCTCCAGGAATATGTAGATGAACATTTTCGAGGCCCTTTTACAAGGTACCAAAATCTTATATGAACAGTTATTTATAAACATTTGCCATCATTTTTATTGTTTTATATAGATGTATTTCCGAGTTAGTCATCAATGTGGAACTTGCAATGTCAACCGCTCGCAAACCTTTTGAAATTAACCTTGAAAATGCTTGATTGATTTCCAATATCGAAAATTTAAACTTCTGAGATTCAGCTACATTTAATTGGTATAACCTTACAATAAATAAATATGTCAAGAGTGTGTACTCTAAGGATTGCTACTATTAATGGTGCACAGTAACCCAGATTCTACTTCCTCAAATAAGCCTCGGGATATTTTTCTAATATCATCAATATAACTAAACGAAAAATATAATTGCAATTTACAAGGTAAATTTTGCTAGGCTGAATGAATCATGTTATGAGGTAACACAATTTACCCCGAATTTTGCTGGCTGATAAGTAATCAATACTTTCGAACTTCCTGGTAAGCTCTTTACTAACAAATATAATATTAAATTGTCTATTAAATAAGATGTGTTTTTAGTATGTCTATTGTTTTATGGATTTTCGATTACATTAATTTGCTTACATTATAGGGAACTACTATATTGCTAATTATTTTATGTACCGTTTACGTACCTTAGTTAAATTATGAAATTGAAATCTATTTCGAACAAATTTCTTTATCATGTTATTTAGAAAATCATTTGAGCTTATTAAGGAGTTCTAAATTTAAGAATAAAGAAAAAACAGATTTCTGATTTTTATTGCTTATCATATTATTTGTCGTTTGTAAATTACATGATAAAGAAATAACCTCAAAGTAAATCTGTCACTAAGGTGACTTAGTTTTAATATGTTTTCAGTTTTTTTTTGCTTTTTCCTTTTTTTATTTTAATTTACAAACAACAAATAATATGATAAGCATTAAAAATGAGAAATCTGTTTTTTCTTTATTCTTAAATTTAGAACTTCTTGATAAGCTCAAATGATTTTGATTTTTTTAATCATGAAAATATTACTATAAACAGACAAGTTTAAGAGAGGGAGCCAAAGATAATTCCAACTGATTTGCTATGATATTTTGTAACGATAATATATTTTTTTAGTATCCTAATAATTCTTGAATTTATAAATGTAATGCAATGAATTATTTTATACTACAAGTGATTTTAAATGGATTAAATTGATTTTTACGTATTGTGTAAATATACTGAAAATCAGAACGTATTGCGAAGTACAGTAGCGGCCAAATTTCGTGAAAGCTCTGAATTTTCCCTCATGTCAAATAATGTCATCATATCTCCGAAGCGTTTGAAGATATTAAAACACTCAAAGGGTATTTTATAAAGTAAACAATTAAGCTTTCATTTGGTACACTTCGGTTAAATTCGGAACTTTTTTCTTGAAACTTTTAACGCTAGAAATGTCTAAGTAACTCTGTCCATTGCAAATTTTCAATTCGAAATTCTTTAAAAAAAAAGAGGTTTCCTTTGAAGATAAACATGTCGTCTATTCATGATTCACCCATCGCAATTCTATGTTTCTTTGCAAAGATGATTCAAAATACTAAAATTTATCAAATACTTTTCTAATGAACTGCAAAAGAATCTGCACTGCAAGGTTGAAAGGGGAAAGAAGACTTTTGACAAATAAAAAGTTATGAATTTAATTATTTGCCGTTTACTGTATATTAATTTTGATACTCAAATGTTATTATTTAATTTGTAAGTTACATGAGTGTGAAACAATATATGTTAGTCGACTCCAAATAAATTCTATTTTCCGCAAAACGAGACAGATTAATATACTCAGTTATTTGTAGTTTTCTAACTTTTTAACTTTAACAATGATAAAGATTTTGTTGATAACATTTAGTATTTCGCTTCATCTTCAAGTGAAATGCAGTTTTGTGATATGCGAATCATGGAGAAACTGTATTTGTACGAAATTTTGGCCTTTTTATTAAGAATTCCGACTTGATGTGTAAAATCAGACATTTCAACAAAATTGTAACTCTGAATCAGACAAAAACCAAGAGACTTTTTACAAATATTTCAATTGTTTGATAATGGAATAATTGGCAATGGCCAGAAACATTAGACTTTCATTAAGACTTTTGTCAGCGTTTAAAGTCGGAAAGAAAAGGTTGAAAATTCAACTTTCAGAAATTTAACAATATAATAATCTATGAATTAAAAGGGATATTATCTAATAGTGCATTTTCATACTTATATAAAAAGTTGTATATTCTAAAGAAGATTAAATTGCAATTCATTAAATTAATATTTATTTTTGATCAGAGTATGATTTTTCTTTGTACAATTTTTCACGAGTAATAAAAAAATTTTGTTATCGAATTTAATCGATAAAATGCGATGAAAATTCATAAATATCACTCATTTGCGATGGCTTGAATATTTATACCAACAATACGCTTCTTTAATATCTCCGTGTATCGTTTCCACCGTTCCCATCGTAAACCAATTGACTGTCACGTGTATTATGAATATTATGAAATTATGATCATAATATTATGAATATTTAAATTCACATTTTTTAACTTTTCTTGTGATATACCTTGTTTAATATTGTAAAGATATTTGACACTAGACTTGCAAAACTTTTTGAGTTCTAAAATTGGGGAGTTCATAAATTTTACCTTTAACAGTTTAAAGCTCTGAATTACTTTTGTAGAAGTTGCGTTCAGCAAATCTAACAAACAATTCTATTTATTTTATGTCAGTGTACTATTCCAACTTAAATAGTATTTAAGAAAATGTGTCACGTGACCTTAAGATGCTGTGCAACTAAGATAACAGATATGCAAACTTGTACGTTGCAAGTTTAATTGAAAGTATTTACTATGACAAATTCACCCTCATTCCGTACCCCAATAACACAGATCTAAACCACACAAATCCCTTCATTACCACAGAAAATTTCTAGGTTATATCACACAATTTCGTCAGAAGTTTAACTATGAGCACCAAAAACTGCACGTGATGCCGGAAAATTTCGACTTGTACTAATTGCAAACTCACTTTCGAAGTCATGGTGATTTCGTATGGCACGACCACGAGACTAAACAAACGCGTAAGAGCAATGATCGAAATATATAGAAGGCGTTTCACGGGCAACGGCCAATCAAAGCGAAGAATTACCTTTCAAGTCCAGACGTAGTTCATGAGATGCGGATTTTATCAAAGCAATGCCAATGCATGCACAGGGCCTCTTAACCTTGATACTGTCTAGGTAGACCACCTCTCACGTATCGCTATTCTTTGTGCGATCAAGGATCCTGATATCTCCATTTGGACGTTTCTCTTTGTGCATTCGTTGTCCGCATTTTTAAAGGACAATGACGTTTGAAAACGCGAGCTAATTACCTTTCAGACCGATGAGTCGTTACGCTGGATCTTTAAACGTCATGAAGTAAACTTATCTATATAGGTGTATTTTTAATCGATATGTTTATTTGCCAAGTGCATAACAGATCGAGTGGCTCGTTCCGAAAATAGATCAAGGTAATCTAGGTATTACATCTCGAACTATGAGACACGGAATTATTTTACAATAAGGATCTATACGTGCTAATACGCATGATGAATTGATGTAAGGAAGAAATTGCAATTTAATAGTTTATGTAATATTTATTTATTAATTACAAAACAATTATAGTCTTCGGATACTAATAACAACGTCACGTGTTCCCTTAAGCTATGTACACGTTTTAATACTCACTAGGTATATTTTCAACATCAACAATAACAAAAACGATCATGTACCAAAAGAAATCAGTCAGTTCAATAAATGTATTTTACTACTACTTATTCGACCTCCAGAAGAGTTGCAACGATTTCAACACAATTAAGAAATTCAGGTTATTTTTCGTCGTTCTAATGCATTCTAATTTCGTAAGATTATTTGGACCGAATTGCAGCGCTAACTTGACTAATTCTTATGAAATTACTTAACGACAATTACTTAATGAAATTACGTGTAATTTTCTGAGGTCCATGAGAAGGTGTCGAACGTGTGTTTTGTGTTGTGCTCTGATAAGCGAACCGCTCTATGCCTCCGATTTAGATTCACTGCAGTTGCTGGATAATTGTCAGCATCTTCGGTGGAGTCCTGGATGACAGTATCAAATTTTCCGAAAAGAGCCAAATCTCCATTCGTTTCTTCGATGTCAGATTCCGTTAACGACAGCTCTTCTTCGCGACTGGAAGGAGTCGTTGTTTTATTATTTGCTGTTATAGTAACAAATTTACCTTTCACTCCATCTTTGTCGATTTCTTCAGTTCTATAAACATGGTCAGGAGTCTCCTTCGTAATGATGGAAACGGTTTCCGTCTTTTCGGTTATAATCGGCTTATTGTTTTTAGTTGAGTTATGTATTTTGCGATCAATGTTGCGATACGATTTGAGATTTTGCATTTCATTTGATGAAATATCGTCGTCGTCTTCTTCTTCTTCACTTGGATAGTATGTTTTCGTAACGGTCTTTTTAGAAATCCTTGATCTTTGTTGAACTGTTTTGCTTGTTGCTGGAGATGTACGCAAAGCTGTGCTAGTGTAGGAAGGGATTTCGGTTATTTTGTCCGTCAGCGATTGTTTTGATGTAGTTAAATTTTGAGTGTCATTCGCCGGCTTTCGATATCCTTTGCGGAAATTTCGTTTACTTGGTTTTAGAGATGTTGTCGGTAATTCCGTCGTAGTTCTTTGACTGGTTTGTCTTCTTCGATTTCCGAAAGATGGTCTAGGTTTTTTAGTAGAGGTAACTTTGGGCTTGGATGTAGTGGGGATATGATTTTGACTGCGTCGTCTAGTTCTTGGTACAATAGTTGTGGTTTCTGAGGTTTGGGAACTATATTCAACAGTTGTTTGATTTTGAGTTGGTTCTATTCGAGTTGTCGGACGTGAAGTTGTAGATGTAGAAAGTGTCGAAGTAGTTGAAGTCGTGGTTTCCACGCTTACTTCCTTATTTTGTGGTGTACTCGTCGCATTTCGCATTGCAACTTTCGGTTTAGGTTGCATCATGAAAAGCTTTTCTATACTTAACATTGTATCATTAAAAAGCAAATCCATATTATCTACACTTTCGGTAGATTTTACAGCTTGATCAGCATATTCCGGAGTTTGAAAAATGGATTTAATTTTACTACTGAATACTTTCTCCGATTGAGGTTCAGAACCTGCAGCCAAGTTATCGAAAATATTTAATTTTATCTTATCTGCATAATAACCCTTTTGCGGACGGTATATGTAACTTTCACGGTGAGTAGTCGCCGCTTCTTCTTCGTCATCCTCGTCAGCGTAATGGTAATCTCTGTGAAGCTGTGTTATAGGCTTTTCTTTAACACGTCTTTCTCGTTCTTCCCTTTCACGTTTTTCCCATGGAAATTCATACGAAAAGAAAGAATGCTCTGATTCTTCTATATTCTCTTCGTCGTCATCATGGTGGTCCCTATCCCAAGGAAAAACGTATTTTTCATGATCGCTACCTTCCGCGCTATGGTCAAAATTTTCATCCGATTGGTCATCTGATTTTCCAAAATGTGATTTCTCATAGTCCGGAGTCTCGAAAGGAGGGTGGTAGAATGCAGGTTTGTTTATTCTTGGACCAATATCTGCATAACGTTCATCATAAAAATCTTCAGGAGGAGAATATGGACGTGATGTGAATCGTGTAAATGGTTCACTTTCCTCTTTCTCGTTTGAATCATCTTCTTCACTCTTGCTAGATCTTGTAGACGAATTATTTTCAACAGAAGATTCCTCAGAACTTTCCTCACTATCGTCATCAGTATCGTTTCTGTTCGTTAATACAATCTTTTGAGAATTGTTGGAATGTAATTCTTCAGGATTCGGTTTTGTTTGTTTAGGAACAGTATCATTGTCGTTAAAGTCACTTAATCTCGCATAATCAAGTAACCGCATGTGAAGTAACCGCTCAGCGTCGTCATCACTTGTATTTTGTTGTTTACTGTCATTACTGTCTACGTATGCTTCCAGAGTGTCGTATTTCTGAATAGATTTCTGTGCAATATGGTCTATTTCTGAGCCAGGTAATGAACCTGAGTTATCCCTACTAAAGTCTCGGGTTGGTATTGATGTTTCTAGATCCTGGTCCTCAACTTTTCTAAATATTTTCGTTCTTCGGCTTTCCTGAGGGATTGTGAAATTGGCATCTGGTTTTACTACAACTGCAACTAATGTCGAATCTGCGAACGATGATGTTGTTGGTGGAACACGACCGATAAGTGGTTTCGAAGTAGAAGGTCGAGGGGTAGAGGTGTAAACCTGTACTGTACTATTTCGTCGCTTAGGGAACATGTATCTTGGTTCGTTTCTACGAATATCTGTCGAACCGGTGGTTGATGCACTATTAGTAAACTTTCCATAATTTCGAGTTTTATCCCTCGATGGGGTATTTTTCGATTTGATTTCATTAGGATAAATAATTTTCTTTATGCTTGGAGCAGTATAGTTTGTGATTAGTATATTAGATACTGAAATTGGAGGCCTTCTAAGTCTGCGATATAAAGGAGTTGTTGCAGTCAGTGATTCATTCTCCTGTAAATGTTGTTCATTATTTACACTTCGTTTAAATACTCTGACATTTTGCCAAGGCAGTTCTTCGTAGCTGTAATCTGGATTTCTCGGACGATTGGAAAACAAAATATTTTTGTTTCTCATAGGCATCATTCGTATTCGACCACGTGGAGGAAATAAACCATCGATGTTAGAGAATTTGGGAGGAAGTGGATTTTCAGTAATATCAACCAATGGAATTCCAGTTCCTTTTTCTCTCATAGATGGTAAAATGTGCTTTGCACCTGGCGGGGTAGTATATTTATTTATTGGCATGTGGGGATGAAACTGGCCAGATTCAGATCTAAAATTAAAGGGTCTTATTAATTTATTTTTTTCCAACTTTTCTAAATTTTGAATATTTCCCATTACATCTTCGTAAACTAATTTTTGGTACGGCGTAGCGGATTCCGCAGTTGGATTATCAGTACTCGGTTTCGATTTACGTTTACGAGATTTACTTGTTGGTGCAAGTCTTTGTTTTTGATTATTTCTCAAATGATTCGAAACGTGAGATTTAGGTCCTAGACCATAATTGATAGACATCGCTTGCATATTTCTCGGAGGCGATTCTCTTTTATTGATGATTGATATCTCTGGTCGTCTGGATAGTTTTGTATTAATGTTTTCCTCGTTCGTAATTGGCATTTCCGAAATTCGGGATGAGAAGTTTTTAGGATCCAATTCAGAAGGAGGTGTTGGCTGTTCCACATTTTTCTCGATAAATAATGGATTATCTAAAGGATTTCTATCAAAGTACTTTGCTTTAAAGCAGTCCAGTTTATTTCCTAACCCTTCAAGTCTTGGAGTATTTTCATTCAAACCTCGATTAGGAGAGGGTTCTTCACCTTCAGGAGTTACGTCAGTTAAATCGGGTTCGATATCATCACATTTCATATTTCTAGAATTGTAAAACTCCATTCCTCCTAAAGTTTTACGAGGAATTTGGTTTGGATTGACAACATACTTCAAAGCTGTCCCACTTAATGAATCGCGATTTTCGTAAAATGGGTACTTATCGTGGTCTACTTCCATTCCTTTCTCTGTTACATTAGTTTCATTTTCTTCTGCGTTTTCCAAATCATCTGAAAAATCAAAGTCAGGTTCATCCACCTCAACTTGTGATTCATTTGCACTGTTTTTATCATTTTCACTTTCACTACCATTACCATTTGTGTTGTTGTTTTTAAATCTTTTATCAATTTCTTCATTTATTACACCATCTGTTATTCGTGGGGATTCATTGAGAAGATGTTTCACAACTTTCCTTATTTTCGCTCCGAATATTGGTTCTTTGAGTTTATCAACTTCACTATTCTCAGTGCTGTAATTTATTGATCTCTTGTGCCTGAAACCGGGAACCCTGGAAGTTCTTTGTGTATGAAAAACTGGGGTCCTATAAGGATTGAATGGAATGAAATCATTTCTTCTACTTCGTGTTGAAAAACTTGCATACTCGCTTTTGCTTAGAGGTGATGGAGGAACGAGATTAGTCGCTGGAACTTCGATTTTCTTTGTTATACCAGAATGTAAATCGTTAGCATTCGATTTTACATGATTAGCCACTGAGTGATCGTATCCACTTTCTTTAGGCGTTTCGCTTTCTACCTTCACGCGCGATTGGCCTAAGATATTGACGTGAGGGTCCCGCAGATAATAGGAATACGTGATTTCACGGGCGGCTGTTATGGATGGTGGCTGTAGCATCGTAAGACGTGCTAACATATCCGGACTGTTCTCGGACCTAGCACTCGTTCCTTTATTAATTTTCTTTTTTTCCTCGAAAATTTTCTTTTTGCTCCTCTTGTTGTTTTCTAAATTACTATCACCATGGTCCCTAATCAACACTTTATAGTATGGTAACTTTTTACCGGTTGTAGCCTCTACTGAACGAGCTACAGGTCCCAAAAACGGATTATGATCCCAATGCGAAAAAGTATCGATAGTCGAGATGCTGCTAGGAAAGGCTGGCGAATTCAAGAATTGAGTGTTGTCAAAGAATTTTTGTGCGGACCCATCTTCCATTCTGCGTTCACTCTGAATTATGACGTCAGATGGTGGCAACCCCTGAAAGGGATTTGAAGTAATTTCTGGCTGTAAGGATTCAGAATCCCAGAGATATGGCCCGTGACCATTTACCAGAGCAAGTTCGATAGGTGTTGATGACTCGATCACAGAACTTGTAGTTAATGGTTCAGGTTCTAGCCCACTTAATTCATGAGTTCCGCGTTGTCTTTGTCGGTCCATAAAAATTCTCCAAAATTCATCCCCAGAAGTTTCAGTTACTGGAACTTCAACAGTGGGAAATTCAATAGATAGTAAGGTTGATGAAGGTTGCAGTATACTCTGTGTGAAAGTTTCTACCCCAAAATCTTCAGTTACGTCATCACTAGTCACTGTTGAAAGAGGCGCAATATTTATAGTTTCGGGAGAATTCGTTGAGATAGTAGTCACGAAATCCTGATTAACTTCAACTGCATCGGGTACACCAGTAGTCGGTAAATCTGTCTTTGACTTTTCTTTATTTTCAACTCGGTACTTAGGAAACAGCGTCGTCGTTTCGTAAACTTCAGTTTCGTCTTGTGGAGGTTGTGGTGCAGAATTTATTTCCGATGCTTTTGCTGCTTCTAAATACTCAGTTTTTAAATCCTTTTCCAGTTGTAAAATTCCTTTCTGAGCTATTCTTTTTGGATTTATTCTAGGCTTTTTCAACACATTCTTGATATTCTTCTTTTTACCTTCTTGATATTCTTCTTCCCTTTCATCTGCGCGAACATCCGATCTATCAATATGGTGCCTGTAATCGTCAAGCAATTCAACATCTGGATGTTTGTTAACACGGTATTGTTTAGCAGACTGATTAACTGGTTGTTCTTCATCATCGGGTGTAGTATCTAACTCATTTTCTAATTTTCTCGCGAATCCCTCGTGGAAGTCAGCATCTCTTATGTGACCTCCATGGTCGTACGCCGAATCTTCATATCCTTCCTCGGTATAAACAGTATTCACTTTCCGATTATTCACTACTTCTTTTAACCTCGGTGCATTATTCGTTTCCTCACCAGTTTCAGCACTTTCGATAGCTTCTTCCCTTGGCACATGTTTTACTGTATGGGTCCCCCTTACTTGAGCATATAATTTTGTAGGGACAAAATCAAGCTGTACGTTTTTCTCTGGAGGAGGTTTGGCCCATGCTCCCGGAGCGACGTATTTAGGTCTTGTTGGAATTTCTCCGGGATCTTCATGCTCTGAGAAGGGAATTATATGGTCAGATGGACCATCGGAATCTTCTTCGTCATCTTCATTATCATCGTCATCGTCGTCTTCGTCATGCGATGAAGATGTTTCCGCAGGCACTAAATCTTTATGAATTGTTAAATTATTTTCCGCATCACTCGTTGCATTATGTAGAACATTCTCTGCAGAAATTGACACAGAGGAGTCACTTTGATGAGTTAAACTGAGTTGCGCTAAGTTTCCTAAAAGCACCAAAATAATCGTCGAAATCTTGAGATCCATATTATCACCGCATTATGTATCACAGAAAAATCTTACATGAACACTTCAAAGTTTGCAACAACAATTCAGTAACAAAATGGTACGGCGGAATCGTTAATGACAGTCCCGAGGACCTATCATTATTCACGAACTAATAGTCAGTGTTTTCGGTCACCAGCGATGGCTGTATTCTGTAAACTCTCGATTCAACTTTCTTCAATTTTGTGTGAAGGCCGGAGTCTTTCATCCATGGTAGGTTTCACTGTTTGTTATGAAATTTACATACCGCTACTCGACACGAATAATCAAGATTCGCGGATAACACTCTTTATCGTTAGGCATCCATTACCATAAATTAATTAATTAATCCTGAATGCAAAAAAAAAGTTGATACGCGACGAGTGATGGATCAGTACCCGAGACTTCACGTGCCGACGATTCTGGAGAGTTTCGTTCGAGAAACCGCATCGGACTGTTCGCTGCGCCTTAGATGTAGCCTAATTTATATTTCTCAGCTCTCAAGTTGCCGGTGGAAGGATGAAAAAAGTTGACGAGCGTTAAAATAGCTGATCGTCAGATCTTGTAACGCCGCACTGTACCGTCACACTGGACTGAATTTGTTCTGCGTCTGTCCGGCTAGAAAATAATGAAATACGTGTCTACCGAACCTACTTTTTCACTCCATGTTTTTGAATATGCGTGACATGTCGAATGTGTTGGAATAAAAACTTCAAAATTACGTACAAACGTAAGTTGCTTACATATCGATGCAGAGGAACGTGCATTACTGAGAAGAAATTCTTGGCATTTCATTTTTTAATTTCCTTAAAAACGCATCATAGACAATGACATTTCTGATACGGTAGAGTTGCAGCCCAGAAAAAACGAGAAAGTTATCGATGGGTCGAGAGAAATTTAATGAAAAAGGTACAGAATCGATCCTCTTCCTCGTAATCGGATGTAAAATGAGAAGGCCGTAAATGTGAAAGAATCACGAAGTAGAGCGACACGCTCCGCTTAGATATAGAAAACAATAGGAAATGGTATCCGGGTGGGAAAGAAGAGAGTCGGAAATTTCAATGTCACTTTTTAATAATTTTGATCCAACATGGATGGCGGTCAATATTTGCGATCATTTGACTGTTGGAATGCGCTTCCAGAATTTCTATGATCTGCATTAAAAGCCATTCGAATTCTTAATCATTAATCGCCAATCAAAGTTTCTTAACATTAAATCATAAATAAACATACTTAACATTAAAGGAATATCCACACACATAGAACAATAAGAAAACAATTATAACAACTCGACGTCGTTACATTACATTATTCACCAATAGTTTGGCCGTCGTTCAGAAAATAAATAAATCTTTTCAGTACTTCATTGCATATCGCAATTATTACGTTCGAAACGTTTCAGTGCATAATTACAGCTTTGGCTTCTACAAAAAACATATTTGCATGTCTAAAAATAATGATGACGTGTTTTTTGTAATTACTTCTATGAAATTCGAAATTTCGATGTCAATGAACATTTTTTGATGAGGAACGAAATGAATTTTGTTAGAAATTTTGTAAATAAAAACGATATCATAAGTTACTTAAACTAACGATAACATTTGTTTTCAGGTACGAAACGAGGTAAATATCAAGGCAGGATCATCGGTTTCCAAGAGCCGCTATCCGTTTCCGATACGTTGAAAGATTTCGACTCGGCCTTTTGTTCCTCCGACTGAAGCATCGCCGCTTCCGGTTTGAAGAACTCGATAATTGGATGATAATCGAAATTTATCGATTTGTGGGTGTCGTGGTATTCGTCATCGAAACCGCTGTGTAGTTTCACGTTTGGGTCGACGACGTCTTGGCCGTACGGTTGACTGAACCTGTGGAAATCATATTTTTGTAATTGGTACTTTCTCATTGTGATCAACGCTCGGATTCGGATTACGCATGATTTTTTTTTCGCAATACACGAATACCGTTGCTGACGACAAAAAGTATTACAATTGGATTTTTTTCTAGCATTGCATCATTGTTTATTCAAATAAGCAAGGAATGGAAATTGCCAGTAATCAACCAGGAAAGTACGATTAAAAAAATTATTCATTGCCGATATTTTTAGTAACGTTTGTGTAAAGTTGATAGCAATCAATGTACATTGTTCATTTTTATCAAAATAATTTTTAACTTTCGGAAGCTGATTAATTGTCCAATAATTACACTTTATAGTTCCATAAAAAGGACGGAAATAGTTACAATTTATAACCTATTAATCATCTTAGGTCATTTTAGAATTATCGGTTCTGCAAAAAAATGTTATTTAAAATGTCTATAATGTTTTGTAAATGATTTTTTAAATTTTTTAACAAGATAATAATAAAAAACAAAAATTTCTTAAAGATTATTTTCAGAACAAGTTATAATTTCTTCCTTTCATCATACCTTATACGGGTTACATTATTTCCTCTGTATTTATAAAAAAATAACAAGTATTTTAAAATGGCACTTGAAATTTTGAGAGTACAAATATGTACTTAATAACATGGTAGACATTTAAGATCAGGGCGTTTATTTTAAGTGCATACCAATATGTCCGCATATCATCTTGTATAATCACGTATATTATTAAGACATTATTTTGAAGATAATATGAATGGAATAATTAAGAATACTTAATAACAGTGATCATCAGGTTTGTTTGACAGAACTTCAAAACATTGCAAGCATCGAAAGTATATGTTCGATGTACGTCTTTATTACCAATTTGTCGATCTGAATGAGGCTGCAAAGTTAATTGTACATTTCCCTGCAGTTTAATTTTTACCGTATCATTACGTTGAAAAAGGTAAGTTTCATTGGTCAATAGGAACCGTTAGAGCGAATAATACGTTTATGCAAATTTCTACGTAAACTTTCCTATTCAATTGCGTTAGTTTTGTGGAGATTATTTTGTATAAGAGCAATAAGTATATTTATATTATAAAAGTTTTCAATTCTTGCGATTTGACAAGTTGTAAAGAAACCTCTTGTGATGATTATAACCGTTCATTGGTGCTACATTTTCATTATTTTCTTTCACGTTATGTTTTTTTTTACGAAATAAACTTTATTTAAGCCTTTCATGTAAAATCATTATAAAATATATTCAGGGACCTTTCCCCATTCTTGCAATAATATCATATTAACTCATTAAGTTCGGGAGATGCATATTTTTTAGTTGATATTCGACCTTCATTCTTAGCCGGACATAAAATTAATATTGTCTTGAATGTAACCAGCGGGTCGAAAAACCGACAAATCAAAAAGCCGACAGGTCAAAAAACAGACAGTCATAAAGCCGACAGTCAAAAAACCGACAGCCAAAAAGCCGACAGTTCAAAAAATGACTGTCCTCCTGACGATGTGTCTTTTTTTTATGTGTCGGCTTTTTGACTGTCGGTTTTTTGACTGACTGTCGTACATTATACGCACTGTTATCGGTTATTTCCTCTATGCATCGTCAAAAAGTTGTTGCGTAAATATAGCTATTTTTTCATGCTAAGTTTATATTTTATCGAAGCAAAGTTCTGTGTTTTGAACAACCATCAACCTCCAATAAGAAATCGTATTCAATTCAGACATTTTTTTTATTTTGCTGTTTCTAATGTAACGTCTGCACAAATCAAATTTAAACAAAATCCGAATCAAATAAAAAATTGTCTTTCTCAGGTAATTAAAAACATTAATTTCGATGCAACTTCGCAGAAACACGCATGAAAGTTATAATTTTTTTGCATTTTATACATAAGTAGCTATATGTAATGCTTGGAGTAGCACAACTTGGCACATATACTTCCGTACTAGATTTACCATTTCCATCTTGCAAATATTATCTGCACCGTTTGTTAAGATAATTATCATTTGTGCAAAGAGTTTGAGAGAATATTTTATAATCGAAATACAAGCAAAAATGCAGCCCTTTTATTAAAATTATTCTACGTAATAATTTACCACAGTTGTGATTGTAAACATTTTTGTTTTCTTTTAGAATACGTTTTTAGTGTGTTAAAGTATTCGTAAGACATATTTTACATGCCCACTGATCGTGAAATGTTAAATAATACAATTCATAATAGGCGAGAAATATACCAGATTATTCGAGTAGGTGATGAAAAATAAAAATATCTTTTTTATTATAAAATGAACATGACGCCAACTTTTCTTGTCTTTATCTGAAGGTCAAATTTAATAAATGTAGTTATTATATCTTACTTTTTACAATTAATAAAAAAAAATACTGTTAAAATTTGATCGACCTGTTTAAACCATCTTGGTACCTACCAACTCAGGACTAATTGATGATTTAAATACCAAATTTTTTATTATATTTTTTTTTTGTAAACGCATGTACTATACAAGCAATTTAAATGTAATAAATTATACTCCTGAAGTGTCTTCTTGGGCAAATAATATCGTATCAAATGTTTTCGTCATGACTACGAATTAATTTTTACTATTCTGCATAAATTAAAACTTTTCGAAAAAATAGTAACTTACGAAAACTTCCGTTGGGAGTAAATGTTCTGATATTCTTGTATGTCATGAACAGGGTAATTATATGTATATTATTATTGTCCGATGTGTATTTATTGACGCCTTACCTTTATATAACTTACATGTGATTTATTCAAGAGAATCCCCTTTTAAGTCAGTAAAATCATTCATTTACGTCGAATTTTGACAAAATATTTATTTCGGCAAAAAATTATTTGGTACATGTTTATGTACGTCATTGAACCGAATTGTTATATTCGCTAGCAATGAAACAAATGGATATTAAGCCCACAGAGGTGGAAGAAAATAGTATAGTTGGATTCACCTCATTTGTAATTTTGAAAAAAAAAAACATTGTTTTGTTTCCTTTTTTGAAATATAAGTATTTTAAATCTCGAGTCGATCCCAAAAAATTTACTGCTATATAAGAGTTGAAAGAAAAGAATCCGTTACATAAACGAACTGAAATTAAACTTTAAGTGCGTCATGACATTCTCGATTCTCGCAATGACATTTTCGAAGCCGGTGACTAAAACTCTTAAAAAACTACTGAACCGATCTTTTTGAAACTGAGCCGACTTATTTAATACATCAAATGTAGTATTTATCAGTTAAAAATTGCCTTTTTTAATTAAAAAATGTCCTTTTGTTAAATTAGAATCATTAACTTGTACTGTCTGCCAGTTTTTGAACATTGCATATATATTTGAATCCTTCGATCAAACACTATTCAGACTAAATCTGTCAACAATTTTTGGTTTCTTTGTACCTAATATTTTTCAATTAAAAAAAATACTGACAGATTTTTAATGCATATATTTTAAGCTGATGTAATGATTGCTTAAAAAGTTTTATGGTTTCCAATTTAAAAAAAAATCATGAAAATCACCAATTTTTTGCACTACAGTGGGGTCAACCCTTTATGCTAGTGTACTAGAGTTGCAGAAATTAGGCAGATTGTAAATGTACCATTAAGTGAAAATATGCTTAAGGCGTGTGCTTGTGCTCAAAGTTGTACAATAGTGCCAGTTATAAAATAGAAAACTAGGGCTTCCAACTTAAATACTGCTTGTCGTTGTTAGGACATGTTCAACTACCCCAAGTAGAGTTTAATGTTATTTATTTGCATAAGAATACCAAACAAAGTTTCTGAAACATACACAATACGGCCAACAACATAAGTAGTAACAACGCATTTAAAAGATCAGTAATCCGCCTCTTTCTACTTGAGTAGTAACATCCACTAACACTTTTTTTGCATGTTGCACTAATAACTCTTAGAATACAATTGGTGCAATTAATTTTCTCCATTAGCCAATTCATGTGGAAAGTAAGGGAATATTAATGCACCCAACGGTAACGTATTACTCTTTTCCTTAAGTGGGAATTCTTAATTAAAAAAATTATCCACGTGTCATTTTTAAGATAATTCATTTATCACTTTGAGTTGATTGTTCTTCCTGTAACTGTTAACTTCCAATATCTATTTTCGGCAACAAATCAAAATTCTATAACAATTCATTTACGAAAATTGAAAAATGTTGCAAGTTTATAGAAATATAGATATTTTATGCCTAATTTTACATAAAAACAAATATAAGATGTTTTTTGAATTTGTTAGAAAAATCACATTTTTTATCATGGTAAAGATAAAAATTGGAATGCATTTAATCGAATCAGGAAATTTATGTCATTAGAAGAAAATTATTTCGACCAATTAAATAGTATTGCAACGTTGCCATCTGCATTAACTCCTTGTAAGGTCTAAATCTCAGATTTCTAATTTTACAAAAGTATGTTCTTTAAAGAATGTCTGTTAAGAAATAGTTTTAATGATTAGTAAATACTAATATAATTAACAAACTATAAGCGTATTAAATATAGCATATTTTAGAAACTTAATGCTTAATTAAAAAAGAATGAAAAACATTTTTTCTGCATATGAAGACAAAAATCAGAGGAATTTACAATGTTTAAATAAACATTAAAGAAGCCAATTATTACGCCATGTTTATAAATGGGCATTCAAATGAACGTTTCGTTTGTAAAATGCGGAGCACTTTTTTGGTGTAACTATAATATCATTTTTTCCTGTAAGATTTGTAATCCTATTATAGACTGGATCCATCACTAGACAATAATCACCTTCATCATGAAATATGTTATTCTACTTAAAAAATAAAGAAGCACCCATTTTTTCAAAGTTTCATTAAACATCTTTTTAAACTTTTATAAATAATTTAAAATTTCGACGAAAAAATAGGTTTTTTGGAAATGCTTTGGTCCAAATTTCGGCACTTCCTCAATTTTCAAGTTTTTTAATAGCCCTTAGGTTTATTTCTTTTCATTTATTGTGCTTTTTAACGGCATATTGCTATAAATGAGAAACGTTAATAACTAATAGAAATAATTCATTTTTTTTAAACAAACAAAATTTGTTGTTCAAAAAAGCCACCTTTTCCCCAAAATTTTTCAAGATATATTGATAATTATATGTACTACATACAATAAAAATGTCATTTGGTGCTTTTCTTTTGTTTCTGCGGTGATATAAAATATTTTTATGTACGTCTTTTCGGTGCGTAAAGTAAACTTGTGCGTAAAGTAAACTTTACGCACTCGATTATACTTTACACACGAAAAAGCCGTACGTAAACAATATTTCGGCACACGTGTGTGTGTGTAAAGTTCTTTACGCATACGCCCTTGTATCGAAAACTACTATTTTTAGTTGTGTCTTGTGTGATTTTTTTAAATATTTGTAATATTATTTTTGTCAATAATATGAAAAGTAAAGAAAATAGATAAGTGGTAACAATGCCTGTTTAACTAATTAAAAAAAAACACATGTTATTTTAAACACGCTAACACACTAACTTCAACGAACGTTAAATCTTTTCTGATGTACATATTTTTTATGCACTCTGTTGTAATTTGGTCATATACTTTGGTAGTTTCTTTCAGAAAAACTTTTTCCAGACATGCGTAACTTTTTTGATACCCACAAGATTAATTATAATAGTTACTTGCAAAATGTAATTTAAACTCACATTATTTTACTAAAAGTTAGAATTTCTTATAAAACTTTAAAAGAAACAAAGACTGCTCGCAAAAAGTTGTTGAAATTCAAAAAGAGTATTATTGGTACAGATTTTTCTATACATCAAAACATACGAAAATAAATAATAAAATCTCAGATGACTCAATAGAATCACAAGATGACGAAGTTAGTAAACAAAGACAATTGGATTTTTTTTTCTTCCAAAACGGACCACACTAGATAAAAGTTGCATATCATTATACATATAATTTCCTCTAAACTGAACAATTTTGACAAAAAAGGTGCTCTTGTTTACAAGAAATGTTTTTTTTTTAAGGTAGGTATTATTGATCTTATTCTCCACGTTTCACGATATTCGAAAAATACTTTAATAAACTGAAAAAAACAGACAGCAACTAGAAATCTAAAATTGAAATTGAAATTTGAAAAAATGGAAAATATTTTATATCTCCCCAGGTACAAAAAAAAAACACCGCATGAAATTTTTTTGTACGTAGTACATATGATTTCAATATATTATCTATAAATCCTGAAAATTTGAAAGACAAAATGGTGGCCTTTTTGAGAAACAAATTGTGTTCGTTTAAACAAAATTAATTATTAATATCAGTTATCAACTTTTCTCATTTGTAGCAATATACCATTAAGAAGTACAAAAACTGAAATTAAATATGCCTAAGGGGCATTGAAAAACTTGAAAATTGCGGGAGTAACAAGATTTTGGTCAAGCCGTTTGCAAAAAACAATTTTTTTTCCAAAATCTTAAACTGTTAATAAAAATTTAAAAGAAAAAAGATATTACATGAAAACTTAAAAAAATACGTGTTTTTTTAATTTTTCAAGTAATATAACATATTTCATCATGAAGGTGATTCTTGACGTACTATCGGACTTCCTGCATGATCTGAGATGGATTGAGTCTATTTGAAAAAGAGACGATGTGTATTTCCCCCACAATCAAAATAAACATGAATTAAACATAGGAAGTCAATTGAATCAATATCATAGAAACGTTTGTAAGACCACGATTTTGAAGTTATGAAAATTTAAATGGAGGAAAAAATAGATATTGACCGGATACCTGATTATATGTTTCGAGTGGCCGATCAGTTTGGATATATTCTTTTTGTCCTTGGATGATTCTATATAAAATATACGAATAAAAAAATAATAAAATTGTAGACATATAATATTTGACAATAAATATGTAACAATAAATATCAATATAATTAGTAATATTCAAAGTTCCAAATATCCTAAAACCATCAAATTTGTATTTTAATTGCTGTATCAAAAAAAAATTAAACTGAGTGTATTTATTCAATTCAAACAAGTAAACAAAAATTTCATTTTGGCTAAATTGAATAATTACTTTGCATTTACTCAATTAATTTGAAATGTAATGTATACTTAGTTACAAATGATTTATTTAACTCGTCATGATCCACATTGTTGATACCGCAATTCCTTGGAGTGTAAGAAAAATCGTACTTATGTTATTTGTCGTTGCACAATAAAATCTTACCTAGTACTTAACGTGGTATTCCTAGGATAGTTTTCGGAACCCTCTGCCGACTCAGCGTCCATCCACGTCGACTCCCTTCGATAAGGACGACTGGGTCTGCTGGGTCTGGAATTTTTTATGTGGGCCCCTGTATACCCAGGTGCCCTTGTATTTGGAGCGTGTTGTTGAGGCAATTTGTCGAATGGCCTCGGAATCGACGAAGGTTTTTTAGGTCTTTGTCTACCCGGTAACGAATAAGCCGGCCGATTGACGGTGCTGTCAACCTGTGGCTTTTTGTAGCTTTGCAGCGACGGATAATGCAACGACTCTTCTTCATCTTCATCGTTGCCAAAACTGTCGCTAAATGAATTAGATGGAGCATCGAAAGTCGATGAACTTGTTTTGAACTTATTCAGGAAGCTTGGTGGTTTCCCATATCCGAAGTTGTTTTTGTGATCTGTAGAAAAGTCGGCTCCTGGAAATGGTTCTTGAGGCTTCACTGGTGGATCTTTCATATGTGGAGGGAAAATATCAGCGTAACCATGCACTTGACAACTGCAACAAGTTGGAACTTTGAAAATGTCCATGTGCAATCCGAGTTTTGAGTCCCAAGTGAGAAGGCGATGGTAGTTGTAAACTTGGGAACAAGATGATCGGTAATTTTCGGAAATGAACGAACAACTTCCAGTTGGGTTCCTAAAAATAATCGTGAACTTTAGTATTTTTGGATAATAAAGACCAAATTTGCTATATTCTTCGTGAGTTATTCACAAAATCTAGAATCCTCATCAGAGATCTTGTGAATGATAACAAAACAAAAAATATCAAAATCACGAAGAAATAACGTGGAGAAAGTAGCAAAAGAAAATGAGGTACGTTGTTTGTTGCGAAAGAGTTCAGTCCTATGACAATCTAAAAGTTCATACCTTGCTCAAAAATTAATTTTGTTGCAATATTTTTCGTAATAGTTGTTATTTTGAGTTAATAGAATTCAACAATTGGGCAAGTTATTAAACATTCAAGATAAACAAAAAGTGCTATTTCCTGGTGTTTCAAATAAGATAAAGTGGAAGATCCATTTAAAAATACGTCATGCTTGTTACGGTTCGGAGACTTCCGATCGCATAATCGGGGTAACGAAATGATTTCAAGCTTTAGGCATGATTTAATTAATGTTATTCAAGACTGACAAGCATGACATTGACAATAATTTATACTTTTTCTAATTCAAATCTTGTAGTACTTCCGTTCACGAATCAAATTTCTTAACAATAAATGTAATAAATGCCTGCAATTTATATTGTTTTTCATACAAATTCATGTTTGAATATCAACAATTTTCTATCCTCGGTTCAAAATTTCGAACAAAAAATATTTTCCAAGTGCATTAATCAGAAAATCTAAAATTCCGAAAAATAAATTATGTAATGCTGGGGCATTTCTAATTTCCACTTATTAATTTAGCATTGGGAGTAAGTAGAACAAATAACTGTGGTTCTTTCGGATATTTTATTTTCAAATTTTTTCATTTCGGGAATTTTAATTTTGAATCAATGTACTATTAGAATATTTGTAATTGAGAATTTTTAATCGCTCTGTATATATATTTTTTGTTTACTTTAAAAATAAAAATACTACTTAAAATAAAGGAATGAAACTAAATCAAAAACGAAAATTCCTTCAGTGTATTTAATGCAGTTGAGCGTTTGTGGAATGTTTCAATACAGGAATTTTATAAAAAGGGTTAAGCCAAACGAACGGTGAACAAAAATTGCAGAGTAGGATGATACGGTGAAATTGTAAAAATCGTTTTATGCAATATCCGGTGGTGTGTTATGTAAATATTAAATTTCGTTTTTAACTGCAGGTAAAAATCGATTATATAACATCATCATTGTGGTTAAATTTATTTGCAGAATCATGAAACCTATTAAGTGAAGCAATGTAAATAATCGTTTACAATCATTCAATAAAAAAAACAAATAATCAAACAAACGCGGTATTATATCTTGAAAAAGCAAAATAATTTTGTATTTAACGTAAAAAGATTCTGACGATTTTGCTTGAGTGTTTTTGCTGCAATTAAATTTTCGAAAGTAATAAATCTTACTTAAAAATTGGACAGATATAACCATTTCAGGTATTCACACAAATCATATAAAGTTTGTAAAAGATGAAGACACATTAAGAATTTAGTGATATTCTTTTGTTTTCAAATGTGTTTTTTAATTGGAGACTCATATTTTTTAATAATTGGAACTTATTATAGAAAATGACATTATCGACCAATGCTAAATAGTGTTACGAATAATATACAATAAATGCTACGAAATTTGCATACACTTTCGGGAAATACTCTATAAACGTACAGAAATAACTGATTGTGTTGGTTGCAGTTCTGTTGAAGTTAAAAATATAAAAATATAACAAATTTGTCATTCGTTTTAATCACTTGAGTGATAACAATGAGAGGTTTGTACTTAGATATCGTTAATGTTATTATTCTTGAATACTTACATGCATTTCTCTAAACGAAGAGTCTGAGTGTGTTCACCAGTATTTATAATATATTTCCAAATTCCAGATGCTGCTCTGGCTAACTGAGGTCGAGCATATTTAACCACGGAAGGGCATGTGAAACCTTCCTCTGTATTGTCTGAAGCCGATGGATAATCGTATTTCCTGAAATGTTGAAAAAGATTTTGTTAAATATAAAAATTAAAAAATAAGTAATTTCTTGTTGTTTCCTTTATTATTTTCAGTCCGAATAATGATGTAGTGATGTAGTCAGTCAAAGATCAATAAGCATGTGCGAAGTGCAAAATAGGATAACGAATATGTTTGCAGTAAATATTTTCTCCTTATCCATTTATATAACATTGGACTATTTTTCAAATGTTATTTTTAAAATATTACGTTTTGAAATGTGGAAGATGGATCTAAAAAAACCTGGATGAATGTGAATTCATCATAATAAATTAGCAGTATTTACTTTATCCCCTTTTTATTTTAGTTCGATAGTATCCATTATTTAATTGAGAAATTAAATTTAAATTATTTGTTCTTAAAATTGTACAATAATCCTAATAAATGTTCAAATATTACCTACTCAGTTCAGTTTTCGCAAAATACAATAAACTCGTATTTCAACTATGATGTGATGTAACGATTTCAATCGATATGGAAGAAATATTCGTTAGCAATTGGAAACAAAGCTTTAATGAAACCATTATCCCACTTCAATTTTTAAGAATATTTACTCTTAAAATCTCGGAATAATCGTAAGCTTATTTTAGTTATGAATATTAAGTCCAAGTGATTTTTTTACTTTAGTTTATGCTCTTTCGATTGATGAATTTTATTTTTTATAAATATTCAGATTTTACCTCGATTAAAAAAAAATTGTAAATTTATAAAGAGACGTTTTTTCAATTCGACATGAAAAATCGAGATTGTCCTTATCAATGCACCAAATTCGAGAATTGTGTTTTTTTTTAATTAAACTTTTCACACTATCTTTGGAATATTAATAAAAAAATGTATTTCATAATAATAACAAAAACAACAATTATTTTATTAAATACAATAAGTATTTCTGCCAATTTTATATATTTATAACGATTAAATTTAAATTACGAATTATTTGTGATAGTAGGCTTTGTCATGTCTGCAAAGCTGTGCAATCCAATAAGCATTGTGTATTTTCACGAAAACACCTTTTATCGTAAATTGCTTTCTTAAAAACGTGTTATAAATTAGGAAATTGCACATCTGTGCCAAACGAAAGAGCAACCAAAAATCTATATTAAATCTTACAAGATACGTGTATTTTAGTTTGGCACACATTTCTTAAACAGGAATACTTTTGAAAGAGAATAATAAGAGAATAATCATTTCGGCCAGTGTGTTTACCGCGATTTTAATTTACACTTTAAATCTACAATGATTATTGAGAGTTTTTATGGGGTTTGTGCTGGTAGGCCATTAGTCACTGTTTTTTTATTACAGATTCGTATTGATTAAGTGGAAATGCATATGAACAAATCCACGAAACTTTTAATCTTTGTGAGAGTGGGTGATTTAAGAGTTTTACCATGAAATATTTGTTACCACAACATAACAAAATATTAATAGATATGTTTAATTTAATAATTACCATAATTTCAAACAGTTTCATATTAATAATCGAAATTATAACTAAAATCAGGAGTTTTTGATAATGTTGGGTAACTTTTCGAGAAAAGTTCAGCAATTCTTTCACGTTGTTCAGTAGTTACCCTAGTAAAAAGTGAGTACAGTTTTCAGCTAGTTTTTATTCAGTTTCCTTGTTTACCATGGTAAAGGTATAGGAAAAATGGAAAATATAATACAAAACAACAGTTTTCAACCAGGGTCTTGGCAAAATATTATCTTCAACTCGAAACATTTCTATGTTCATAGAAAATATTTTTTCCGCGTAGCAATGAAACTACCAATTTTATTTCGCATTCCACCGATGTAACATTTTTATGTCATTCTTGAAATTTTTATTTATTAATGACTTCAAATATTCATCCAATTTCACTATTATCTAAGTTAAAAGAAAGCACTTATCATTGTTGTGTATAAATACAAGTGCTACAATATCCCAGAAAATTTAGACCGATTTTTGGTTCGATAATAAAACTTGTACGAATATTAATGTTTTAACTATTTTATGATTTCATTTATCTAAATTGTAAAAGGTCGATTTTAAATAAACTACATCGTTGTTTATTATTAAATATCATACATAAACTTCAATAATGTGTGCTCCGAAACAATTTTTTTCTAAAGTAAAGTACTAAAAGTTTCGTGGATTTCCGCACATGAATAATGCGATGTAAAATGTATTGCAAAATTTCTTTGTGGATCTCTGTTGTTATACGAGAATATTTACTTTGAGAAATACTACCCTACGACTAATTAAGAATGTTAATACTGAAATCTAAAGTTAAATTTTAATATTTCGTGAGAATTTCTTGTCGCCTGTAGAATGACAACCCGACCGACAGCGAAACGTATTGGTAAGCACGTTTTCAGGATACAGGATACATGTATGTCTTTTATTTTCTTACCTTTTAATTTCGTTTTGTTCAAAACGATTATCGTATCTGTTTTCATGCCTGTGATCGTATTTTGTTACAAATGGAATTCTGGTATTGAATTCTTCATTACTGTACAGGGACTCTTGAGGTTTGTAATCCGTTAAAAGTGCAGTCACCATATCTTTGTTGTTCCGAATGCTGCGTAATATAGCTTCACTGAAAATGAAATAATTTGATAGTAATGAGGGTATAAATTTGTGTGAATGTGATAAATATAATTTTATTTCATTCATTCAAGGAATTCCTAACTCTTTCATAAGATTATGGAAATTTACAGATTATAACTAAAAATTATTGTTCTCGAGCGCTATATATTATGGTCAAAATAATGTTCTTGAGATCGTAAACGCTAGAACATGTAACACTTGATACATTTGATACCTGTTTCGGCATAATACAGTACAATTTAGTAAATACAAGCAAAACATGTGTAAAAACAAAATTCTTTATTACATTTGGCTGAATAATTTTTATTAAAGGTATAATTCAATATTAGTCTTGGGACTAACAAATTTCATAAGATTTCGAATGTGAGAAAACATTTTTGTAAGGTATATGATTTATAATTAAATTTCGATTTCAAAAGATTATGTGACGTATTTCATTGAATCAGGTAATTTATTAATATTTCGACCATATATCGGGTTTATGGTTATCCAACGGGCACCAAAACCGGTGACGAAACGTGCATCAAAAAATTGATTAACAGGATCGCAATATCCAATTTAAAAATGTAATATAATTTAATTTATTAACCCTTTGAAGCACGGTGTCCTTTCTGTAGGACACCTTTTTGTAATTCATTTTTTTTTATTTTTCAGTAGATTAAAATTGAATTTTAGTTCAAATTTGTTTTCTGTACTTCGATAACATATTTTTAAATGTAACAAAATTAATATTTATTATTAATTATTGTGTTAAATTATTTATAATGACGAACAATGCATAAAAATTACGCGTTTTTTTGCAAAAAATATATGCTGAAAAGAAACCGTCGTTTAAATAAGACGACACTCAGGGATTTTCGAGGTTGCTGATTACGAATATGACCATAGATTTTCAAAATTCAAAATAGCGGATCCAATATGGCCAATCAAAATGTAATAATTCACTTGATCGAAGTAAAACGGGGTAGTCGAGGATTTTTGAGCGATTTCAACAGGACGGCCGAAATGTAAAAAGTTATTTGACCGTAATCAAACGGAATACTGAATAATAATTTACATTTTCAAGATATAAGATACATTTTGTCGGCCATTTTGGATCCACCATCCTGAATTTTGAAAATCTGATGTCAGATTCGTGCTCAGAGATCCCGAAAACCCCCGAGTAACAAGGGTCAGCTATTTTCCGTGTATAAAATAAAAATGTATACTTCAAAGGATTAATATTGTAACGATATTGCTGGTTTACTAATTTTTTAAAAGTTCATAATTATTGTAAAGCTTTTATATACTCTGACTAATAAATAACATTTTTGAAAATCTGTAATACTTACTGTGGGTAATCAACTGCTTCTAGACATACAGTTTTCGAAAAAAATGTACATTCGTTTTCCGTAGGAGCCCTCTTCGGATCTACTGGCCTCCTAGGTCTGGTTCTCTGTGAATCTTAACATATCGTGAGAAGTATATTAGCCTTCATTTTATTGAAACTTTTATAAACTGTTCTGAAATGTGTACTTTATACTGATATTCAAATAAAAGTATTACTTCAATGAATTTATCCTTCAATACAAAATCAGGTATTTTCACTGCAGTTATACTCAGAAAACAGATGTGAGATATATTTAATGATAGCAAACAAATAAAATAATAATAATAATAGATGTTTGCTTTATGCAGCATCAAATACTTTTCTTATGGTATTAACCCATTATCGCCAAAGCACCTAGACTTTTCTTTCAAACTTTCGACGCTGAACACTATTCTGAATTCAAGACTTGATCGATGACAACCATGTAACTCTATGTTTTCAAGGTCGCTATTTAACATTCCGAAGTCAGAAATGCGATATTATGTCTTGAAAATTAAATATGGCGGCTGTTATACGCGAAAGTCCGAAAAAACTTGGGATTTTTTAAGTTCTCTTCCTATGTTTTTAGACCAAAAACCATTTTTTATGTTTTCCTAATACATAAATAAGATGAATGTTTTGGATGAACTTTAAGAATATGTAATTGCAAGAACTTAGTTTCAAGATGGCGGCTTCAAAATCAAGCTGAAATAGTTGTTTTCATCGGATAACATGATAATTTGTTCTTTATACTAATTTTTAAAATCATTTATTACTCTAATGTTACATCGTTCTGAAAAATTATTATTTTTTCTCTTGTGGAATAAAATATTATAGTAAATTTCCGAATATTAATTGGTTTTCGCATTTCAAAATGGCTGATAAAACATGCCGAATAAAATATCAAAAAGTAGAAAGAGCACCCATCAAGTTTTTCTCCCAATATGTTAATTTTCAGGAAAAGAATTATTTATTATCAAAATTGCTAAACATTCACGATACAGTGATTAGTTCTTTACAAGTTTGGATTATAAATGAAGGTAACGGAGAATAATTATTTTTTCGAACGTTAAAGTAGAAATGTGTAAAGATAGTGAATATTTTGGAGAATGCCAACCTCAATTTGAAAAAAAAACTTTGATGGTTTACTAATCATAAATTATATCAAATACCATAATAAAGTAACATTATGAATAATAAATGTATGAAAAAATGAGTGTAAAGATCCAATTATCGGATTATCCTATAAAAATCGATATTTTGAAGCAGCCATCTTGAAACTATTATATTTTTAATGTACAACAAAATTGGCCATATTTTGTATGCATTAGGAAATCATAAAAAATTGTTTTCGGTCTGATAATACAAGAAAAAGAAAACAAAAACCATCTATATAGCTTATGTGTACTAAAACCGCCTTATTTAATGTCCAACCGAGTATGTTGAAATTCTGTCGAAATCTTTTGTTAGATAATACTTGTCACTGTCGGAACATATCAACCTGCTACAAGTTGTAAAGAAATTTAGCATAAAAAGCAACTTTAGCTCATTTAGCTAAAAATATGTCAGATCTTAACTGTCATTATTTATCCGTGGCTGCTAAAATTTAGCACCTTGTAATTGCACTTAATTGTCGAAGCAAAAACGTTACAAATTTTCGACTTATAAAACGTTCAAAAGAAACTTTTCACAGCAGTGTTGTGACTAAACAATAAGTTCAACAACTTTTTACATCATAAAAATAATTTAGTATTTAAAATCATTTTACCTGGATATACGTTTCTCCTATTCACAGAAGGCGATGATCGCCTTGGTGGTGACCGATAATAAGGGCGTCTTCTATTCATGCCAGGTCTCAAAAACCTCAATTCTTGCGGCTAAAAAACAAGTTTTCGTTGAATTTCTAATGTTTTCAAATGCGCAATTTTAGTTCATGAGTAAAGTGCATTTAATTTATTTAGATCTAGTCAGCGTTTCAATTAATTCGGTACGTTAATGGAATTTTCTACCGCCACGCGCTAATTGCCATATTCCAAATGGAAAGTCTCCACACGCCTTGTGTTTACGATGTGCCGGTGTCTCCTTCAGAAGCGTATCCCCCATGTGATATTTAAAACCAGCCCAATGATTCCATTCAATGAATGTGTGAAAGTTCTTTTCATTTGATTTTTAACAAGGTCCCATAAAATTTGACTGCACTTACTTCGAAATATATATATTTTGGTAACTGGGTTCCGACCCAATATTCAAGAAAACTTTCAATTTTGTGATTCATGCATTTCGTAAAAATTTCCCAAATAATGAGATTTTATATGTTGTTATCAGGATATGGTAGTTTGTCTATAATTTTTAAGAGAATTTTAAATACTACATATTTTTGTGTTTATTTATTCATTATTTGATTATGTAATCTCACATTATTTACAAATAAATTATATATGAGTACATTCTATCAGGTGTCAGCAGAAGATAATAAGCGTATAATTTAATTTATTATAAAAAGAAAGAGAATTTAACAATTTCCTTTTTATAGAATTTTCTTCTTTTCTCTCTAAATTTCTTGGAGTGAGAATTCACTCTTTAATTAGTGAAAATCGAGCAACTCTAGTGAAAGAGTGAACTTTCACACTTGTTAGATTGAAATTGCACTCTTAAAGAGTTGAATAGTCACTCTTTCAGGAGAGTTGCTCGGTTTTCACTAACCAAACAGGGAATTCTCACTCCAAGAAATTTCAAGAGTATTGTACTCTCTACTCTCTAAATTCCTTGAAGTGAAAATTGAGACCCTCTTTCACGAAGGGTGAAATTTTCACAGAGATATTTCACTCTTCTAGGAGTGAGTATTTCTTATTGCACTCTTGATGAAATGAAATATCACTCTTAATAGAGTGAAATTTTCACTCTTAAAAAAAAGAGTGGCTCAATTTTCACTCCAAGGAATTTAGAGAGTAAATTTCTTGGATTGAAATTTTCACCAAGGTGACCAAGGTGCTCACTTTAAAAAGAGTGAAAGGGCACTTTAAAAAAGTGACATAGGTATATAGATTTCCAAATGTTGGAGTGAAAATAAACATTTCGCGAGGTTTGTATATTCACTCTAAAGGAAGGGCGGAAATTCACTCCCTACAGAGTGGACTACTTTTTGCTTGGAAGAATTCTCATTCTTTAACTGTGAAATTCCACTCCAAGGAATTTAGAGCGTAAGGCTACCTTGGTCGTTATTCTTGTATTTTGGCAATTTTGTTTAGATATGCGCATATATGTAAAATAGTTTATTTGAAAAAAACCAGTTATGTTATTGATTATACAAACCGCAATAATATAACGCATTAGTTTTTCATATTGAATTATTTTCCAGTAAGATTCGTTCGATTTTTTTGAATTTTGCTAGTCGTTGTCATTAACCTATGATATTAACTGTATGCAGACGATGTAACAAGCGATCATCGTTATTATATAATAGAATATCAGTTACCATGACGGCAGAAGAAAAAACTACAGGCACAAAAAAATCACACGACATCAAAAAAACACGTAAAGACCTACCTGTATAAAAAAGTAATTGATAAATACAGAGATTAAAAGACACATTAATGTTTATACAATTTTGATTATAATTATAGTTATTTAATTATTTTTAGGGTTAGCCATTTTTTTCCTCTCACTTAAAAAAAGTTTTTAATGAATAGTACCAGATATCTAGTAACTTATTCTATTCGTAAATCGAATGATTTCAAATTGGATGAGTAAAATTGAAATTTTAGTAGTTTTTCGAAGTTTCTAACAGAGCCAAATAAGAAATTGAATTTCTATTTCTATTCAGGTGTAAATTCAATAATCGTCATGATATCGGAGTACATCGATATAGAAAAATGGTTTCTCTAAAACACAATAATTTATTCGCAAAGAAATGTTATTAAATAAATTCAAATTTTTATTTTTATAACGTTAACAAATTAATTTAAAAAAATTTATCACTATTGTGAGACGCGATCACTGAAATTTGAAAACTAACAGTAAAGAAAGGAAAATGAAAAAATAATAAAGATACTATAGAATACGGTTTCCTCGATATTAATATTTAATCTAAACTTTATAATAAGTCGACCTCTGTATATGTTATGGCAATTTTAGATACGGTAAGAGTTTGATCCGATAATGATCAGACATAACCACAAATACGTATGTAAGGTACGTCTTATTGGTTCGTCATCAGGTTATGATCAGGCATTAGTCTGCGATATCTGATAGTTCGTCTTTTACTAAATCTCCACCGGGACATTTCAGTCAGGCTAGAAATAGATAGTCTGGACCAAGCACTAATAAGTATTGAAGAAGCATGGATAGATTTTTATTCGGATTAATGCAAAGCACGTAAATAATTTTATGAACAAACTATTTGTTGCATGAAATAAGTACATTTTATAGTTACATCGCCGTATTTTCCACATTTGAGTAATAATTAATGTAAATTATTTGTCTTGAAATAAGTGTATCTAGATTTTACTGTATATGGATGGTAGTAACATATAAGTGATTTTTATTTCTTTAAATTTAGAGAGCAGAATATCTCGTTTAGTCTACCACACGATTATACCCATTATACCCAATATGAATACCCGAGTAGAAATTTATTAACGCCCTGCCTAGGGCCTGACCACATCGTTACGTGCCTAAGTAGGGCCTTAATAAATGTCTACTTGGGTATATTCGAAATAATGCACATGGTAACTGATTATGCATGTAATAGTTGCTAAGTGTTCAAACCAAAAACAAATTGCATAAAAATATCTAAATAAAATTTTTTATCAGAATACATTAAACTTTAGAATACGATAGCTTGCTTTCATAACCTGTAAGAAGAAAACATTGTATATGCCCGCATAAGACAAATAATTCAATTAAAATGTAAATCATGGAAAAATAGATATAAAAGGGAGGTTCATGTTTACATACACGATGTCAGAATATTAATTTATGCAAACAACGTGGACGGCTTTCTCGGTTAATATCAGTGCACATTGTTGTCGCTAGAGAGTGCACAATTAAGCACGGTTCGATGATTAAACCAAAGACCTGGTCGACAAGTCAAGAGATCTGCATACTCACGCATCGACGTATTTGAATAAGGAGAAAATATAAAAAGTTTGAACCATAAACGAATCACTGAGAACTACTTTCTATAGTAATCTCTTTATGTGCCGAGATGAATGAGCATTTCTACCGTTCCATCATAAATACGTGGTTCAAATTATTATGAAAACACATTTCACTCACTTTTCAAATAAAAGACATGCGTAACCAATTTGCCTAATGCAATTCCTGCCTTTAAGGCGAATTACATCGTGACTAACTCTTTTAACAGATGCACAAATAATTGCAAGAGTATATACAATCAACTAAACTACCGCTTATGAATCACTATCTTTGCAAATTGTGATCTAAAATTGATCGATATTTATTGGGTGTTATTTTATTTAATGAATTGAATTATGTCGCTAGTTGTATAAAGCTATTTGTATTTTAATGCGGTCTTCAATTGTATTTTCTTCATCTCAGCGAGACCTTGAACATTTTTTTGCTACATTTATTGATTGTTATAAAATCGAATAACAAATCAAACACTAATGCGTTTTGTCCTAATATAATGGAGTAATTGCAAAGAGATCAGAATAAATTCATTACAAGTCTCTATTATATCCAAAATGATTGTTTCGGTACTATAGCTGTAAAATCCGATTTTACGGCCTACTTTTAGTCCGTAAAATGAAATTTCACGGATCACGTGTAACATGAATCTGCGCTGTCAAAAACATAACTCATACGAACTAAATGCAGTCCGCGAAATCAAATTTTTACAGCTATCAGTACCGAAAAATAATGTTTGACACACGGCCGTAAGATTTTATGGCCTTATATAAAAAAATACTATTTTTCCTGGCATGCGTAAAATTCTACTTTACGCACCTTAAAACGCGCACGAATTTTACGCATATTTCAGGAAAACACAGTGTTCGATATTAACTATAAACATTCGACTTTATGCTTCGATCCTATCTAATCGCATGTTGAAATGAGGTGCGAAAAGTCAAACTTTACAACCTTAATTCGAAAACTACTGTTTTTTGTACATGAAATTCAACACAATTACTTCGACCCAGACTAAGTCTGGACGAAGTATTGAATTTGGTCACTTCCGGCATAAAAATTACCATATCGTTTTTCATCAAATGTCGATGTTTCAGACCCTAAAGAACCCAAATCAACAATAAAAAAATGTGTGTCCTTGATCTTGTACGTACGTACGTCCCTACGTTCGTACGTCCCGTTTTTTTGTCTCGCGATAACTCGCGAACGGATAAGCGTATTGACATAATTTTTTGTTTAAATACGCGTCTTGGCATAACTTAGATCTGATTAGATTTTGGCGCAGATCCATCCGTCCATTACTAAAAAAAATTAGCCCCAATTATGTTTCTTCGTAGTTTTTTGCGTTTATTTTGAAAAATACAAATTTTATTAAAAAATGTTTCAAACAAAAAAGATAGAGCGTGAAATTCTCTACAAAAAAGGTTTTTTGCATTTTCTTCTTAAAGTCAACGATAATGCCATAAAAACTGGTTTAAAATGCTTATGTCTATTGTCTGAAAAAGTATTGAATTTGATCACCTAGCAACAAAATTGCCCTATAGTTTTTCATCAAATTTCGACGTTTCGCCCCCTACCCCCAGGGGCAGTCTTCGCCAGCCCCTCGGGCGCGGTGATCACCTATGGGCGCATAAGTTCTTTTACGCCCTTGTTATTTCGTATATCTAAAAGATATCCGTTAGAGATCTTTTCGACACTTTCAAGGTATCTTTTACGAATTATATGTATATATACTGTATATATAAGATCATAATGATACAGATAGTAATTAGTAAAACACTGCGTAAACATGTAATATGCATCGAATAGTCTATTACAATACAAGTGCTTGAAGCAAATGTTTTGCAACTTTTATTTATTAATACTTCGGCTGGTCTGTTGTGGGGGTCGAAGTTTTGAAAATGCTCATTTTCAATTTTCATACATATAAGAAACACTATATTATTGTAACATATCTATGGAAGCCACTTGGACCTAAATATGATTGGACCCCCAAACATCAATATAATTTTATAATATAATTGAAAGCTGTTAGTAAACAAACGAGTATTAAGGAATATCCGACTCTCTACTGGGTCGAAGTTTCTGAGCGAGCGAGGCACCACGCCGACACTACACGGAAAAAAATGACAGGGGATTCACAGCTATACGAATATAGCCACGAATTTATAGCTGTGACAGCATGAAACTTGCCTATTTCCAACCCTTGAATATAGTAGCTGTTACTTTTCAAATATTGTTAGATATATACTGGAATTCAGCAATAAAATATAGTTACATTTTGATTCGAACAAATTTTTGACACTTTGTAGGTTAAATTAAAATAGTTATATATTAAAATTCATCATTTTCCCCAAGCAGGAAGAAGGAGTTGAAATTAATCTGCCCGATAAAAAAACTACTCTGTATTTCAAACTAGGTTTAATTATAGGTGACAATCTCGGTCTCCATTCAATGTTAGGGTTCGTTGAAAGTTTTGTAGCAAACTTCGCTTGTCGGTTTTGCAAAATGTGTAAATCTGATAGATATACATGCTCGATAGAAAATGAAACATTATTAAGGAATCGAGATAATTATGAAAATGATATTCTTATAGATAATGCTACCTTGACGGGGATTACAGAACCATGCGTATTTCACAAACTCCCAGATTTTTAGGTAACCGAAAACTGGTCTGTTGATATTATGCATGATCTCTTTGAAGGAGTGTGCGTTTTTGACATGGTAGAAATTATAAATTATTTCATCAAAAAAGAATTATTTTCCATAGACGATTTAAATTCGAGAATAACTTGCTATGATTACGGGCCCATAGAAATTAGAAATATTCCACCTGAAATATCTTCTGATCGATTGGAAAAGGGCCACATCAAAATGTCTGCATTAGAAATGTGGACATTTGTACGTCATTTCGGACTACTAATTGGAGACTTCGTTCCTTTCAATTAGCCTGTTTGGCAATTCTTTATAGTTTTAAGAAATATAGTTTCCTTAGTATCAGCACATTCTATTCAGAAGAAGAGTTGCGAACTATTGAAAAGTTTAATTGAGTCTCATAATAGTTTATACACAATTTTATTTAAAAAGAAATTGAAACCTAAAGCACACCATCTGAATCATTACCCTAGAGTAATGGCAGAATGTGGACCTTTAATACATCTATGGTGTATGAGGTTTGAAAATAAACACAGGGAATCCACAGTAGCTGCCAATGCTACTAGTTCCAGGCGGTCAATAGCTTTAACTCTAGCAAAGAAACACCAACTTCAATTAGCACATCAATTTATTATGAAAAATGTATTTTCCAGTACCCTTGAAGTAGGTCCTGGAAATACTATGAATCTGAATGATTTACCGGTTTCAATTATTGAATGTCCTATTGATAAAAGCACACCAATGTTCTTTTGCAAGTGGGTAGAAAATTTTGGTACTCGGTATACGCCTGGTAAATCAATTTGGGTCGGTATCGATGATGGGCAACCTCTATTTGGGGTTATTAAATTCATCGCTGTATTTGAAAATAATATTGTTTTTATATACCAAAATGTACATACAGCTTATCATGAACACTTTTCATGTTATGAGGTATTTTATGAAAATGCGTCTTTTAAAATAATTAGTTTCTGTGAATTACTGCATTACATGCCTACACACATTACTCAAATGTATGGGCGATATTTTATTGTTCCAAAATGTGCAATGTAATAATAGAAATAAATATAATAATATCTTCAGTGTTGTCATTTGAATAATCTGTCGGTCCTGTCACCTGTGCAAGTTAAAGTAATGTTTTCTGGATTTATAACACGCATTTATATACATATTTATATAGCTGGCAGATCTATAATCATACACAACTGGTAGCTATAAAATTTTGCTAAATATTTTACGCAGAGTCGTCACACGTCTCCAATATAGCTGGATTGGTTATGTTATATACGGCTCAATTTACGTGTCTACCATAACCATACAATAGAGCTGTTTCCACAGCAGCCCTTCAATATGGCTACTTTAGGGCGATTTAGACCTGTGCCTCTGAAATTTTTTTTTCCGTGTAGTTTTTAAATTATAACTGGTCACTAAGCTGCTTTCGGTTTTTCCAGATTTCCATTTTTAACTAGTTAAGGTTCGTAATAGCACAATAGAGATTAAATAACTAGTTATTTTTATAAACAAAATAACACTGGTTTTTTATTTTTGGCAAATCTTATTTTCAGTAATTGATTAGACGATATCTGCGGTGTTCTGGGCATAGACCGAAGCATATTGTGTATTTATTATATTTTATTATATTTAACAACAAATTGATAATGTTTAATAAACAGTTATCCATGCGTCCGGTATAATTCTTCCCGTAGAATTGATTTGTGCAGTCCGATTACATTAAAAAAAACTTTTGTGACATTTTTTATAACAAATTGATATCAACAATTATTTTTATATGCAAAAAATGAAGGCATTTTATTTTTGTCATATTAAAAATCAATAACATTAAAAAACAATTATAATTGATTACTGTTTAGCAAAATTAAATAATAAAAGAAAAGCGTAATTTTCTAAATAATTTCATGCCGAGACAAAGTAGTGTCTATCATAATTATATGGAAATACGCAATTATAGAGGTTTGTAATCGGTGGAGCGAGTATGACAGATGCAGATGTGAGAATATGTATTTTTTCAAAAATTTGGGGTTTTCAATACCAATCTTTCTAATAATCCAAATTTTCGGGTGCGGGTCGAAATTCTGACAAATCAAAAAGCCGACTGGTGAAAAAACCGACAGTTATAAAGCCGACAATAAGAAAACTGACACTTCAAAAAATGACTGTCCGCTTGTCGATATGTTTTTCTATGTGTCGGTTTATGGCAGGCGGATTTTTGACTGTCGGTTTTTCACTTGTCTGCTTTTTAATTTGTCGGTTTTTGGAACCGCACTCAAAAATGTATGTAGCTAATTATTGTCCTTCATAATTAGTAATCCATTTAACATATCAGACTATCTTATGCACAATTTTTTAGACAAGTCATCTCAGTTATAGTCAATAACGCGAATGAAAATAAAATTGGTCACTTTTGGTCAATCATGTTGGATCCTTCATCTTTAAGTTCAAATATCTTGTCAAGAAGTTAATTGTTTCTTTTGGACCCTTTATTTTATTAAAACCGGTGGTTTTAATCTTACATTATATTATTTAAAAAGCCGATCAATAGAAAAGCCGATAAAAACTAAAGTAACGCAGAAAGAGAAAATGAGAGAAAATTAAATTTGGCGCAAAGCGATGATAAAATTCAAAGATAAAAATCTAAATGAAAATTAATTCTGTTTTGGCCAGTTTTTGAAGGTTGTGATAATCATGGTAAAAAAATGACTAAGAAATTGTTCATTTTTCCACAAGAAAATTTAAAATGAGATAAGTCACACAAAAAGATGAGGTAATCTTGATACAAACTATTAAAATTAGATACGCGTTTTAAAAATATTTATATTTGTATGCAACAAACTAATTTAATAAAAAAAAATTGCTCAAAAAATTTAAAAAGTAAATTATAAGAATAAGACTACAATTACCGTCAGTCATGACAATTTTAAGATATATTTTTCCAGGAGTATGGTGTAGTCAATATGAATCACATTGCATCATGTTTTCGTTTTAAAATAACGATTTTCGTGAAATTTAACTCGAAAACTTTATTGCAGTCTTAGAACCCCATAAAATGTCAAAGAAATATAACTATTTCGTACAATGACAATCAGAGAGAGTTGGTATTCGTAGAATAATTTAGTAATTGGATAATTGTTGAAAATACCTCTGGCAGAATTTCCGGCGTTTCTTCCGTAGCATCGTTTGTGATAACTTTTTTAATTTCCTCACTATCTGGCAGTGAGAGTTCCCTCGTGGCATTTATTCGACTATCACTTTTATCAGAGGAATTTGGAGTTTTAGTAGTTGTCGAATCGTTAGTTGTCTTGGTAGTTGCTAATTTTTTCGGTAATGATATGCTTCGTCTAGTCGGTGATACTGCTCCAATCTTCTCGCGTTTCTCCGGAAGCTTCAACGCCTATCAATACATCAAGAAGAGATTTATTATATCTATTTTATGATGACAAAATTATGGTCTTTCTACTTATTTTATTTTTATTGCAATATTAAATCATATATGATATAGACTACAATACAATTTAGAAATCGCTTTTATAATCGGTCAGTGAATAATGAATTATTTATTCATTTAAAATTGAAAAAATTTAACGTTTCGGTTTTTACTTTGTTCAGAATACATTATTATAAAAAAACTTAAAATTTATGGGAGTGGTACAGCTGGGACTGTAGAAAAAAAAACATAACTCAAAACCTTGAATCAATGTCTATAGTCGTCACTTATCACAAATATCTCAATACATAGTATTATGGGTGCACCTCAAAAACCCGACATTAAAAAATCCAAACATTTTACTTTTTCTAAAATATACTGGCAATAGTTTGATAACCCATAATAAACGTATACTTGCAGGTTCCTAATGAGACTAAATTACCCGTATACGAGTAAAAAGTAATATTTTAAAAAAGCATGATTGTAATATTTTTAGTAGCTTGAATAAATGTGTTTATAACTTACTGTTGAAATAACTTCTGGGGTAATTTCAGTCTTTTTTCTACGCCCATCTCCTTCTATTTTAAGCGTCGTTGAAATTTGCTCCGGCGAATCACCTTCGTCGTAATATACATCAGCCTCATCCACGTCTTCCTTAGATTTTGCATTTGTTATGCCGATTATCGCCACTGCCTATTACAAAAGGAGATGAATATTATGTTATTGTCTAATTAAAGTTAAGATCCAATAAAAGTTTTAAAATTATTTGGATTTGATTTGACACACGTGAAAAAGTGAATTTGTCACACCTTCAGTGGTCAACTGTATTTCCTTCATAGCAATTTACGTATTATCATAAATCTATATCCAATTTACACAAACCGCAAAGTTGTTTATCACAGTTTTAATTTTTGAAAAATGAAGTATGTTATTTTTTTATAATTCAACTTGTCATTATGGCATAAATTGTATTTGAAATTAGAAACAGTGATAATCACAAAAAGAAAGGTTAAAGTAAAATATCGCTATACTAAATCACAACGTGAATTTGTTATTTCGATAGATACAATATTGTCAGAAACAAATAATTTTATATTAATGATGTTCATTTAATGAAAATAGTAAACCAATTACTTTAGTTCAAATTACAATATTCTGCACCTGATATTGCGATTGCCTGCTCTGTTAAGCAATTACAATAAAGAGCATTAATCATTTTAATGTTACAATGCTTGAATAGTTGAATTAATACTACATATACTTTATAATTATACCTAACTCTTTTCTACCGATCTGAGTAATTGCAGACGGTTTCTATTTTATATTGTAAGATTTGCTATAACTGCATAAGATTTTAACATTTGTTATAATATAGCAATTTTGATTATTTGATAAAAAATAGATCAAATTGTCGAATGCCAACTGTTACAAATATTTCTTCGTCATATGGGGTTATAAAATTCTATTTTACACCCCGTTTGAGGGAGTAAAATAGCATTATATACTCCTTCGACAATTATGTGAATAAGAATTTTAAAACAGTTATGGCATATTTTTTTCGGATCGTATATGAGCCTAAGACTTAGGCCCACGATTTAATCGCGACGTTGCGACGATGTCGTCTTCTATTTAAGAAAAGAAGTATTTTTTGAGGTAAACCTGATGGTAACGATTAATGTAATATAAAGTATAATTAAAATGTTATCCAAACTCTAGAAAATAATTCAAATATTTGTAGCTGTAAGAAATTTTAATGCGTTTTCCAAGTATTTTTGTTTGCTCAAGTTTACAAATTTGTCGACTATTATAATGGTTTACAGTTTAAATGTACATTCAATGTCATAATTTTCTTCTTATATATTCTTATGTATCACATTCAACAAATTTCCTATCGATGGTTCTTCAAATGATACATGAACACGTTCTTTTAAATATATTTTCTGAGGTTAGCTGCATAATTCATCTCATATTTTGAATTAAAAAGGTTATATTGTTAACCTAAAATATCTATTTAACATTAATTACGTTACGAGAAATCGCATCCAGAAGGTTTTCAAAATAGTTCAGTAGTTTAAATAGGATTAAAATTATAATGAACAAAAATACCTTGATTCAAATGCTGGAGACATATAGTAGATTTCTTTTCAACAGTACCCGCAATTTTGGTACGATAACAGTTTTATTTTTTATTCTTATTTTAGTTTGACAAGTCGATATCACTTACTTATTTTTTATCACAGATAGTGAAACTACTAAAACATTATGAGTAAGTACACGTATTGTGGGAGACCCAGTCAGACATTTTTAAGTCGCGTTATTGTAACCGAAGATTTGAAGCAGACAACAATACTCATGTCTTTCATTGGTGTTTTGAACATCTGTCAGCGATAACATTCAGGCTAACTTTTCTGCTTGTAAAAAAATTCATGCGTATACTCTTTGCTTACAATGAGAGGTCGCACATTTAAGAACCACTGCGGTGCAAAAATTCCGGACGAAATAAATTTGAAAAACATACAAAATTATGGATCACCAAAAATGGATGGTGATGGGCCATTTCTCAATGGAAAGTTCTCTTGATTTGATTTCAGCGCACAAATATACAATGGAACAATGTTTTTGTACACGGAGAAAAGAGAAATGGATATTGTACAATATAAAACCGAAAATTTACTAAAAGTTTGGTAATTTTCGGAACTTGCAGATTTTTAAAGACATTTTACAGTAAAGTCAGCATAACTTACATTTCTGCATGGTAATATTTACATTACATCAGAAAGTAAAGTGTTCAGAAATTTTACACAGCCGGAAAAGTAAATAAATCTAAATAGGAAGCAACTTTTACGTTCGTCGAAATGTAGAAGTTACGTCCTTTTCATGAATTAGTACAATAAACTAATCGAAATGTATACAACAAAAAGGAAAACTTCTTTTTTCTTAAGGATATTTTACTCATCCGTTTGGTAATATTTGCCGATTCACATGGGAAACGCCAGAAAAGATCTTGATTACAAATTGATTTCAAATTTTCCCGGATTATATCACAGGAACGTTAACAGATCGCGGGTTTTGCACAAACGACAGAAAACGGCAGCACGTTGTATAAATACCAGTTCCAAATAGTACGATGCTATAGCATATATGTATGTTACTTCGTTTCGTGAATATTCGTGCGTGCGTTTCAGAATGGCATTTGTTTCCTATAGTTTTAAGATAAGTTAGCGTTCCACTGTTTTCTAGATTTATGTTACATATGTAGGTATATCTTCGCGTTTGTATCATTCTTTGCCATTGTGTACAACGAATGTGTTCGCCACATCTTCTGAGAAATCCCTTGGGCGTGAAGGATTCATTTATATTTTTGCATTAACTTTATCTTTTAACTTAGGTTTAGAATGACCAAACGTTCCAGTAAATTATGGGCAGTACTTAAATTACGTAACACCGAAGGGGGGGGGGGGGGTCCAGGCCTGCGTTACACCCATTGCTAAGGGTTTGGCAAATAGCGTTACGGGGGGGGGGGGGGGTCCAGAATACCAAAAAATTGCGTTACGTAATGTAAGTACAGCCCCTTATACAGTTATACAAAGTCTTATTTGCTGAATATCTGGAAAAAATTACCAAATGCCCGAGTAAATCTTAGAATTATGAAGGTATTATTTATTATGCTTTCGGCAAATATTTCCTATGGGGGAGAGTAATATATACTTATCATTCGAAAAATAATCTGCATTTGCACTGGCAAAAAGTGCCAAATACACATATGTGTCCTATTTTTACTTCGTCGTTTAGTAAAAAGTCCCGCATAAGTAAATACTCAATTTTTCTTCTCTCCGTGTATCTTTGACGATTTCATAAATCACGGATAATTAGTAAACAATTTTCTCGACTAAGAGTCTTAAGATTTTCCTTAATGCTATATAGTTTTAATCCAATATTCAGTATTTACAATTTCTATCACAGAAGGCGTATAAAGCGATATATTTATATTGCGAATCCCTTAACACAATTGTAGGTATTATCGTTATTGGTGCGTGAGCTTTCCCCCGCATGACCGATAGCTCGCAACGGTATTTGTAATCATTGAACAGGTGTCATCGGAGAAAGTATTTTATGAGAGAGAAAATGACCGACCTCAGTTGAAAATTAATTCCATGGCATATTACGTTTCTAAGCTACGATCGAAAGCACCGGACCACGTGGAGCAATGTAAAATCTCTCGGAAAAAAATGAGATATAACCGGCCATAAAAAGAAGGAAATTCCACTTTGTAGCTGACGTAAATACACCAGGCATTGACCCACTGACTATCAACTAGATTTCACTAGGATGCACCTTAATGATTTTGCAGATTCACGCTTTCGGAGGTGTAGAAAATGCAGAATTTATTATCCGGAAGAATGATTTGTTTATGATTCTGTTACCGTAATACTTATAAGTGTCAAGAGAATATTCACTCATTGACAAGAAATTCGTCAAAAATAATTAATTACTTCGACCCAAACCCAAGGTCTAAACAAAAATTCGTGGGAGTCAATGTTTTGCAAATGATCATTTTCAGTTTTGTTCTATACTCGATTCAACCCTGCCCAATAGATGTGTTGTGTATATGCGCAGAAGGCCGCAAGGTCGAAGCCACTAGTTTAATGTAAATTAGCCTTCCTATTTTCTAATATTGAATTTATTTTCGGTATAATATCCTAGAATTCTCATTCAGCATGGATAACTTGCGATATTTAAAATTATGAACAAATTGAAGTAGACACGAAATGTGTTTTGAAGTGAATTGAAATTTAATTTGCTGCTCAAGATTTGATGTTTGCTTTGAACATTAATTAGACGTTGCAATTATAATGAAATTTATAAGTTACATATAATAATTACGTAATCAGTTATCATTAAACGCTCATCACCGTCACTTGAACATAATGTATGAAACTGACAATATCCAGAAACTTTATAAACAATAAAAGACTGTCATATTTAATATTTTTAACTGTTGGTAATTGAAGAAAATTAGCCGAAAATGAATTGTTTTTGCTAATATCTATTAAACTAAAAAAAATGTCTGATGAATTGTTTCAATATCATCAAGAAATATTTAAACAAAAATGTCCCGATTTTTTGTTCTACAATTATGAATTTTTGAAAATTTTCAATTATACGCGAATTACAAGAATTCATATTCACGATCTTTTTGTCATTGTAATGTGTTCACGATCTTTATATCATGTATTAAACGAATTCTCGGAGAAATGATTCCCTTAATAACAGGAAACTATTGCGAAAAAGGAACTAGAACGTTAAAGAAAATTTGAGATTTTTAATGAGCATTTGAACACATAAAAATAATGAATGTAATTTCATGGCTCAGCTCTTAAATATACGTTGAATATAGTAACCAAAGAAATTCCTCGCGATGACAATGTTTTGAATTGGTGTCTAAATGAATTGAAAAATGTACGGTTCGTTGGCTAAATTTCTTTTGTCATCTAATTCCCTTTCATTTTCCGGACCTACGAAATAGAAAGTGGTTTAGTACGCATTTTCCCTTGACCAAATTTAAATGCCATAGTGACCTATTATGCTTCAAGTTTCCCGAATTTAAACTAGTTTTTTCCTAATCGAATTATCTAGACACAAGTGTGTGTAAGAAAAAATATTTATAAGTGAGGAGGAATGTTTAATAACTTCATTGTGACTTGACTTACAAAGTCAAAGTGGCTCATAACTGCACCCGACTTTGGAATAAAACATTTCATAATTTTGTATTACTTTAAATTATAGTATATAAGTTACAGTAAAAAATAACAAACAAGATGTTAATAAAGCGAAATGAATGATTTTAATTTGCATTCATATTCAATTCGAGCTAATTTCTAATTTAATTATTTGAATTACTCAAATGCAATAATTAATATGTTCATCGTTGAAGAAAAATTAATTTTTTATTTAAAAATGTTGATTCACAAAAAGTGTTATTTTGATTTTTATAAATCTTAGGTAAATATTTTGTTTAAACAATTTAACATTTCACAATTAAGTTAAATAATTGGTAGGAAGTATAAAAAAAAACTAATTGCATACCTAAACAATTCTACCATAAATTAGTGATAAATAATTATTTAAATTAATATGTCGTAATTTTGAGTTGTATAGATTCGATATCATTTTGAATAATTGATTCACATTGAGTTTAATTAAATGTAATGTAATTTAAATATTCGATTGAATAAGGCAAGAAACCTTTATTTATTTTTTTCAATAAAATAAATCTTCGTAAGTAAGTGCCGCCACAAAAAGAAGATTGTATTGAATTTAGATCCATACGTAAGTTACTTGTTGTGCACTCTTAAACACGATGATTGTAGTAATATTTTTTAAATTAACCTTTTCGCTGTTATAAACTTTCATTTACTGCGTTTTTAGGCTAATGAAAATTTAACACCCTGTTACGTTCCAGGACGGCATACAATTATCATTATCTTGAAATTTATACACGTAATCGATTGCTTTAAATTAAGAAAATGATAAAAGACGTAAGGATACGTTATGGGAACTACATAATTTAAAATCTTTAACCGAAGAAGCTGTGAACACAATTCGCAATATACAGAAATGTTTTTTTCTCTCTTTTAATGACACTTAATTCCATAAGTTTCCATTTAGTAGAAACAAAAAACTAAACACGCTCTCACAAGCGTAATTTTGATAAATTATTAATTACAGTTTTAAGTTAATCAATAACATTTTATCTTATCTTAAAATTAGTATGCATATATTGAACTGAATTTTTATGTTTCCTCTCAGTCTCTTCGAAAGTGTTGCCAATTTTTGAACTATGGAATATAATTTCGTATAATTTGTTATTTCCTTAGTAAAACGGAAGATTATTAACTCGTATTTTAGAATCATGGATGTAGTAAAAACGACATCCTACTTCTTGGAACGCTTTTCAATTTTAAAGTGTTTTATGTCTCCTGAAGTGAATAAATCGTTGATAACTTTCACATCATACATTGATTTGATCTCGTTTGCGATCGTTAACATTAGATGAAATGATCAAAGAATTGATTTCTTGTGAGTGACAACTTGTCTGCTGACCTCAAATTAATATTTCAGTGGCATAGATGTAATTCACATTCACAACTGACTTAATTTTGTACTTCTAAAGCTATACATTTCTTTAACCATCATACATTAATGATCTCATTTTAAAAAAGTTAAATTATTTAAAAATCAATATTAATATTTTCTTAATTACTGAGTCGACCTGTCGACGATTAGTTTGTAGTTATTCTCAACATTTTGACTGATTGAATCGAATGTTTAAAATATATAATCATATCTATTTCAAAATCTTTACATTTCCCAACAACTAATTTTTTTTTTAATTCACTTTAAAGTAAAATTTAAGCTATCAATGTGAATAAGTTCATTTTTATACTCCACTGACAAACTGTTTATTATCTAAAGATAATATTTAGGTACGGGACGTTTTCTATCAAGGATTTTATAAAGATGTAAAATCTAATTAACATCATAAATCATCTGGACACATTTCTATGCATAGATTTTGCATTTATTATACTGTTGAATGATAGTTTTATGTCATTAATATTAGTTTATACGAAAAAATGAAATATGCATTCGAAAGATTAACAGTAATTACACACATTTCTTGTTTTCACACTACGGTTGAATGGGTATTAATCCTTATAAGTAGGCTTTTGATTTAAAAACGGAACCAAACCTTATTATAAATAATGAATTCAAATCATAGCTATTAATTTTCTGGAATGATCTACATTCTGATATATTACAGTTATAATATTTTTACATTCAATTGCTCTTAAAGTGTTAAAAATTGTGTTTATTATTCGATATTTACTGTAGTTGAAAGTTATTTTTGGGGTAATATCCTTTTGAAAAATATTTGTGACTGCCGTTAAATGTTAAATTAAATTATTTTTAATAAAATTTCATATAAAAGATTTTAACCGGTTTTATTTATTTATTTACGGATCTCCAAAAAATGAAAAAATACAATTTGTTAGTTTTTTGTTTTTGTGATTTATTACATTAAATATTACCTACACTTTTTAACTATGATAAATTTTATTAAACTAAATTATGTCGATACAAATATTTCTAATTTAGTATTTTATTTTATCTATTAATCTTATAAAATATATATTAATATCATTTACAATAAAATTAAGCTAATTGCGGATTTAAATTTGAAAATTCTAATATTTTGCTGGTACCTTACAGAAATTAATAAATTACAAAAAAATTATGAGGATTTTTTACCATATTAAAGTAACGAATTTAAGTGTAGCTCTCGCTTACTCGTTGACTTTGAACACAATCTAAACAACAAAAATAAGTATACAAACACTTTTTTTAATACAATTAAACTTATTTGAAAAGAATGTAGTCAATTATAATAATTATTATATTAAACAGTGTACGTTTTTGTAAGTTGGGTTCTGTTTACCTTTTGCAGCTGCATATTCGTGACCGTAATTAATGTTTGGACAGAATTACATGTTCAGAATATTGTACAAAAAGATTGTGTGATTTTAGAAAGTTTTATGCAAGCATAATAATTATAAAATAGGTATATTGTTAATAACGCTTATTAATTTGAAGGTAATTTAATTTAATTTAATTTTTTTAATTGTTACCTAAAAGTTTAATAATTAAATTGTATATAAAATTAGAAAGAGAATATTATGTATAATTATTTACGTCATATTCTACGTATATTCAAAGTTATTAATCGCAATTTTTAAACTTTATAAGACTACTATACTGTAATCTATAATATTCAATCAGCCACACACAGAAAAAGAATTTATATTGGTTATTAAATATTTGTTATCCGAATAATTTACATAGTTAGTGCTGCAAACAAATTGTTATTAAAAACACTCTTAGGGATACAATTCGGATTTATAAGGATAATAAACGGAATTTCAACATAGGAATGAAATTTGAATTGAGATTATTACTGTAATAATTATATATTTTAATATCGACTTGCTGCATTATAATTTGAATGTCAACAAATCTATTTTGTTTTTTAACAAACTACTAGTTGTGGAAGTCCTTCACTTATTTAATTAATTTAATATTTAATTAATTAATAAATAAATTTTGTTGACGGAGTAATATTGAATTATTACTTTAACAAGTTTTATACAACTTATATACAGTAAAACATATATTTGCATTGATAGTAAACAGAGTAATAAATTCAACAAACTAATTGAAATGGTAAAGATACTGGAAATATTATAGTGACAGATTTCTTATCACGACAACACTTTTTTCTCTTCATGATCTTAAAAGATTGTCTAGTGAAATAAAAGTAAGTAATACCAATTTTGAAAAATTTAATAACAATTATTCAGGACGAACGAGAAAGGTTTTGTGAATTTTTAACTATTTTGTTTGTCTATTAAGTTTTCATCTCACTGGATACCGAATAACTTTGAATACATTTTATTACTAGATACTAATTAAAAATGAATTCAAAACGTATGCTTTGTGGTCACCGAAATAATAAGTAGTTCCGAAAAAAATTTCAAAAACATGAACCATGTCTTCTAGGATCCTCAGAAAATTTTCTGATGCTTGCCAGGGTAATCCTTGCTCTTTTAAATAAAATCGACATATCTAAAGTTTTTTTGTTCTTATCAAATTTATTTACTCTGTAAATAGTAAGCAATTTGCTAGTATAAATACTTGACTACACTCTAGCAGATACTGTCGTAAACTTGATAATCATCACGTCGATAATTATTTTTTTATTTTATTGTAATAAAAATATAATAATAAATATAAAATGAAATAAATTCGGTCAAACACTATTTAATTGTTTATGAAATTGTTATATACAAACACTCATCTCTCTGAGAGCATTCTGCCAAAAAAGAATATTTTTTATTTCGTTATAAAGACTATGCTTAATTATTTCATGAGACTTATTGAAGTCTTTTAGACTCTGTGTTTTCGAATTCACAAAGCTATAAAAGAAGTTCGAACTGTGATATCTAGTAGTGTGTTAAGTAAAAACATAAGTTCGTTAATGAAACTAAATTGTTATATGTGGACGAAATTTACAAGGATATATAATAATTGTTATGCAGCCAATCCTCATTTGTTTATAAAATTCGTTTATATGGGACATTTTTAATTGTGATCCGACATTGATAAAATGGTTGGAGTTAAATATTTATTTTAATCGTTGCTTGAATTAAAAAAAAATTGTTCTGTTTTAAAATATGTTTCTTTTTTTAATCTAACGTATTATCAATTTTACAATTATAAGAAAATATTTAATAGTAAAATAACAATTATATGAATTTATAAATTTCCTTTTTAGTGTTTCTTTGTTCAGGGTATTCAACAATACTTTTCACAAAAATTATTGTGTATTTAAATAACAATATCCATTATTAGCTTTATATTAAATATCCAGATTGCTGTGACAAAAATGTAATAAAATAACCCCCAATTTTAAAAAATATGTTCTTTTGAGCTTGATGTGCTTTTAATATTATGTATCTAATTCAAATTACTATGTCAACAAATTTTATGAATTTATTATATAACTTGTTAGATTTCTTATTACTGCATAAGTATTATCTATATAAATATAATGTGCAGTGGCATCAAACAAATTTCTGGAAGACCTCTTTAATTTTCAAAAATGATGAGATTAAATCTGTTAGATCCACTTTTCTTAACCTCATAATGATTTCTGTGATTAATATTTAAATGTTCTAAGTAAAACAGCTGAATTTCGATTACAACATTTGAAAATGCTCTTCATTTCTAAACAAACCAAAATCTTTTTAAACGTGAAAAGTGGAAAATCAATAACCGTAACAAAAAAACTGACGATGCCTCATCGATATATTTAAATAATATACAATAAACAAATAATAATAATAGGAACGCTGCCGGAGCTTTTAGTATCTATTCCAAACAGGTCTTTTTATTAGATCAATATTATTTTTTTAATTTGACTACGAAGAAAAGAATTACTTGAATAGTCGCAAGTAAATATGTGCTTGGTGTAAGGAATATTATAGTAAAGCAGATTTACTAATAACACCAAACATTTGTCAAGAATTAAAACCTATTTTTTTAAGTCAAATAAATCTTTATCTTGCGACTATTCAAATAAATATTTACCTGAATACAACTATTTGTCCAGCATAGTATTGGAATCTATTCATGATAGTAACTAATTTTAGTTATGAATGGGTTGTAGCCAATTGTTTTTTACTATACTTTCAAAATAATAAGTTAAAACCTTCAAAAGTCAGGAGATTACATACCACAGTAGAATTTAACATTAGGGAGAAAAATATAGTTAATCGAATCATGTTACAAAAGTAAATCACGGGATTACAAAAATAGTTAAATTAAATATTTCAGCATTAAACAAGACAATAATATTGTAGCTTTGACATTTAAAAATCAAAACCTTAAAATCTACGGCAATTCTATAGTTAAATAGTGACTTAAAATATTCGTGAATAATAAAATAGAAGACAAATAATTCGAAATGAATGTTTTTCTTTTTAAGAAAATAACAGTGGTATTTATTAAGAAATTGAACCACCTCGAGTTAGTATTTCATCAGCCAATTTTACGAGCAAACATTAGTGGAAACCAAATTTTCGACACCTGAAAATACTGATATACCATAAATCCGACATTCGAAATCCTGCATATTACAACCACGACGCAACAGCCCAAAATCCCGACTTGTCAAAATTTCGATACTCGAAAACTTTACTATGAAAACATCGACTTGATTTGGAAAGGTTTCAGTTTGGCCCTTGGGGAATTCCAGCTATCGCGTTTCATATACAGGATTTTATTATGTTGGAGTTTTTATAGTTTTTGAATAGTCGGGAATTAAAATGTTTGCACGAAAGAAAATCAGGACCATTCACGTGGAAAGATTCGATATTCTCTCTGACCACTATTAAAAATCTAAAATCAATCAGTTTTCGTCTTTAACATCATAGAAAATGATTTTTCTAAAATTTGGGATACCTGACATCGAGCAGATAAGTTTCTGTCAGTAGCGGAAACTAGTTAACATTTATATTTATTGAAATATAGTTGAACATTTCATAGACCAACATTTTTGGACCGGTGCACTCGTTTAATTTAACAATATTGCAAAGGGAGTGACGACTAAAAATACGATAGTCTAATCTATAGTAATGACCATTCGAACATTTTTTGTATCAGCAACACTCCGAATTGTTGGTTGTGTGTGAACAATCAGGATAGGATGGTTAAGATAACTAAATTTTCAAGAATTCTATATATTCCAGTGAAGATGGCGTTTAAACTGAATATTGAATGTTTTGTTTATGTCGACTTGGTACCAAAAAAATTTATTTAACACATAACACAAGGCCACCAACAAAATTTGTGGGAGATAACTTGAATCAGAGGTAATGGATCTTATAAATTTTTGGTCGCCGAAAGAATCCAGTATCTCTGATTCATGTTATCGCTCCCCAAGAGAATTTGTTGTGGTCCTGCGTAATTATTGTTCATCCAACAAAATTTAATTTGCATTGATATCAAACATAATTGTGAATGTAATAAACTAATTATAAAGACAAAACCCTGGAAATGTTAGTGACAGACTTGTTAACACTTAAACATTTTTGTTACGTTTAGTATCCGTCATAATTAATTTTTTTTGTGAACAAATTTCGTACACTGAATTTAATTGTCAATGATTGGCAATGCACATAAAACGGGAACACCTCAAAAACCTGAATTTCAAAAATCCGAATTAATAAATCGATATTTAAAAATCCGACACTCAAAAAACGATGACTGTCAAAAAGCCAATGAGTCATAAAACTGTAATATTCATGAAAACAATAATGTCAGCTTTTTAAATGTCGATTTATCAATTTTTCGGATTTTTTAAATTCGGGTTTTTGAGGTATTCTCAATAAAACAACAAAATGTTGACAAAGTTGAATATGGGATGATGCAGGATTGATCTGCTATATGATCACAATATCAAAAATTGAAGACACCCCATTACGAAACCTAAATAACGGTCAAAATAATAAATCCCGGATTGACAAAAGTTCTATAATTATTAAAAATTTAGGATTTTGGATTTTGGAGTGCACCTGAAAAACACGACAAATTATGAAACAGACACTTCAAAAAAACCTATTTTGTAAGTCTGTTTTTTAAAATGTCTGGTTTTTTAACGTCTGTTTTGTGATTTGTCGGGTTTTTGAGGTACACCCGGATTTTGGTTGTAGACTTTGGGACGTCATGATCTCCTCAAACACCTTACCAGAAGCAGAAGCACGTGTATCCTCATCTCGACGGATGTAGTGTTCACCAAAGCATGGACGAAGGGTCGTGCGTAGGTTTCACAAACAAATCACAGAAATCAATCACTACCGATCACAATGGGTAGCGCACGTGGGATTCGGAGGTGGTGCGCGCGTGCCTCGTGGTTGACGAGTGTCGTTCAGTATGCGTCGCGTCGAGCGTTTCGTGCCAACGTCATTCTGGCGTCACTCGCGCGTCTCCTGCCTCGTCGTTACTCGCGGCGTGTCGAACTGGCGCGTTTTGTAGGTCAAAAATCCCTGGTCACTCTCAACGGCGAAACGTCCGATCGGCGAGTTCTCACTCGGTCATTCGGTCCCTGCTCCGATTCGTTGCTGGTATTCTCGAAAGGAAGATGATAGGAGAGGTGGCCGACGTTGAGTCTACGTCTTGGATGCGTGTACACCAGCGTGGGGATAATGTAGGAACGAAAGTACGGCCGTGCCGCGCGAAGAAGTGCGCTTTTTTCGGTCGCACCGGACCCGGAAATTGCCACCAGGTGCCGGAGGAAAGTACTGCTCCTCCAAAGATCCGTCGCTTTCGAGATAAGTGACTTTGACCGAAAAAGGAACTAGTTCATTCCAGGATATTTCCAAACATCCAAAATACATCTTTTGGAGCTCTTTACAAATAGTGACTTTTTCAAACTTTGCAAATACTCATCTTAAAAAGCTCTTAAAGAGGTAAAATTATACTTCGGATTTTGCAGCTCTGCAAGACTTCTCAAATATTAAGTCTTAGGAATCTAGCTCTCTTTAACCGTGGCAGATTTTGCAAAATCCGGAAAAATCAAACATCTCGAGAATGCAATCACCAAATTGGATGAAACAAAATGATATCTGAAGATAATTGATAGGAGAATATGGACTAAATTTGAAAAATGTTGTTTTTTACATGTTGACTTTGAAAAATCGTGAAAGTCGCGACTTTGGAAAATCTCACATCATATTTGTAATCAGCGACCCGATAAACCTCCACATACCAAGCTTCTTCAAATCTCACATAATATTCGAAATCAGCCATCCTATGAACCCCCAGACACCGAGTTTCGTCCAAACCGGACAAAATTTGTCATTTATGTCCGCCATTTTGTACTTGGACTATCTCGCATCGTATTTGTAATCCTCGACCCGAAAAACCCCCAGATACTGAGTTTCGTCCAAATCGGACTACATTTGTCATTATGTCCACCATTTTGAAGCCGCCATTTTGTACTTAGAAAATTTGACTTCAAATTGATAATCAGCAACCCGATAAACCACCAGATACCGAATTTCATGCACATTCATAAGTTTTACTAGTTTTAAAAGTAACGGAAAAAAGATACAAATAGCATTAGTCGCGACTTTCACGATTTACAAAGTCAACATGTAAAAAACAACATTTTTCAAATTTAGTCCATATTCTCCTATCAATTATCTTCAAATATCATTTTGTTTCATTCAATTTGGTGATTGCATTCTCGAAATGTTTGATTTTTTCCGGATTTTGAAAAATCTGCCACCGTGCTCCGTTAGAAAAAGTTAAAATAAGTCAAAAGCGATTGATTTGGACCTCCTCTTTTATGAAAAAAGTTATGATCATTTCTTTAAAAAATATGTTTTTTTCGACGTTTCTTTGCAAGAATCGCATTTTTTTACATTGAAAAGGGCATGCAATGCTGACTATTGCAAAATACACTAATCGCGTCTTTTTGCTCAGCCTTTTCTTTTTCCGTCGGATTTTTTTCTTGCACAAACATCGATTACACAGGTCTGCAAAAAAGAGGGTCTTGGATGTTTTTGGGAAGCTTTGAGTCATTTCCAACGTAATTGTAGGCGTAGAATCCAAACTCGAAGTCAGAATTGGTCCATCACCTCAATTTTTTGAGATATTTGAGGTCATGTACTTGAAAAACGCGTTATTTTGCTATGTTTGAGGTTACGTACAGTACTCAACAATTTTGTTGGCCTTCTGTACTATTTGCATTTTTTAGTACTACGTTTACCCTTTAAAATGAGGTTTTATTCGATCACGTAAGATTTTTTCTTACAAAGTAACGGCAATTTTGAAATTACGAGAAATATTCCATTAACGGTATCAAAAAAACAGTCACAATACTGAAACGTGATTTTAGTTATTAGTATCCATATTTTATGTAGTTGTTTATATTTATATAGGGTTCATGCATTGAATTTGACCTTGAGCTTGTTCTCCAAGAGCATTTCAATATAAATTTGTTTACATGTATATCGTAATTTCAAATTAGCGTATCTTGGTGAAGAAAAGTCATAATGGAATTCTGCGCATCCCATATTAAAGAAAAAGAGTAGTATCACATGATCCAACGAAAGGAAAAACTCCTAAAAATGGTGTGTCTTCTGTACATGACCTCAAAAATAGTTAAAAAATGCGTTTTTCGAGTAAATAACCTCAAAAATCTCAAAATGCAGACGTGATGGGCCTCTTCTGACTTCGGATTCTGATTCTACGCACAAAACCATGTTGACCTGTGTTATTTAACCATGTAACGATTGAAATCATGGTGAATTGGGATGAAAAAGTAATGATTATGATTTGTGAATACCTAATCTATTCATTAGTACCTTTTGCAATGTCAAATCAATGTCAAAAAACGCGATTCTTGCAAAGAAACGCAGAAAAAAGCAGTCTTTTTTTTTTTTAAATTATCATAACTTTTTGCTTTAAAATCGCCGGCTGATTCTGACCACAGCATTTGAAAGAGGTGGTCCAAATCTATTAATTTGGACTTATTTTAATTTTTTCTAACGGCGTTTGGAACTAAAGTTACAGCGTTGAAAGTTGTGTCCAAATTCCCGACTTTTGGGACAAAAAGGGTTAAGAGCTTTCACTCTCACTATACTATGTAGTGAATATAATTCAATCAAATTATAACGACACATACAGGGTCATCGAAAAGTATCGGACCCCCCTAATATCTTCAGTTAGAATGCACTTAGGAGAAAATGTCCAATAGCAAAGTTGTATGGTTTCAAGCGGGGAGTAAGATGATGACCTTGACTTTGACCTTGACCATGTCCTTCAAGGTCATTTCAAGGTCAATCTTATTTTTTTAAATAGAACCCCCTACAGTTTATTGCATATTCTTATAGCTTATCTCGAGAGCTTTCCAAAACACTATAATAAAATATTTTTTTATTAAGTACTTTTTGAGTTATAAAGGTTTGAAGTTAACAATTTTTTGACACAAAATGTAGAATATCTTGTAAAATATTATTTAGTTTTCAGTAATCATAACCTTAATACTTTTGTGCGCGGAATAATGAGACCAATTAATTGGTTTAAAGAAAATACATTAATCGGATCTTGCCTTAACTGGTCGGACTCGCACACCACTTAACAAATTGTTAACTTCAAACCTTTATAACTCAAAAAGTACTTAATAAAAAAATATTTTATTATAGTGTTTTGGAAAGCTCTCGAGATAAGCTATAAGAATATGCAATAAAATATAGGGGGTTCTATTTAAAAAAATAAGATTGACCTTGAAATGACCTTAAAGGACATGGTCAAGGTCAAAGCCAAGGTCATCATCTTACTCCCCGTTTGAAACCATACAACTTTGCTATTGGACATTTTCTCCTAAGTGCATTCTAACTGAAGATATTAGGGGGGTCCGATACTTTTCGATGACCCTGTATATCGATTGCAAGTGCGATCACAGAACAATAATAAAGTAATGTGATACCACAATTTCCACAAACTACTTTAAATGCCGTCATTTTTTCGATAAACGTGTTGTTCACGTAGGTCAACGTATGAAATAATTGTCAAGCGCGATCATTTTGGAATTTCATCGCCATCTAAAGTGTATGTATGAAACATAAATCATAATATGATATTAACGTATTTAAAAATGATATGTCATACACAGGAGCATTGTCACGACGATAAACATGATGATGGCATTGATTATGATTATGACAACTCTCTGATGGTATGGAAAAAGGCATAACTCCATTATTTTTGAAACCCGAGATAACTATAGTTTTAGACGTAGGAAACTTTAATGTTTCTTTTGTAATATGCTTTGAATAAAAAGAAATTAAGCTTTACTCATAAAAAAGTCCATAATTTAAATCGTAATTTTTTAAAAAAGGCGTAAGTAAAAAAATTGCTTTTTATTTATTATTTAAATAAAATTCTATTAAACGTTGTATTTATGAGCCTCATTTAAATAATTAAGCCAACGGCTCGATATAAGGCTCTGGATTTATCGATTTCTCTTATCCATTTCTCGCGTTAATGCGAGAATATTTACACATTCTCTTGATTTGAGACAGTGAAACTTTGACATAATATTACATTTATTTATGAAATAAATATTTTAGAACAAATAATTGCAGGATCGTAAAGAAATTGATATAGTGGGTGGAAATAATCGGCCGTATTTTGATCCCAATAATTTCAAGGTTATTCCCCGAAGGAGGACAACGAATTTGTTGAAAGCTTGGGTGATAATACAAATTATTATTGGAATCAAAACACGGCCGATCATTTCCACCCGCTATATCAATTTTAGAATAAATACTTAACAACTACAAGACATTCACTACAGTCCAAATGTATACAAAAAGTGGATTTTGGAAAAACGGCATAAGTCATACGGAGATATTTTTCCAGATTCAGATGTTTCAAAATTGGAGTATATTATCATCGCATAAAAATACTTCATATTAATAATATGGAGTGTTGGCTTGTTTCCATACTATCACAGAATTATGACGATGATAATGATAACGATGGCGTTGTTAAACGTGACATTGATGACGAAGATGATGATGATGAAGACGGTGATGATGATAATGATGTCCATGATGCTGACAATGACGATATGATGATAATAACTATGTTGGCGAGATTAATGATGATAATGACGATAGCGATGGTGAATGATACTGTCGATGACGATAGGAATGATGATGATGTTGATGCCGATAATGACGATGATGACGATGACAATAACGGTCAAGATGAGATGAACGATGAAGAGCTATGACGATGACATTGCCGATGACAATAACAGTGACAATGAGATTAACGACGATGGTGATGACGATGTTGTTGTGAATAATAACGATAACGATGGTGAATATGATGACTTCTATGACGACGACGATGACATATCGATGATGATAAGAATCATCATGATGGTGACGATGGTGCCTCTGCTGGCGATGCTAAATGTGACAATAACGGTGATGATGAGAATAACGATGACGATGATGATGTCGATGAGAAGAACGATGAAGAGCTTTGACGATGATATTGCCGATGACAATAACAATGACAATAATGATTACAATGAGATTAAAGATGACGATAACGTTGATGATATTGTTGAGGATAATGACGATAACGATGATGAATATGATGGATATGATGACTTCTATGACGATGTTGGTGATGATTATGTTGATGACTGTGATGATGACGATTATGATGTCGATGATTATTTTGATGTCAACGATCATGCTGACGGTGTCGGATTATGCCTCCAATGAAATTGCCTATGGATTTCTGTTGATGTTCCCGATGATGTACTGTGCATTTTTATCATGTTTTATATTAATATAGTAGAGGCCCGGTATAATTGCATCTCGCTAGAGTTTACGTTCCATCTTATTTGCACGTTTTCGTCTCGTTATATTTACCTGTCGCTGCTCTCTTTTTCCTCAGGACGAGCGAAGGTACGAACTCGTCGTACTACCTTGGTCGATTGTTATCGGCATAGCGAATGGATTTTCCATAGTCAACGCATCTTAAATATTGTCTTAGATAAAAACAGAACATTATTTGCGATTCCCCGCTATGACATAAACTGCCCATATGTTGTGTATTTAACTGGAACTATTATGTCATTATTCACATACTACACGGAAAAAAAAGTTCCTGAAAAATTACCGTGCTAATCACCTGAAAACGGGTGCGACTTGATTTTTCGGAAATATTTATAGCAACAGACAAGAAACATTGCTTTTCTGGACAGGAATATTTGCAATAACGGCTAGATATTTTTATGTATGAGCTAGTTGAAATGTTCAGTGTAGCACAGTAAAATTTACAGGACATTGAGTTTTTAAGTTAGTGCAAGTCAAATAATCCCCAATATTTGAAGAATTTATAATATGTTGCTTCATTATTTTTACTATGCCACTTCTCAAAGTGGAAGCGAAAGTTTCCGAAAATATCCGAATGCTACCGAGTCTAACTATGGTGAAAACAAAAGAGCACGAATATGGCGGCGGATGCAATTTGTTTCATCTATACCCAATAAACGAGATCGTGTTCAAAATTTTCACGTATTTTCTGTTTGCTTTCGATTTGTTTCCATTTTGGAATGAACTTCGCGCCAAAAATTTTTACTATGCTATGACCCAGGAAATTCTACTGTATTGTGGCACAGGAATTTTTGCTGTATTGTGGCACAGGAATTTTTACTGTACTCTTGATCCGAAATTTCACATGTTACTTTGGAAAAATTCAGCGTAGCAATGTAAATTTTACTTTGCCAACAACATGCACTGCGTCTATGGGACAGCACGGTAATTTTTCAGGACATTTCCGTACAAAAATTCTGGGAATTTTTTCTCCGTGTAGAACAGGCGGACTGACATTTAATATGAAATTCGAACTATTGAATCCGGAGTTAATTTTCAATCTAAAGTAAATCCGCAGTCCCTCAGAGTAAATAATCTACTCCTAATTATGTGGGATATTGATTTAATCCACTGGATTCAAAGTGTACTACAAAGGATTAAAACTTTGTCATTTGAGTGCGCAGACCACTTATTTTGATTGTAGGATTAACTGAGAATAGTTTTTATTTGTTCCGGATCTACTTTTGTATTATTTCATTTAACTTCTCCCTTAGCTAGAACACAATTATTCATAAGACAAAAATTCTTTATCTGAGCATTAATTACATCATCCACACACAGTCTCGTTCTTCGCTGCTCGAAATCCTTGCTTCAAACGTAACATAAAGAATAAAATGTCTAAAATACATGTAATTTTTTATTTAACAAAAAGTAATTATATTTAATTGGAAGCAAGTTTTTCTTTGCGAACATCAATTACGAATCATCAAAGTAAACATTTAATCGACGGCGGGCAGATTCCACCTGTTGATCGAGGACACTTTACAAATGGAGAAAATCTCAGCCAGAAAAGTCTAGCTCAGAGAAGAACGTATTACCCGCGTTCCCGTAGCCATGACCGAGAAACCGGGCGTCGTTGCCGAAGATAAACGTTGCGACGGGGCGGAAGAAAACTCTAAGAGAGGGAATGAACCTTACTAAGTGTACCTTCGGAAAGTAATGCGAGAGACGGAGCTGAAGAAGTCGGCCACCAGATCGACTCTCTTTCTCTCCCACATAGGAAAGCATATATTCGACAGTAGCTGGACAAACAGCATCCTATCGTCCATTTTGTACGTTGGAAAGTGTAAGCTTCCAGCAAATCCTCAGTTCATTCGAGTATTTCCTTCCTGCTTGTTTCTGTGCTCCACAAATTCCTCCACGTGTAAACATTAAGATTCTCTGGGATACCCGTGTTTACGAGTTTTGTACAATAAAATGTCATAAATTAAGTTAATAATAGTCTTATTAGATAAATCCGCACTTTCTAACAACGTCTGTCACCATTCTCTAGTATCGCAATAGTATGGATATGTAACTAACAGTATTGAAATCATCGATAATTAAGTTGGGATTTTTATAGATCAAAAGTGTGGCGAAGATCCTTAAATTTTTAATTTTGATAGGGATATCCGATATGTCTCACCTAAGTGTATGGCATAGTAAGTGAATATTAAATGGGTCCGTGGAAAAGTTTGCCTCAAGTAAATTTTCGAATATTACAGTTTGAAGGCCAGTATACGCGGAAAAACAGGTTTGGACCTACTGACCAAAGAAGCATTGTGAATTAAAATATTGATATATCGACCATTGCTATGGAAAAGAGCTTTGAATATATGGAAACCCGTTCAACAGATATGCTCCCAACAGCCATAGATATGGAAGAGAATAATTATCAATATAATGTGGTCAAGACAACTATATCTTAGGTTGTAACAACCTTGATGTTTCTCCGTGTAGTTAACATGGTATAGGAAAGGTATCCAACATTCCAGCACTATATTTCGTCGCTCCAGAAATACTCTGTTAAAAGGACAAATTTAAGGAATATGAGCTGGAAGCACATTTCAATTCCGGCATTAAACTTTTTGTAATGTCACAGCTAAAATTTAATATACATGGTGTGTTAGACCTCCCGTACCACCCATTTAAAAGCTAAAGGAATGGTTATTATTACGTTTATAATTATTGTTCTTCTCTGCCTCTAGTGAACACATAGAAGCGGAATAAATTATATAATGCATTTTATTTGCTGACCTTAAAAATTACAAACTGCTACGAAATAATTGTTGAAAACGTTAACGACATTAACCTTTTAACGTCCAGAATACACGTTTCCCATGTACAACGTCCACCGCATATTTCAAAATAATATAAACAGATAGTTCGGAATGTAACTTATAGACTATTTTCGAGGGTGCTGTTTCGAATGGTGACTTCAAAATTTGAAAAAATTGAGTATTTTCCTGTGATTTTGGCAAAACTATGTGACAAAAACACATTTTTGAGGGTCATTTTTTTAAATTTCATTTTTCATGTTGATACTGTGATTTCTTTGACCGGAAAAGTACATAAAAACTGCATAAAATATTTGAACATAAGGATATCTAGGTGGGCATTTTTCATTACATCTTGAAATATCCAAAATGGCGGCTTATTCCGAGAAATTTTTTTGAAAATTTTGGCAGTATGGAAATATAGCATTTTAAACAAATTTTCAAGTAAACTATCTGTCTTATAAGATGTTTTTTGGTATGCTGATTACGAATCTGAAGTCAACGTTTTGAAATTCAAAATAGCTGACCTAATATGGATGACATTTATGAGAAACTTTGTAAGTTATTTCTTAATATGCGGAAAAATTTATATCTGTAGGATTTTGGGGTTACTGATTATGTATGTGAGGTAAAAATGTCTGAATTCAAAATTGCTACTAAAGATGATGTCCGCGGTGTTGCTAAGTTCAGTTGAAAATTTGTTTGCTATATTTCCATGCTGCCAAAATTTTAAAATAATTTCTTGGCAGTAGCCGCCATTTTGAATATTTCAAGGTGAAATAAAAAATACCTACCTGCATATCCTTTAAGTTCAAACATTTTATGCACTTTTTGTGTACTTTTCCGGTCAAAGAAATCTCGGTATCGACATGAAAAATGAAATTAAAAAAAATGACCCCCAAAAACACATATTTTCACATATTTTTGCCAAAATCAAAGGAAAATGTTGAATTTTTTTCAAATTTTGAAGTCACCATTCGAAAAAGCACCCTCTAAAATACATAAATAAGGCACATTCTGAACTGCCTGTATATTTTTTTCAGTTTGAAATATGCGGTGGAAGTTGTACATGGGAAACGTGCATTTTGGACGTTAAAGGGTTAATAACGGTAACAGCGACGATGATGATGCTGACGTGGTTGATGATGGCGATAATGACGATGTCGACAATGATGATGATCATGAGGATCAGGATGAGGAAGTCGATGAGGACGTTGACGAGTATACTCTAATTAAAACTGATGGACAATATACTCATGTTATATATAAAAATTATGCAAAACATCATTTTCCTAATAATAGTTACACTTAAAAAAACTACTTCAATTTTACTTTTTTCTTCGATTTTTCAACTCCTCGCAATTGTTATGTTTATCACGTCGAGCAGTTTCGTTCGTTGAAAATATCAATCTTTAAAATTCTATATCACTTAATTAATTACATATTACATTTAGTCTATAACTTAATAAATTTGACTAGCCTTGAAAACATCAACATGAATCCATAGTCAATTGACATCATCAGGAAGTAAAAAATAACTCTCTACAGCTCCATACTGATTATTAACGTAGTAAAGATTATACTAGAAATTACACTAAAAGAAAAAAATAATCGTTAAGGGGTTCCAGAGAAAGTTGTTTCATACGTTTTAGACAGTGTTAAAAGCGTGGATTTTTAAAATGTTTTTTTATTTTAAATAATTTAAATATAATTTGAGGGCACTCGATCTAACGGTGATATTTTTAATGTCCGGTTGCAGCCAGAAGCAGAGCTTTCAGACCGGACGCGCACTTTTTTAAATGGAACGTCAGGATTTTTTATTGCAGATTCTGACTCTAGTCGAAAAAATACAAAACTTGTGTAGCAAACATTTTTATGAAACATGTCAGTTATGTCCTTCAAACTGCGGTTAAGACGTTTATTATTAAAAAACAACGTAAGCGATAAGTCTCCTGTTACGTCCATGAGAGTTTTTCATTGTAGATTTTGATTCTTGGTGAAAAAATACATAACTTTGGTACAAAACATTTTTCTTTTTTAATGTCAGTTATGTCCTTTAAATGGACGTCAATGTGTTCCTTTTTGTCAAAAAACAACGGTTTTTTTATGTATCTGAGATTATTTGAAAAATGGTTAGTAATGGTGCAATAAAAAATTCTGTTCCATTTAAAAAAGTGCACTTCAGGCCTGAAACCCCTACTACCGACTAGAAACGGAAATTACAAATGTCACCATTAGTTAGCCCTGCTAGAAATTCCGTCTAAATATTCACCAATTTTTCGCGAATAAACGCGTGTACTGGACAGTTCGTGAATATTAAATATGGCAATTTTTCTGTACAAAATAAAGCCCCCCCCCCCCGATAATAGGAAAGTCCTGTTTCTAAAGAAACAAAAAATCTGACGTTGGTATAGCAGACTCCCAGTGGTGGAGATACAAATGACGGAACCATTCGAAAGATAAATTACAAATTATTTCCATCAAAATAATAAAATAAATATAACAATTTCAAGAAAATATAATAAAACAACCTATTTCTGTATTTAGCGACGATACTAGCGACGTTCTGATTCTAAAGAAACAAAAATATCATAATGTTGCATTTTACGCACCGAAAAAAGTGCGTAAAATCCAATTTTACGCACAGTGTTTAATAATGAAGCATTTTACGCACTGCTAAAAATGCGTAAAAGCGAATTTTACGCACACTGTGTTAAAAACGACTTTTCGTGTCTCTTCTTCACTGCCTCTGTCAGTTTCTTAATTCAATGTTGTCAATATTAACAGTATTCAGGTTCAATCCCTGTCATGGAAACCACTAATAATGTTTCTTCTGCTGTTAAAACTGAATGTAATTCATCTTTAATAGATTGTACAAATAATTTGTCAATGTTAAACGTGGAAAATGTTACAACCAACTCAGCTGATTTGATTGTGCCACTAAGGCCCCGAGTAGGGGCTGTTCGCAGCGTTACGCGCCTGATCAGAGTTTTTATTAATTTCTATTCAGGAACATATAAATAAATTAATTATTCAGATTTTTCACCAAATTCTGGTAACTTATACTCCCATCAGGAGTAAAAAACGTATCGATATGATTGCATAAAATTCCAAAATATGTCGGAAATATAAAAAAAGAAAGCAAGACAAAATGGTGGTACCTATATATATTCACTTCTTCTTGAAGTTTTGAGAAGATTATCTTCTATCGCATCGGAACTGATATTTTTCAAGACCGATAATATAAAATATTACACGTATAAGCTTGTTTACAAACTGTGTTTACATGATCATTTACATTCTTTGCATAATTGTTCAAACTCTTGACAAGTGTAATTGCGTTGAAACGTTGATCAAATCTCGGTTTTCGTGGTTGCAAAATCTTTCTCATTGCTAACTTAAGTATCTTTTCGGGGCCGTGGTCGCATCTTGCCTTTTGTGAAAAATCTCGAACTTGTTATCAGATACACGAAACGTCGTGAAAGCGCAACCGCCTAAGGTTACAGTCCTTCACATGGTAATTTCGTACACCCCGAAGTGTAACAAACTGCTGTTTGTTGTTTCTTATTCTGACAATTTTGAATATTTTAAAGTTATACCAGAGTCTTTGACCCCGCGGCTTGCAGCAATACAATGTTCGGCCAAGTATTAGATATATTTCAAGATATGCTTTTTACCTTATATATTTAACCTTTAGAAAGCCGGAAAACGCTTAGAGGCGTAAACAAATTTTTTTAGTCTTTTTTGTAAAATTTAAATTGCTTTTAAATTTATGTCTAAAGGTTATTGATTCCTCCTAATATTTCCGTATCTAACAAAAATATATTCAACATGGAGGATGAAATATGGTTAACTTTTCCAAATATTTTTAGTTTGGATGTGAATTCCATTTGAAACTTAGATATAGGAGTTTTAGAAGTCACTAGTTAGAGATAAAAAACCTGGATTTCGAGGATTCGCCACTTAGCGGTGATTTTTGCTACTATTAGAAGGATACTATAAAATAGATCGATAAAATCTCAGCAATATGAAAAAATTGTTGGATGAAAAAATAAATTGTAATGTCGGTTGATGGTGCCATCCATAATGTTTTCGAAGCAATAATGATACAAATTGACTTTATTTAATCAGGTAAAAGATAAAACATGTTAACCACAAAATAAAATAATGCATTTGAATGTTTCTTTTTTTTTGTAAATGTTGAGATATGGCTTAAGTACCTGACCGGGATACGCCTCTAAGCGTAAGTGATCTGACTCGTCAAGATCTTAACTTAGTTTGGACCTAACTTAGGAACCTTAAACAAAATTTCTATAAAAAAATGCGATTTGCAGATTTATCAAAACCCCGGCACACTAAAGGTTAAAAAATGCTAATTCTTAAGCCACTGATTTAAAAATTAAAAACGAGCATTATCAAAATTTCTCCTGAAGGGGCCATCCTCAGAGGTAGGTATGAATAAAAAATATGTTTTTAAGAGTACTCGTATTTTATTTACACTGGTCTACTAAATTAAAATCTGCACTTGGAAATATGGAATAAAATGCGGATTGAAATTAAAATTATCTCATGTATACTTGAAAAAAAAAATATTTTAGATTAATCTAACTGTAATTAGTATGTTATTATTACTTCAAATTGTTGTGCTATTTTTATCGAGAATGTAGCCATTTTTTCCATTAGAAACCTCTATAATAGAGAGCCCAGATTTGTTTGATATTTCGTTACTTGTAGATATTGACATACATTTAAGTCCTCGTTTATGAGACACACCAGAGAATTCTAGCTAGCTTATGTTGAAATAGTGTGTTATTTTATTAAATATTATGTTGTGAAATCATTACTATTATATTAAACAATATCGCTAAAAAATTAATGTGAATGAAAGATAAAAAGTTGTTGTAAAATAATTTCACAATGTTGGTGATTTTTGTTCTTCGATATATTGGTGCAAATCGCGTCATTAAATTTCAAGATTCGCATGCCATTATTAAATCGTTATATCTGACATAATGTTTTCCAATTCATTTATATATGGAATTTCGTTTCATAACGACATACGCACAGCGATGGCGTAATTTTGCGTACACATTAGTCAGTCACGCACTTCCAATAATTACGAAAACAGAATCACGTGCTCTTAACACTGCAAAGGCTATTCTTAATGGAGTCGATTTTCACGCAAGATACGTTCCATGATAATCACCATCAATCATCTCTCAGCGCGAAAGTACTGAAGAAGGATAAATTATAAACTTCGGGATTAAATTTAATTGCAGGTATGCAATTCTCTTTATTTTATATTATTCCACCATCTGACATTTTCTGCTTCAATATCAAGGTCTTAAAGGTAGCCGCATATACTGTGGAGACTTATAGTAAATAGCGTGGTTCGCATTAAACCTTAGTGATCTAAGTCACTTGCGATAAAGAATTTGGAGTTCACCACCTTTATGTTGCTTTGATTACACATTTTATGAACATCCTGAGCACTAGTTGGCTCGTTTCTTCATCGCCAGGAAGGCGCGATGTTGCTGCAGGAGCCCATTAACGTTCTGACACGAAGTACATTTTTCGTTTGGACTTAACGATGGTCATTTAAGTCTGAATAATATGATGGAATGACTGTGGCACATTTCATGAAAACCGTCCAGTTTGTTGACAAGTTGTTATATTGTGCTTTTCCGAAATTATAAAACTTTATCATCATTTCAACTTATTACATTCTTGAAACAGCTCTCTTGAGTCCTCTTGCCACAGGCAGAAACCATTTGCGTCAAGTGGAAATCTAGCTACCGCAAATGGAATAATCCTCTTGGTCATATAAGAAGAGGATTTCTACTTGCGGCAAGGGGTTTCCGCTTGCAACAAGAATACGTTTTAACATTGCACATCTCGTGTCAGTAAAGGTCAACATCATAACGATGATTTATTCCATCGTCTGTAGTGGAGACTCAAATACTGGGAAGTTATTCGACGCTCATTTTAATATACATTTCTGTTGGTCACAGTGACAAATCAGAATCTATTGGTCATTGACATAACGGTCACCTTATCGATCTTCTGTTTAGTGAACCCATAATAATAAAATTGTGAAGGTTGTTCCCTTTACTGGTTAACTTAATTAACGCATACAAGTAATCCTATTTGGTACAGTACAAATATTTGTTACTTTATAAATTATTCTTCAATCTCATTTATATTTATGTTACGGGGCTATCATACACACATACGTACAGTGATTTGAAGGTTTTTTGGGTATGATAATATTTTGCACTTGTTCACCCACAAACAAAATATAATGTTTTCTTTCTAAGGTTGCGTTCTAATATTGTCATTTTGAAACAGAGGTTTCATACTTTCGCTTGTTTCTTATTTTTTACTTGTTCTTTCTCCTATAACCTCTTTACTATTGAAGTAATTGATTATGTCTACTCAATATAGACTAAACTTAGATAATATCCTTCTTAGGGTAGATTATTATACTGTTATTACAATTATATGATTATTGTACTGTTTCAGTGAGATATTAAATAAGCTCTTGTTGAACAAACTTTATAATTTATTAAACTCATGTCATCCTCGTAATCACTTTTAAGTCACGTGACCACTAAGGTGAATTCAGATCTCCCTATTATCTATGCTGCTAAATCTTTATAAACCTTCTAACTGATCTTCTTAGACCTAGTATAATCCTTATTTGGTCTAGAAATATCTATACTCACGCCTATCATTAAGATCTAATTTGATCCGAACTGATTTTCTAATAGGTCTGTTAGGTACAATCAGCCGTTAAGTACGGTTGAATAAATGTAATAGAAATAGTAGCATGATCTTCCTGCAGGAATTATGGAATTTGTGAAATTATACCCAACTATCAATACCTCAACGAATTACACAATTGAAGGATAAACTAGCCCGTTTGCTTATATTTTTCTAACTACTATAAATTGTCCGTCCTAGGCTAAAATGTCGAATGAGATTTAAAGAGCGCGTGGAAGATTCGACTCCGTTATGGCCAACTCTCATAAGTATATTGTTAATCAAGCTGTCTAATGTATGAAACATTTGTTAGTATGTCTAGTTAAGATATATGTCGGCAATTTTTATTCCCTCCTATAAGGATTACGTTCAGTTCTTGTATGAGATGTGCAGACTCTTCATCTTTAAATTATTCGCAAAGATTGATGTAGGGCACTATAACGTAACCATATAGCTGTCTGTCGGAGAAATCACTGCTTTTTATCGTCTGTCAAGTGTTGCTTATCGCTGATTACCAATCGATCTGCGAAACGCATTATTCACATAACCCCCTTTACCCATCGATCATCGAATTACTGGCGTCGGAGAAAATGCACTTTGCTGAGCGCGATGGTTTACTACTGGGCGGTGCCTTCCAGAATCCATGTAATTTTCTCTGAAATTGCGGACGGACGTTAATTTATGTGGAGGTTTGATGATATTTCCAAAATTTATATGTGATGATCAAGGACGGTTAATGTTCGAAACTTTTAATTTCTTTCGTCAAATATTTGATCGCGAACATTTTTCTTCTTCATTTTATGTGTAACATCTTTTTCCATCCTTCACTTGAATTATCTGAACCTAATTAGTATTCAAATATAGTTTAACCTTGTCTGGTATTATGAAATACATTTTTGTAGATGCACACAATAAACATGTCATTGCATCCAAATGCATCATGTAGATTATTATCTTCACGAATTACAACAATAAATGTTCTCAACTTATCGCGCGACTATCAAACAAAAATATATATTTATTTAAACGATCAAATATTCACAACCTTTAATCATTTTAATTAAGTAAAGAAAATCATCATCAGGTTAATTAACTCTTATAGGTAAAAAATGTTGGTTCAGTGTTTTACAGGAGCCAGACAATCATTTTAATAAAGGTGTTTAATTCATGATTATTGCACCTATTATCAGCAGGTGAGAAATAAGGAACTGAATTTTTCTCAGAAACTGCACAAAAAATGACAAGGATTTTCATACAAATATTCCAAATTATGGTGGAATGAGATATATAATAGTGATACAATCCTGTCGGCGTAAAACAATGGAGAAAGTGTTTTAACTTAACTCCAAAATAAGGCAGTCATGAAAATAATTCACACAATATTAAGCATCATAAAAGTAATTTCAGGATCAATTATTACGTACTCTTCAATTTACCGAGTCGTTCAAGATGATTAAATGTTGTCGATGCAATTTATTGAAAGTTAAAATTCTTTTCTAACAAAATTACACCTGAAAATAAAAGTGAAAGCTTCCTATAATTAGACTATGATTATATGGGCAAAAAATCCTTGCAATTTCTAAAATCGTTCTTAACAAAAGTAAACAAATCGATTATAATTCGATAGGTATCGTTATCGTCGTTACGTATAGATTTCCAGGCATGATCTGTGCAAAAATAATTTCATTTCACCGACATTTGATGCTTTACTACTGGGCGGATTTGAGCCATTTACACGTGAGTTATGTCGAACTGTAAATTATCAAAATCGACTGCCGGCCATTTTGTCTAACGTAAATATAAAGTAAATTATTACGCTCTCAGCCGTAAATTGCTCGTAACTAGTAGATTTCTCGTCGCTAGTCGTATATCAAAACCCATCGAAAGAATTCAACTATATGACGACGATGGGCGTCGATAACGATAATTATACGTTCTGAATTTCTTTGCAAAATGTTGGCGTGTACAACGTGTGAGAATTAACTACACTTGCGAGATGGTTAAGTATCCTGATGGGTAGAATTCTCACTGATGAGAGTAAAAAGTAAAAATGAGAAAGATGATGGAAAAGAAAACGTATCGTTTTAAGTATTAGGAATTACCCATAACATGCATACAATTATCTACGTGTACTTTACCGAAGTAAAGTATAATTATTCTTTGTTAACATTACATTATCTTCGGTAAATTTTACTTTAGTAATAATGGCTAGCTTAAAATAGTTATAGTATCTTCAGTGAGTAATTTAGAAATCATTTAAAAATTAAATTGTTACCTAGGAAAAGTATGTGAATATTTGTATGATCTTAAAAATTAATCTTTCAAACTTTTTTATAAATATTTTTCATGAAACTCTCCGTTATAAAGATCTTCAACTGCATTTCATTTAATTTTCATTACTAAATTTGTCATTTGGTATTGCAAAAAATCATTACACATTTTATTTAATTTATCATCTGTAAACGTGGTATTCTGGGATGGCGTATGATATTGATGAGTAATATTAGGTTTTCTTCTTGTTTTATTTATCCGTTTCAAAATTTAATATTAACATATTTTGTGTACTTAATACATTTACACGCGAAAAGAAAACTGTTTTCTTCAAAAATTAAGTTCAAACTAAGCACATTTAGTGTCGACTGATTTTAAGTTTTTTGATAAATTACAAACCTTCAAATTTATAACAGATAGAATCTGATTTCATTGAACTTTTTAGCAGAATTCAGTTAGTAAGAACTCAGACAATCACTGAGAGAAATGTTTGTTTACAGTTAATGTAATAGCTTCATAGTAAAGCTATGAAGAATTTTGATTTTGATCTTAAGGTAAGATGCTTTATCCTGAAGTTATCGTAATCTTAGATTCGGTTAAATTTGTTATGTTAATAGTTCATATAAGAATTTTAAAAATTAATATTGGGATGATTACGTGAAATGTAATGTATTTATGTGCTTGCAGTTTCAGAATTTAAGTGACAGAATTTAATGTAAGATTTATTAAGAGTTAAAGAACGCTCATTGAATGTTAAAATATACGAGTTAATATACAATAACATTGCAGGAAAGTGCTGGTATTTTCATCTCAAAGTTACCTGTCGGTTTTGACTTTACAGTTACTATTATAATTTTACAGTTTTTCTAAGAGCCTCGAAATTCGCTTACATTAACTATTAGTAAATAGTTTTTCACAGGGTATCTTTGTTATGTGATGTGTCGGTGATCACTAATCCCAGAGTGTCAAAATCAACAAGACAAATATAATACATGGCACCATGAGTATTCATCACATGAAAACTAAACATAAGAAAATTTAACATACAATAAACTCAGCAATTAGCAAATTCAGCACACAACAAACTGAATAACTAACAAATTTAATAAGACACTTATTATTGTCGTATTTTGCTTTCTGACTTGTTACAAAATGCAATGGGATTTTCATTTGCTCATGAACAATAATAATTTCAAAAAAATACTAATCTACAATTTAATATATACTCATATAAATGCACTACAACCGATTTCTTTACACATGAATTCTATGTCAGTTTGTTCATAAATATATATTCAATTACACAGGCTAACATGGTATTGATATTCGAAAGTGAAGGATCATTTCGTAGGTAATTTTTTTAGTAGAATGCGGATCCGGGGTCAAAATTAACCAAGCACGTCAGGATTTTGAAATATTCGCGGTTGTATACACAAACAATTGAGTTTTTGGCTACTTTTGAGGTTATGAACAGAAGACATAAATAAAATTTATAGAAATTGTTCTATTAGTTCGATGATTTATAGAATAGTACAAGTTTTTTTCCTTACTATGGGATTCGCTGTGTTCAATTACGACTTTTGTACACAAATATATGCCAATTGAAAATTCAATGTCACGAGACCTGTAAAAATATAAAATTTGGACATGTATAACTAAAACTATTTTTAGATATTTTTATTTAGGAATTTTACTTAGGTAATTTATTACAGTCAGTGATTAGTATTTAAATTAACTCCAATACATAGTTAAATTTTTGAAACGATTTGTTAATTTCATATTTGTAATTATTTTATCTACTTGAAGATATTTAATGCAATTAATGAAACGTAGTTGAAGTTCAATTGCACTAAATAGAGTAGTTATAAACAAGTTAAAGTATGACTACTTATCAATCATTATTTTCTTAAATTAGTTCAAATCTGTACAGTTTTGTATTACACTGCCCAGCTTGGCTATGCCTTTAATGCAGGAAATACAAAAATCTCATGCAATAATTCAAACAACTATAAAATTAATATAGTTAAAAATAGGGTCTGAAACGTCTTGTATGCAGATAAAAAATATTAATTGCTGGACAATACACATTTTTCTATACTCATACATTCAGAGTCGTTAATCTTAAGCCAAGATGTTTTAGTAGTAATATCGATTCTGCAGAATCGACGTAAAATCCAGAAAAAAATCATAATCGTCGAAAATCAATATAATAAATAACTATCCTTTTAGTATGTTGTTAATAATATTTGTGTATCGTTTCCGTCTGACTTTCTGTAGATTCATTAAAACTGAAATGTAAGAATTTGTTACCCTTTTCAAGTTGTCTTGAACAGTGAAAGGTTTGCAACGAACGAACGCTATGTAAAATATTAAAAAATGCATCTTTATAAAACTGCTATGTAAATCACACTATAAAAGTGTTTACAAATTTAAACAAAAATATATGTCAAAATAAAGTATATGTAGATGTATCTCAACTCGATACAAACGTGTCGAATAGCTTTTATTTTTAACATAGTTTTTGCATTACGGCCCAAAATTTTGATATTGATATTTAAGATTATACATTATAATGTATATATGTAACAAAGTATTTTTGAGAATATTCCTTAACTAATTTTATCAAAAATATTGCTTATAAATTACTTACGATTATTAAACACGAATGACAATGACCAAAACTTTTCTCTCGGGACCAGTTTAAAAATGTCAGTGACCTCGAATTATGACGTTACTATATAGAGTCTCCAGAGACCGATTTTCGAACAATTAATATAGTGTCAAAAATCACATCGAATATCTTGTTCGACTCTATCAAAGAGTCATAAAGTGTGCTCTTTCTCTATAACCCGCATACGAAGATTGAAATTTATCAGGCACCTATTTTCTACGCAGTGACAAAGAATAGAAAGGTATATATCATATGGCGCCGGCGAAAGAATGCACTTTTATCTACAAAACCTTTATCGACGAGCCTTTCACTGTTGTCCACAAGTTTTCACTATTGCAGCTCGACATATAATTTTGTTTCAGACAATAGGAATCCGTCCATCAAAAAGCGTCAAAGGCTTATTGTACTCGAAAGATGCTGGCCTCTAGCGTTGAAAAGTCGTCATGATGAATTGGAGAATATATCCACTCACTAATTCTAACATTCCGCCTTATCATAGATTCATTAATTGTCTGAAGATTCTTCTTAATGTTCTGGACACAAATTGTACACGATGTCCATCAATATAAAATATTTGTTCCTAATTGAGACTACCGCTTAGTTAATCATGAAAAACTGTTCATTTTTAGTCATTAGTGATGTATAGCTTTTAATAGTGTCGGATGTTAACATTTGTGATATTGACATTCAAAAATGTAAACAAGTTTTATTTATAATTGGTTTATTTATGTAAGTTGCAACTACTATACTCACAATATCACAGATTGAAAAAAATGTGGTCCGTACTTTGAACTAATGTCTTTTGAGGAACTAAGTACTATGAAATCAGCTTAGCTTAAACAAACTGCCATTTCACCCTTAAACAAATTGCAAAAATAAGGTATATTGCATTCTTCTTTTGAATGTGGATCATATAATCATCAGAAACTAACCTTTGAAGCGAGATTAGACGTGCTTCATTAACTTGGATGCAGTTGGAAAAACTGGCACTTCAAAAAATTACTATCCACTTGTCGATGTTTTTATTTTGTTATGTGTCGGTTTTTTGAATATCAGCTTTATGACTGTTGGTTGTTTTATCTATCAGCTTTTTGATTTGTCAATTTTTCGACCGACACCCATCAACTTTTGATCTGTGTGTGGTCCATTTGTATCTATCAGGCATGCTTGGTGAAGTCAGATCAGATCCAGATCAAAACATACACCCTAAAACCACATATTTATTAATAAATATTATCGCCTACTATAGCGCATTTTAATTTCATTTTGTTCACAAAACTGTTCTTTCAACTGACCTTAACTGAACAAAACTGTGGTAGTAAATAGTAATTTTAGAGTATCTATTTTTTTGTGCCATGTTAACTCTCGCAAGAAAAAGAAATGTTTTCAAGAATATTTATTCTAGCTTTAATTTATGTAAATTTTAAGAGGATATGCTGTCCAACTCACACGGTCTTTAAAATCACCTAAATTCTAATTTTTGTATAAACAAACCAGTCCAGAAGTGCTGATAATACCAAATCCAATAACAGACAAATGTCATAAATATTCGAAAAATTAACCATTTAAACGGGCATTTTGTAAAATGTCAAAAAACAATTAAAAGGTTGAATCGCGAGATGCATAAATTATGAAGCAAAAATGGGACGACAGGATTAAAGATTTCTTCGAACTTGTTTTAAGTGCACTTTGGCGCTTGAAGCGTTTAATGTTCACGCGGACGTAGATAAACTCAAACCATTTTTCAACTCGTCTCGATATCTCCGGTCTTTGACCGTTTCCATGTGCGAGCAGGTCGATTTATTTCGGTGGTGTGTCTCGCACCTTACCGGGAAAGTAAAAATTCTGTCGGCTCACGTCTGATAAATTGTTTCGCATAACACAGCCTGTATTTATAAGCGCAATGCAAAACATTAATTTTCTACGCTTTAAAGGAAAGAAATTAATTACTGTTTCATAAAATTTGAAATGACCTTTTCCCTATTGGACATATTTTTGTTTGTAATTTAAGTGTTTTTACCAACACTTTTAGAAAGTAAATATTTTTCAGAGATCTTTGTATCAGATGAAAAATAGAAATAAATGCAAATATAGTTTCTTTAATTACCCAAATTATTTTCGAGATTTCAATTGTAATAGTCAGTGTATAATGACATCCTGAGAAGAAATCTTGTCAAGCTGCTTTTATATTTTAGACATGCTTTGTGGAGCCCGTCTTATTAATACCTGGCCAGGTATTGATCATTATATATTAATATATAAACATTTTTTAGACTTTTTTCAATAATTCTTGCTTCGCAATGAAACTTTATTGTATTTATAAAACTGAATGTTTTGTCACCAACAGACTAGGGCGTATTCATAATCAGTCATAATCCGACAGCATTATATTGACATGATAATTAGTGATGAACGTGCCAAACGATGTTGACGGAAATTCAATATAACATTATGACAGTGATTATCATGCTCCACAGTTCACTTTCGAAGGTTCTGCATCACCACATTCTTCACCTGTCAACGTCTTCATAATCAACTTCCCCTATCACCATCTTACGATGTGTGTGCAAAAAAATCGTTGTGAAGTGTCTTTGCATAAAAAAATTGTTACATTTAGAAAGAGTCTATTAGTCTTATTTCAATAAGGATAAAAAACCATTATAAATGTTCAAATATGATATAAAAATGTTTACACACTATTTTCAAGGCATGGCATTTGAAAAATCAACCTACAAAAGATTATCTGACTTTTCTATTAACTACGAAACTTACAAATTTAGTAGGGTATTTCGTTTTATCATAAATGCTATACTGATTTGTACTATTGATTTAATGGTAAAGTTCCTCCTCATAAGACAAACTACAAAGTCTGCAAAGCTATAATTATCTGTTATTTGTAGTTTTCAAACATGATCACGAGATATGTGTACCTATGAATTTTATTAAGGAGAAAAGTACATGTCAAATAATAAATAAATTCTGTTTAAAACTGTAGAAAATGTTATTTCCGCGATTTGTTTTGAGATTTTCAGGTTCGTGCAGAAGATATACTTATAAAATTGAGGGTCTCCAAGCAATAACCGGGAAGGCGCTCGAAACGCAGGATCGGACAGTAGATAAAGCCAGAAAAAATGAATTTGCGAAAAATGGATTTAAAAAAATACTATCATATAGAGAATTAGATTCTACACCAGATTTGTATTTGACATTTTTTATTCGATGTCAAGGTTACGAGAAAAAAAAATAAAAACTGTAAAATATTAGTTCCGAAATATCAATAGATTTTAACACACAACTTACATTTTCTCGTATATGAAGTCATGAATTGATTTGTCAAAAACACAGTACAAAGTTTGTAAATTGTGTTTATACAGCTTAAGACACACATAAGTATGAATGTTTACAATCTAACGATTCCATCGCCTTCATTAAGAGGGAGTTTTGTGTAACATGAAGTCAAATTTGACTGTAAAAAAGTGGCTCAATCAACACTCATTTAAGGTGAAATTAAAACAAGATATAGGCATAAATTAATTGGATTGATTCCGGCCATCTAGCAAAATAATCAGTAACGATTAATAACAGTTTCTTTTTTATGGTGATCTTAGAAGTGGTTTTAAAATATAATTTAGTTTCAATTTGCAAAACACGCATATTATATTTCTAAAAATGAGTAAATAAACATTTATTAATGGAACGAATTATTTCTCAAAATTAGTAAATCAACTTTGATCCAACTACATAATTACTTTGAACTAGTTTAGTTACTGGTTATAAAAAATAGGGAATTTATCTACTTATTACCTATTGATATTTAAGCCATATAACGAGCAACCGTAAATATAATAACTTTGTAATATTATTACTTCGACCCAGACCTTAGTTCTGTGGGAAGTATTGAATTTGGTCACCACGGGCATAAAAATTACCCTATAGTTTTTCACCAAATGTCGACGGTTCACGCCCTAAGGAACCCAAATCAACAATAAAAGAAGTTATGTCCACGATCTTGTACGTACGTACGTACGTCCGTACGTCCCGTTTTTTTGTCTCGCGAAAACTCACGTACGAATAAGCGAAATGACATAATTTTTTTTAAATACGTGTCTTGGCATACCTTAGATCTGACTAGACTTTGGCGCAGATGCATCCGTGCATTACTAAAAAACATTAGCCCCGATTACGTTTCTACGTAGTTTTTTGCATTTATTTTGTAAAAATACAAATTTGATTAAAAAATTTGATTAAAAAATGTTTCAAACAAAAAAGATAGAGCATTAATTTCTCTAAAAAAAAGATTGTTTGCATTTACCTTCCTAAAGCGAATGGTAATGCCATAAAAACCGGTTAAGATGCTTATGACTATTATCTGAGGAAGTATTGAATTTGGTCACCACGGCAAAAAAATTATCCTTTTGTTTTTCATGAAATTTCGACGTTTGGAAAATTAAACCAGGGACCGTTCGATTCCTCTGAAGACTTCGCAATGTTAATTTTAAATCTTGAAACAATCCCATTATAATGAGGCCACGTGACAACTAACTTTGCTTTACTCTTATGCTTATTTCAAATAGAAATGTAGATTATTGTAGACTGTTGAAGAACATGCTTACCAATAATAATTTTTTATTGCTATTAAGTGGCTCGTATTGCATTTTAAGTCTTCGAATTTAATTTCGATTCAAGCTCCAGTTGATACAAAATAACCACCTGAAACTAAGGTAAATAATTTCATATCTGGAAAGAATTTCCTCAAACGAACGGTGGCAATTCACTCCATACAGTCTGGATCAATTTTCTGTTTAGTGTGGGTTCCTACTCCTTAAGTGTGCAATTTCACTTCAAGAAATTTAGAGTAATTTTCAGGTTAGGTTGGTTATCGTCATATTCTGTTACTCACTTATTAAGGTAAATTATTGGAGGAACATAGTTTAAAATTATATTAACGAGGTTTAAAATTTCAGGAATTTTAAGTAACTTTTGTTTTTTCATAGAGGGTTACATTTAATACAAGTGCTAGAGTAGTGAATCTGCAGTTTATATGACAATATCTCCCCTAAACATATATTTATAAGCTTGTCTCATTATATTAAAGCGATTCGGAAAAATTAAAGTTTCAAATATAGGAAGGTGCTAAAAATGGAAGATAAAAAGTAAAGATAAAAAGAATTGTACTACAATATTGTTGATGTAGGAACTATATAACTACTTAATAACTAAGGAATATAAGTAAATTCTACAGTAATTGTGACAGGATGTAGCAAATATAAAAATTTAGTATTGACTTCGTTTACGTAATCAAAATCAATTAAAATAAATTAAAAACATAATTATATTAACAATTTACCTTTTTCTTTTGCAATATGGCTAGCATTTGATTCAAAGTTTATGTTATTTAAAAATCTCGGACTTCTCCAATCGATTCTTTGCAACCTTACTTCCAATAACTTAAACGTTTTTAACTTAATATCATGACCTCCACAAGTCACGTAAACATAGAATCAGAAATAAATCACGAAATCATCGTGCCGAAAGTTGATTTTCAAGTATTCAGTGAAAAAGAAATATCTGAAAACCGCAGGAGCGCGCACATGGGTATCCTCCTCCGATGCTATCGAAGTGCCTTAACGATCTAGCCAGAGCTTTCACTGAATCGATCCGAAACGGTTTCGGACATGCCGATTTGCATACCCGCATTTGCATGAGTTCTTTGATTTCTCCGGGCTATCGGAAAATCTGAAAAGCAAGTAAAAAAAAACGATCACTCACTAAGAGCGTACCTTCCCAAGGATTTTTGGAATGCGATCCAATTTGCGTTAACGATATCTGGAAAAGGCGATTACGCATGCCTACTAAAGTGTATCGATAAGTCGATTGAAAACATTCCAAGGTAGTAGCAGTGGTCCCACCGATTGAATCGTTACGCACTCTTGTCCTTGGATCATGAAAACTGCATGATCTGGATCTTGCCATCCAGATCAAGAAGAAATTTATGCTTATTTTCACGGATTTCATTTATGTCTTTCATTTGACAGTTTGATAGTTTGACCATTTTTGTTAAATTTTTAAGCATTATTATTGTTACATCAAGGTACAAATATTCCCTTTCAAGTACCTCTACGCTTTTCTGTAAATGTTTTTTTTTTTTGTTATTTCAGTATTTTAAACCCTGTTCGATTGTAATGCTTAGTATTCTGCGCTTCTGTAAATAGCTTCGAGTGAATTCTAACTCTTTAACAGCATTTTTACTCCATGTAGATTTTTTAGAGAGTTTACATATCGAGAAGCGATTTATTAAATTGATCTAACGAAGAATAAAAGAAACATCAACAGATGAGCAAAAACGTTAAATCTCAAAAATATGCGAGAAGAGATTTGGACTAAATGTTGCGACGAAGACTCACAAATGTCACAAACTAGTATGGTAATTTAGAGTATACGTATAGTCAGGTAATAATAAATAATAAATTATAAATAACACGTAAAGGTACGAAAAGTAAGATCTTCTAAACCGGATTAAAATACGTAAATTTTGCAGTAAAATTTTTAAATGTGTGTTTGAAAAATCGAATTTTAATTGTGACGAAATTTTGAGGAACTATGACCAATTACTTACAAGAACTGTGAACTATTACGCCTATACTAGTCATTAGTTTTATAACTGTGGGTATACTTTTATTACTGATTTAGTTTTCACTCTTGCTAGATACTTTCATGAATTTTACGTTTCATTTTGTCAAAAGAAAGGTAACTATTTTGGGCGAATTTTATGATAATAAATTTTGGCGTATATTTCTATGCAGTTTTCAAAGATTACTAATTAGAAATATAAAAAATTGTAATAAAATGAATACAATTTAATTTCATTTTACATCTTAATTACAACGACTATATTCCATAATTACAATATTAAATCAAGTTTCATTTGAAGGGAGTAAAGATTCGTTTCAATGAATTAATTTTAACTCATGATTATCAAAATTAGTACTACATTTCAATTGTAATAAATTTAATTTTAAAATTAAAAATATTCTTTAAGATCTAAATAAAAATATGTATTTGCGTACTTTCATTGGAATATTACAGTTAATTCTATTTGTTAATAATGTTTTAATATTAAGTTTACTAAAAGTAGTTCTACTATAATGTCATTAATTAATAATAGACGTTTAGAAAAGTCCACATTAATTCAAATTTTATATTCAGAAAGTAGTGACACAAATATCTTCAGAACGAAAGCGATATCATTTCACTTTTATTATTTTTGTCATCTCATATACGCCAATTAATGTAAATTAGTCAAGAACTTTAAAAACTAAGTAACTTATTTTTACTTTCACCAATAATAAAAAAAAAAGCAGTAAGCACCGCACTTTGAGGAACCCTTTGAGAGTCTCGAAATCGTCACAGGATTTTCGGTCGAATTCGGTCGTTCCAAAGTAAACTGTCCTAAAAACACGCTTTTTAAGATTTTATCATCACTTTCACTAAGGTTATGAAGGGGCCCGGAAATATATGTTTTGTCGATTTCTGTTTCACACGTCGATCCTTAAATTAAGTTCCATGGCTCGTAAGAGTTTGCAAGAAACCGGAATAACGAGTTTCGCCGAAAGTCTATTGCTTTTGGAGGCATGTATTTGTGATTTCGATGATTGGACTAAGCTGCCACAGTACCGTTATGATCGTTGTTGCGGTTTCTCGAAAGAAAAATGATCCAGAGTATACGATCGCCATCTGAGTCAAGGTCTCGGTAGGTAACGGAATCGGTCCGATCGTTTAAATCCGTACCAGAAATCCCAGAATACATTGTTCTTTTTCCCCTTTCTCCTGTTACCTGGTAAACACATTACTTTTTATTAATTCCTTTTTGTCATCAATTAAGAGATAAAGAGACTTAAAATTTCGGCATTTAATAGTCGCATAATTTTAACACTAATGATCATATAAAGTCAAAATATTGCTTAATTTACAAGACTTATGCGATTGTAAAGATGAAAATAATTAATAGAGCTAGTAATTATCTAGAATAGTCACTTTTTAATTGTACTGATTTATTTGTTGAGAAATTAATTTTGACATTTTGTTTGGTCGACTTTTGTATAATATAATTCTCATCCAGATAAGATCATGAAATTAGGGATAGAGGATGACGTTTCTGTTTAGCATCTCTGAATAAATCTTAAAAAATAATGCACCAGCGAAAACTTAGTTGCGTAAACCAAATGACTTAGTAGTGCTTTTAGGCAGACAATTTTTAATTGCTCGCTTTCGATGGGATAACTGTACATTACTAAAGCCATATATTTTGGAAGGAAGAAAGCGTTACCGCAGCCTTCTTTGATTACTATTTCATTTCTTAGACCTACTGAACACTGACGATATTTAATAACTCTCTAAATAATGACTAGTCATTGATACCTTCAGTACTTACGAGTTTTAGGATTTAAACGATACATAAAAGATAATGATAACTGTTTTTACTCAGATTAGTATATATGTAAGACATGGGATTGGTATCCCAACTAAAATGATCTAGATCTTAATATTTTGATCTGGTTGGAATTTAAAACAAACATGTTCTAAAAACTGTTTGAAAAAACTAGTATCCTTAATAACAAAACTAGGCTGTGGATTGTAATCGCAGCATGAATACAAAGCATCGTTGATAAAACAAATCAAAGTATGTTTTAGTCTTAACTCAGAAATTTACTTACAAAATATTACAAGGAAACTCTTTCTTTAACTTTAAACACTAAAATATATGTTTACTATCATTAAAGAAAATCCTTATTTCCTTTTCTTCCATTTTGCATTAATTTATAATGAGAAGTTTATTGAAGTTAAAAATACGGATATTAAAGCGCTTTTGTCATTTATTTTCACGCAAGAACGTTTTCCAAATCTAAATCTAAAATAAAGATAATTAAGTTTATGTCCTTTTAACACAGCATAACCATTGGGTCGACACACTGTGGGGAATTACGTGTAGAGCTTGGTTCAAATTGTGATTAAGGCGAAACTACTCGACCGATTATAACGTATTTATTTTCAAATTTCGCTAATAGAATTTGGAAAAACATTGTCCAGTTGCATTTTTTCAAAATCACACATCGAATTAGAAAAACCACTAATATTATAAAAATTTTCTCAAAAACTGCTATACTAGTTCTTGTGCTTCTTAATTCGTTTAATTAAAAAATTGTTATTGTCATAAAAAATGTTACTAAACACTAAACAAATATGTCAGATATATACGTGCTTTTTAATTTTTTAAACAGCTTGTCCGCTGAAGGGTAAAAAATTGTTTACTCCTAATTATATTTAAAAACATTAAATTCTGAAGTATTAATAAGTAATCGTTGACTTTTCTCATACCTATTTGTCTGCATTATTACACCATTAATATTTAAATTTAATTTGTTCTAAAATTGTTATAAAGAAACTTGTAGTTTTATTTTTAAAAAAGAACCCTTCAGCCTGATTAATGTTTGATTTTCCTAATAATTTTTACTGAGGAATGTTTATTGTCACTGATGATGAATCCGAGGATAGATTTCCAAAATTCAAAATGACGAATTCAAAATATGAGAAAAAAATTTTTTCTTTAATTTTGTTCTGAAATATATATTAGGGGTTTGTTACTTAGGGCCGCGGAAGACTAATGAGTTTTGAATTTTAAATGCTGTGAAATAACAAATTCAAAATTGCCATTCTACAATTCGTTATTCGAAAGGGTATATTTAAATTATTCAATATATAAAATATACAGTACCGCTCAAAAGTATGGGCTCACCCTTGCGGAATTTTGGCTAAATTAGAATGTTGATATCTCATCGCCAAGTTAACGTACGGGAAAAATAAAAAAAAGGGAATTAAAGAGGGGACTTTCAGTTTCTTAGTCACGGTGGTTTCATTTCTATATATACATTTCTCTATGAACTATGCTCGATTTACTAAAATCATTTTTTCATATTATTTTTTTATTTTTCAATCCGCTTCCATTTTTTTTAAATGGATGCAGGAGAAATGTACAACGTGTAATCGAAAGGTAATCCCTATAGCTTTAATATGCCTCTTCAGGATTTTGTTTGATCTTTCTTTACAAATACTTATTTAATTTTGAACAAATTAATATGATTTTTTTTTCAAATTGCTATATCTCGGAAAATTGACGTAATATAAAAAATATTTAACAAACAAAAAGTTTCATTTTTTAATTATCTATTGACTGAAATTATTTCAAATTTTTGGAAGGAATTTTTTTTTACCGTATTTTGTCGACTTCAACATTTTTTGTGTAACAATCATTTTCGGATGCAAAGTTGCATTTAAACTATTATCAAGTTTAAGATTATGTTTGTCTTTATTATTTGGATGTTTCACGCAAAGCGCGTTGCGTTTTTTTTTAAGAAAGCAAAATTTAATTACATGAATACAATTGGTGATATTTTCTATGTATGTTAAAATAAAGTTCATTGTTCATATAAATACGTGTACATGAATTATTATATCGCAAACTGAGCATAGTTGAAATGCAAATCTATATCTGTTAATAATCGCAGCACAAAAGCGTAAATTTGACAAAATAGGATACAAAAATTTTTCTTCTAAAAATTTGAAAAAATTTAACGCAATAGACAATTAAAAAATGAAACTTTTTGTTTCTTAAATATTTTTTATATCACGTCAATTTTCCGAGATATAGCAGTTTGAACAAAAATCACATTATTTTGTTCAAAATTGAATAAGCATTTGTAAAAAAAGATCAGACAAAATCCTGAAGAGGCAAATTAAAGCTATAGGGATTACCTTTCGATTACACGTTGTACATTTCTCTTGCAATCATTTTTTAAAAAATGGGAGCGGATTGAAAAAGAAAAAATAATACGAAAAAATGACTTTAGTAAGTCGAGCATAGTTCGTAGAGACATGTATGTATAGAAATGAAACCACCGCGACTAAGAAGCTGAAAGTCCCCTCTTTAATTCCCTTTTTTTTAATTTTCCCGTACGTTAATTTGGCGATGAGATACCAACATTCTAATTTGGCCAAAATTCCGCAAGGGTGAGCTCATACTTTTGAGCGGTACTGTATATCTCTTCAATATTAAATATTAGTAATAGTGATGTCGATACGTGTAATTTAAAAACATAAGACATTTTTAAACAGTTATTATACGTAGTTCTCCCAATACATCGCAAAAACCCAAATTGGAATTTGTTTTTAACAACAATATTTATTTAATATTTGTTGATTGTAATTATAATTATTTTAAAAGTCGATATGCATATGCTGCTGAATATAATTTAATTGAATTAAAATTCTAATGCATTTTCCAGCAAAGTCAGATGCAGTTTTCATAATCATTTATCTTTGTCAAGCTCAGCAAACTTAATTTTAATGGAACTAATAAAGCAAAGGATTTAATTCACAGATAATAACTAGATCAAAATATCCATCTATATCATAATAGACGTTTTACATTAAAATAGATAAAGAGTGTTCTACAACCAATAAAAAAGTAATTACAGCAATCCAGTTCATTCCCATTCACTTAATAACTAAGCAAGTTTTACTTTCCATGAAGATCATATCGCAATTACGATCACAAAATAATCAAGGGTTTTCTAACTCCTGTAGTGATAGTATGAAGAATTAAGAAGAAAATGTTAATTTAGTATGACAAATATACTCAACAGTGGATGCAGTTCTTGCGCATAATTATTTATTTAACGTATTAACATTTATGTGGTTGTCACCATTCTTCCAAAAATGATTGAATCCTGATAAAAGTATATGGAATGAGATTTTTTTATTTAATTATCCTCATCTGCAAGTAAGGAAAATAATTTATTTGTTAAAACTTGATCTTACTCTAATAATTATTAACCTTATGTAAGAACAAAATGGCTCGTTTAAGATTCAAGAATAACTGAGATATTCGGACCTCGAAAAAATCTAATTTTATGTGTTGAAATTTTGAAAAGTTGGTAAGCTAACGTAACATTTCTACGAAAACATCGTCTCTGCCAAACAACCTTATATTCGGATGTATAATCGTAATTTCATTTTGAATTACCGCTAAAACTTACACTGTAGCAAGCACTACGTAAGTAAATACAAGAAATGTGACTGAAATATGGAATTAAGTAATAAAATTGACTAAAAGTAAGATGTAACGTAAATAACACCACTTAGGCAAGGACAGATTTATGCCCTATACATAGGCTAACTTTAACATGTAATCATTTTAAGTAATTGTTTTTACAGTGTATATGACTAGAATGCACATACTCTTATTTATGTACATTTTTCTTAAAGTATTTTAGTATAAGCATATCGCCTTTTGCCAATACTATCTAGAGCATTTAGTCTGTTATAAACTCATATAATATCTTATTCCCGTAAGAATAACTTAAATCGTTATCGATCATGGTTTAGAAAATACGATATACCACTCAAACGTTACTGACAACTGCCTGCAATTATGTAACAATGAGTATTGACTGTCAAATGGTAATATTACTGATTTTCTGTGACTCTAAAGTCTTTGACACTGTAGCTTAATGTTTCTTTGAAAACTTAAATCACTCAATATATTCACAGTAGCATTGCATTGGTTTTTCTCATATTTTATTTAGTGAAATTATGCGGAACTCTGAAATTGGAATAAAGTCCCTGAACGAGCCCCTCAACGTTCAGTATTGAGTCGCCTTCTTTTCATCAACGATATTTCAAATCTTCTACGACACTCTTTTCATATTTTGTATGCACATTTTTTGTTTGTATTTCTTTTTTACTTACAAAACCTAATTACAGGTTTATTAAACTTAAATCAGATCGAACTTTGGGTTCCAAGCGACGGTTTTTAGGATTAGAAGATCGTGGAACGGAATTCCATTAAATATCAGAAGTTCCGATTCTCTGAGTCAGTTTAAATAAGCAATTAATAGAATAAACTACTGAGATATATTAGACTTTTTTCCCTTTCTTCTCTTATTTTTAATTCATTACGTGTATTTGGTATATTATGTGTATATATTTCTTTTTTTAGGCTATTATTCTTGACTTGAACTCGATCTTGGTACTTTTATATTGTATTTTTATAAATATAATTCAAGGAATTTAATTGTATTTTTATGTCTTGTATTTTGAATTACAATACATTGTGATTAAATTTGTAAAGTCTATTTAGCTGTTGATCAAATAAAAATAAAAATAAAATAAAATCAAAATACATATTTTAAAACATATAATAACATGTACTTTATGTAAAAACATTATGAATATATAACTACAAATTTATAAATTATACAAAGCGCCCATATGGAGAAAAATGAAATCACTGAGTTTATGAGACGGCCTGAAATTCAGTTTTACAAGTGAAAGTAACAATTTGTTTCTATTCAATTCTAAATTTTGACATTTCCTATTGGGCAGCAACTATCCAGTTAGTAAGTGAGTATATCACTATAAGCTTCTATTCTATATACTAGATTATACATTACTTCAAGTATTATTCAAATAATTGTACGTGTTAGAAATGTAATAATCACCGTACCTTGATTTTCACAGGACAATAGAGCTATGTTATAGGGAAGCTTTGGATTAAGTTCGAAGTAATTTCGAATGTAGAGTCCCAATTTGAAGTTAGAATCAGTCCATCACGTCAGGATTTTCAGATATTTCAGGTTATATGTAGAATGCGACAAAATTGGGTGACTTTTTATACCAGCATCATTATATTTTATAGTGTATCATTCAATACTATTCTCCCCCTTAAAAGTGAGGTATAAGTAGACTATTGAATATTTTTCTCCAAAATGTTACGGCCATTTTACGTCATTACATTTACCCTAATTACCTCATAAGATCTGCCATTTTTAATCAGACACACTGAAAAAAATGACTTCTCTACCATTGCTAAATCGAGTTTGTGGTTGACTTGTTCGTTACCACTACGAATAATTTGTAAAGACCATTAAAAATTATTAGCTGTAACACCTAAAGAACATTTGCAAGTGCGTTCATCTGGAGTTAACAGTGTCAACTAATGACTAGATTGCTATTGTTAAAACAGTTTGCTAGTATTGTAAACTAATATTTAGTACTCATGTCTGATGAAGTTTTAGCTGTATTAGCTAATAAAGTTCGCAGTAGTTGTGAATAATGGATGCTGATCGTCCTGGATATACGGTTCGCATGCGCAAAGTGGACCACCGAAAAATTTCAAGTGAAAAAGAGAGGGAAGAAAAAGAATTGAAAAAGGTCTAAACGAGCATATTTATCTATCAGACTACCAGGAAGGAATCATGAGAGACATACGCGTACTTTTACAAAAGTGGGGTTATGGCGACGAAGTTATCATGAAATTTCAAGGTAAAAGTTTTCCGAAAACCATATTATGCGTAATATGTAATATAGATGGTAGCTAAAGTAAACAAATGGATGAAACCCCTAATTGTTCAGTTTCATATTATTCTAAGTTTTTCACATTATTCAATATCGAAAATTAAAGCACAGTATTCGTTAAAGGAGGTTCGACTCTACAAGTTTCCTATAAGTACAAGCGCGTTTTTGGAATAAATGTCATAATTTAAGAAGTCCGTAACTTTGTGAGAAAAAAGCTTAAGTAGTCGTTTAATAGCTCATTTTGAAGGGTTAGAGTAGTACTAAATCTTGGTACTGGTAAAAATGGTACAAAAATTTAACGCATTCTGTACATAACCTCGAAAGTAGCAAAAAATATCGTGAAATCCTGACGCGATTGGCCGATTCTGACTTGCTACATCTAAGACCTGCTTTTAAGAAGACTTGTGTTACCCTCGAGATGAAGCTATATTATAAATATTGTTTTGAGAAATATTCATAAATTCTTGAACTAAAAGATGAATTGAATTAAGTTAATACACAACTTACAAAGAGAATCCATATTCTCTATACGATTTTAAATTTGCATTCAGCACATGGTTACTAAAAGTGAATAAAAATTAGGACACGGTTATAATCAGCAATTGCTTTATTACTAGACATCAGTGAATATTCTCTGAATCCACAGTTTCTCTGCTTCAAAACAAGAGAGTGCGGTCAATCAACCTGACGCTGATGATGCATGTAAATACTAATTACAGAGAACTTTGGTTATCTTTAATAACTTGTATTGAAAATATTTTATTACAGCAAGAAAATACTTTTGCATTGACGTATTTTTAAAATTTGGATCTTTTTATTTATGAGTAATCTTGGGTAAGAAAGAGGTATTAAATCATTTCTCTCCGGTTCTCCGAACCCATGAAATCATTGACATTACAAGATCCTACTCAAAACTCTCCGAGTGTAATTTGGAGAGTGGAGAGACTGCGTGTGCCACTTGGAAGTAGAATGAGAACGACTGCCGTTAGTCTTTTTAAATGGTTAAACGTGTAAACACGGTACCAATGATGTGCGATTCCATTAACTGGTCCCGTAACAGAATGATCTCGAGAACCTCGAAGGGAGAGGCGCGAAAACAAAATCGGTTTCCATAATGGACGTCTTGAAAGTCATCCCAATCTCTGACAGTGAAAGCTGCGAAATAACATGAATCTTCTCGAATCTACATGGCACACTTCAGAAAAAAACTAATTATTCACGCAATTGTTCACTCATTGGAGCGAACAATGCGATAATGCATTTAGAAACTTTAATCCAGTGGAATTCCGCTCCCTTTATTGTTTTCCGTTTCATTCATGTTTTTCTTGCCGAAGCATGTAAAGGGATTCTTATTTACAACGTTTTTATGGGAATTTCATCTATTGTCATTTTTACTTGCATTTTCTATTTGATTCGCAGTTTCATTATGTAATATTTGTGTTTCGATAATGCCATGTTTCAATATTTTCTGAATGTATTTATAGTCGCAGTGTAAAATAATAACAATGTAAATACAATGCTTTATATATAGTAATATAGTAAAGATTATTTTGTATGAAAATGTTTAATAAAATACTTTACTCTAAGAAGTAAGGAATAGAGACCTGAAACCTGCTATTCCAGGCATACATTAAATGATACAGCATACATTAAAATAAAAAACTTTCAAATGTGGAGCTAACCCAAAGTTCCTGATTTTGGATTAGCTCCACACTAGGATTCTACATTACTTTCAAACTACTAAATGTAGTAGAATAACCCTAGAAGATGACTAGAATCAAGAGCTAGCGATTAACCTGAAATCGGAATTTGAGGTTAGATAACTTGAACTACATGTTCCGTTGACGACTCGCTATTTCCGTCATGGGGAATCGTGGAGTATTTTTGACCAAACTTACTCGACAATAAATTATTGAAAAAAAAGTTATTTTACTTGTTTACGATGATGAATTAATAATAAACTTCGGCTAAGCTAAGATAGATTATTGTTAGACAAATCCATTCCAGGTCCTGCCTAATATCATAATTATAGGATACCCATTTACTATAAGGTCATAACGAATCGTTCTCTGGCGCTAGCTTGCGTGCCATTCCAACTCCCGATCAGAGAAAAACAAGACAATTAATAAGACGGTATCAAAATTAGTGATGGCGAATTAAAGATGGCAAGTATTTTGCCCAACTTACGTAGAGAAAATTATTAAATGAAACATAGAAAAAAGTTAGAAAATCTTAACATAGTAGAATTTACAACGTGAAAAATTGTCATTGACAATATGTTACTTTAAAATTCAGAATAATACAAAATATATCATACAATAAGTATTTTTACTCTGACAAGAGGATATTTGCGTTCATATTTATATATTTCGAAATTAATATATCGTCAAAATTTTTGAAGGACCTATACATAAAACGGCCTAACGCGGTACTTTCATTTTAAGACGTATTCCCATTCGGGTATAATATGGGTCGCGGGGAAAACCACATTTTGGGAAAAAACCACGCCGAGTATACCACAGTGTGTAAAACATTGATTCTGTCCGCAACACTCTGCATATAAACTTTTATTTAACTATTTATTATTTTTTATGTATGCATTTCTAATTTATACTTATTTTTACAATATTTTCTAAGAATTAGGACTGAAAAAAATAAAAAATTTCTCCTAGATTGAGTATAGTTCAATATATATAAAAGTTGTTACAATTTTTACATGGTATAGAAAAAATACTTGAAAATTGGCGTAAAATTGGCTTTTAATATTTATTACGAAAAAACGTAACAAATATGAAAACGCAGCATTTTTAAATTACGTTTCATAACAACAATTCATGTTTTTAATACTTTATTGTGAATATGTTTTCGAACTTGTAACATTTAAAATGGCTGGTACGCGACAGCTAATATATTCTGTTTAATTTATTTCAATTTGCCCACTGTTGCTGCACCGTTGATTTATAATATAAACTACTGAATATATGAAGTATATTACTATTTTCTGAATTTAAATATGAAATGAGAATTGTAAAATGTAAAATAACGCAACTAATTTAATTAATTTAATTAATCAAATTTAACTAATTAAAACTGAATACATGGAAATATCCATCGAAAGTGTAATCTTTGCGCACACGCGACATATTTTTTATGTACGGTATATGTGTAATATATTTCATTATTCTTATACTGAACGATTGTTTACTGCTCACACGTAGCTTTTACAAATAATTTCGATAAATTTTTGAATAATATTAAATAGAAAGACTACGTCACTTTCACAAAATATTTAATATATATTCTTGTGTATTTAGGTCGCTGAACACGAAGTCAGTCTTCTTGAATATTAAACCAATTGGGTATATTTTGGCGATCATCTTGAAAAAGCGCCCAAAAAACATGTTTTATTTTTGTTTTCATTTCATTTAAAAAGTACGAATCTGTAGATAAATAAAAAAGAACGATGATCGTTGTTAAGAACATGAATATTTTCACACTGATGGCACTCATGTAAAATACATAACCATTTGACGTTTCCTAAGTGAGGGTATATTCTAATTTAATGAAAATTTTTATGCACTTTTCCCACCTGACGTACTTTTACTGAAGGTTTGCTAATTAACTTTATAGTTTTATTAGTACTCTACATCTACTGAAGCATTTTAGATCTACATTGCACAATGTATTATATTGTTTGCAAATGAAGAAATTACTAATGTAATAAAAGGGCATACTAAAAATAAAACTGCTGCCATTCTGCGAATTGTAATAATACGCCATTGAAAACGCTGTTTTTGAACATAAAAATACAGCGGAAAAAAATTAAGGGTGCACGGAAAAAACAGATTTGGACGTACCAAACAAAATTAAATATTGATAGGTCGTTGCTATTGAAAAGAGAACTTGCATGTGTAAATCCTTTCAACAGATATGGTTCCAGCAACCATACATACGAAAATCAATGATTATCCATATAATAATGTTAAGGTGTTTTTTCCCCGTACGGATAGAAAAACCGAGACGCCCAAAAGCCGCAGTCATAAAACCGACAGTCCAAAAGCCTACGGTGAAATAGCCGACATATTAGAAAATAGACACATCGACAGACAGTTTTTGAAATTTTTGAAAAAACAGTTTTTTTTACCTCTCGGCTTTTTTATTTGTTGGTTTTGCGACACACACCCAAAATGAACACTTACACAAATCTCGATGCGCTCACATTTTATTACTATTGATAATGGTCGTGACATTTTTTAAAAATTGTAAAATCATTTCAAAAAATGGTGTATAATATTTTTTTTCAAAACTTGTTAAAGAAACGCGATTTTTGAGCTACCACTATATTTTTAACACCAGTTTTCACTATGATACCGATTTCTGATTACGGTCTAACCTATCAGAAACGTGTTCCCGATTGTTTTATTTGAAAAATTTGCTTTTACATTCTTTAATTTTTGTCTATTTGGGTTTTAGAATGAAATTATAATAAAAGTAAAAGAATTTTCAAAATTGAAGAATCGCGTCTATATTTTAGACATGTATGACATTTTTTTAACAAAAATATATTTAACATCATTTTTTTGAAAATTTGCTCAATGCCGTTGGAAACAGTCCAAGCTAGTTAGATACGGAGGTCTCCATTTTTTAAAATTGTTCTTATATACAAAAAACGGTGTTCAAATCCGTGTGCAAATTGTGCATATTTGGGCGTTAAAGGGTTAATACACATGTGTTCATACAATATACATTATTGCAATTACTCATTTAAGTTTGACATTAAAATTGTAAAATTCGAATATATGTGTAGAAACTACTTAAGAAATTAGTTAAAATGTCTAAGTAGACATAGTTGGTTAAATGTGGCAACTTTATTTAAAACTGACGATTTTTCAGAACGACGGTAATCATACCTGCTGCAAAAATGTTTTAATTCAAAATATCGCACATCCAGTTAGTAAAGTTTTGATAAATTAATTTGTAGTACGTTGTATGCCATTAAATATAATTATTTATGAATTATTAATTTATTTTATTTCACTGATTCTTTAAACTTAAATCAGAATTAAATATAGTAAATTTAAAAATTTTGAATTCAAGAAGGCTAGTACAAATATACGATACCTTCATCTAGATTTTACTATAAATGAGTTTATATGTTGTGTTATATACATTTTTTGCATCATTAAATTTTAGTATATGGTAAACAAATTTAGAAGATTATATCTGACACTGTGCATTATATTATCAGAATACCCCATAGTATTGGAAAATGCTCGTATAGGAAATATAGTTCCTTGAGAAAATTCGAACTTATAAATGTAATCTGAAAATGCATGCAAAATAACAGTAAACAAACATAAAGTGAATTAATTAAAAAATGTTTAAGTAACAGTTTGGTTGGTAACAATTGTGAATACTGTTACGCGTTTCTCAAGATGGTTAGTTCGACACATCATTCGCACCGATTTATGCATTACAACAATGTGAATAGCATTTATTGAGTGTTTTACCTTTCTCGATCACTGCGATTAATTATGATTATGACTCATTAAAGTAAAAAATGAGATAAGAAAGTAGGGTTGCTCACTCGTCAAGAGGCTTTCGTAGATACACTGGCAATTTGTTTCGTTCTCAAGACAATCAGAGTAGACAACGTGCGCGGTCTAATTGATTTAATTATAACGTCAGGCAATGGTACAGAATCCCGCCCCTTGTGTCCCGCCTGTCGGATAGTGATCAGGATCGTCATTCCGTTGTGTGAGATCGAAGAATAATAAAACCTCCTTTGGCCGTGACTTTGAAATTATAACATCGGTCATAGATCTCCATAATACAACCGACAACGACCTCGTTAAGATCCCCATGATCTTTTAATACTTAATGAATGCATTTGTTTTTCTGCGCAGAATCCATTGCAAATGATATGCTATTCAGTAATTTCATATTTGAATTTTCTTTTCTTTTAATTATTACCTTTATGGTTTAAAATGAAGAGAAATTGTACTTAGATGAGTTGAAATAAAATATTTTACCATTGCGATGGTTTTCAACAAATATACATCATTATCATATCTCATCGAATTGTGATGTTAAGAGTCTAATAAAATCTACATAAATACTCGAAAAAGTATTTATAAAATGCAGTACTCGGCATGGTTTTTTCCCACAATGTGGTTTTCCCCATGTTACTCCACACCCCCCAAATTGGGGTACCACTCAAAATGAAGGTAACTTGTTATGTTGTTTTATATAAAGACCGTAAAATGTTGAATGCAGAATGTAGATTTTTCTGAATCTTTCATTCTATCCGTTCCAAATTAGATTGAAATAAGATCAGCAAACTTTGAATTGCGTGAGAAGTGAAGAACAGTTGTTTACAACAATAAACATTATTGTCTTTGTTGCTGATTTGAGTGAAACATAGTAAAATTAACTACATTACAATGTTGATTACCATAAAATTGATTTAAAAACAGTCGCAACTATAAATTTCTTTGAGTGCAGATTTCGCGAGAGACGAGGAGGGGGAGGAGGAGGAGGGAGGAGGAGGGTTCCTAGTTCGTTATCATCGATAACCTCGAATGAAAAATAAAATCCGTTAGTTCCGATACAATCGGAAGTGGCTTTTAATTTGTTACATTTTCGGCTCGTTTTCGTAACAGAAAGATAATCTAAGAAAGTGTTTAAGACACTCCAAAATACAATCTATGATCAGCATAAAATTTTTGTTTATCGCGACGTTAGTTAAACAAAAGTCTAGAAAAACTGATTGGCATTTATTTAACTAAAAGCATAATCTTATATCTACAATTAAACAAAATAAATTAACAGAATCTTTGTTAAATATTATGATATCCAAATGTTATGGTATTAATTTTAATTTTTTAATTAATTAAGCATAATTAATTTTTCTAGTACTCTGATTTGTACATAAATTTTGTTCGCTTTTCATTTCTTATTTCGTTCGATCTGTTCGAGCCCTTTCCATGCAACCTTAAACTTCAAAACGAAATTATTTTATTACACAGGCCAACAAAATGTACACCCGAAAATTGGACTGCATTTTTCCGAAGGTTTTCGTTGTGCTACATTTAAATTTGGCAGCAGAATTGGTCTATCGCGTCAAGATTTTGAGATACCCTAACCTAACAGTGCAAAAAACACAGTTTTGGCCAATTTTCAGTAATTTCTGTTGCGGAATAATTTTTTTCGCAATTTGACAAACATAAGATTAAAATGCGTTCATCAGAAACTTGAGTATATTTTTCCGACGGTTTTCGATAAACTGAATCAAAATTTGGTAGTATAATTGTTTTATGGCATCAAAATGTAGAGATATCCTAACCTAAAAGTGCAAGGACGAAAATCATAATGGTGCCTTGACAAACATTTCGATAACTCATTAAAACAAATCGTATCAAATTACTAAAAAAGAATTTTAAAATTGATGAATAACAATTTATTCTGGTTCTTGCCAAAGTATGAACAAGCTTTTTGTTCCGACACAAAAACTTACTGAATATGAGAAAAACAGTGTTTTTCGCACTTTTAGGTTAGGATATCTCAACATCCTGATGTGATGCGGAACAATTCTGTGGCCAGATTTGGATTCGGCTCAAAAACAACATTCGGAAATGTATAGTTCGTTTTTTGGGCATAGAGATTGGATTCATTTTGTTAGCCTGTGTAAATAACAAGATGGTCAAGAAGTTTAATCATTTTTGTATGCGGAAAATAACATTTCATATGAAATGTTATTAATATAAAAATGTTGTTATAATAAAAAAAGAGCGGGAAAGAAACAGACTTATTTCGTACTAAATCGTACACAGATTTTTCGTATACTTTCTAGTTTGTTGGGAAGACACAGCTGGAAAAACATTGAAAATAAATGTCGCAAAATTCCATCTACAAATATCATTTTACTGTCATATTTATACTCTTAAATTTCATTTTTATCAACAACAATTTTTAATTAATCTTAATTGAAATTATTTTTAATACACTTTTAATTAAGTTGAAAACAATGGTGTAACAGCTATTTAACAGTTATGTAACAATGTAACCATTACGTGAAAATTACATAACTGTTACTTTCCGTGTTTGCAGATACAACACCATTGTTTCCAACTTAGTTAAAAGTGTATTAAAATTAATTTCAATTAAGATTAATTAAAAATTGTTGTTGATAGAAGTGAAATTTAAGAGTATAAATATGACAATAAAATGATATTTGTAGATGGAATTTTGCGACATTTATTTTTAATGTTTTTCCAGCTGTGTCTTCCCAACAAACCAAAAAGTATACGAAACATATGTGTACGATTTAGTACGAAATAAGTATGTTTCTTTCCCGCTCTTTTAGTTACGAATGCGAGTGTATACGATATTACATATTGTACGCGATACATAAACGTACCTAACCTAAAAGAAACGATTAATTTGGATTATCGAATGATTTGAACTCAAAAATCTAAAATAGAACATTTTTTAGAGAATTATGAGTTATATGCGTTTACGGAAAACGATATAATTACTTCTTCGATTAAATTGACAGAATTTAATGCTATTCTAAGCAGCAACGAATCAATTTTTAAAATACGGATGCACCTCTAAATATCATGGGACAAAATATTATTTTCCAAAATATTATATATTATTATATATATATTATATATTATTTTAAAATAATACAATTTTATCATATATTATTATACATTATTATATATTATAAATTTAATATTGTATAGTTTTCATAAAAAATTTTGTGATATTACTCGCGAGTTGCAAATACGAATTTATTTAATGACACTGTGTACATTTATTATATTCCTTGAATTTGATTACTGTTTAGGTTAGGTTAGGTTTGGTAAGGTTATAATAATTTGTCTAAATAATATTTTGTAAATTAATATTTTGTAAAATAATATTTTATGCAAATAATATTTTGTTCCAATAATATTTTGTCTTATGATATTTAGTGGTAGAATCGTTAAATACGGTTATAAGATCGAATGAATTCAATAGTCTAGAATTACAGGTCGCGTATAAAATAGTATGAATTCGAATAAGAATCTCGAATAATCAATACGCCACTAGAAAGAAACAGAATGCAAAATATCTATTCCGTACACTTTCTGCTTTATTGGGTTTTCGGAAGTGAAAAACTCATCGGCACAATAATTATGTTAAGATTATAAGTGGTTTCTTTTAAAATATTAAATGCAAATTCCGAACAGGGAATGTTTTTTACTGAAAAGGCCCATTTTTTAAATCGCGTCTTATGGAATTTTTCTAGGTTATGTCCAATTTTTTTTTTAAACAAATAAACACAATAAACAGTCAAACAAAAAATACAGTTTTTCATAAAAGATAACGTTTTATTTCGCTAGATGTATTTAATTCTCTATTCGAACACCACACGAAGATAAGTTGTGGAATTCAAGTTAATTATGATGTCGAGTAATTCGAATAATTATGATACCAAGACAAACGAATGTTATTTAGCCAGAAAAAATATTTTTTTACTTTATAACAACTTTTATAAATCCTATTAGTACATTATATTCCAACCCAAATTAATATCAATGTTGCTTTAAATACAAACAAAATACCGTTTAAATATTTGCGATATACTTCTTCTATCTTAGAATTTTTTATTGCAAAATAACAAATGTACTAAATATTGAGTGTAAGTCAATTTACATAAGAAAACGATACCTATAAGAATTAACATTTAAACATACATCGTAATGAATTCTTTAATAAAAGAATCGATAAAAACCAATGAAAAAGTCCACTAAAAAATGTTTGAATATATTTAATAAAATATTTCGGTAGTACAAAATAATCGCCAAAAATGTCCAGATGAATTTCAATTTTATTTATCTTAGCCGAATTATTTAAAAACTGTAAAAGTAAGTAAAAAGTTGCATAGAATGACGAAGTTGAAATTTGTTTGAGGACTTCGTGCATGCCAATTAAAAAATTCATATTCCAGACAAAAAAAGTTAAATATCTGACAGTCAAAACCAAAAAAAGAATTAAAATTACTTTTTTGAATTCATTTGTTATTATTTTAATATTACAGATTTTTTTGTTATGCTATGACGCAAAATGCAATTCTACACTTTGTTGTTGCCAAATAATTAATTCTCCTTCGTAGTCCTATTTTATTTTCATAGCATCATTCCACTTAAATTTTGCAATTTATTTTTGACTTTTAACAATTAAAAATAATATAAATAATCTGACCGTCATAAAAAAATGGTTCTTCCAGGACAACAAAAAATTGTTGCATTATTACGGATATTGAAGGGTGTTGTGTGCGAAATAAATTAAAAACAAGTAAATTGTTGAAAAATACGATAACATTTACTGACAAAAGATTCTTAATACAGAGGTTGAAACTAAGTACAGATTTTTTTAGTTTTTGTGCGCAATACATAATGCATGTGTGGGAGACGTACAGGTAAATTAGGTGCTTGATCGATACTGCGACCGAATCACCGCAAAAATACGCTGTGTGTCAAAAAAAAAATAATAAGGTAAAAACTTAATAAAACATTAACTGACAAAGATGGAGCTTAAATCGTTACGTGGACGGTCTTCGCGGTGAGAAACGATAAGACAATGACGAACCGAGAACAACTCGGTCCGCGATTCGATTACTACTCCAGACGTGTCGAAGAGACTAGAATGATTAAGAATAAACGCACGACTAACTTAGTATACCACAAGTTTCGGTTAATAGGAGAGACTTGAATTGATTTGCCGAGAAAAATTGGCTGCTCAAATCGCTCCGTTCCGTATCTCGAAAGAATCCGCTTGCACTTCAGAAAATTAATGCAATTAATTAATATAATTAATACATTATGCAACTAAGATAATAAATACGCTCCTTCCCGAAATTTGATAAACAAAGTAATATAAATTAATATAAATAATATTAAGTACAATAATTTTGCCGCGTTTAGCTAATTTTCAAACACGTCATTAATTCAGTCAATACGTTTTAGTGCTCACAGTTAATCACTCGATTTATCAATCAACATCAGTCGATTATTTTAAAAATCAAATACTTCTAATAAATCATTTTTTATGTGCAATTTACGGACGTTTTCGACATTTCGGCGATAATATTTACAGGCATAACGAAGCGCCTGATCAGCCAATTTTACTGAGCGCACCTTACGATTTTTGATTGACAAAGGAAACATGATTTGCGCGTGAACATTTCGATATGTACAGAAAAATTTTTAGCGCGCAAAAATCTTTTTATAAGGTTTGACCGGAACTGTCGACGATAGTAAAGGATAATAACATCGATATTGATTCATATCGATTAAAATTGGGGGAGTTGCACCTACGCCGGCCAATAAATATACATAATATATCAGTTTAAAAAATGGCGCGAATATCACCGATGATGCTACTTACACTTAATACTAGTCGATAAAAATACTTGTCAATTTCCGCAAGTCTTCGGCAAAATGTGTTATTCTCTTACGCGTGCTTTTAATGCCTTTCTTTGGAAACCCGAACTTGATCGTTCTGGCTTCATAACAATTTTGCTTAACTTATGTATTTTACAAAAATATTCGACTCCGCTATAATGGGAACGATTCCAGTAAAAAATTGCAATTTGTAATTATTTACAATTTTGGCACGAAAGACTTGGAATTTGATGTCAAAAGATAAATCTATGGATCTTTAGATACTTAAATTAGGTTATCTTCTGACGTCTAATCCCAACATCGATTTACAATCTCATAATTTCGTGCCAAACACTGATAGGATTTTTCGGAGACTTTTTGAATTTTGGGTAGTCGATTAAAAATTCTTGTCGATGATCGCTTCAGTCGGTGCGTTCGGAAGCGAAGCTTTCCAGGTCGACGTAATGTCCGTTCATGTTGTCTTCGAGTAATTGAGCTAGGTCCCTTCTTAGCATCTGGAACTCGGGTCTCCTATCGGGATCGGCGTGCCAGCATCTCGATATCACCCTGAAGAGCTCGCTTCGACAATGCGATGGTCTTTCCAAGCGATAGCCGTTCTGCACGTTCCGCATGACTTCCCGGGCCGTCATATCCGGGTATGGCGTCGAACCTAACAAATGCAACAAACTTATTAACCATGTAACAGTGGAAGAAATAATAATAACGGTTCCCAACCACCCATGCCAGAAGGTGCGACTTGTCCAAAAATCATTATCACCTTTTACGACTCTCTTTACACTCAACATGTGTCAAGTGATTTTTTAGATTTTATGTTTACGAGCAGTTAGGTAAATATTTTACCTAGTGTAACTATTTCCCACATGAGAATTCCAAAACTCCAAACGTCCGTTTTTGTGGTGAATAATGAGTAAATGAGGGATTCTGGAGCCATCCATCTAATGGGTAGAGCATTTCTGCCGTGCCTCGTTTCGATAACTTCTCCATCCTCATTTGCGAATCTGGACATCCCGAAATCCGCTATTTTACATAGTTTATTGTGGTCCACCAAAACGTTTCGCGCTGCCAAATCTCGATGGATTATCTGAAAATTAAAGTTTGCGTTAGAAGGTATTACCTTCGGTGAATATACTTAAAACAATAAGAACCTAAATGGCAGTGATTATTCTTGACACCTAACAACCAAATAAACTTTTCTAGCACCTCATTAACAGATCGTTTGGTCGAAGACTATTTATTGCTTGGACGTATGCTAATGTTTAAAGCCTAACAAAAAGTGGGAGGACAGGCTTAACGCAGATGAAAGCACGAGGCTGGCCTAGACTTTATGGAGAGATTCTTACCAGGAGGAGTTAGAGAGAGGGCGGAAAGAAAGATGCGAGGGCGTAATTAAATCCGACTCGGCCAGTAATAAAAAAGAAACAAAATTCGTGGAAAATTTCTACGGGGCGAACCTTGTCGGACATCTGACGCTAATGAACTAACTCGCTCACTGCCGAGACCAACAGAATGACGACGCTTCGTATCTGTCGTCGGTCGGCTCTTCTTCTGCTTCGTCCCTCGGGCTTTTTTAATTCGCGTTCCACTTCACCCGAACAAATGATCTTAATTGCTCCTTCAAATTATCCCATCGAGTCATTAGCGAACCCGTTATTGGCCCAAAAATGGTGTCCGTTATAAATGGGTTTGCAATCGATTAAGTCTGATTGTTTCATAAAATTTCATTTGGCCCCTTGAAGTTACTTGAATGTGTAGAACAAGACGTTCATTGAACAAAGTTTCTTAGAATTTGACGACGACATATCTTGCGACGTGACTTAAAGTGTGTAACTTCAGAAGCTACACGTTACATTGAACTAGACGGATATCTTCGAAGAAGACTAAGCTTGATTGTAGGTTTTTATTTTCATAACTAGCATTCGTCATGTCATTACGGAAAACGGCATTACCATGCCATTATCATGCAGTTCATCATTGTTAATTATCGTGAAGATGAGCAGAAGAATGTTTATCAGTGAAAAGTTTTATCGATCTACCATTCCCAGACTTCGTCAAGATTTACGAGCTTGTGTCACATGAGATGCGTCGATTTCCTTATAGCGCATGCCTCTATCCTCCAGGTGTAACAGAAATGCAAAGGAAACATGAGATGCGAGGAACGAAAATGCACTTGGGATGCTTTTCGATTAATATGCAAAAAAGATAAAGATCCAAGGCTGAGCGATATTAATGTGGTAATTGCTGTTTGCCATCTTGGCGGACGTAAAATCAATTATCGCGTTCCCGAGATGCCCTTCGGAGTGGAGATGATCCTCGGGCCGGCTACCGTAAAATCATAAAGTTCCTTTCGACTCGCGGCTTTCATCGGTTATTACAGACGGCGTGAGGCCAAGTACCGAGGGTGGCTGGTCCTCTATTTTTTACCTCGTCTCGATCGCGATTAATAAAGGACGACCTCGCGAAAAAAGCAGATGCTGCAAGACCTCGACGAATTCGGATACGGGAGGATCGGCAGATAAGGTCGATTGATGCTCTCTCCCAAACGGGTTTTCGAATAAGGTCGTCCCATATTATATATAAGCGTATAATTTATGACGTCCGGTAGTGAAGCGGGAGGGAATAATGACGTCAGTCGAATTCGAGATTCGCCTCGCCGATAGCAGAGAGATAGATGAAGATGTGCATCAGACGTACGCGTTATCGTTATTGTTAATCGGACACTTGTTCGGCGCCTTAACGCGTAATTGTTCTGTTGTGGATCGTGCTACAACTTTGCAAACCGGTGAGATTACCGAGAAATAGTTTGCATCATTGACAGAAAAAATCGGTTATAGAAACGACTGATCGGAGACCAGCACAACGATAACGATCCCTGGCGATCGTCATGGCTGCAAAAAGACTTTTAACTCACGAACTAGTGGCATCACACAAAGGGTTCATGGCAAGTTTTATAAGAGTATTGTCGAACGTACAAAACAAAACAAATATGTCCAGATGAAAAACAACTATTTCTTGTTAAGAATTGCCTTAATTCAGTATATGCAAAAATGTGTTGTTGAAATTGGTTACCGCACTCAATCTTTCCTCCATGGAACCTTCAATCCTATCAAATCAACTAAATGTCTGCAATTCATTTAATGAATTCTGATTAACAGAAAATTACAAACTTAATATATTGTTTTGATATCTTGTAAGAAGATGAATACCATGCCAATCACGACAATCGTGGAGTAAATTGCATTATTCAGCATTTACGTGCCCAGTACTGATTGATACGAGACCGGATATTAATTGTCTGCATATTACCTAGTAACAACTCTGAAAGTAATTGATTCTTCTTTGATGATGTTTTGAAAACGCGTATCGATGACTACGTCAGCATCAAATAGCGCTAAAGTAGCTTTTCAAAGCGTTTGCGTGGCATTGTGCCGATTACGTGAAAGCTAATTCGGTATCTCTGATTGTTGCCACGTGTAGCGAATTACCTAATTGCTAATTATTGTTCGGATCGAACGAAACATCCGACGCAAAAAACGGGGTATCATTTGACGAGGTTCTTTTTCAAGAGAATGAATCTCGAAAACAACTCTGGAACTCGACATGTGTGGTATCTTGAGTTATTTTAGATTCGAAAGGATGATGGATTTACCTGGCCACGCCAGCAGGTTTCATCCTTTTAGTGTGGTAATCCATATGATTAGGCGATAATAAAACATAACTAATTACACAAAGTTAGCTACAAACTTAGAAAAAATCTGGTACTACTTGATCAAAGATTGTAAAAAATAGTAGATTTTTAGTTTCTCGAAAAGTCAGCAAATCTTATAAAATCAAAATGCTGTTTTAAGATAGTAGAAAATTAATTTCCGTCTCGATTTTTTATTGAGCCTTCATGGATCTACTTGGAAATATCGAAGAAATCGAACGCTGTTGGAAGCCTGCATATCGGTATAAAAGTAAAAAAACAAAAATGCATCCGGTTATTGCCGTTGAGCACACCCGTCGTGTCGGGATAGATTAACGAGCCTGGCCGTCTAATCGCCTTACAGAAGGTTTCGATGCATCGACGGCTGCTGCAGGCATCGAGTCTGAATATATCATTCAACGATACCTATTCATTTTTTATAATGGCGATTATTATCGAGATAGATTGTCCGAAGTTTACAACTTTATTGATAGCGAAGCTTCATTTTTCGTTCCATTCGTACCTCTGAAGGTGTTCTTTATGTTCCTTATTAATTCAATATAATTGGAATACGATATGTTTACGGGGTTTCAAATATTTCGAAGTGAAATGTAGTGAAATAAACATTTTTTTCTTATAACAATTTTGTGTTTAGTTTTTTTTTCATAATTAATTTGTATTATTGCTGAGTCATAAAGTTGTATATTTTTGAAATATTTGAAATTCAAAGTTTCGACTTCTTTGTAGATATTCAACGAAACGATTTTTTGAAAAACCTAAATTATTAGAGGAAAAATGAATGGTAAATAGAATTAACAATACCTTTTTGGATGCAAGGTATTCCATTCCCCTTGCAACGCAGTAGCCAAAAACAGTGAGATCTCTGGATGTCAAGGCTGCCGAATCTTCACTGAAATTATAGAAATCTTGCCGGGTCCTATGGTCTCTAAGATAAGCCAGTAACTTCCCATACATGACGTACTCCAAAATAAGATAGTGAGGAGCTGTAATTAAAAACAAAATATTTTAGTGAACTATATGTTTTACTAATGTACCATTAAATTTTAAAATTAACTCTTGAAACGCAGTCTCTTTAAATTTTTAATTAGTCAATAAAAATTATTATTTTCAAATGAAATTCGGTTGTCCTGAATTAGTCAACTCTGTTATTTTATTAGTAAAATTAGATTGATCGAAATGTTTCATTCTACTAATCTGATGGTAAAATATAATATTTAAGTAAATGTATTGTTAATCGAATGAGTTTTCATTTTTCGTTTACGATTTAGTCGTTTTTAACTAATTCAAATATGTTCTGAATCAAATGATATCATTTATTTCTCAAATTTAGTTGACTTAAAATATGAATTAAAATATATCGTTTAGAATTCGAATATATGCAATATCAGTTTAATAAATACTTAATAAAAAACGTTGCAAAAATAAACGGAAATGCAGTCAAATTCAAGTTTTTCGTTGAAAGAAACGATGATGTTAAGATGAACTTCTACATCTTTTAATACATTCAACGTAGTAACATGTTCGTCTATGTCCTAATGTTATTATTGCGTTAATTAAATCGACTCTTATTGAGTATCTTCTACGTTCTAATACGCGTGGATAAATATCCAATAGAAACTTAATATGACAAAATTACATTTGAATATTCTCAAGTAATTAATCTACACGTTTTCCTTATTGCGTAATGGCCAAATTGCGTTAAATTAAAAATTGTTTAATTACAGCATGCTATTAGTAAATTTCTTGGTATGTTTAAGTAAAAATTTAATAAGTATATTACGAAAAAATTGTTTGTTGTTGGACAGTTTCAACACAAAGTTTATTTTTGGAATGCCGAATGTCAAAATGCAAAAAATTAAAATCACATCGCAGAGAAAAAGAAGATTTTCTGTTTATATTAGTCAAAAGTTAGTAAGCAAATAGAGTTATTGATTAAATTAGTAATCACTTTGAGTATATTGAAAAAAAATTTCCTAATTTAAAGTAAATATTTAATTCAATAGTCGCAACAAAATATTTACTTAAAATAAAGAAATATTTTCTTAATTTAAATAAATATTTAGTTGCTGGATAAAATCAAATTAATATATATTTGACTATTTTTTTATTGTAAGTAAATATTTTGTTGCGACTATTTAAGTAAATATTTACTTGAAATTAAGAAATTTTTTTTTCAGTTGAGTTAATCAAAAGTTCATACATTTTGAATAATGTTTAGAGATAAAATTATTACCATTATTAATGGTTCGAATATGAGTCAACAATTATTGAAAAAAGAAAACCAATTGAAAGTTACATTATTAACATTATTAAAGTAAACTAATCTAATAGTTACATATTTGCTCCCACTTTATTAAAAATATCGTGAAATTTTGTATTCTTTTTATTGTAAAAGTGTACAACTACGATCGTTATTTACCAAAACCGTCACTTCGTATGAAATAGTTTATAAGAATAACAAAAGTTCAAAATAAATAAAAAAGTTTTACTTAATTGAACGAATTAAAAAATGGAGCCAAAGAAATTATTCTGATAAACATTTCAGTATTGTCAAAGATTACGTGCAAATATTTTTTGTCGATTAAACATGTAGAAAAGTGACAATCAGACTTTATAGATATTTTATGACTATTATGTTAAAGTATGATTTTATAGACCGTTTAGTTCAAAAGTACTAAACTCCATCTTGTTTAAGGAATAAATATTGCCCAAAAATGGCAGTTTTATTCCACAGAGTACACGAAAAATTATGTTTTATAGTTGGTTTTACAGTTGGTTTTACTGTGTAAATTGTAGGATGTGGCAGAATTTGAAGTAACCAATGTATAATGACAAAAAAAATAAAGTAGTAGTATGTAGTCTGGGATACCTACTTTGACGAAGTTACTGTTTAGATAATAAACTTAAACTACTAGTGTCGTGTCCTGCTAGTAAGATTGTATACTATACAGTATACTATCTAGTTTGCAGTTCCAAATAATTCATTTTTTCGTGTTCTTATAAAAATAATCAAAGACAGAAAATGTCAGATTTTTACTTAAATCTCACAAAATACCTTCGAATCTGTCATGATAAATTATTGAAATAGTTCCTAAGATCAAAGATTTTTCAAGTTTGTTAATAATTAAAGATACATTTAGTAATTTTTAGTAACAGTGTCCCTTGTCATGTTCTTATATTCCCAACCCTAAAGAAAGTTTAGTAAAATATTTTTGTCAGGTTCTTGCAACCATTAATGAAAAATTAATTCATAATAAAAATATAAAATTAGCTTTTAATGTCGGGTTAATATAAAATCATATTTATTTAGCATTACAAAAAAAATTTTACCGAAAAACTTCTCGTTCTTTACACGAAAAATGTACAAAAAATTACCCCTGGAGTGTTCCTTTCGGTAGTCTCTTTGTCAAAAGGTTAAGACACCTTGCTTGAAATAATTCAGAATTGAGCGGAATAAGACAGAGAAATTCTGGTAAGATTTCACAGGTAAATGTGATACAAAGTGCAATTTACGGACTTACCCCACGCGGTGACGCAAAGTTCGCCCTTTTCAGTCCCGTAAATTCGTTGGCTTTTGCTAATTTTTTGCACGTGTATGAAGCGCCAGGTAGCATCATAAATCCATCCTTATTAAAAGTAATCTCGCACTGTATGATGCATTTTTTTAGACGCCGTGTAAGCAGTGTCGATTCGCGTATGCCCGAAAAATTAATCGCGACAAGTGAACAGGTGTGATTTATACGAGAAAAATTTATAACAAATTTGTTATCAGTCATTAAATATGATAATCATGATTTATTATTTAACTCTAAAAAATTGTTCGGCTTATGCAAAGATTCAATGAGTATTTTAACAACGTTTCGACTTTTTCGGAGTACTTTAGATCTGCATTCATAAATATTTCGTATAATTAATCATTTATATTTTATTTTTTTATTAGAAGTAAATTTTTTAAGAAATGCAATAATTTGCCTCAAAATTCTTAAATTGACATTCATTTCTTTTGTATAAATATTATTAACTTTGAAACGTTTATGTGTCTTTGTTTCATTTCCGTAAAAAAGGTCAATATACGCGTTTAATACGAGGACGTTCGGTGGAGTGTAACAAGTTTATCTTGAGACTTTTACATTTTAAACGAACCGAAGAGGAGGCGAACTTTTGACCATGGAATGTTTGAAAAATCACGGGACACTCGCCACGTGTATGTACAAATGACCTGAGCCTTTATAGGAATTACCTTGTTTATCCTCTGAATTTTTATTCGAGTTCTTTTTTGATATGTTTACTCTGTAATTTTGCATTTTAATGCGAATGATTTCGTTTAAATGTCAATGTCATAAAATACTCGTCTTATGTGTTAATTAATTCACTTGTACAGTAATTGAATGAGTTTAATGTTTCATTTAGTAATGTGGTTTAATGAACATTTATTTGTCACTTAGTGTACGGAAGAGAAATAATTAATGGTTTACTGATATATTTACTGTCACCACAAAGTTATTTATTATATTTTATTTTGTTTATCGTTTTTGTATTTGATTTTGAATGACTTAAATTATTAAAGAAGTGTAACAAAATAAAAATGTTTCATATGAAAAAAAGGATTGTAAAATAAGTTTTGTTTATAAATCGAAATGAAAGATTTTTCAATATATATAAATGTCTAAACTAATTAGTATTGCAAATTTTGTTAGAAAAATTTACCAATTTTGTTCATGATTGTAAAGATGAAATCTGTTAAACTGTTTTTTAGATTATGAAGTTTTATTTTCAATAAATTTATATTTTATTTCTATGATCTCGGTAATAAAATGATAATAAATCTGAATTTTCTTATGAGTATAATGGATATTTTAGGTGATACGTAAGTTGTGTTAACATTAAATGTTTGTATTTTATAAAATCATGTTTATTAAAGTGCTTACTATTTTATTTTTCTAGAATATTTATCTGAGTACCTTTTCTTATCTGAATACCTTCTTCAATTTTATGGAGTTAAGGAATGTTTTATATTAGCTGCAATGTGACTACTTTTGTTATAACAGCGTAGAATAAAGACGAAAAATACACATTTTATATCGAAAACAATATTTTCCTTCTTTGCAGGATTTCTGGTTTTATCTAATATTATAGTCTGAATAGAAAATTATTCGAAAAAAATCTTCCTTTTAATTTAAATCTTGTTTTGGCTGTAACTTAGTCTTGAAGAGAGTTTACAAAAAATAAAAAGTGTTGCCTAGTAGCGCCATTCACAGAACATTTTAACAATTTTCCTTGTAATTTTTCTGAAAATTGACGAGTGATTTTCTAAAACCATAAGTATAAACGATTTAAATAATTCAAACATCCGTTTTGATGTAGTTGCAAAGATTGTAAATTAGAGATTTAGGAATACGAAACTTAGGAATACCAAAATATAAACAAGCGCAATACCAATATGTACTACACAATAAGAACTCGATGGTTGAATAAACGAATATTATACGTAAAAATATTATAAAAGAGGTATACGTATATAGTATATACGTTTACACGATATACGTATATCAAATGGTAGTATAAAATACTTTTGTTGGTAACGTTTTGAATACGTATATATAATACGCTACGTTTATTAAACGTATAAATATAGTTTATGAAATACAGTATTATATTTTACGTATGTAAAACATATATATAAAAATATAACATGTTAAAAATGATTTTACACTACGATTATTATCAAAAGATATTATAAGTATATAAGACGTTTGACATATACCATATTTATATCAAAATATCAAGTCTGTTATTTTCCTTCCCAGAATATAACCCAAAACGTTTATTAAATGTTTAAAAATAACGTATAAATATCACATCTGAGTTTGCGTATTTAAAACGTATAAAAATCGACAGTTTCTCGCAAGCGGTAAGAGTTTGTATTGATCCGTATATATGGCCCGCTCGAAGCATGGGCATATCTATACACATGTTATTTAAGTATTGCGTGCGACTCTATGAATTTTTGACATTATTTGTAATCATTAGGATTGTGTAGGTGTGTGCGAAATCTAAGTTACATAATATGTTAGTCCACCTCTAAACAAATACTACAGTAAAACCTCTCTTACTTGAACAGGGTCGAGCCGTCATTTCCCCTCCGACCCCGTTTATTTGAACGCTTACAGTTGTCCCCACTCCTCGTGCAATATACCCGTCCGGCGTGAGTAGCGCACGCGCATTGGAATTTGTATCCGTGTAAGAGCGAGTAGTGGGGGTAAGGGGAAGTAGAAATCGTTCAAATAAACGAGGTTATTTTGTTCAAATAGACGGGGTGTTCAAGAAAGCGAGTGTTCAAGTAAGCGGGGTTTTACTGTACTGTTATCCTGTCTCTCCCTCTCTCTCTCTCTCTAAACGCTTTTTATACGTATTTTAAACCATTCATTGCGTAAATACCTTTTTTAAACTCTTTTTAAACTACCAGATTTTTCCCGATACGTCAATGAATTTCGTATAAAAACGTATACTTACACTGCTAATATAAAGAAGTTTTATGGAAACATATTATATACCGAGATTTAAGTGGTAATATGGATGTATTTGATATTCTAGTTTAAAACGTATATATTTAACGTTTAGAGCACGTTTAAAAAATGGTATATTATGACGTTTTTTAGATGATCATCGAAACGAGAATTATACGTATCTTATAAACCTTTTATATGCTACATTTATACTATAAATTAAACATTTCTTAAACTATCCAGTTCTTATTGGGTATCAATTATAAAGCTACACAATCCCGTATAAAGGGATTCCAATAGCTCAATAAAAAAAAAAATTACTGAAAAATAAGAATTTTATTACAGTAAATCTAAGAAATATAGCAAAATATAACAACAATATATTCTTCAAAACGTAAAATTAAAATAGCCTTGATTTTTGTTATTTTTAAGTGAAACAAAATCGAAATTTAACATAGTACACAAAAGGATACGGTGTAAGATCAGCGTCCCTTTCAAAACCATAATGAACAGCACAAACCCTTTGAGTGAAACATCGAAATGTCACGCCCGAGTGCGTGGTCTTTGTTTAACGCGTTTTTCACGAGTGTTTTATGCGGTGTAAAAAATGGTCTGGTTATGACTCACGGAATGTATAAACGATACGGCACGTATGGAACAATAATCGTGTCGAACGTGAAACAATAGCTGAAGCTATATTGCCCTCGCCCGTGCACGCCGGGGCATCGTGCTCCATTCTCTTATCGAGCTCTTACAAACCTAAATAAAAGTCGAACCATTTTTTAGCTTCCGTGAAATAAAAGTCGCTTTTTTTCGAGATTTCGTCATTTTTTCCGTGACCTGAATTTTCAATAATGACCAAAATTTTTTATCATATCTCTGGGTCTTATAAATTCCAACACTAAATAGAAATTCTGAAATATATAATCAGTAAAATGGTCAATAACAGAACAAAATGGCACTATATGAAATTTTTATATTTTGCTAATATTCTGGTTCCCAAGATTCAAAACAAACCTAAAAGCGACCACCGCAATGAATAAAATCCGAAAGTCACGGCAATCATATAGGTTTGGAGTCGTTACCTTCATTCGAACGAAAGCAATATTTAAGGTCATTGCAGTCGCGCATGAGGAGCATATGTAAAAAAGGCACTTTTCTTCTGAACGAAAGTGAATCTCTTCCTTTTCTGTCGCGTTATCCTTATTAGCTTGCCTGGTTGTTATCGTCCCGAGCTAAAATTCCTATACATATCGGGATTTTTTCCGGGGTTACGTATATGCGAGAATACTCTTGTCGATACGGGCGATTACCGTCCCATGCTTATCTGCAGATATTTTTTTTTATAGGAGAAAATCGGTACTGAATTGACCGAGCCTGTGGCGCGGTGCTCGTAGGAGGACATTATGCATTTATGCACTCGCGCTCGGTTCGATGTTAAACGATAGCATTCAACGCCCACCGTATAGCCAGGAGCACCGTCTTTCCCGGTGTATGGAGGATAGCCATTTTTACACGAGCTTTTCTACGAACTTCCGATTCGCATCCTTAAAAAAGCTCCCTTTCTGGCTATCCGGCTTCATCGGCTGTCGTCCCCAACAAATTGTCCAGCGCGCTTTGTACGAAATTGACCTCCGAGCGCGACTCAATTCAATGGAAAGCCGAGTTCGCAACCCTTTTTGGGCACATCGCGATGGCGAATCTATATTTATAGCTGAGAAACCTCAATTCAATGATTCTTCGGTTACGTTGGCTATTTTATATGTCAGATTGAACGTACCGTTTTTAGAAAACAAACGTTTCTCATCGTTTTTCAAACGACATTTTGGAAACCGCTACAAAGATTTATTGGAAAAAGATAAGAATAATATCCTGAATACGTGCAGGTTTTTTCTTCTGGTATTTGGAAAGTCACCAGCTCTATTTAAATGTGTACTAACATGTCTATAATTGGTATACAATATTCCGTATTATTTATCATACATTTCCTAACATAAAACGCACGAAATAACGACTACCTTCTGTTTTTGGAAGGTTTGCTGTAACCAACGAAAAGAATACATTTCAGGTGTAGTTTGAACTTCAAAGTCAATAAAGAAAGTAACGAATAGCAATACAATTTTTTGTTACGAATTGTGAAAATTTATTTTTGAAATATTAAACTCAAAATAGAGTAAATTAAAAGCCTGGTTCTTATTCACCATCTTTTAGGAAGTACATAATTTCCTCAATGTTTTTAATAGCATAATTTATTGAGAATGTAACGAATCCTATACTATTTTCTATTACGAATTGGTTCAAAATGAAATTCGAGAACAAATTCAACGACGTATAGTACTACATCGAAATTTAATAAACGAAATTGAAAAATATTACATATCGAGTATAAAACAACTAAAATTGGAAATCAAAGGAAAGACTTAAAATCTTAATAGATTTTCTAATCTTTAATTTATTCAAAATACTTTTTCTCGTCAATATTGAAGCGACATACTAAATATAAAAATAAAGAAAAACTTGTACTATGAGAAGTCACAATGTCCTTTTAAGTTGAAACCGACACAAAATCGGGTTTTAAAAAACAAACATTTCAATTTCTCAGCGTTTTTGACGAACATTTTAAGAAACATCTGTAAAGATTTATTGACGGACATACATATACGACCATAAACAACTACAAGATTTTTAATGTCTTTATTTTGAAAATCGAGACGGATTTCATTGTGCCTAGATAAGCGTATTAAAATATCAGATTATAAAACATTTTCTACTTAAATTTGCAACATTTGAAGCTCATTTTTAACGAAATAAATAGATTCAGTAACTTTATCGAAACGTTTGTTATTCTTTAATAGACTCAATATAAATATCCCTTCAAATACATTGTGCAATCTACGCACGCTGGAGGAACGAGGAACCACCATATATAGCGTAAATTCTACACTCGTGGTGAGAAGAATATTTTTATATTCCTTAGATGGAAAATGGTAATTTTTACAAATCATGACTTAGCAAAATCCCTATGTAATAGATGGATCGCGAAATGGTGATTTTACGCCCGCAAGAGGAGGCGCAAAATGACTATTTTATGTCTGCTGAATCGAAAAACCATTTATCCTCATTAGTGTGACTGCGGAAGTCAATAAATGAAATACATAAGATTCTTTGTTCAGGGGAATTCAATTAGTATTTTAGAGACCAAACAAAATAAGATGGAAAATTGTCAGTAAATTGATAATCTCTAAATAATGGTTTTTATCAATTCATTGTTTCTCAAAAATGAAAGAAAAAAGAAGTCTCGTTTCGTACTGGAAGAAGTAGTAACTTAACTATAACAAATATCAAGAAGCCGGTTTAACAATTTTCAATCAATTGTGTAACTATTTAAAATTCCAAAAAGTAATAAACATTCGTTTATTGAATTTACTAATTCTTTTGTTGCATTCACTACTTCTGTTCTTACCACTTTTTTGTTCTGTGTACATTGTCATTAAAATATATCAACTTTTAATACTTTAATATAACTTCAACATATTCTGTAAAATATTAAGTAAACCAAATTGTTCCACTCACAGTTTCAACGTTCCAAAAACAATTTTTCACGATTCCAAATGTTCCAGCGAACTTTAGAATCTCTCCAGTCATTAAATTACCAAATTTATTATCTGGTAGCAAAAGGACATGTTTCGGTGTGGCACCAAATTGGGTTCTAGCCGGCGAGAAAAATTTATTGACGCCAATTTAGGTAGGCAAACGCATATTTTTTTGGCGTTGCAAAAAGAAGGTGGTATCCCGACTTCGATTTCAAAAGAATCTTGCCGGCTTGAAGAAAAACTTTTAATCATTTCATAATCATGGAATAGATATTATAGTTATACTTAAAAATATTATTCAGTAATTATTAAAAATATTTTCATTTTTTTATTACACAAGTTTTGAAACCAAGGATGATTACAAAAATACTATTGTACTTATAAAGAAATTGTTGAATGCTTAGACGCTTGCGCGAAAAAAGCTAATATAAATAAATCTGTAACAATATAAGTAAATTAATGCAGCTCGATTTCAAAAATCGAAGTAAAGAACCTTCTGTGCTTCAAAACCTACTAAATTTATTGCAATCAACTTAAATTGGCAAACCATCATCGATGCCACAGTGAAATGACTTTTGTGGTCCAAACCAGTGACTTATTCTTTCTTAGCAAAATAAATCCTATCCTAAAATCATATGAAATAAAAAGTACCTGCTACTCAAAATCCACTATGTCACCCACAAAAACTAACAAGAGCAACTTCTCACGTTGGGATTTCAGCTGCAAACTCACCGGAAGAAGTAATTAAAATATTTGGTAACCATCAAGAATAATATGAAAAATATTAAATAAACTGAAAATCCAGCCAATGAATGTTTAGAATTTCTCAAAATATACTGTTGCATCGTCGAGGTAGGCGGAATTTGTGTCTGCGGTGCAGCAAGCGCTCCTTTTACTCTGCTGCGATCGTGTTTCGTTTGAGTCGTTTAACCCCGGGGATGTGCATTCACTTCTCGAGCCCTCAGCCTAAGCCATATATACATGCAGCTATGAAATAGGAGATACATTATACAGACCCGTTCTATTATGCTCGGCCTCGGCTCGGACCAAATAGCCACCGCGTGCGTCCACTTCGTCTCGATGATAGCTTTTTCGAGAGATTAAGACGCCGATGACAAATTCAGTCGTTTTACGTTATTATCGCTGCCGGCTTTCGGCTTTTACCGATCCCATCTCCCTTCTTCCGTCCACTTTTATGATTTTTAAAGCGATATCTCGCTTCAGGTATTAACGCCACGAGACGAGAGTTGTGAAGCCGGCGCCATTTGTAAGGAATTAAACCGTGCTACTTGACAACACGTTACTAACGTGAAAAAATTAGTCGATGCAGTGAAATCTCGATTGCTTTTATTAAAATGTCACGTTATGTGTTACTTGCCTACATGAAAATGCACGTGCTACCGGTGTTTTTGTTAATGGGAAATTACGGTATAAGATGAAGCAATCGAATAATTTAAAAACATGTGTCGCACGAAGGACTATTGAAGGTGTCAACGCAGTCTCCGAATGCTCATTAATTGTTATGTTCACACACTCTTAAATTTATGGAGGAATATTAAGATGTGATATTTTAACCTCCAAACAAACACATTCGTCATAAAACTATAGACCCATATAATTTTAGTGAGGATGGATGCGACACCTTTCGGAGCGATTCTATTTTTACAGTTTTAGAGATCCTCCTGATAGCATTAGGTATTCATTCATCCCAGTTGATCCAGCGATTTTTCTGTCTAGTGGATAAAGGTGACATTAGGTGTCTACCTCGACGACGCTCAGACGCCGTTCAAGAAATTCCTTGGAGAATATTTCATCTCACACCTCAACCGTGTAATCACTTCCTGACAGTTTGTCAGTGCATATAATATCAGTGACGAATTGGTAATATTTTCAGTTAGGTTCAAAGTGTCAGACATTACTCACGAGAACTTGAAGTAAACAATGCGAATAAAGGGTGGACATATACTTAAATAAGGTGTAATTCGGAGTTATTTACGCAAGATCGAATGCAGCAAAAGATGGAACTTCTAGATACTATAAAAGATGGGAGAGAAAATACTGAACATTGTGCTTGCAGATCTTTAGTATCAGATGTGTCTTAATGTTACGTATTGTTGATATCTAGTTTCGTCTGTCACACTTCGGTAGCTGCAGTGTCTCACCATAAAGTATAATTTTATAATTGCTGAGAACTTGAGAATTCAATGTCATGGTAGAGACGACCATGATCCGCTATCAATATAATGTATTGTGAAAACGAGGTGCTGTTAGCTTCTTTAGGAAGTTTTAAATACTGTAACATGTAATGATTATGTTAGTTGCTGCTATGGATGTTATACATTCTCTAGGTCCCTTTACTTCCATATGATATAACGGCCAATGTCTGAGTGCAAATTTTGGCAGATACCCAAAAGCGCTTTTGAAACAATAAAAGTAGTTACACCATACAATATTTTGTAACCATTCTGATAGAATAATTATTGTAGATATTCAGGTCAATTAATTTTTCCAGCTGCGAGATTTCTGTTCAAATGCAAATAAATAATTAGTCTTCTGTGCTGTATTTGTATATTCTGTATACAATATCTTGAATATAAAAATTTTGTATGAATTTTTGAATCTCAAAAAGAAACAACTGATCGTTGTGACAAAAGGGAAAAAAACAAATCTCTCTAACCTCACAGAGAAGAAGAAAAACGTAACAAAAAAATATCGTAAAAAATGCATCAAGAATAATTTTCTAATATTAAACAAAAGATGCAAAGAACTTTTTATTTAGATATTATTATATAGACAACAGCTTAATCAGGCATATTTGAAAAAATAATATTAACAATAAAAACAGCTATTTAGAATACGAATAAACTTAGTATGGAATGATACTCACATCAGGATCTAAAAGCCCGTTTCAACAAATGACTAAAATTACATAAGTTATTAACAATTAGAAAGAAAAAAACACCGGAATTAACGATGGTTGTACAAAAGAAAAACTTTCTTGAGCGCTCGTTACGAGTTTACAAGCCGACCGGAAAAAGCAGGAATCCGTATTTAATTTGATTTCTTTCGTAGGCAGAGGAAACCTCAAACAACAATTACAAAAACGCCTTATTAAATACTTAGACATAACCGAGGCATAAAATCTCTTTTATACAGTTAGATATTTTTCTGACTTTTCAAATAAATAATGATTCTCGGGACGATGCTCCTATGAAACCAGTCTCGGTAAAGCTGGGAAAAATTCAGTTGTGCGCAATGCCATAATTATGGTAAACATATAAGGTAACGCTTGGGCAAAATAATACAAATATCTGCCTGTTATGAATTCAGTTTTTTGTAGTGCGCGGAGCAAAAAGTATTCAGAGGCTAATAAACTCGTTACTGATGATATTCCCTTTACAGGTATTTCTTAAGCTTTAAAAACTCAGTAAGAAAATCAGGTTTATTAAATAACAGGCCAGGGTATATAAAACATGTATATATCATCGTTTCTACATTCGAATTTGTTAAATTGTTGGAAATAATCGATTAGGATTTTACAATACAACCCCTTCAATTAATTATGATACTCATATCAAAATAAATTAGAATTATAAATTATTTGGTTGAACGCTAGGTGGCGTTCGAATCCGAAAGTGATATTGTATACAGTTGTATATGATTTATTAATTTGGACATATGTTATCAAGGAATGGGACAATAGACATCGTGATCCATACCTGACTTGCCCTGACAAATTTTAGAGGCGATCATTTACTCACTCACTATAACATACGATTATCAGTTCAGCATTTCAATTATACGATAGTCGATTTCATTCTTGGGTTTGCGCGCCATCTACTGTACCTCGAGGGAGATCATATCTCAGAGCACATGTTCCCATTTATTATAAAATTCCCATACCGAATTGGACATATCCATTAGTATACAACTGTGGAAAATATTCCATATACTTAGAAAAAAAGTAGTTAAAATGACCATTTTACTATGAATCATAGTGTGAAATGAGGACTAGGCATGATAACTGTTAAAATAACTATTCTGAAAAAGTAAAGTGTAACTGTTATTTCATGATTCAAAATGCTACTTATCATAATAGACAAATTGACTCAACTATTTTGAAATAGTCAGTTCAGAAAATGACTACCTTCACTGAAAGAAATTGTATAAGAAGTTGTCATAAAAAATATGGAAAGCCGTCAATATTTACTTTTTAAAAATATTTGTAAACTATGTATATCATGACATATGAAAAGTTCACTTTTCTCCCTTCGTTCTTTGTTTAACAATAAGATAAACAAGGAAACAAAGAGATCAACAAAAAATCAATACTCCGCTAAGTTTGTGAACGTCACACTCTAGCCAGTTAAAAATGTATTATGCAATGCCATTATACACACAAATTTTAATGTCGTGTAACTAGTCTATAGACACACGTGCGTATAGGCCGTGCATTATTTATTATCATATCTCGACGCCCGAAAGTCCTTATGACTGAATGAAAATGCACATCAATAACGGGAGCCACGGGCTCGAAGAAGAATAGCTACGAACGCTGCGTCGCCACCTGGCGGCATCAAGACACACGGAGTGCGGTAGTCTTTACTATAGATTTAAAGTAAATACAAACTTTAACTATGAATAATAGTAATTATAAAGATTTACTAGGAGACACAGTGTGAAATGAGGACTATACTAGATTATAGTTGATTTAACTATATTTGTTATATTTATTTAAATCGTTCTACATAGTTGATTTTTGTAACTATGAGAAGATAGTTGGTGTAAAAGTTATTATTATTATTATTATATATAAAGAAATTATTGTAAAATCCACTATGAACGTGGTAAATTTAACTATTTTTTTTAACATGTCGATATCGAGACAAGATTTCTGACTTCACACATTTGTCAGATTTGAAAATGACAAGAAATTGATCGGCAACTAAATGGTATTAAGTACCCGTCGGTGAGTAAAACGAACGACTTCCATGTACTGTAAGTAGACAGTAATGACGTGCAATATTCTCTGGATCGATCGTTTTATAGAAGGAGCATTGTAACTCCACCTATACCCATATAAGAAAGGCGGTCAGCGCAAATACACGTATAGATTCTCGCCCTCGTAACACATTTTAAAGAGTCGCCGCCTAGCCCTTTCTTTGTATGAAAAATGTCACGGTGAGACAAGGCCCGCAGACCACAGTGCATAAAAGTCCCAGCCTTGAACCGCACGTGCGACGACGACTGTTCTCCAGGCGAACCCAAGCAACCTTTATTTCCCCTTAGTCGCGGCTGCTGGCCGCCATAAAAAATACACTCCAAGGGGAGTTGGTTCTTTGACGCGCAATGGGTTTTTAAACCGCGCGCCAAAACCGGGACGAAGCGCAATGGGAGCCGAAATTTAAGTGCCGTAAATATTCCGGTTGCGGTTTTGACCGACGTTAAAAAAAATCCCTCGACAATTTTGAATTCAAGCTCGTGGAGCTTGTGTGCAGTGCGCTACGTGCGTTTCAAGTCGGTTATTAAGGGGGAGTCGACCGCTTAAAAATAAAAGTCGGTAATGCGCACTTCATCATGACCGAAGTTCCGGGAAGTGCAGTTGGCGGCTGTATAAAACGCGACGGTAAAACCACAAAAGTGTAATGACAAATATTTTTTTGCAGCATCGACGCACTTTCGTAAATTGACAGTCATGCCATAGAAAACACAATGAGTTCTTCGTTTTTCAGTCGAAAGGGAATATTTGCTTTTTATTTTACATAAAATTTTAGTGTTATATCCAAAAATTAGGATAGTTCTTCGCTGTTTTTAATTCCACCAGATTGGTCGCGTCCATTCATTTCAAAATATCTCGAGAATCAGTGTCATTGTAAATTATTTCTAAAGCCACTAGAGGGCGCTCATACCCAAAAGCGGTGTTACTCCCACAAACTCTGAAACGATTATCACGGATTACTGCGCGAGTTTACTTGCGGATCTGGTGCGCCTCCACGCGCTCAAAGAAGAAACTTATTTTATTTACCTCCGGTAACGGAAAATTTTAAAACTAGGATGATATATTTTTAGGAACCTGGTCCAATTATCATGCACTTCCCTTACAATTTTTTAATTAATTTTTGAAGTCATATAATAAAACCAAATTTTACGAGGATCAAAGACATTTTATACTATGTATTTTGAAATTATCCCAGCAACGTCATTTTATGTAAAATTGAAACGAGGTGTTTTCATCATTTTGAATTTATTATCAATTTAATATTTTCAGAGAGTGGTTACCAAGAGATTTATGAAACTACTGCGTCAAATAAGCATATAAAACTCATGTAAAAAATGATCCAAGACGCTATTAAATCATATTTATGCATGCAACATTCAGGCAAAATAACGACGAAAGGAGTAAATTGGACATGCTGCGAATTCGCACATATATTAATACTTAAGTACCGTAATCGACAATGAAAACCTCGTCAATTAATTATTTTGAACCGAAAAAGCATAATTGCCCAATATTACTTTCAAGTGTAATCGGTCGTTGCTCGGCGTCATTGTGGCGGGTCGTCAAAGGCTCGGGGTACTTTACGAGATGTAAATTTTTCATTTTCGCCTTAGACTCGTTGAAGGGCTCGTCGCGAATGAGGCCGTTAATAATATTTGAAAGTCCAATGCTGCACCGTTAATGATTCGTCCCTAAGTGGTAGGCGGCGCCCTCATGAATTTCACGCGTGTCTTCGACTGCACCTCAGCCCATGCATAAAGGTGACTTAGCGAGGCGTATGAAGTCTCGAATAAAGACTGGAATGGCTAAAAAGTAATCCGAAAGCTGGACAAAGACTGGGCCAGTAGCCTTTGTGTCGCCCACGCATTTGGACGCGTGAATTAATCTTATCCGAAATACGCGCGTGTCTAAGGTACCGAGATAAAAGAGGGCACGGTGCCTTAATATGGCACGCACAAGCGTGTCGCCTAAAACAGCTTGTCTAAGCAAAAATCGCGGTACTCGTAACACGAGTTTTGAATACAATTAAGATCGGTTCGAGATAGAGCGACGGTGTACTTTGCTTATCGTATCGCGACATCTCGAAAACGCGTATTAATGAAACGTTGACCCGCAATTGCGTATGAGATGTTATTATATTCCTATGCACGAGATGTTACTTCGTGGTACGTTTTGATGTATATTTCGTTGTATACAATTGTGGGCATTTGCATTAGCAATTACGGGCCAGAAGTCGCTCACGGAAGACCGATGTCGCTGATTCGGGACACTCGATAGTGGAACAGGTTCGTTGAGTAAGGCGCAACCTGAATTGAAAGACCTCTGAATATGCGTAATCCTCACTTTTTTTATTATTTTTGTCACGTTTATTATGACGTCATTGATTTATGATCTTATTAGTTGCAGGTTTTTACCGTTTTAATGATTTCCGTAAAATTAAAAACAATTGAATATGTCTATACTAACGAACAACCATGCTAATCTGTTAAACTAATTTGGAACAAAAACGTTTAAAAAAATGTGTGATGTATGTTTCTATAAGTGTTTTGGGGGTTTTATTTAGTAAACCAACTGTACACAAACAGATGTAGGATTGTGGATGGGAGTCACGTTTGTCCGGTTGTAAGTGTTATTCTACGTAGCTGAATACCAACATAGCCTGGTTGGAATAGGTTGGGATACAATGTGGTTGAAGTTGGACATTCCGAATCATAATGTTCTACTCTAAAAATGTAGACTTACACTTGTTTCAAGTAATCGTTTACCAAAACACATCGTGAAAACTTTTTTTCTGATATGATTTTTGTATCATTTTATATGAACCAAACATAACAAAAACTTGTTTTGTTGTAAAATTTTGTAGACTTTGACTAAATGTAGTAATTTTAATTTAGGAATAATTCAAGCTCATACAAAACTGTTTCATTGTTTAGATTCTTATGGAGCTGTGATGAATTTCTTCCTGAGGAACTTGTGTAAAGAAGCTTATAGAATTAGTCTTACTCTTATAGAATTCTACTTAAAAATTCCGTACTTAAAAATGTTCGATTTACAAATTTAGATACCTGAATGTTTTAATGAATACGACAAATTATTTCAATCCGATAAAACACATAATCCGACCAGCAGGCTTGGTCGGAATCTAGGAAGGAACTTTGTTTGGGTGTGTCAGAACTGAAAGATAGTTTTGCATTTAAGTCAACCAATTCGGGCAGATTTAAACTGTAATTGGTTTCAAAATTCTGCAGAAAAGACATCAGAAACCAGTATGAACTAACCACTCAAAAACTAATATACAATCTCAACTGAAATCTTTTTAAATCAAAGAGGTCTATCAATGTATCTCTTGATAGTTAAAAACTATATCGGAATTTTGAAAATTGTTCCTGCGGATGAAGCTGCCTAAAATAGTGACTACGTTGATATGAAATTAATCATTTTAATTTATTAATAATCAGATTAAAAATAGTTATAATTAATTCGATATACGATTTTTCGCTGAGCCAAGTCGTTCGGTTTCATAGCCCAAAAAGTCGCCTCAAAAGAAACACATGGCAGACGTTACTAGTATAGTTTTCATTAGTATAAATTTGTCAAACATTAAATTAATTTCAGTACAGACGAAATTTTTGTCAATACATAGCCCTGTTTACTCAAACAGTATCTACCAGGCCCAAACTTAAAATTTTAACAAATTACACTCAGTAAGTTTTCTTTAAGGATATATTTCTAAATTAATGTATTATTTATTGTTGATTACGATTTTCAATGAATTATATCCGGTTTTTCAACAGTATTTACTAACCATTTTTCGCATTGTTGCGAACTATATAAACGATTAATTAGTTTTTATTTATTTTAATATTATATACAGAATATTTTTGTAAAATGAATGCAAAATAATGTTCATATGAGGCTTTTTGAAACACTTTATATGCAACTAAAACTCTGCGTTATGCTAAAAAATTAATCACTGCAACAGCATTAAATTTAATTTTTCTTGACGTGTTATGATATTATTTTGATTGCGTTTATAAAAGTGTTAATACCGTCATCACTTTCCGAAACTTATTATTCATGACGTTTTTCCTTTTCTCTGGAATTTCCTACAATTTTGCTATTTCCTGCATTACGTAAACTCACTCGTGGTTTGCAATTTCATTTGTTAGTCGAATATATTCTCTGGATCTCTAATTAGCACAGTTTCCGGAGTAAATTACATTTATAAACTACTTTACTTATTTGAATTCCTGTCCACATAGGGAAAATTTATGAATACACTAAATTACAAATGGAGCTATTTTTTAGAAATGTTTCTTACATCCAATGTCAAATTTTAAAATTATTTTTTAAATAATTAGAGTAATATTAAGTAAATTGTTTTTGTTAATGGGTATTAAAATAAACATATTTTATATTATACAGAATTATTTGACACTTACCTACATTATTTATTTGAATTTTTTCATATTATTGAAAGATTTGAATTGTTAGATTAAATCTTTTAAGGTTTGATATACTGATGTTTAATTTATTCTATTAATACTAACTTTGCATTTTCATTTGTGGTCGTCATTTAAAGTAAGAAACGAAGTTCAATGTAAAGAAAACGTAATGTTTAATAATTTCCAAGATTACATTGAATCAGCAATATGTGAATTGCTATTGTATAAAATAATCAGTGATTGCATGAAACGAACACCTGCAATAACATTTAAAATCCCACGGAAATCTAAAATCATGGATTCATTAATCATTTGAAGAAAATTTCGAAATGGATTCAAAAGCTGACATTTTTATAAACATTTTTCTTAAAATTTTTCTTAAATGAGGGAAAAATAATAAAAAATAAATTTTAATAAATACAATTTCATTCTTAACATTTATTTTTATGCAGATTTATTTGTTTTAAGAAAAATATTGTTAGTTTTACAGCAATTTATGTTCTTACTTTCACAAAAAAAGTAAACACGAAAAGTAATCGCGCAAGTCGAAAACGATCGATTAAAACCATCGAAACACGGAACAGGATAATCGACCTACATAAAATTATAATTGATTTCTTATAAAACGACGCACTAAATTGTCGAAGTACGCAACGATCGTGCAATTATTGATTTTGCAGCATTGAATTGGATCGTTACAATGTAATTTTCATAAAATTTATGGTTGCGAAAAACATTACATCCGATTATTTCTATAAACAAAGTACTCAACTTTTTCTTCTTTACGATAAATGTTGTTCTGAATGGGAGCAAAATCAGACACCATTACCAGTGACGATTTCAACCATATCGGTTAAAAAGCCACTGCAAAGTGCTCAAGGGCGATCGATCGATATCGAACGGCGATTTCGTGGTCGATTAAGCATTATATCGATTACTGTATACGGCAGTCCGAAAGCGACCTCGGACCCATTTGGACGGTTCATCACAGCGCCACCAATGCCGAGACAAAAAATCAAACGACCGGACGAATTGCCTCTTAAAAATTACAATACCTCACCGCAAATTGGAATTATACTTGCAAATGTGTACGGCGGAAAGGCTGTGCGCGCGAACGCCGCAATTTTATAAAATTACTGCGCCTGGTACATTGTTCCGTATTTGTGCAACGTGTAGGTGGTCCTTTTCCATTGTTGTTAATTTCGCATAAATTCATAGTGGGCATGGAAAAAGTCTATGATAAGTGTTATCGTGTATGCGAATTCTGATGCGTGACTTGATAAATGATACAAAATGCCGGCAAGGCATTTAACGTGACGAAAAATCCACAAAAGTGAGTTATGTTGAGTAACCCTTTAATGGGTCTTGAATTTTATTTCACTGATATTTTACGTAACAAAAACGAATTTTAATTATTGCAAAAGATTTGTCTGTCCGATTTGAATTCTCCATTTTATATGTTAGAAATCTGATTTTTCATTCGTTATCAATGAAACAATTAAAAATTGCCATTTTAGGTCCAATAGTTTTAGTCTCCAAAATGGAAGATATGGAAAACAATGAATGGAGTTTTGTCAAGCTTTCTTAGCTTTGAACAATACTGTTTTCGTTAGTATCTGTTAATTGTAACGACAAATCCACGAACAGGAATTCAACATTATTAAAAATGGCGGATACTACAAGATCTGCTTGATGCTTGGTATCCAAGATAGGTTTTCAGTTTCTAATTATGTGTGTGAGAATATATTTGCAAAACTATTAATTAAATTTGTTATTCCTATTGAATCCGCCATTCCGAAAAATTGAAATTACGCCTCATTATTTTCACCTGGAGGCACTGAATGCAATGAAAATTTTGTTTATATAAATGATGATAACGTACAATTAAACATTTAAAAAAAGCGTAAACAAATGCTGCATTTTCTAGTTTTAAAACTGCGCCATTATACGATGTTCTGTCGATTTACTGCGTAGTACAGTAACGTCCAGATTTTTTGAAGTGAAGATTTAGTATATACGCGTACACGCCGCAAGACGGCGACTTAATAGGCGCATTGTGTCGAGAAGATCGTCTTGAGGACGTATGGAAATTTATTCCCTGCCGAGATAAGCTTAACTTGCTACAAGGAAGCTGAGGAAGCAAGGGCGGGCGCAAAGGCGGCTTCTTTCTCCCTCTCGAATCGATGAGCAAGGTGAAACCGAAATGGATCGTGTCCCAATCCAGTTTTGATGTCTCAAGTGGACATAAATTCATCATTTTTCATTTCGCATTCATAGAAACATTGCCTTGAATATTTTAGCTTCTAAGGTGGTTATTTAAGGATAGACTCATTGCATTCCAATTTACAAAAATGCGTAATCAATGCATATAAGCGGTATTGGAAGTATTTCATCGAGGCATGGTATTTTCCCAAATAATAATGGCAAAAAGTAGCATAATGCATGTCAGATTTACAATTAAGATCCCAGATGTTAAAACATGTTGTTATACATTTTCAAGGTATATGCAATTTATTTTGTATTACTGTTTCATCCTTACTGGACAATTCTAATTAGGTTGGTATAGTATGTTTTACTGAAAGAAATATCAAATGTTTGTAGAGTCTAAATTACCATCTGAGATGTTAAACACCGTACCAAAAACTTTATAATTTTTGAAAATGTCTATAATTACTTTTTTCTGTTTACTTGTTATTGCAAGATTCTGGTAAGGTATACTAATTTATAATATAAATGATGGAATAATTTTGAAAATTCTACATGACTATCTGTGATGCTCAAAATTTTTTATTTTTTCAAAATATCAGTAACTTACTTTTTAACACACCTATTTCAAATATAGACGGATAAAGAAGAACTTTACAATTTAATTTTTTTCAAAAAAAAAAATATCAGTAACTTACTTCCCATTACTGTATGTTTTTTATGGGAACATTCTTATAAATTATAATAATTTATCCCAGTAATAATAACAACATTTTGCATTATGAAAGTGTGCTTTACATATTCTGTTATCATCTGAGATGTTAAACATTTTATAAAAGCGTTTTCTCTTTTCAAAAATTTATTTTTGTTCACTGTTTGTTCATTATTATACGATTTTAATAAGTTATAGTAATTTTCATTATGAAAAATAAAAAATATTTTCAGAGCTATATTATCTCAGATATTAACAATTTTTATTTTTATTTTGCAAAACTTATATTATACGCTAGTGATTATAATCAATTGTATTATTTTTTACTAAACTGTAATTCAACATTTTTCATTATCTTATTACTATCTAAGATTATAAGTGCTAAGATACTAATTTGATTTTTGTGATTTTTCAAAATATCTGTAATTTGTTATATGATTACTATTTCTTTTTTATTCAAAAATGTTAATAAGATCTTGTCACATTTAATCTTAATAACTAGGAAATTTCTCATAATGAATGTTTCCTTTACAATTAGCATCCGAGATGTTAAAAATTTTAACAAAGTTTTTAATAAATTGTGAAAATATCTGGAACTCATTCTGTGTTTCTTTTTTTATTGAAAGATTTCAATAAGGTTTAGTAATTTTTACCGTAAAAAATTGGTAAATTTTTGCAGAGTCTATATATCCAGATTTTAAAAAAGATATTAAAGTTTTTTAATTTTTAAACATTTTTTTAAAATATTTGTTTTTTATTACTGTTGTTATTAAAAGATTCTGATAATGCATAGTACTCTCTAATATAAACCATGGGCAATTTTCGTATATTTTAAATTACTATCTAAGATGCTAAAATCGCTGCTTGTTGCGCATTATAAGATCCTAATAAACTACACTAAATTTCACGATAAATAATGGAAAATGTTTCTGTATAACGAAACATGTAGATCTTAAAAATTTTTTATTTTAAATTTTACTGTTTTTTAATATTTTAATACACCAGCAGATTATTTCTTATTACGGTTTCTTTTTGGTTGGACGTTTCTAATAAGGTACAGTATTATTTACCAATAATAATTACGAAATTTCACGTAATGTCTCAATTTACAATTACTATCTGATATATTCAAAATATGTGACAAGTTTTTATTTTAATTTTTCAAATATCTATAATTTTGTTTATTGTTGTTTATTGTTGTTTATGTTTTATTGGAAGATCGTAATAAGGTACAGGACGCCTAATTAGAAATATTGATGTACATTTGCCTAGTCGAATTAACCACCTGAGACACTAAAATTCCCACTACAAAATTTGCTAAATTTTTCAAACGTTTACTATATTTATGGGAACAATTACAATCATCTTAACTATTTGTTTATTTTGTATACTTTTTAGATACACGGACATTCTATTGGGGACTTTTTTTATCATTTTGAGAAATTATTTGAAAATTGAGTACCAACTTGAGTTTTAGTCGATGTTTCGCATTTCTCATTCGTTCCTATCGATGGGACTTTATCGATCCGACAATCGATCTTTTTGCAAAGAACCGAACAGCCTGTTCTCACCAGCTGGCGATGCAGTCCATCTACCGGTTTCTCGTTGTCCAGCAACCGTGATTCGCGGGATCGGTTGATTACTCGATTGCTCGATTAGCATGCGCCGATAATCAGCGGAATCGTTCGTCTTGGAGACGCCGCATTTTGTCAAGGTCAGGGGCAAGACGTGTTTTTCATCTGCCGATGATGTCCAACGGCGTCGTTAATGTCCTGCGAACGTGTTTGTCCAGGATTTTTAGAAGCGAACGCATGTTTAATCGGTAGTAATGGACGAGCCTCCTTTATTTTGCCGAGATTTTTATGCATTGTACTGTCATTTCGTAGCCGACGAAAACATTTAGAAAATTTTCGGTAACATTCTTCTCTGTCGTAAAGCTAAAATAAACGTTGCTTTTCATGCAATTTCATTGATAAATAAGCGATGAGTTTACCAACTTTTATTAGGCGATGATAGTCTAACGGAATTTTATGCTGATGAATTCGTTGATTATTTTTTGCTCCTAAAAGGGTACTTATTTTTAATAACGTTTCTAGACGGTTCTGCCGAGTGCAAATGTTTACAATTAATTGACAAGATTTATTTCGTTTTCTGCAGCTGTTGTTTCGTTGGAATGCAAATTATTTACTAATTTGGATGGCCATTTCTTTAAATTATATTTTATTGTCTGTAAGATTCTATCGAAATACTTTTTATGACTTATTTAAAAATAATATATTTCTTGTGTTTCTTTAGTTTTCTTACATATTTCTGTATTATTAGTATATTTTATTATTATTTGAAAAAAATTGTAATAAATTAAAATATTCATATATGTGACACCCAATTCTTTACATATTATTTATTTAATTTATCACTGAAACTATTTAAGTACAATATGGTTTAAATTAAAAAAATAGATTTATTTTTAAATCTGGACTAAAAATGTTTACGTAATTTTGACAAAGGAAAGATTATTTGTAGAAATGTAATATAAATGACCCAAGTAGTTTCATGTTAGGTGATTAGAAAAAAGGTTGCGTCAAAATACGTGAGTCCAAATACAACTTTTGAATATACACTCATTGATTAATTGCATTCAATAATATAGATGTTGGATTACTAAATACAATGAAATCGAATTATTTTACTTTATTGATGATTCTTTCCGTTAAAACGGGTTTTATTCCAAGCAGGTGAATGTCCTCTACGATCCACATCGAATGTTTACTTTATTTCTATTATTACATTTTTTATTAATTATAAATTAATTAAGAATTAAATTTATTCTTTAATTACAGATTGGTGGCAGTATAGAAACATGATTTTCTTCCAATAACAAAATATTTTATTAATAAATATTTTATAAAAAAAATATTAATTTTTATTATTTCTTCCACTACATATTCAAGATTATTTAGCAATAACTATTGACATCAAATTTATATATTCAGAGACATTGAAAAATAAAGTATAAATACATTCCAACAATATATATATATTTTAAATTATTATATCATATTTTATTAATTCTATGAAATTAAATTTGTCTACTTTTTAATTTTTTTTTAAAGTGTACATATTAAGTATTAATTTTAATGACATATACGTCGTATTTATATAATATATAAAAATAATGATTTTTAAATAAACAATAGCAATGCAGAAGGAACAATTACAATTAAATAAAAATAAAACAATTAATTCGTGTTACCTAATTGAATTTTGCGTAATACATTTAATGTCGTATTTTCATTATAAACATTTTCTATATTTAGCTAAATGTTATATAATAAAATATGTTGTTAAATTCTGAATTGTCTTCTTATTTACTTTGATTTTAAAATATCATTACATAATTCACAGTCTTTTTTATTGGTGTGTGTAGAAAATAGTAAATAAGTATTTGTTTAATTAAAATTGAATAGAATTTCTAGTATTATCAACATTACTGTTACGAAACATTTTTTTTTTAATTTTTCACAACAAAATTTTTTAATTAGAATTTAAGAGTTTTTTTTAATTATCGTTCTCTCAGTGTCCTATTTATTTATAAACAATATCATAAGATTTCATAGAAACGCCGCATTAATTTTGTTTACAATTTTTTTTCGTTTTATTCTGTTTATAATGCATAATTATAAACGTTTATGCAAATCCTTCTTTTCTAGAAACGTATTAACAATATAATTTTATAATATCTATATATTTTTTATTTGGCACATGTAAATAATAAAGTTCTGTATAGAACAGAGGCCAACTCCAGGTTCGAAATGTTTTTTTAGTAAATATTTACCGAAATTAAATGAACAATATAATGTGAATTGATTTGCAAGCAATTAGAGTATAAATAATAAAAATAATTCAAGACTCCGTGAAAATTTATAAATAATAATTTTTTTTGTAAATAAGAAATTATGGCATCAATTTGCATAAACAAACATCAGAAAATAATTTAAATAAATTTATTTGATCCACGAAGCCTCTGCTACTGTCATGGCGCCAAATTTATGTATAATTTTTATTAATAGTTAATACAAAAAAAATAATAGTCTTTTGAAAATCCATACAAAACAACAAAATTCTTCTACAATCGTTAAGTTAACCACACATATTATTAAAATTACATAAATCTAAAAACTGGAAAAGAATGACACCAAACAAGGCGTGATTGATAGGACAACAACATTCCAGAATCGAAGAATTTGAAGAAAAGACCACATGGGTGTTGGAGCATGTCTTAATTTTTCCTCCATGTGAAATGAATAATGATCCTAGATAACTTCCTTCATAATAGAATAATTTTATGCTATAATAACCATGAACATTGTTCATTTTTTCATAAACCCAATCAGCTTTTATATATCTAGAAATCTGCTGATTGGGAAAGTTTCCCAGAGATATTTTGACTCTTTGGTAGTTCGTTATTAATAATTATACGCAGGTATTAAAAGTTAATCATGAAATTGAACTGCAGTTTCCGGTTTATCAAGAAAGGATTCGATTCGCAATTATAGTGATGTTACGGACATCATACCTTCTTCGGTGCAACATCCAAGGAGCGTAACGACGTTGGGATGGCTGCCTACTCGCTGCATGATTTCGAGCTCTCGAATCAAGTCCTCCTTTTCCCTGTCAGCGGCGCCTTCCTTCACCGTCTTGACAGCCACGAGTCTCGTGGTGCCCTGGTGACCCTTCAAGTCATCGGCTTCCGCTTTCCAGACCTAACGGCAATGATTTACCGACTTTAGACTCACGACAGATTACAAAAAGAAAACACCAAAAAACGACAGCCCGATCGAATCATTTGTCACGCTTCGGTTTTCAAAAGACCTCCACCCCCCACTTTGATTAATGCTTTTAGTGATCGTTTCCTCACCTGTCCGAAATTTCCTTCACCCAGGACTGTCTGTAATCGAAGCTTGTCTCGAGGAAACTCCCATCTTGACTCTTGCGATGGAGGTGGTGGTGGCTTTTCTGCTTCGTGACACTAAATGTGACAAATTGGACAACATTAATTATTGTTCATAATAGGAAAGGTATACAATGCAAATTAGTTAGATTCTTTAAATACTGAGATTAAAAAATAACAAAATGAATATGGTACTCGGGTGTGAGCCGAAAAATCGACAAATGAAAAAACTGACAGTCATAAAACCGACAATCGAAAAAACACTTCTATGTATCTATTTTTTTATGTGTCGTATTTTTTACTGTCGATTTTCGACCTATCGCCTTTGAATTTGTCGGTTTTTCGACCCGCATCCTTGCACTCACACAAAACTGTATTGCAAACAACTGGTCGGAATTAAGACCAGGCGACAACTCATAATTTTGGGACGCATAATTGCCGATGTATTATGTTAAATCTGTTTATGTTACAAATTAAAAAAAAGTCTAACCAAAAAATGTTAAAAAATAGGAGTTTGCTACCACCTCAAGAAAATTGTTCTTTTTTTAATCAAATACAAAATGACTAGACAACTAGACAACTAGAACTATTATTTTTGTTGAAAACAATTCGAAAACATTCAAGTGTTTTTATTCGTTGATGAAAAATCATTTCTGAAACTGAATGTTATAATAATTTGTTACAGTAATTTCGTACAGTAGTGAATTTTGTGAGACACAGTTTTCTGTATTGAACAAATTATTGCTATATGTATTAAAAATAAGGGTTGCAGAAAAATAATTATTGTGCTTTCTCAACTTCATGGACTGAAAATTGAGCAACTCTTTTATGAAGAGTGACATTTCAATCCATAAAGAGTAAAAGAAAAAAACTCACTCCTTGAAAAGTGAAATATCACTCTCAATACAGTGAAAATTTCATCATTAATGAAAGGGTAGCTCAATTTTCACTCCAAGGAATTTACAGAGTGTACTTGAGATACCACACGCACTTTGAAATTTTATGATCTAATGTAAGTAAAATCTCAATATGCTTCTGATAGCACAGGACTAACCTTCAAAAACAAAAACAGAAGCGATGAAATAACTATTCTCCATTTTTTTTATTAAGTTTTGGCGATATGTTACATCAGTAGTTAGAAGACGCGACAAAGATGCATTCTGCTAATTTCAAATCAGTAATAACGAAAATTTTGAAATATTTTATTACAAAAATGTATTAGTTAAATTTGACTAGAAAATTCGTTGTTTTTTCTTTTTACTAATGGAAATCATTGCCAATTCAAATGCCCGTTTTTCACACTTCACTAATACACATGGAGAAAACGTATAGTTAGTGAAACCATTTTACCGTGGTAAAACGCGATATTAAACACATAGTTCCATTAAATTTTTCGGTAGTAAGCAATATCATGGCATTATTCCCGTTACTATTTTCCGTTCGTTAAATATGCAGTAGAGTACAAGACCTCAAATCTAATGCAAACATAACCTCAATACTCTCTTTAAATATTCCTCACTAGTAATATAGATGTAATAAAATTGGACTGAACAAAAATATTTTCTTAATGAAAATTGTCATAGTAAGAATAGGTAAATCATTGTATATTTTATAATATTCTAAATTGTGAAAGTACCGTACTATCAACAAGAACTTGTCACGTTAATTCTACTGTTTTCTTCTACGGTTCCATTAACCATTTTTCTCTCTTTATAGTTTTTAACTAATTTAAATGTAGCGAGTTCGAAATATGCAAACAACAAAAATTCATTAATAAACTTGATAACAACAACAAAACGATCCAACCCAAGATATGATTCCACTGAAGTAGAATCAAAATGCTTTATGTTACAGATATAGATATTGTTTATAAAAAATGAATCATTACCTGATTTTTATATTATAACACACGAGAATACAAAATGAACCTGCTTCAGTTCTTCAGAATCTAATCTAACCGATTTGAATTCAAGTCACTGCTCGCATAATTGTTCTATGAAGTAAGCCTCATTTTTAAAATTTTTTGATTCAAGACATCGGGTAATTTCCAGTTAATTTATAGTAAAATATTATTCACTTAGTAGTGATAAAGTTAAAGAACTTTGCAGTTATTAGATATGCATGATCAGTAGTCGTGCAGGAATTAATTAGGGGAAACTTTTCAAATAGAAAAAAAACAAAGGAAATTTAAAATAAATAGTAAATAAAGTCAAATATCAATGGAACAAAGGTTTATATTAATTTTAACGAAATCCGATACGTTAATAAATTATGACTAAGGAAACTGGTCAGAAATTTCCTTTGACAGAACCGAGTAAAACAGTTCCATTTTGGATCACAGAATCCGAATTTTAATAACACTTGAAATTACATCACTTCCATCGTCTAGAATTAGCTGAAAAATCAAGTAGGATGATACGCTGTATTTGAATAATTTGGATACAACTAAATGAATCTGGAAAATTTCGATACAACTGAGTGCCTTATTAAAGACTTTAGAATTATCTACAAAAATGAAGCAAATTATACAATGTTATTCTACATTTTGTATAAACAATTAAACACTTTTATATAAATAAATCCACTGGTGTGAAAAACTCGAAAAAAAATTGACAATTATTCACAAACCCAAAAGATTGAATTCACAGTTTCAATTTAAACCTGGCCAGTTAAAATAAAGAAGATTATTTTTAGATTCGCAAATGACATCGACTTTGTTAAGAAAGTTAATAAAATTGAAGTCACAATATATCTGCAGTTTGCCTATCAACTGTACTTTACTGAGCCTACCCCTTTGAGGCTACATGTTAATTTTTTCGAAATTTACGTCTTTCAAAATTATCGGATCAGATTTTGTTAAAAATTGTTTGGTCTATAATAAAAAATGAAATAACAGCGTATCACTCTATTTAATTTTGAAGTTAATAATAATAATAGTCCTGATTTCCGTTAACTTTGCACTACTTGTATTAGAGTAACAGAATAAAAATTGTTTATGTCAAGTCTCGAAACTATTTCAATATTACTTTTTCTTTACCAGTAATAAATTGTTTTCCAGACATACTTTACATTTTATGTATAGTAGAAAACCACTTATTCGTAAACGAAAAGTGGGTTACACGTTCAGTTACTAATAAATTTGGTTAATAGAAAGTGAAAAAGTACTATTTAATTATGTAAATATTACTTTTTTGCTATTATATTCATAGAATAAACTGTTCGATTCGTAAAGTTTTCCTAATATAATAGTACATGTTTATAGTAATTTATAATAACCCACTATTTATTTTAAATTAGGATTTTTTTACTAATTCAGATTCAAACAACGACGTCCTCTTTTTATTGGAATCGCAAATTTGAATTGATTCGAAATAAATAAAGTTAATATGCTATAAGTACATTGTTTTTTATCTAGTTTATTCCATGTCAGAAAATCATACTTAATGGAGTTCATAAAATTGACATCAACTGTTTCTTTATTCAAATAACCAATTCACAATATAACAATTGTATATCATTAATAATGCTTGCTTTATGTCATCATTCTTTAAATTTAGGTTGTCCATCATTGTTTTGAAAGTAAGAAATCGGACGTTACATTCCAAATATACTGTAGGATGAGTAGGCAAAGGTAAGTTTATTTTCCTTTATATTTATTTGAATGCACAAGTACTTTCTCTGAGAGAAGTCCGGAAAAAGTTAATGCACGAAATTATATTTTGAGGACAGAAGTCAATTGTACTAAATGCAGCATGAGTTTTCAAAATTTGTCGATACTTTCTTATATTTCCGATGAACTTATGTTAAAATAAAAATTATTCAAAATACTGTATTGTACGTTTAAGTACTCGATTAACGCTAATGAATTGTTGTGTCAACTAAAACATTATTTGTTTGACGTTATTAGTTGTCTACAAACAAATATTTTGTCTTCAGCTGAAATTATTTTGAAACAAAAAATAAAAATAGTATAATGATTTACATGTGAAGATTTTTATTTTATAGTACGTTGTTGTGCACTTCTTTTAGTGAACAAAATGGGATTTGCCGTTTTATATTTCTATGTATTAAATTTGTCTAAAATTCAAATTGTTTAGAATGATCAAGTAAAAACCATTCAAATATTTGTATACAAGAAACCTATTCATAAGAAAAAAACTGTATTATGTCGATAAGATCTAATGAATTAGACCTGGTACAAGCAGGAATAATACTGCCGTTATAATTGCTGCAGGATTTGCAAGTCAGTATTTATTTACTGTTTCCGTTATCAGAAATATGGCAGGAATTCATTAAGAACTCAGCTAGAAACGCCTTTCTTTAGAAATCAAAATATGATGGAATCTTGTCTGATTGCAATTTTGGAATTAACTTAATTTTTTCTAGCTTTTTTGTATGATTTTATGTTTGTTTATATAAAGATTTCATATCTTCCCTACTTTTATGAAATTAAACATAAAATATTGTTGGAAAAATCCCTTTGAATAATCTTTCAATTGTCTCTTTATTAGATAATAAAGTAATGATTTCCTTCTAATTACACATTCGGTGTATTTAAAGAATTCTAAAGTAACAAATCAAATATTAAATTTTGATTTGTGCTTTCCAAAATTGCTGTAATACTTTTAATATTTACTATATCTAAATTATGCTCATATTGCCATAGTAAAAAATTATCATAATATTTATTCGATTCGACGGTGAAATAAAATCCGTCCTTTTTTCCCTTCTGCTTTATGAAGAAAAAAAGCATAAAAAACTTGATGCAATTGTTCGATTTGACATTCCAAATTAATATTGTCTATTGGTAACTAATACACAATTAATTATGTGTTGTATGTAAATGTATACATATTTCCTAAATAGTTTTTGTAAATAAAACATTCACAAATATACTAAAAGAACATAAAGACTGTTTCTGCAGAATCGTAAGTATGTAACAAAAAATGTTTTAAAAAATGCGGTTTCTTACATGTCGCTGCTAAAAATAGTTACTATATTTATCACCTCGACGTAAAAAAATGCAATATCCAACACTCGTGAAGCTTACGTAAAATGACACGTTCTGTAATACATTTCATCGGCTGGAGACACGAAGGTTGAGAAAAATGTCAGTAAGCAAACCGCATCTTTTTTTCGATACGAGTAGTAGCGATAAATAAATAAATCAAAGGGAAAATACTAACGAGATGTTGTATCCTCGGAAGCTTAGTGATGGCTTTTTCTATCGACGTTTTGAAGTCGCCGTTTTCAAGATTGAGTGCGTCTTTCCTGCAGCTTATCTCCGAAGACGTGTCGGACTCTTCCAGCACCTGCAAGTACAGAGACAGACGTCAACATTGTTAGAGGCACACCTTAACAATACATTTCTAAGTCAAGTTGCAACGTTCGTTATTTTTCATTTTTTCCCCTTAGACAAACGTCACTTTGACTAACAAGAATCACGCCTTGAAATATTTAGTAAGTCGCGCTGTATACCGGTAATAAACGTTCGAAATTTATTCAACCGCGCCCGAAGCTCAGGTTTTCCGGACAAGTCGCGGCTTTGTACTTTCTCTCGTCAAAAAACGGTACGCTTGACGCGTGGCAATCATGTTTCTTAATTTGAATTTTAAAACGCAATTGTTGTATATAGAAAAGTTTAGAGGTTTAATCTAGTAAAACGGGTCTATAAAAAATCGACTCAATATCTATTTGATTAACAAGTTCGAATTATTTGCAGTGAATTGAAAAATTGCTTGAAGGAACTTGCTGATTGACTTGCAAAAAAGCTAGTTAGTTGCCTGCGATCTGTTGAACTATTGCAGTCATTATTAAACACTTCGATTTTTTTTTATATAAATGTAAGTATAAGATCCCGAATGGAATTCTTTCAAAGCTGCCTAAATATTGATCAGGGCCTGGCATTATCAAACATACCTGATTACTGCCTGACTAAACCGTATGACTGATCAGGCATCTTTGGTTGATTCTTATTGTTTCTACAGTATCTTCATTCTTTTTAAACATATAGTCTACGGTGTACTATAGCTTATTGATTATAGTCTTTTTGGGTCGCATACCTAACAAGATTAAGATTGTTTAAAAATTCACAGATTTAATAAATATTCAGGTTTTTTCCTTGCTTGAATTAACAAAAATTCAAACAAATGCTGATCAGACCAGACAATGGTGTATGTGGTATACAATGATCAAATCTTGATAAAAGCGCTTAAGATTACAACTATTGCTCAAATGCGTTTCGCTCCAGGATGTCATTCTGTGCTCATCAGCAGGGCCAAGTATTGTTTTTTCCGTAATTTTTAGTATTCATTTCAGTAACACTCTCATTACAAAGTTGTCTTTTATTTTCCAAGTTTTTAAAATTCAAATTCAAAATAAAAAAATAATAAAAAAAGGATGCAATTATCATAATGTACACGGAAAAAATTGTTGTCTTTACAATCTAAATAGTACGCAAAAAAAAATAAGTCTTAAAATCGTTCCAAATTAAAGTGGCTTCAAATTAGTCCATGTATAGAGCATATGATTATCCTTTTCTAATCGGTCTTGTTTTCGTTAAATTTTAAATGCAGCCCATGAATGGTCTTAAATTAAAACTTTTTTTTTCAATGTAAAATCTGACACAACTACGATTTTTATTTGGTTTTACTATTTAAATAGTAATTAAGAACGATCTTTGTGTCTTATCCTAGTATTTTGTTAGTGGTTCCAACTATGTAATTTTTTCCGTGTGAAGAACTTGCATTATTATGTACAATACAAGAGATTAGATATGAATACAATAAAAAATGATTGAATTATAATCATCATTTTGCAAGAATCCAAATTAATACTAACAATAAGTCACATTTTCTGAGTTGTTAGCAACAATTGCAGTCTTTACTTAGTAACTCTGTACTGTCTGACTGGTAGTGCCCTTTTCCACTTGTTATTTAATCATCTGTAAACTAATCCCAAAAACGATGTAAAAATTGTTCTAAAATTACAAAAGGTATTTTCTAATTTGGTAATAAAAGAGTTTAATTGTATTGTTTGTGGGGGAGAGGAGATTGACACCGTTCTGTAATACAAAGTAACTTTCGGTGGTTTTATTGTCGAGGTTTTTAATTACTTTTACCGGACAAAATTCACATTCATTGCAAGTCGTTGTTTATCATAGTATATAGTAGGGAATTACATATTCTATTATGTTTCAAAAATTTTAAATGAATAAATTATTGTGGTTATAAACGTACAAATACAGAGATAAATAATAAAACTCTCTGTTTGTTTACTAAATTAAGGAATTGGTAATATTAGTACCACGTTTTTTTAATTAGAATGTATTCTTGTGAAAAAATAAACAAATTCAATTTTTAAATCTTGTAATTAAATGATAGTAAAACAAGTAATTCCGGATATTTGTCTGTTACACACGGTCGTATTATATCTTTATTGTAAAAGTACTATTGACTACAGTTGTCATCTATAAAAATCTTGCTAATTATTACTACATTTGTGTCTATCTATTCGTCAATCCATGCATAGAATCGAAAAAAAAACAAATACAATTTTTAAATCCTGTAATTAAATAATAGTAAAACAAGTAGTTCCAGATATTTGTTTTTTACATGTCGTCGTATTATATCTTTATTGCAAAAATACTATATAAACTACAGTTGTCATCTATCAAAATCTTACTAATTATTACTACTTTTGTGGCTACCAAATCGTTAATCGATGTCTAGAATTGAAAAAAAAACATTTTTCAGTGTAACGCTTAGAAAAGTAGACGTAAATTATTAGATTAAACCAATACATATAAACATGTAGAGTAAACTTTCATGATTTTAGAAAACTTGATCAAAGATAACATGATTAATATTTGATGTATTATTTAAAAAAACCTGCATAAGACCTCGTAATCAGTATCCATTAACATGCTGATGTTAAGTACCGATATAAATGGGGAAAAGGTTTAAAAAAAGAATAATTCTTCACATCCTATATTGATGTTTAGAATTTAATATATTCGATACATTAGCATCATATAAAATTATATGACATTTCTGGATATCCAGTTTTCTTTATAATTCTTAACATTTTTTTAAAAAAGTGATTAGAAAACAATATTGTTTCTACAAGAGTCATTGCTTCGTTTTGTTTCCCAATTTATGAAGTTAATAGTTTGTTACATTTTTGTACATCACCTGCATCTTAATCAGTTGCAGTCATTTTAAAATTTTATATTTCGATGGAAGAATGAAACACGGGATACATTTTCATTCCATGTACAGGGTAAAAAACCTGAAAATTACGCGTTCGCAACAAAAGAAGAGTAACCAGGTGGCTTTTTGCGGTATAGCCTCGCGTGAAATTATTGAAAACCTTTCAACAGGTACATTCAGTGGATCGGCTTGCCTGCAATAATCATTCGAGGATTATTAAACCGAGTCGGTTGGTCGTCCCAAGCTCAATACTCAATGAAACTCGAATGGTCGAAAAGGGAAATGAGTGGCTTTTATTACACCGACGTTACGTTTTTCAAGAATTGCAATCCTGCCAATTATTTTTGCAGTACCGATATGAAAGTGTATGAGATTGAAAAAGCAAAATGGCATGAAATGTAACATTGTACCGATGAAAGAATATCAAAGTATCTTGAAAAAATCGAAGATTGCATGAACAAAAATTGGTAAGACAGATTGAAAAGTCAGTTAAGTAAAATGTTTTACATAATTTAATTATCAAAGAAATTTAATTATCAATAGAAAGTTGTCAAAAGATATAATTCTAGACTTTAGAAGTAGAACTACTTTAGATCTTTAGAAGTAATTTGAAAAACATTTTGAATATAATTATAAAATAAATTAAAAACGACATGTTTAAAAAACTTAATTACAAGTCGTTGCCGTCAACGTTTCGTCATCAACCATTTTCAAAAGAAATGTTGACGATATATATTTGAAATATTTACTGAATTTGCTTGAATTGCAATACAGGATTGGCTTTAACCGAAAAATTGGCAAAATACATTTCTCAATGTCATAATGTGGCTATTTGGAAAAACATCGTTCGTTACTAGTGCGGGAAATACGATTTCCCGCAGTCAAATGATTGTCGTAACACCTGTGCCGAGTCAATCATTACTCGTGGGGGAAATCGTTTTTCCAGCACTAGTGACAAAATGTACTATTAATTAAATAATTAAGTTAATTTCAAGTAAATAATTAATTTCATTCCCACTTATCAGAGCAGAATATTTAAATAATTTTTACACATAAATTACGTTCTAGTGAATACACGGAGAAAAAATTGTCGATGAAGAAAAACCAATGCGGTTGTTGTGGGGCCATCTTTAATAATCATTAAAAGCTCCTAATATTAATTTTAACTAAACCTGTCTAATTCTTATTGAGTAATGGACAGTTTATTTATTAAAACAATAAACAACATAACAGAAACCAATAGACGTAGTGTACTTTAAGGATTGTTTTTCGTTTTTTTAAGCCTTTAAATATCACTGTATTACTACACTTTTTTTATAAACTTTTTTTTAATTGTGAAAGCCATAAAATCACAGGAACAGTTTCTGGCACTATTGGCAACTTTTAACGCATGACAATTGTTCTTATTTCTCTTAACCAATATTGTGACGAACAGTAACTATCTGAAGTTACCCTAGAAATAAAAAGTAATTCAATTTGTTAATCCAATTGGACCACAATGTCTCATGCTCATACCCCTGTAAATGACCTTGTCTTTTTTTATTCATAACTTCTTCATCAATTTTTCGTGTCAAATAATCTGTCAGTAAAGTATCGTTTTGAGTTTTTTTCTTCGCCCATAATCAAACCGGTGGTCAAGGAATGAATGAGGAGAAATCGAAATTAAAAAAACAGAACGAACATGGAATTGGACTTGAAGATACAGTAGAATCCCGGTATATTTGTCAACTTGGTTCCACGCGTTATTTACCAAAAGAAGGGGAGCGCCCCTTCTCCCACTCCCCTCATTCGCGTTAATGTTCGTGACATCACAGCAAGCCCTTCCTGATGCCCCAGCCTGCGAGGTGGGGGAAAAAGAGAGCGGCGACGGGTAAGTATAACGAACAGGAACCGGGCATTTATGCTGGGACGTAAATATAGCGAGACGCAAATATACCTAGACTCTACTGTACTTATTTGCTCGTAGTGCAAACTATTATTAACTGATGCTTTGAAAGAATAAAAGTTTTCTACATTGCCCTTAACTCTAATGCTAATGTTTTTCTTAATATTATTGTTCTACAAATAAGAAAAAACAACTAATAAATGTAAGCAATAATTAACCACTTTGTATTTTATATTTTCCTCATCTACATTAAAGATAGAGTTTTAAAATTCCAGGACAATTTATCGATTTATCGCGGAAGCTTTTCTCCAATACTGGACATCCTTTTGAGGACACCCTCATCAGCTCCTAATAAGATGGGGAGAACAAATCAGGGATGCTAGAAGGTCGAAAAAAATCCAGAGGAGCTCCTGAAGACATCCTCAGGAGGATGTACTGTGTGGATTATCTCGAATGAGTGAAATTGGTATATCTAATACAGTGGAACCCTTCAAATGTTTATCACTTTCTGCTGAGCCTGCTCAGCCGCCTTGCTGTATCTATTGGAAGGGGTAACGGAACAAGGAACACGGAATGGACTGTCTAAATTTGAGAGGTTGATTGAGTCTAAATTAGCGAGAGTCTAAATTTGAGGGGTTCGACTGTATACCGCTATTTCTCTGTTGTCCATCCTAAATGAGAATTTTATGCCTAAAATACGTAAGAACTCTTGAGAATGTCCCGATTTCTCAATAAATATCTCTGTGTCACTAGTAACATGAAATAATGAATAATCTTAAAATAAGAGAGGCCATACTGTGTGCATTAGATAATGTCTTCTCATGGTCAAGTTTGCAAGGTTATCTATCATTATGGGGCATTATCAAAAGTTTAAAATTATGAGTATATATGCATCTTCTTATAATGAATCCTCGACACGCAAGCGGATGGATGTGTGGATAATTATGAACCGAGTTCCTCAAGAGGTGGGCATAATTCGAATGGTACCAACAGTTTATATCCATAAGAATAAAGTTTCCCATTGATTTTCAAAAATTCATCATAGTTCAGGAATGTAGGAACCTGGGTTTCCCCCATGGAATGAAAAACGCATATTTCTTGTGACGTAGCTGTAAGGCACACGCGCATTTGCCTGCATCGGCCTAGACGTTGCATAACTGCTGTGAGTCGGCGAGAGGCCCATTATCGGGCAATTATCGTAACCTTCTCGCGTGCTCGCCTGCAGAATACCCGATATTCCACCGATCCCATAAATCTCAGCTATGCGCTCGCAGGTTGATCGGCCAGCGTCAATTTCACGAGCACGCGAAACGATAGGGGGTCGACCTTTAGGCCGCGGTGGAAAAAGCATTGATTTACATGCAAGGTCGAGTCGATTTCAACCGATTTACAGGGACGAAAGTGGCAGCTGCAGGGAGTTTTTTCTTCAAACTTCGCGGAAACGCGCGAAAGCACCCGCCGGTAAAACCGATCTGAAAACCCGGTATGCGGTGAAAGTGACCAGATCGAAATCGATCCAGAGAGAAATTACCGATTCGTCGAGATTGGTTGCAATAGTTGCAGTTATCGAAATTGTGGAAGATTTTTTTATTTCATTTTGAATTTATGTTTTGTTTTGGTTTGATTTCATTTTGATCGGTTTTCACATTTCAATGATATTTTTTATTGGTGCACGTATTTTAAGCCTAATGTTTCTTTTATTGGTTTCGAAGTAATAATTCGCTAATGTTAGCCGACAGTTATATATGATTTTATAACTATATTATATCAGTTTTAAACGTTAAAAATCCAAATAACGTGTACAATATATCGGAGGACCAATAATATACATGTGTATTATGTCCAGTAATGTTAGACAACTCATTAAAGGCCAAATAAGCGGCTTTTTGTGTTGAATTTGATTATGACATTTCCACAAATTTATATTATGATTGCAGGACCACCATTTTTTATATTTTTAAGGTACCTCTGTAGAATATCACTAAAAAATGAGAAAAAACATTATTTAACTTCAGTTTGTCAAGAAAATGAATCCAAAATACTGAGTTTTCAACCTTTCTTGTTTATAAATTACTTTCTTTTATGGGTAAACATATTATAGTCTTTACATTGTCTGAAATATTGCAATATCGAATTGAAAAGATCATAACAAGAGTCAAACAATAGAGATTTTTCTGATCGATTCTAAAGTTGCTGTTCGTGATTCTCACGCCAGATTTTTAAAATACAAAATAACGGATCCAATATGGCCGATATTTACAACGGAATTCGTCATTTTGTAGTTTCGAAATTTCATTTAATGGGGTTTCTGAGAACGTGAAATTACAATTGAGATTATTAGCTTTTTTCTATGCCAAACCTTCCTTTTTTTAGATAAAATAAAATAACTTAAAAATCGATAAACAATTCATTGGATTGGACATCTGTCAAATTGTACCCATTCTCTCGTATTCTTCAATGTTGTCAAGAATCCTCCATAAATGATAAGTGGTTATATTAAAACATGCAATGACAGAAATTTATAAATTAAAAAATTTTCTTATATAGCTTATTCTTGAAAAATTAATATAAGTTGTAAAGAATATTACAAATGATATGGAGAAAATCTATCTTTTTTTGTGAAATTTAACATATTAAAGTATTCAGTGTGAACTAATGAAAAATAAGATTCAAAAAATAAATACTCACGATTTTGTTCAGTTAATATTTGTAGATTCAGAATATTAGATATGAATTCAGAATATTAGATATGAATTCAGAATATTTCGTTGCAATCGTCAATTTTTTTTGCCAACTTTGTTGCTTGTATAATTGCAACTACAATATTTTGCTTTATTTGAAAATAGTGAATTTCTTTTCAAAAAAGAAGTATTTGCTCAAATATTCAAAATATTTGTATCCGATGTAAAGAAGAAACTGTTAATTGAACTGGTTCGTTTTTTAGGTTAAAAATCATGTAATTTTTACGCAATTTTGTATATAATTTAAATTTGAATTCTTTTTCGAAGATAAACTTACGTATATTACATGTCTAATTTTATTATGCCAAGGTATTTTATGCAAGATTTTATTTACTGATAAATAAAATAAAAAATCGTTGCAAATTAACTTCCAAATCGATTTTCTAATCATGTTAGATATAGACTTTGGAATATTTCTGAAAACTATTTTTAGACATGAAACCATTATTAAAACCAATCTTTTATCTGCTGTCAATTATTGTATAATATATTATCCACTGTTTTTTACACATAATTAATGGTAGTTAATTTGAAAAACAAACTTGAAATATAATTTTCACATTTTAATTGTTATTGAGGTTTTATATTGTTAATATGATCGTAATACTGATTTGAAATTAATAAAAATTTATTAATTTTTCCAACGTTACTTAACAGCAAAAATGCGGAATGAAATAAAATTCCGAGATTCTTAAATTACATTGAAAGAAATTAATTTTTAAAGCAAATTTCTCATTTTTAATGACTCATATTTAACTATATTAATTTGTATAAAGTACAATGCAGCTGGATCTTTGATATGATATATATTTCAATATTTTATTTACTTTTCAACAGTGTTGTTGTTCTAAAAATACTATTTTGTATCAAGGACGTAAAATGGAGTTTTACAGATTACAGAGCGCGAGTAAAGGCGAAGCTATTTCACGCCCGCGAACGTGTGCATAAAAGAAACATTTTACGCCTACAGCCACAAAATCATTATTAAAATATCCATTTCTATAATGAGAGCGAAGGATCACCGTCAGTCGCGATCACCCCTAGCGGTGACTAAACTAATTACAGGAATTATACTACATTATAGTATATATTAGTTGCATTTCATAAGTTACTTGTGTTTTCAGTATTACAGCTTGAACCTATATTTATAGTATAATATAGCAAAGCTCCAAATGCATAGTAGATTATACTTATTACTATTGTTACAGCGAAACACTATAATGTTAACTTTATACTTGATATATTATTGGTACTATATATTGTACTGTTCAAGCTATGACAATACCAGGCACAACTTTTATTCGTACTAATAATTAATTGTCTGATATAATAATTAATGCCTTTCTCACAAATGTCACAAAACATTGTATCTGGTACCATATTTCTAGTATAATTTCAGGACATTTTTCTATGAAATAATAAAGGAAATAAACCAATTTTATATTTATTTTATGGTTATCAGTTGTAAACTTAAAATGTGGTGTTTAAAACACCAGGAATATTTATGAAATTTGGGTCCTAAAACAAAATTTACGTCCAAGATATGAAAAATATGATTTTAAGTACTATAACCGTCAAATCCGATTTTAGGGCCTACTTTTAGTCCGTAAAATTAAATTTCCCGGATCATGTGAAACATGAATCTGCGGTATCAAAAACATAACCCATACGGACTAAATGCAGTCCGCGAAATCAAATTTTTAAAGCTTTCAGTACCGAAGAATAATGTTCGACACACAACCGTAAAATCTGATTTTACGGCCTTGTATCGAAAAATTCTATTTCAACCTCCAATACAATAAAATCCCTTGAGTGTTAAACACCACATTTTAAGTAAAAGAAAACCGTTTATTTAGAATAGTTGTCAAAATTACATTTTATATTCATGATAGTCCTGAGGTTTTAATTTTACTTTCTGGAATTTTAAATTAATACGTTTCACGTTTTCAGACTTACGCTTTTGTCATTTATCGGAATCCTTCCTTCTTGTTGTCCCGACATTCTGGCGTAAAGTATCGTTGCTTGCACATTTTTTACCAATGCGGCAAAATTTATACGATCGGTAGCATCCGTGACGAATTGAGTCCACATTTAGACCAATAAAAACGATTTGAGATTCGATTTCATCCGATTCTGGAATTTCCCTCAGCCAAATTCCACGTCTCGCCCAAACACTGGGGCTCGTATATACTCGTGTATAAATGTTTAGCGCATTTCAAGGAGGCAAAATCTGCGGAGGCGGGAATTTCGGGAATGGTCGGTGCAACGTTTGTGCTGGACCTCTCTTAAACCCGGGACGAAAGGCGATCGTAAAGTCTAAGGGGCATAAATTAGACGCGAACCAACCGCGACGGTCCATGGGAATAAACGCGGATGGCGGTGTAAAAGGGCGCGTGTAAAAAATAAATGACTTGAAAGGTACTGGACCTCTCATGAAATGTCCGAATGCAAGTCCGGGAAGTAAGAAGCGTCCGCTTGTTCAAGACGTTGCTGTGAATTGTTCGATGGCTTTGGATAATTTAAGGGTTAAGGGGGGAAACGTATTGACAGACTTCGTAACGGAGACTTGTGCCCCTTTATATCGACTGCGTTTATGTTCAATTGTGCGAGTTAATAATGTCTTTTTGGGGTATTTGAACATGGAAGTGTTTAAATTATACCTATTATTTGTTATACTCACATTAACGATGTAAATTATATCAATTTTAAACTTCCAACAATTTTTTATTTCCTTACAATTTGTCTACCAATATCCAAAACTCATATGAATTTTAATAAAAATTAGTTTTTATTTAGTTTTTTATTTTTGAAAAAACTGTAGAGATATGACGCCACGGGAATCGAACCCGGACCTTTAGATTGCCGATGTAATGTGCTTTGAACAATGCTGTCAGTTACAGGAACAAATACAATTAAGTCATACAATGCCATACAGGTGCTCGATACAAGATCTTAAAATTATATCATTAAATTAAACGTTCTTTAAGGTCATTTTTTTTTACATTTTAGATTATATTGTCGTTGTTACAAAAAATACTGTAGGAATGGACTTAATTTGATCTAATAAAACCAATTCTTTTGATGATTATTAAATACGAACAAACCGGAGGTTAGGTTATTTTTCATTGTCTTAATTAAGGTCGTGTTATAATGGAAAAGTGAAATATACGATACTGCTTTTCTCAATTGAATTAATTATGGAATTACAATAATAATTCAAACCTTTCATGAATTTAGTTCTTATATTTTTTTTTAACAATAAGAAACAACATTCATTATTTTAATAGTATCGAGCAATTCCCTGACTTATTTTATTTGCACTACTGTAATTACTGGTCTTAATTGCTAAAATCGGACAATTAAAGTAATTTGAAGTAATCACAAACAAAGGTTATATAATTCGCTATATATGAGCACATGTGTTTCTGCAATTGCTGAAGCGTCACATTTTCTCCAAGTCGACATGTATTTTTCAGAACATTCCAGTACGTAATATCTAAGATCGCGAAAATACTTTGACATATGACAAACATATACTTACAGAAAAAATACAATTTTTTAAATTCTATTTGTTACGTATTAAGTAAAACATTTATTTATATATCATTAGCGATAAAAGATTTATAAGACCGACCACTTTTAAATCACGCAATAACTTGAATAAATATAATGTTTAATTAAAGAAAATAGTCACTTTAAACGTATATTTATATTTCATTTTTTATAACGGGCACCAATCATTTTTTTATCAGATAACTTACCTACGCGGTAAAATGCCACTTGCAGAGAATCCAGTAATATTGTTGAAACGAAATAATGAAAGCTGTCTGCGCAGGACGATATTATTTTCGGATTGGGGTCTCCCGCGACCCCACATGGCGCTTTGTGTTATTTTTATACAGGTTGGCGCTTTAAGGGTTAAGTGTCTTATGTCTTAAACACATCAATATGGCAAATAAGAAAAAGCTCTTAAAATCTACTAAGAAAATAATCATGTATTAGATCACTTCTATAAGACCTCTAAAATATGAGGTTTTAGAAAAGATCTGTTATTTAAGAAAAATATGTAGGGAGAAATAAAGTTTGGATTCGACCGCCACCTAGGGAATATAGAAGAAACTCAGACCTCAAAACGGATTGTTTCACCAAATAAAATATGATCTAAATTATATGAATCGGCTATTTTAAGCATTAAAGCCCTTCTTGGTTAATATTTGACAAAGTAATAAAAAGTAGGACCTCTATAAGAGCTCAATTTTCAAACTACTCTAATTGAATTCAAATGTCTTAATTTAAGTCCTCTTCAAGAATTCTTATTTGGGGATTTTTTTGGAAGAACTCTATTAGACCTATGTTCGAGCTACGTTTTGTTTTCAAAATCCGGATTTCAAGAATCCGAAAAATTGAAAAGTCGACATTTAAAAAGCTGACATTGTTGTTTTCATGAATAATTGAATATTACAGATTTATGACTCATTGGCTTTTCGACAATCATCGTTTTTTCAGTTTCGGCTTTTTAAATGTCGATTTTTCCATGTTTCGGGTTTTTGAAATTCGGTTTTTTGACATGGGCCCTGCGTTTCTTTCGTATAGCACTCGAAAATTTTCGAAAATAGTATTCGTGAACTACACAGAAGATATTCAGTAGGTCTTTGACGTAAGTTCGGAGATGTAATTCGGGATTTTTCAACCTCGAAAACCGGGCTCGCAATTTATTTTGCGACTTATAGAAAACAGTGATTCAGTCGGTTCGCGGAGGCGCGCCCCCTTGCCATTGGAGCCAATATCTACCAGGATCCTATTAGATCTAATGACGCCTCAGTCACGTTTTATTATCTTTCAGCGTTTCCCCCCATAGCCGTTTGAATTGGATAAACAATCGAGCCGATGGCACGGCCGTCACGACGCGGAAAGAAATCGGGATACAATGAACTTGACTGTAATTGGGCGAGTGCTTTGACTTTCTATAAAAGGCGAGTCATCTGCGAGTCGTCGTCTTGAAAAACCAAGGAAAATGACCGACCAGTTTTCCATCTAATCATATCTTTAAAAAATTGAAACTTTTGGTCAGATTTAGTCACTTTTAAAATTTTTGAGACGTCTGGTAGTAAAAACGAGATAAAAAAATTCATAAATTAAATTATTTTTTACTTATCTTTCATAAGATTCAAATTTTACTGCATAATGGCTGGTTTAAAAAGTGACCAAAAAAATACCATACCGAACGTGAAAAAGGTACCAGCGACTTTTCCAGGATTTCCCAAACTTGGCCAACCCATGTTATAGAATTTAGCGATGGTTCTGTAAGTCAGCCGTCCAAACCGAATTTTCTTGTAATTTATCTTTCGTCAGATGAAAATCTTTGATTTTTAATAAATAACACAATTTCACAAAATATATTGTAGGATGATAATTTTAATCAAAAGTAGTTCATCTTATTGATTTTTGATATATTAAGGCGTCTTAATCTCAAATTTCCAAAAGGATAATTTTTAAATATTTCAGGGATGAGTGGTGTTAAAAATCTGACATATTGGTTCCACCCGAGTAGAAATATATTCAGGCCCCGATCAGGGTGTAACGCTTTTGGTCAGGCCCTGATCAGGGCCCTAATAAATTTCTACTCGGGCAATTACGCGACGAATTACTTTTCTATGAAAACATGTCTGTATAAGATTTTGTCTGGAATCAAATGAGCTCTCAATCATTTTCTTTTTTATTTACTACTTTGACTACTTTTCTTAACTTTCATTCGAGATGGTGAATCTTACTTTGAACTCTAATGCTAGCTATTAGTAATCTTCCAACAATTGTGTTTTTGATTCTATGTAATGATATGCGTTAGAATATCTTTTGAACAATTAAAATATATGAATTAAAATATCTTGTGTCCTACAAAGATACTTATGTCCTTATGTCCTCCATAGGCTATTGAATCAGTACTAACAATAAGGTTTAAGAGAGCTATTGAAATTGTCATGTTTAAAATTCACCCAGTCAGGATTCTAAAGTGAAGCGGAATAGGTTATTATTTACATCTAAATTGTATTTACTTTGCAGGGTACCAATTTGATAATCTAATTCCTAAATTTTAATTCTTTTATATTTCAATGTCTCCTCCAGAAAAACGATGTGGCTCATTAATTCATAAAGAAAATCGCACGGAGTTTAGTTCCCATGTCAATCATTATGAAGTTCGCTACTCGAGGAGATACTTCATCAAATTTTTTCAGGTAAAATATGATTCATAAAGATTTCATAATATGCTTATAAAATTATTATATTAAATCGAATATATTTTTATGCCCGTAAATATGAACCCATAAATGAACATTTGATGTACGCCATCGACGAGCAAATCACTATGTTTTTGTGATGCAGACTTTTAATTTCTCTAGATATTTTTTTTCTGATATAAGAAACTCGTCTGCTCTAACAGAAAATAATGCTAATTTGGATAGAACAATTCACAATTTTTTGTATGCTGGTAACGATGGAAAGATTGGATTGTTTTATTATTTTTCAAAAAAAATGAAAACCAAAGTAAAAAGATTCGAAGCACAGGGAGATGAAACCGTGACCTTTCGATTGCCGATCGACTCTTTCCACTATGGTCACCTTTTTTTCAAAAAATCATACAAAAAATAGTTTGCCTGTTAGAGCCGACGAGTTTCTGTCATCCGAAAAAGATTAGCTAGAAAAATGAAAAATATGCATCACAAAAACATCGTCATTTGCTCGTCAAAGACGTACATCAAGTGTTTCTATTGTTATATTAATTTATAAGACAGAACCATTTACTACATTTATTAATTAATGGTTCTGTAAGAAAACTACATAAAGGTTTGATAAATCGTTTATTTATTTATATATATAATGCATTTTAAAAAATGGCAAAATTTAGATTCAGATGGATTATGGAAATAATTTGGCATCTTATTCCATACACGTCTAAGTCGGGATCAGGTAATTGTTAATAAATATTAGTTTTTATTAATTAAGGGAGTTGAATTTTGTAAAATTTACTATGCCTTAATCGTTTGAATGAAAAACAAAATCCAAAAAATTCTGCCCGGAATCTCCTTCGCGCAATTTATCCTAATGTATTTTTTCAACATTTCAATCTACGTTTAACAAAAACAGAAACAATAAATATATTTTGAATAAATCAAGAAATTATATGAAATTGGGCAGTTTTAAAGGGAATTCTAAAGAGCACCGTAGATAAGAAAATCTTTACCGAAAAATCTTAATTAAAAATTACTCAATGGATTTTTTTAAATTTGAGTTCTAAACTTAAAAAGCATTTATTACTAAAATTTTATCAAATTTGTTTATTTACGTTAATACATTATTTCTATACAGTTGTTTGTTAATAAAGTATTGAACACGATTTTTTCAATATTTTTTAATACTTTCTCATACGTTTGTATACCTAAGCGTGCACAAGAACACATTTGGATAATAGCGTTATCTACTGAACTACTAAAGAATTGCGTTTATATGTAATATTCGCGTCAAACAGTTCACGATTTAATATTTGTTAAGATTCGAATAATTCTTCTTAGAAGTTATACTTAATAATTACGTCGGAATTACGTATAAATTACCATATCATGAAGTGACAATTTCAGGTCAAATTGTCTAATATATTCTTAAAGGAATCACCTAATGACATTTTAAAATTATAATAGATGCATTATATTAGAGGCTTCCTGAATGGTTGTGTTTCATAAACACAAAACAGTGGACATTTTCTAATTTCTGAGGAATATTAAAACAAAATTACAGGAACAAACATTTCGAATTCAAAATATAAAAAACAAAAATATCAAATTCAAAATATAAGATAAAATCAACCCAAAAATGATATTGAAAAAGGAAGAAACAAAGGAGTCTAACGATTGAAGGTCTGTGTTAAAACGTAAAAACCGACATTGTCTTCTTCGTGAGAAAGCCGTGGGAATTGAAAATCTGAAATTCGTGCACCGATGGTCTTCGTGCATGTCAGATACTGCGTCTAATAGTTTTTATTTGGAACCATGAACAAAAAGTTACAGAAGATCCAGGCACGTTCCTGCACGGTCGTCCAACTTCAATGAACGTAACCTACTTTGAAAATGATCGTCACTTTTTGCCTCCAATACATTTTATTAATTGATTTTGTTTTTGTCACGAGCTCCCAAATTATTGAAAAAAATTATTATTCCGCCTTTAATTTGTGAACTAATTACAGATTCAAAACTTTCGACTAAATTGATTGTTTTTTCTTTCGCTTGCTGGCACAACAGTTTTAACGAGCGTTTTTCACAAACTACTTTTTGTGTCTGGTTAATTACCGTAATTTTGATTGAATTTAGTTTTTTTAGAGAGAGGCGTCAAAAGTGCATCATTTTGATCCGAAGTCATTATGGTGTGAATCTTGGTGAAATTATTGGGTGAAAATAAAATTAATGAAAATTTAAAACGAAATAATCAAATCGTTAAAAAAACGTTTTCTAACACCTGTGCGATGACTTTTGTCTTTTTATAGTTGACACTTTTATTGAGTTTTGGAGTGTAATTTCAACTTTAAGAAATTTACAAATTCTGAATTTAATTGAAATGTTATTTCAGTATTTACACAAAAATTTGAGTAGGTATTTCAAATAAGAAAAATTGTCAGTATTAAAATATAAAATAACGATATTTACTTTGTTTACTATTAAAAAAACATTATACTCAGATTCCTTCTTCGTGTTAAAAATTGAGGTTAATATGCTACGGTACCCTTCCAGTACCTTCGTCAAATTTTGATTTATAATGAATGATTTCACGAATATTTCTTTATTTATAATAATTTTTGTCCAATATTCGTAGATTTGTTAAACTTTTTAAAGTTTCCGATTTTGCATCTATTGCACTAATAGTACTATTACAAAAATTCTTAATTTTTAAATTTCTAATGGTTTTTTAGTTGTAAACACTGAAACCCCGACGACAAATTTACAAATTTTTATACAAAATATCCATAAAAAAAATGTTCGGAGAAAACATCATTTAATTATTTATCGTACCTTTTTGCAAAACAATTTGGTATTAAGAAAAACAAAATCGATCAAATACATTTCTGGTTTCACCAGTTTCAGCAATGCCATTGATAACAAGAACGTAAATCTTGAAAATGTGTTCGGAAATATATTCCGACAAAACCTGATTTTCATGCAACCACGTTTTTAATATTTATATTCTATAATTTTAGAACACCGTGATATTGCTAATGGAGGCTGTCTATTTATAAACAATTAATTGTCAATCAGTATTAATATTTTACTAAAAACAGGTTAAAATCTAAATTTAGTAAAAATTCTTGTTTTAATATTTAGTAGAAGTAATTCCTCCATAAACAAAAATTAAATCACGAACTTTATTATAATTTTGTGCCTGGAATGTAATCTTGCATGCAAGTATAACGATAAAAAATTAATTTATTAATATTCAATAATCAACTTGAATGGTTAAAAAGAGTAAACATGATTAAATAAAATAATTTATGAAAACAAATGGTGAATAGTTATATCAAATGTTCTTCGAATTCCTGTAATATTTGACATTATTTGAAAACGATTTTTAAGATTTAAATCAATTGTAAATATTTCTATTAGTAGTAGTATAAGTTTATTAACCCGTATTTGAAATATAAAGAAATTTCTTGAGGGTAGAGTGCACAGTTGCTCAATATATACAGAAACAGGTACAATATTTCTATTAATTCGAGTGAGAGCAGGAAGCTAGGTGAAATAGAATTCTTCAATAATATTTTAACACAATTTTAAAATCTTTGTAACATTTAGCATATAATTGAAAACTCTAAAAAAGAAAACTTTATCACGAAATTATTAGAATATTTTTAACAATTTGTTTCTATTGCTCGAGAGTACGTCATCAAGAATCGCTTTAGGGTATTAAAACGCGATTTACGACTGTATTTATTTGTAACTCGTGACATGCTGGAATTGTAATCGACGTTTTATATTTCCAGGAAATTGTATTATTTTGAGCCTTTCTTTTTCTATTATACTTTATATTATTTTCTCAATAAATTGTTTCGTTTTCCATCAATTTCCATTTTAAGGCGCTGGGTGTAAACAATGTGTACCTTAAATAGTATGTTAACACAAAGAAGATTCCTAATAAGCAATGCAGAAATTAAGAATTTAAAATTTAATAACACATTTTTCATTTTGTTTAAAAGTTAGTTAATACATCGAAATAGAATCGAATTACAGAGGAATAAATACACTTCATTTTAATAAATTTATTTCCAATTTAGTCTCAACCTAAATTATTTATTAGTTTCAAACAAATGGGTTGTGTACAATTGAAAAGAACTCTGAGAATGTAGTATTTTATGTTTTTAAACCACGAGATTTTAACCCATTAATGCCTGAAATGTTTTGGCAATTTTGTTCCAATTTAACGCCATGTTATAATTCTTGTTGGCTCAAAACTGTGTTTTGACCGCGGAATTTTGAAAAACGACCTCGAAAATAATAGGAGAAATATTAAATTTTTTATACGAAATAGTCCATTGAAATTAAAATTAAAAAATGACTTCTCAGGCGTCAATGGGTTAAAAAATACTGCTGACAATCGACCCGAAGTTGTAGCATTTTTAATTCAAAGAAATAAGCATTTTACGCGGGAACAGTACGTGCATAAGGACGTAAAAAAGTAAACAAAAACAATAGGGACATTGGAGGTCACGGCGACGTTCGTTACCGACGCGATTCCAGACCAAAATCTTAACGCATTAGCTGATATTTAGCAGGATGTTTACATTGGATATTTCTAAGTTAAAAATAAAGTGAAATATTGAAAAAATTGCATTTTTGGCAAAACTCAATAATTTACACTTTTACATATAAAATTTCATTTTTATAACTTTCTGCAATTGAAATTCAAAGACAAATCAACCTATCCATTAGATCCTGATCGCTGCTGCTTTTATATCTTTCTCGATACTTTGCATCATCAGTTGTCGGTGGTAATTTGGCAAATTTGCAACTTAAAAAAATCACTTTTTTAAATTTTAATATGGGCAATAACTGTTTACGTTAAGAGATTTTTTATTTTAGGCACATTAGGTGAATATCACGCCAGCAACGGAAGAATGTTTTTGTATCCTTAAAAATGTTCATGCAGTGGTTTACATTGACGAAATTCCCAAAACCAAAAATGGGAGCTTCAATTTTGATTTAATGTTTACCGACATTCTGAATTCTAAGCAATAAGTGTTGTTTTATTATTTAAGAGGTAAATGCATTTGACACTTAGAACGAGTCAGCTTTTTAAGATAATACAAAAGTACATACGGAATCTATTGTAAATACGGAGTCTTAAATGTTTTTACCGTTTATCTTCAATTAAAACTTATTTCTGTACTTAATGAATTTAAATTATTAGAATATAACGGTTTTAAAGCTATTTGCAATTGAACTTGAAATCCATGTTACTTGAGAAAAATAGTTTTAATAAATGTTGATACTGCGATAGTTGGAATGTTTTACTCTGCTAATCTTGAGAACCTAGCACGAGGTTTTCAGTGAACAGTAAAGAAAACATTAACGGGATATTTTCCGATCTAGACCTGGCTTCGGATACGGCGCCTTTCGTATGCTTACATTATAGTTGATATATGTAACATTTCTTGGCACTCACCTTACGATTTCTAAGTATCAGTCTTCTCAAGGTCAGTACAAATCCCAATACCACAGAGAGGACGGCAAACGTTGCTAGTATGTAACTGACCACTGCGATAGTTTCTTGGCTTGCTATCGTGTCGCCGTCGTGTCTCTTGGATATCACTTCACTAATGTTCACCGAATCGCGAGGATTGACTGTTACCAATCCAGGTTCAAAAAACGTCCTGTTCAATTCCATCGGAACATAACCCGACTCGTTGAAATCCAACGAAATGTTTGGCTTAAATGTCGGCCTGTGTCTCGTTCTATTCCCTGTCATTGGTTTTCCATTTGTTTTTACGATGTGGTCTAAACTTTCATCGTACCTTTCCGTTTTAGCGATGGTAGGTTTTGTCGTTGTCCTAGGGGTCATTGCTATTGGAGTCAAATTTTCCCTCGGTGTGATTGGAACATTGAGTTTGACAGTAATAGATTCCGTGGAATTGGATTTGGTCGATTCACTTTCATTAAAAATATTGGACGTATTGTACAAATGCATAATGGGCAAAATATCATCGGACTCTTTCACGTCGTCAGAAAGGTTTCTGCCCCTCACTTCCGGCGACCTTTCTGAAACACTCGTGTTCTTCCCGTTTTCAGATTCAATGGTTTTTTCGGTGGTTGATGTAACCGTCATTAGCGTTGCGGTGCTCGTTACTTCCTGTCTAACGGTTGTTTTAGATCTGTACATTTTTTGAATCTCTGAAGGATCCAGTTGTGTAAGTTCTGGATCCTTAGAAAGCGGTTTATCGTCGACTGCATGCGATAGATTCGCCGTTGCCGTTTCATTGACGTTCCTGTCAGCACCGGTCAAGATTTTTGGTGTGACCGGAAAAACTGGTGGCGGAATCGTGGTTGTTTGCACCGTTTCTTTGGGAACAGTAGTGGTCGTTAAAATTAGTGCGACTGTAGTCTCCGGTTCTTCAGATACTTTCATGTCGACCACCGGCACTGATTGAGGCTGATTTCTCTTTTCACTGGAATCTTTCTGGAGTCCATCGATTATCTCACTGGGTCCGGTAGTCTCACTATCACTGAGCGAGCCGTTGACTTTCTCGTAATATCCCGCACTCATATTTTCGGTTATCGCGTCATCTGGTTCGGGATCGGCAGTCGCGTTCACTTCCTGAATTCGCGTCGTAGTCGACCCACTGACCTCCAGGTCCGGAGAACCGAAAGTGGATTCGGTAGTCACGCCTTCTTCCTCCTCCGTTTCGGAGCCCTTATCCTCATTCTTTATCCCATCCTTTTGCGAATGCTCCGTAACGACGGTTGCATCGCTGGTGACTGCATTGGTACTGTAGTCGGTGACCGAGATTTCCGTTTGGTTGCCCATCGACCCAACTGGGCCGAGAATCGTCGGATTCTCTACAGTTTTGGTGGTTTTATGAAGTCTTCTACCGGCAAGCCTTCTTCTCTTTAACACTTGTGGCTCGTCGCCACTTCGTTGGTTCAGCACCGCACTTGCCGATTTTCTCAAAAGCCGTCGCTCATTTGCTTGACTGTCAGAATCCAAATTTCGGCGGCGATTGGAATTATGATTCCACCGAATGATAACGTTTTGTCGAGCGGTACCGTTTGACACCTTGCTCGCGTTCGGTGCCCCGATTCTCGGAGCGAGAGTGACGGTACGCTGCACTTGGGATGCTGCCACTACCTTTCTCCCACGTTCCCCTACCGAAGCGGAGCCTCTAGTTGCGGCTCCCTCGACGGTCGTGTCGGCACTGAGTTCCGATGCGGTGCGCGCCGTCTCTATACCGGCATGCGGAGTAGGAAGAAGAGGAAGAAGAAACGGTCCGCTCCTTATCTCGCTCGTCCCGGTGTTCCAGCTTGCTGTAACGACTGGCCTCTGTTCCTCGCGGCTTAACCCAGGTCCGGTGTAGTTGCGCAATAGGCGCGTCACGTTAGTAATCGTGTACGCGTACACGTGCTGCGCAGTCGCTGCAACAGGTGTCGCACTCGACGTGGTCATCGTCGTTGACGGGACGGTCGTGTCCGGGACATTTTCAGGACTGTGTACTCGACCCTCCTCCTCGTTCCTGACCAAGAGAATCGTTGGTTTGTTTGTCCTGGTTCGAGAGCCTCTTGGATCAGTGGGTGTTTTTAAGATGATCTTTTCGGATCCGTTACTGGAGGACCCGGAAGAGGCGTTTGGAGTCGTTTCAGTTATTACGATTCGCAAAGTCGATGATGTTTCTTCAATTGGCTGATCCATTATCATGTCGTCAATTTTCTTAGAGCTTAGGAATTTGTTAGAGTTTTTGGTTACATTTTTAGAAAAGGAAGTGGCGTTTATTGCGTTCTCTTTACCGTCTTCAGATTTGTCTTCAATCGTACTGGATGTAGTCGATGAAATCCTCTGCTTTTTCTTGGTTCGGAGGGATGAACTTCGCCAAATCAAAGGTTTCGGTAAGTCGACAATGGCGCTTGTAGTGACGTCGATGCCTCTCGCTTTCTCGAGGGGAATCGAGGATTCGCGAATATCACCGACATTCTCAACGAAAGTTTTCACTTGGTCCCTTTGTCGATTGGCAAAGTAGGCCGTGTCAACAGCATTCCCGGCTGTTGCGTTTGCAGTCTTGTTCGTGCCTTCTCTGTCCGACAGCTGCTTCCGGACCACCGCGTGAGCGGACGAGTTTGCGGAATACTTGCTGGTTCGTGAATCGGCCAAGCCCTTCGTGCTCGATTCCGTATTATTCCTAACCAACTCCCGTGCCGGAATGACGTTCGAAATGATGGTGAGGTCGGACGGCCGAACCGGTGGTTTTTTATAAAAATGCCCTGTGCCGGGAGTCCTGAAGGTATTCTTCATCTTGGATATCTTATTCTTTTCTACCGTCTGGTGGTCAACGGCTATATTCATCTCTTCGTTTAGAATCTCTTCTAAACTAACAGTCGGTGTGGTCCCCGTGATAGCTGAGACTGTGCTGACCTTCTTCGTAAGATGCCTACGTCTGGAAACTGGAACATTCGACGTTGCTGCAGACGTCACCTCAACTGAATTATTGTTGGTTGTGTTTTGGACCGGGTGAATCTTCTGTCCAAAATAGAGAAACTGCGTCATATCTTCGACTGGAATGTTACTCTCTACAGGCCTAAAATGGTTGTATAAAGATTCTGACATCGATACTGTATTTTTATTGCGGGTGTCTTGTTCGGAAACTTTTTGCTGAATACTATTGACCGAAGTTGTGTTTTTGGAATTTTCTAAATTCGTCGTTGGAGATCCACTTGCCGGAATCGCTTTCATAGTAGTGCTTTCATTCTTTGCATCTATCAGATTAGATATATTATTCAGTGTTACGTTTAACGATAAGACAGATGTATTATAATGGGATTTTTCAAGTGCATCGCTAGGCGTTTTCTCAAGAACAATCACTGGTTCATCTTCCGGAACTTTGACAGGCAATTTGGATTCCGAATCGGCTGCAAGCGTGACGTAGATGCTGTGCTGAGTTTCTTCCATTTCTAAGACGTCGACCGAGTCTTTCGAAGGTTCAAACCGCGACTTCTGAACATTCAATGAAATTCGACTCGATGAGTCTGAGGTACGATTTGTGAGAACTTGGCGCCTTCGAGCTGTTAGTAGGTTACGTAGAATCTGCTCTCTTTTGGCTTTCGATGTTGGTAACTTCGAGTGTAACGAAACGCGACTATGGCGATGATCATCCTTGACAGCATCTAAAACAGAGACATTGATGATCGTTAATGAATTGTTTAAATATGTGGTATAAAGCATTCATTGTTTTAGATTATAATTTCAATGTCATATATGACTAACGCAGGTTGGTGAATAATATTAATAACATTAAATTTTTCTATTTACGAAAATCGGTGAAATGTCAACTCATATCAAAGCTACAACGCCCTACAGTTAAAATGATTTCGTAGAATGATCTGGGGTCGTGAGTAAGAGAAATCGTTCCAAATAAGACCACTAGCTATCAAATTGTTAACTGTACGATCGATCAGAGAGAGGTTGCATTGTAATGATGGAAATGGAAGAAATTACTTTTTTGTCGATTGGTCTACTGGATCTCGAGCGGATCGGTTATAGAATATCGGTTTTGGAATGAACGGTCTACGGCGATTCGCAAAAACGCTTATCTTTCGCAACGATGGGAATCTATTGCGAAAGGCAGGAAATTGTTGTTACGCGAGAGTCGCAAATTTACGTTTTTAAACGCAACGGATCCTGCCAGTCATTCAAGACCGATAATTTCAATTTCATGCGACATCGCAACTTGCCAAATCGGAACTCAACATGTTGAATATCTGGGCATTACAAACATCCTAGTTTGGTTTCAAAAGTCTTACTTAGTTACTCCTGTACATTTTTTGGCTAATAAAATATTTTTCGATTGTAAACAATAGTAGTGATATTACAATTACTCATAGTCTGATTATATATTTAGATATTGAGGATTTTTGTTTGGAAGTATCACCTGACTTTTTTCTTACAGTAGGCTTTACTGATGTATATAGGCAGGGATTTTGAGTTCGCAACTATATAGAAAAATTCACAATTTTGTTTGTTATGGAGGTAAAGAGTAGATTATGATGGAAAAGATGGAAAGATTGGATTATGTCAAGATTTTCGAAAAAAGGACCAATAAAGTGGAATGATTCGATGCGCCGGGAGTTGAACCCGGGACTTTTCGATTGATGGTCGTATACTCTTTTCATTTCTAGAAAAATTTGCATTATTTCTGATCAAGCAGACGAGTTTCTGATATAAAAAAATATATTGAAAAATTAAAAGTGTGTATCACAAAAACAACGTGATTTGCTCGATTAAGATGTGCATCAAATATTTCTTTATGATTTTTTTTTATTTTTTGTCTTTTTTTTATGCGGACCAAATGGTCCTCAACAGTTTATTTATAATATTATCTAATGTTCTATAGCTTTCAAATGAAGATATCGAAATTAATTATTTGAATTTACCATGGAAAATTTGTTCAATATTTGAAAAGTAATTTGTAGGTGTAAACCACTTCTTAAAGCGTTTACCCTTAGGAATTTGAATCATCTACTACGTTTTGTACATTCTAAAAAATCCAATATACATCAAATTTTAATTTTAATTTTTTACAAAAAATGATTTTTATTGATTGAGTGTCTACTTTTTTACTTTATTTTATTTCATTAAGGATGTTAGTATTTATTTAACAATAGGTTAATTTGTACAGAGCATTGCAAGGAAATATATTAATAGGAAATTAATTTGCACGTAATGTAAAAATAATACAATTAAAATACATAAGCCAATTTTTAAATGATGTTCGGTGTGGAAAAACAAATAATCCTGGAACTTCCGGCTTCTAATTTAAGTCCCCTACAGCAATTAATGAACAGGTTTTTCCTGAAGAGTTCTTGAATTAAGTGCCGAACAGTCTACAATTATTTTCATCTTACAGAGGAATATTATTTTTTGCGACTTCACTTGCACGTTTTCAATTTGTTATATTAGGGAAATATAATTAAATTTCTGTAAAAACTGAGAACTTGTTAGCGATTAAATATATATCAAAAGAAAAAGCAAAACAAATATCAATCAAGTAACATATACAAATCAGAGAATACGTGCGAAAATGAATAGACTAACTTTCCAAGATTTAAATAAATTTTCAGTAACAATATAATCACATGAAATATTCTTTAATTTCTTAAAGTACAATAAAAATATAATAAATATAGAACAATTATCATATCTTTGCTGAGATATCCTCTACTTAATTTCGTCGGTTTGGTACAAAGTATTATTTATTCTCAAGGAACTGGTTTTAAAAACAGAAAGTCGAAAAGTGAAATTGGTGACATTTTGAATGGTTCCAGTCAACTCGGCTTTTTTATTTGCATCTGAGAATCCATGAATTTCTTGCAATATTCATTTTTCTTTAAAGTAAACAAAATCATTTGAAAACATTTATTTTATAAATAAGTTATATAATATTAGAAAACAGTCCACCATTTTTTATGTATCTCAATTATTGGAATTAACTAAATTTCAGAAGTTGAAATTATAAGTATAAAAGAAAGAAAGCAAAATATGGTTAAATAACATTTTATTTGAGGTCAAATGTTATGATGGAAATTTGTATTTGTATTTATTAATAAACGGACCAACTAGTCCTTAATAATTTAGTAAAAAGATAAGAATTTTTTCAATTAACCTTTACTTCATTTTTTTATGAATGGAGGAAATAATGATAACTTATTTGAATTAACTTATTTTTATGTAGTAACTAAGTTTAGTGGATAATTTACCTAATAACTGTGTTTGCATACCGAGGCCCATACGATTTTTTAATACTTTATATACGATTTTTTAATGTATGACAAAAATAATTTTATTCGTAGTATCCGTAAATTTTGTTACAAATTGCAAATTGGATGCTATGGACATATTTCTGACATGGAACAGTTTATAACTTCCAATAAAAGTATTGGAGAATCCTAGCAATCTTTCTTAGTATAGTTTTTGTATGTCATTTAGTATGTGAACATTCTTTGGAACAAATGAAAGTATACCATACGCTTAAAAGGTATTCATTAGCAAATTTGTCACTTAAGCGTATATTGAGTGTTCTCTAAAAGTGAATTTCATAATGAAAATTGTGACATTTATATATTTTTACCGAATACGTTTTTACTAGGATTGACAATGAACAGGTGTACATATTTTACATACAAACAATATTATAAAACATATACGATATAAAATTATTGAATCATTTTTTCCTTTAATTATGTAAAAAATTTGTCTCAGATCATTGTTTATTATTCACAACATGTATACTCATCAATCTAAAGTAAATATTTACTTCTGGCAATACTTATTTCAATGTATTCATTTTTATGACAGTCACCTTGACGCGAATCGCTTCGCCTCTTTTTCTTTTGTTACGTGAGAAACGATGGAAATTGTTACTAGTGCCATTGATAGAAAAAACGGAACAAAAAAAATTACAAATACTGCTTAGAAGTGACATGTAATATAATTGTAAACATATAATTTAGTTAAACGGTAGAAGAGAATAAAAGATTTAGATCTGACTTTTTCTAATATTTGAACAATGACTTTGTTTATTTTAATTCCTTATATCTTCTTCATTTACTGTTTTGCTGTTTATTGATTAGAAAAAATTAAATTTTTTATTTCATTTGTAGTTATATTTTATGAACATAATTGTATAATAAATAAATTTGTATTATTTTATATACTGATCTGCTTGTTCGTGTAAGCTGTAAAATATATGTTATATACATGATTTTTCTGATATAAAAATATGGAGTAAACGTTAATTGAAAAAATTCTTATGTTTTTACTAAATATAAAATATAGTTGCATTCTAAAAATAAGTCGTGGAAAGAAAATCACTGAATGAAAAATATAAATGATAAATTATCGAGAACATCAAAAAAGTGTTTGATCGTAATTAACCAAATATAATACAAATTATTTAAAAACTTTAAACATTTTATTTTTCTGATATAGTTAATTATTTAAGTATATTGAAAAATCCTAATAAATTTATATAATACTCATTTTTACATTTGAAAATTATTAGCTAATAGGTATATTATAATTGTTTTAGAGTGTTGAAAAGTACAATACAATTTGTATTCTGTACGTAACAATCGCACAGGACTTCTCATCGAAATGAATTGTTTAATCACCCATAATCATTCATGACTAAATTCTTTTCGGATAGGTTCAACCTTAATTTAGTACCTCGCCAGTTTCAAGCATGAGATAAATAAATACAATTCCAAACGCATTTGTTTTCATCAACTGATATTTATTCAACCAGTAAAGTGCGCTTAATTACCAGCTTAAGATTGCTACATCAAACGATTGCAATAAACGTCAGCACCTTTTCACACGGCAAATTCAGGATACAAAGGGAGAGAAAATGCATCGTCCGCCGATTCGTCTTTATTATTTGCGCTGGGTCACTCGCCACACGAGTTTCCACAAATATAAATCGAAGTAGAAAGTGCAATTGAACTACAATTACCTGCATTACCTATCCTGGAAAATACTAGTTTCAGCATATACACGTGTGCGTGTATACATATTTCAAGCGGGTAAACGAGATCGCCCTAGGCGGCAAATACACGCCTCGCGAAACACCTCGTCGGCCTATCCCACAAGTATAACGATATCTTGCTTAATGCCTGGATCGGAATCGAAGATCCTTTGGTTCCCGTTTCCGTCAATTAATTTTCGTTATCGCTGGAAGACCCGCCCGAAAATCCTTTAGAAGTACGATCGTCGGCCGATTTATCGGCACTGGCGCCGCTCAAGTCGAACATCATCTTTTTAGGGTCGAAGGTCACATCGGATCTGAGATCCTTATCTCAAAAAAACTCGCGGCGTCGTTTGTAGTACCTGTAAGATATGCGCTTGCCTCCAATTAGTTAATATGATCTTCACTACCGCATTTTTTCGGAAGTGAGGTCGAACGATAGGAAAGATTTCCACAGTTTTTATTTTCACTAGACTTATATTTAATGTCATGAAGACTTTTTACTTTGTTTCTACCGATAATGTATTACATTGCTGATGCAATGCGGTACACTTATGATGTTGCTAATATAAGGTTCAAAACCGTAATACATTCAATAAACCAATGACCAAGATTCATTACCTAACATCCTCATCATCTTCGGATATCCTAATCTAACATTAGGATCGGAGATTGCTTGATCGATATCAGCATCGGCTGTTAGAAGGCAACATCACCATTCAGCAAATAGGATCGGAATGGTTCTTGAAGCATCCCCAAAAATCCAACTAATGTATCTAGAGCATTCCAAGTGTTTGACCTCCCACCGCTTTCTACTGTTTGACATCAATTCACTAAAGCATCTTTTGATAATGGTTTTCATCATTTACCATTTTGGTTCTTCAATCTTCAATACATTATTTTCCATTTAGTACTTGGAGCATTGTGTAAGGATTTCAGGTGACTTCCTTCGCCTGTTCACCATAATCACGTTTTCGATAATTCCTAATTTTGTTAGGAAACAACCGAGCACAAGTTTTAGGAACCCTAATTATGAGTGTGAATTTGACGACTTCTCGGACACTTCCCTTTACTTCTCAAAATTTTTAGAGCTGCAATATGCTCTTCATAATCCATATTTTTTTTAATATTTGAAAGTGGATGAAACCATTGTTCAGCGTCAATGCTGGAAGTCTATACAGTTATCAATATAAATTCAGCAATATTGATAAAAGAATCTGCATGACCTGATGGAGTCAAGTACATACATATTTGAGATAGTCGGTCAAGTGACCCTGGTAGAAATTTAAGCCATTTTCTGGCCAGTTTATCTGGGCTTCATTAGTTGTAGCATGTAGACCAGAAAAAATGGCCAAAAACTGGTCGGATTTTCTACTAGGGGAACATTTTACCAATTCCAACTTACTAATGACAACGAATAAATGTGAATGTGTTATATATCTGCCCAATAAAAATAATCTACTGAGAATTTCAGATATCGTATGCAACAATTGCATATCAAAACGGTTTCCGACGTATGTCCTTCTGATGACCATACAAAAACGTGCGAATTGAATAAATATTCATCGATAAACTTAAGTACACGTCCCTACCTTATTCCATCGATATCGGTGACTCACATTAAGGCGTTCCTCCCAAGGATTCGATCGGATCAATAAATGTATACCTGTAATGCGATTTGCCGTAGATTGCCAGATCATTACCGACTGTACCATTTAGCGACAAAAAGCGTCCAATTTGAGATTACGCTCGATCATCGTCTTCAATTCAGTCAAGTCAATGAAAACTGGTTGAAGATCAGAAGCTTCGAGAAACTCTCGGAAGAAGAAGATGACGTCAGGATTTCAAGCATTGTCCTCAGTATCGATTCTCGATCGTGACCTTCGTACAAAGGATTTTCTCCCTATTATTACCGCGACTTATTATCGTACGCTTCTTTCTCGGCGATAACTGTACATCGCGCTTATGGTAATGGTGTGAAATAAGCGCGCGCCTTTTCGCGAGTCGACGCATGACGCATCTCCTATACCGTGTCATTGTCACGGAGTGATCGACCGCGATCTTTGGATATATGGATAGAATCGCGAGGTCGCGGTTTATATATGCGATTCCCCGTGTAATTATATACATTGGAGGTTGAAAATTTACGTGCATCATTGTTCGTGATGGTGGTTTGACACAATGTGCATATGCACGAACGGTCCGATGAGTCGATTAAATTGCGGTCATATGTGGCTTTAAGACAATTCATAAATCATCGCCTCCTGAAACGATGCATTCGAAGAAATGTAATTTTTTAATGCTGAATCCGATGGTAATTAAGTACCGCGAAGCGCTAATAGCAAAAATGAAAATGGCGCATGATGACCTATGACGAATGATAGATTAGAACGATAGGTAGATTTAAGTACTGATTGATGGGATGTAATATGCAATTATGGGATTTTTATGATTATGAACAATGATTGCAAAAATGTTAAGTTATTTCATATTTAAATTAATGGATTATTGTTTTCGTATCACTGTTGCTTGAAATAGCATTCATGGGATCTCATTATTTTTTGTTTAATTTTATTGATTATTTCAATTTAATAATTTGCCTAACATTTATTTATCTGTATGTATTTAATGCTAGCCAATTTGCATTGAGCGGTAGGAGCAAAAGGGCCGAATTTCCCCGCTCCAAGAAGAGTTCATCTATGTTCATCTATCGACACCTTTGTCTACAATAAATCATTGCCCACACCAGTACCAATAATTTGTACGAAAATGAAATTCATTGTTAATAATTTATCCCTCAGTTTACCATTGTTCATTTTATTCACGCCCTTTGGAAATAATATAACTGCCAGAACACTGATCCAGAATCTATCTTTGCTCCTTCCTTTATCCCCTCCCTAAGATTCTTCGCTTTAATTTCCACTTAAACTTGTTCACCACCCATTCTTCTTTAGCGCTTCTCTAATTCGCCCTTACTTTACTCCATATTTCTTCATAGTTCAACTCATCTCTTCTCAGCATCATTGTTCTTGTCCTTTTTTGTACAAATGTTTGCCTCCTCGTGGACTTTCCATCCTTCTTTATTTCATTCACCATATTTCCAAAAATTATCCCCATCCCAAACAACACAATCCGTCCCGGGATATCCTGAGGAGCTCCGACCGACGTCCAAATGTCCGCTTTTGATCCTCGGGAGCTCCTCAGGAACTCCTGAAGACATCCTGAAACGGGCTAATGCGGTTTGGGATGTTACCTAGGTAGTAGAGTACTAAAATTGATCTATTGCTATTTCAGCAAATGGATTTTCAATTATGTAATATTCGCTATACGTCAGCGATTATAATAGCAAGACGATAACTGGTCGTATATTTGGTATATATACTTTGTATAATAATACTTTGTATTAACTTAATATCTCATCATTCGCCACAAGTGCCATAATACCATACTGCATATTTGAATTTCTCGTAGCCTTAGTGAGTAACATTTTAATATAAAAATGTTTTGATATATCACTGGTAGAAATCTGTTCAGTTTTACACACCTTTTACACGGTGAATAAGTACACTAGACAGAAATTCGCCAGAAATGGACTCATACTAGGGATTCTTAAAAATTTATTAAAGAATATTATAGTAGGTATACGTCGGTATTCGTAAGACAAGAAAAAATTTGTTATTTTCCAAACAACTTAATTTGTAAGCATATTCTCAAGTTTAGCATAGTTTAAAACAACTTTTTAAAAAGTAGTTTATTTTTGTAAATCTGATGAATTTCACATCTCGTCGGACCACCTTGAGAGTAAATATTACTTCAAGTTCTCAACAAACTTCCTAAAACTTCCGTTGAACATGCTATTTAAATATTATTTATTATTTAAATTGACTGTACACCATACCACCAAAGAATTGATGTTTGTCTAATAAGTGATTTCGTGCTTGATAAGTAACCTTGGTAGAACCCCATGGTATCGATATGCGTCATCTAATGAGTTGACGTCAAATTAACCTTGAAACTGTATTCTAATTTTCGTGGTCAGTCGGATATACTGATAAGATCTGCCTATTGTTCGAAGCGACAAATTGTGTAACTATCAAAGAGTTGTATGAAAACATGAACATACGCGTAACTACCAACAGCTAGAAATTATTTACAGGAAATCTGCAAACCATTTATTAAAAATGAATTAAAACTAATGTATGATGTGTGTTGGTTACAAATGTTAGCACTGAAATTTAACTAAGGCTAATAAATGATTGCCATGAATTTGCGATTGTCAAACGCATAATGGTTTAATAACAAATAACAAGAAAATTAGAAAATTATATTAGTCTTCTTTGTTTTAATGTGTAGTCATATCACCGTAATATTAACTTACAAGTTGCAGTGCTATTATAATATTATTGTTCAACTAGTAAACTTTATGTTCTTCGTTTAATATTATTTGTAACGAATGATCCACTTTCAATATAATGAACTCGGTAGCAACAGTACATCCATGTTCATTAATTCGCTCAGGGAATCCCCGCTATTGTTCTTATTTTGCACATAGAGATGCACAGGTGAAAACAAGAACAATATCGGGGATTCCCTGCGCGAATGAATGATAGTGGGTGTACGTATCCGTACGAATAAACTTAGTACCGCATACTAATAAATGAAGCACTCGAACAGAACGTTATAATATATCCATCGTCCAACCCCTATAGCGTTTAGTATTAGAGACTACGACCATGACTTGTCTAATATACCGAGAATTGAACTTTCTCTTCGGTATATAATTAGCTGAGTTAACAAGTGGTGCCTTTCATTTCTAATAATTTCAGAGTACAAGTCTTTATGTTACTTGAATTTTCGTTTGCAGTCTGCAATATTTTATTCTGCACGGCAGAAATCGAGCAACCAACGAGTATTGGTTATGTATGCACCTGTACACACCGCTCGGATTCGAGAAACGTCGTGAAGAAAAGAGGAAGGGCTCCTAAAAGATATGTATGTAAGGTAGAATCATTGGATTGTAGATTTCAAGTGTTAAATGGTGCCACATTTAGGGGTGCACCTCAAAAACTCGACAAATCAGAAAACAGGGACTTCAAAAACCTGACTTTCAAAAACCAGACATTTCAACAAATATCTGTTTGTTGGTATCATTTCACTAAAGTTTCCCCCTACCAATTGGTTAGGTGTATTTAGAAAATCGCAATCGTATCTACAACGCTAACGAAGTGTTCTTTTTTCCATGATTCTATCTGTTTTTATTTGGAAGGACGCCAAAGTGACAACACATTAAATAACTTTGGTCAGGCACCGAATGTATCAGCTAATCCAACTTAGAGCTTCTGGTAGTAAGTTACTTGGAGTAAGTAGCAGCTTGAATTAAGGAAGAAATTGCGCTGATCAACAACTCCAGAAGCGGAGACCAGTATTTTATTGTTAGAATCTCCATACCAATAATATAATCGGTCAACTGTACCAGTTTCGGGTTTCTACAGTTTTCCCACGCGGGTAGAAATATTTCGCCATTCTAGCGAATACTTGTCTGGTCCAGCAAAATATGTTTCGTAATATATGTACTGCGAATATTTGGTTAGTTTAGGGAATATCATTTGCTGTATTTTCTACGGTTTTCACTGGCATAGCTAATATTTCGCCGAGTTTGCTAATCAGTTGGCTAAAATAGCGATGTCTCTTCCATCAAATGTTATTTCGTTGAAATGGCCATCACATTTCTTTCCGTGCACGGAGTGCAATGGAGGGAGCTGCCTCAGGGTAGGTTCTGGGTGGATGACGCCTCGAGTTCTGCCTTGTTAATATCTCGTAAAAGTCTTTGTGTTATCATTATTTGCGACATGTTGCAGTCATAATCAATAGGGTGGTTCGAAAAACATGAAAGTTCTTCAATCGCTTAGCCCTGGGCCAGAAAAGTTTTTTTATTCTGAACCAGAATAAATTACTAAATTACTAAGTCCCTATAAGTTACTAAGTACCATACGTGTTTTTCAATCTACCCTTTTTTAATGTATTATTTAGCACCTGTTACCGACTCCAGATTTTACGAAAGCCAAGACGTTCAATATTCACAACGCGATAAATGATCAATAATTTTGTTCTTCTGGACAGATAAGTAGGCCAATAGATACGCAAAGAGGTAAGACATATACTCTACAATAGCTAGATCTAGAATAATTTTTGTAATGATGAGAAACTTTTATCCTACCAGGCAAACATGTGAAGATCAATCAAACATGATAAAAATTTGTTTTCCAATCATATTTGCCATGATTTTTATTAAAGCTCTTTCCCTAGTGGTTAAAAGTAACAGTTATTGCAATACAGGTTTTGTCATCTTCCAACCTATATAAGAAATACACATTGCACACATTTCCTGTACATTTATCACTAGCCGCGTAGATTTTGTAATCATCGTCATATCTAGTAATGAAACGCTAGAACACCTGCAAATGTGGCGATTAGTCAGATAGCACATCTCTCCTAAACGGGACTGTTTTCAACTCCATAAATCAAACCGACCCTTACACCGGGATTTCTCCAAAAATGCGAACGAAACCGTTGCGGGTAAGCTGAGTGAGTTTATCAGGCAATGTTTCGTGGATGTTGAATGTGCTTTCGATTAGGTTTAACGCGAGAAATTGCGTATGGAGACCGCGAGGTGAATTTATGAACAGCCGGCACGTAAGTACGTGTCCCCCGCATGTACGTGCATAGAGCCGTATGGGTATATATACCGCAATACTTACCCGGGTCGTCTTCGCTCGGGACCGTACCGGGAGGCTGGCGTTTCACTCCAACCTGTTCGTACACTGGCTAGAAGTAGAAACCACGAGCTACGTAAATCATGCGAGGGACGGACCTCGTCGTGTCGTTGGCGCCGGGGTTCTCGCCGTTTTGCCGGGAAACGTGTGGAATGAACATGTTTGCCGTGGGGTCGATGGGTCAGAAGCGTAAGAGCTCTTCGCGTAGACTATAAAATCACCGAAGCCCTTAAAACCCCCGTACGTGGTAGCCGCCAAGACTACTGGCTACAGCTGGGGTATTTCGCTGATATTTATCGAGGACGCAGCTACTGACAAACAGGGCATGTTTGGACATTACCTGTCTGAGTTAGGAGGTGAGATCAGGAAATTTCACCTGTGAATGGGTTCGCAATGATTGAAGGTGGGGCTATTGATTATTCTCGAGTTTCTTTTTCCCTACAACAATTTTTCTCTCGATCAGTTTTTAGATTTATTATCTCTGGTTAAAGTGAATACGTCGAAGGACAGCAGAAACAAGTGAAAAATTACCTTGCCCCAAATATGGTGTTTATTTAGAAACTGAATTCATTAGGAATGATGCAATTTTATTCCTCGAGGATGTTGATTTAGTTAGTAGTACCAGCAAAACACATTTTGCATAAGGGTAATACATAAATAAATTCTTCATCCCAAACTTCTGTATGATTTTCTAACACCTACAAGACATATTGATTGGTGCAACTGATAAATAGTTTGCAGACTGTACTAAATGTCCATTGAATATTAAAAACGAGTGGAATATATCTGTAGAAAATTCTGGATGTATTGTCAGGATACGTAAATTTGTAAAGGATTTTGTCACGTGTGTGGAAAGAAATAGCGTGGGTTCTCTCCAAAATGTCCTGTGCTCTATTCAAACTATAGGTAATTTTCAAAAACTCAGAATTAAATTAATCCTTAATCCCGTATCGAGGGTCCTTTTCGACCGACAGAAAATTCTAATTGTACTTTATAAATTGCACAACTGTAAGCATTTTCAAGCGGCAGGACCTATCTGACCCAGGTGGTGGGAGGAAATGGTTTTAAAATAGCCGTCGGAACTAAGGGTTAAAACGTGTGGTGAAACATAAGGATCTTAACGACCCTAAACAAAACAAGTTGAGATCAACGCCAATTTTCTTAGAAATTCCAGTCATCGAAATCACAAACATGCGTCGTTCATATCGAAGTGTTGGAAACCTACGTAGCTCAGGATCAGGGGAAGTCAACTCTAGAAGCAAAAATGATGCCCGTTACCGCTGTTACCGAAAAGGTTTCTAATTGATAATTCAAGAGACTATCCGAAATTAATTATAATGTTCTTTAACGGTTTTAATATAATTTTATATAAGTAATTTATATTGTTTATTTATATTTTTTGGTCTAAAACGTTTAACTATATCGTCCAAGAATGACCATTATACGATAGAGATCCGATATATTTACCCTCTCGGTTCATCGCCTTCCCATAACGCTTCGTTATATTTACCAAAAGAAGAAGAGCCCCGTTTCTCCTAGTCCCTTCAATTCGCGTTATGTTTTTGATGTCACAGTAGACCCTTCATAAGGCCGGATCCGTCAGAATGGCAGAAAAATAAAGATTGGCGATAGGCAAATATAACAAGAAGAAACCGGGAAAATATGCTCGGACGTAATTATAACGAGCCGCAATTATACCGGGACTCTACTGTACATTAGTTTTGAAACTTAATATTTTTTGTAGGGAAAAACTAACTAATAAAATCCATAAAAATAGTAAATACAAATGAAAGATGTCCAGAGTAATTCCTTATTCATGTCTACCTGAAATGAGCATTGCAATGATGTGCACACTTCTTTATGCGCTGAGTGTTGACACAAATCTAACGGGGTTTCCAGCTGACCGCTGTTTATTATTTAAGAAAATAATTAAAAATATTCTATACATTACTGATCAAGAATAATTACCATATGATAAGGTACTTATTTTTACTTGTAACTTTATTAAATATCAGAAGTTATTTGGCTTTAAGTCAGTGTTTAAAGTATTATATTTTCTTAAGTGGAGATGGAGACTATTCTTCGATGGCTCTTGAAATAAATTCAGGTTAAACCACTTGGAAACCACATAGCATATTCAATAAGGAGTTTCCTTTAAAATACTGTGTTCCTGGAAATGGTCTCCATCATACTGCTTTCTTGAATATATGATTAATAATGAAGAAATATACCAGAAAAAAAATATAAAGACCATTAAATTCCTCTTTAAAAAAATGTATACTATGTAAAGTTTTGAAAACTAAAATCTAGTGCTTTTTATAAATTATAAAATTTATTTTGAGTTGAAGTGATTTAATCAAGTACAACAGACAAAAAGCTTCCCCGCACCTCGTATGATTTATTGTACACATAAGCGGAATGATGTGCCGGTATGACGAATAAAAACACAAAGAGAACATTACGTGCATACGCAATTAAATACAAGAAATTTGATATCCATGAATCACGAATGCCTTATACTATGCTACGATATTATTTAAATATGATCGATGGATTGTCTTAACCTTGAATCTCCTACCCGTTTGTGTTTTGAAAGTGGCGCGCGACACGATTGACGTTACGGGTCTGACGCTGTCATTTTGCTCATGTAAGCAATTCTTGGAAAAAGAAGTAAACATTTATGGGAGATGCGTTGTCGGGCATGAAAGTCGACGTTGAAAAGACAAAACATACTTGCTCATCGGTTCGAGTATTATGTAATGTAACTTCAGGTTTTCGTGCGTTTTCCGGACACGTTTATATAATCTTTTTTGTATTTTTATATTATGTGACAATTACTTTTACACATGAGTCTACAGTTCAGAGAATAATATTCGTATATTATAAGTATGTGGGATAGGAAATGTTTTATGCAATCATGATGGACTGCAAACAAGAGTGTAGAAAGTATTGAACCCTTCACTATTATTATAAATGATTTTATGTTGAGCGCGACTGCATTTTTAGGAATCAACTAATCCAACAAAGAAACAAAGTCAATCCGTATCGTACTCTGTATGAAGCTATTTTCTATATCTAAAATGGTGTACTCAGAAATATAACAATGGTGCAATGTAAACATATGCACTACATTTAAAGATTACAATAAATAATATTTTTATGGCATTTTCTCGAATTGCTACAGAGACTATTGGTTTGATCCAACGTTTAAGAAAGTACATGTTTCGTTATTTCAACGTCTTTTATTTTAGGTTCGTCATATACTAACTTATCCCTTTTTTAAATTTCTTTAGTGTTTTCTTTCCTAGTATGAAAGGGATTTTGATTTACAAAATTGCGAATAAGATTATGGACGATAAGACAAAGGTTAAATTGAAAAAAAGATGAGTGAGCGGGTGAAAGTGAAATACAAGGCATCGATAGTTTAGACTCCCTGCAAACGCAGAAGCGAACTATGACTCCAAGTTATTGTCTGGTTCACTTATAGTAGACTAATTTTCAGGAAATAGATTCCTGCAAAAAATAATCCACTTTAAGGAAATGTAAAATAAGAAGAACGACACTGTAATGTACTTCATCATACTTATATGCACATAAAAACTCGGCAACTATTATGTGTTTGATGGTCATGCACATTTTTACTACGCAATATTCTTCTTCAAACTAAAAAAATTGACAAGAATAAGAAAATGTTAAAACGTTCGTCTCGAGCAACAATATATCATGCATATGCAGTACTCTATTTCATTTTTGTTCGCTTGAAGTGTAATTTCACCTCGGCGCAAGAATACAAATCTTGTAAACATCTTTGACGGGATATAATCGTTACAAAGATGTTTGTATGTTCGCCACGTCTTTATCAGCCCACTGCCTGTCTCTTTTCTTATATTACTCGTTTTAACGACAGGATTGTTTCCTACCCAACCTGACGGCAGTAACGTCTCAATTACTTTCTCGTACGCTTCATTACCAGAGGTGTACGAGTTAACTCGCGGAATTGTTAGAAGGTGATGGACCATTTGTTGTGTTCCGAAATAAATATTCATAACCTTTTTTTTTTAATGTCGGCGATGTAAAGGAAATTATGTATGAATGAAGATAAAGGTCTGCAAGCAAATTCCTTGGGAAATATCAGACATCGAAATCCTTTTGAAATTATTCCATTTCGAGATACCAAGTTGAAGGCTTATGTACTTTCCACATGGTCGTATTTAGAATAAGATCAATGAATGGTTTGGCCATTTTATAATTCGTCAGCTTTACATAGAGAAATAGTATGCATAAAGGATGTCCACGTTCTCATAGAATTCAAATATTATTTCATCGTGTAAACGACAATGAAAGAAGGGCTTAGAGTTATTGTAGAAATTTATGATTGTTTATACTTATCTCGTATATATTGAACATATAAATATCTCGAACAGTGTACAAAAAATTATCTCAACTAAAGATGTTCGAGAAAATTATATTATAATTATAGCCCATCTTTCTATAACCTCAAAGTTACTTAGAGGTCAAACACCATTTTCAACGGATAACCCAAATTCTGATATCGGATTTCGAAGGAATGTGAAGTTTAACATATGGAAAGATAGTTTATAATTGTTTGGAATGACCATCTGAAGGTTACATCATGAAAAATCGTCTATGAGCAAGTTTCTTTAATTTTTACAAAATTCATTTGCAAACAAATGGTACATAGGTTGGCGGCATAACGTTTTTTCACGAAGATGATCAAGATGACCTTGAGTTTAACCTTCAAAGCCATACAAATGGGATAAGTTAAGGTGGCCAATTCTATTCTCATCATTCCAGGTTACGTAGCCCTATTACGCATTTTTCTATGCTTTTCGATCTAAAAGTCGTTGCGAATTTTTTCTGACGTATTTCAGCCTTTTTATTCACAAACGACTTATGAGTAGATATATTTAGTACATCGATAAAAGTATAGATTCGAATCGAATCTCATTTTAATAAAAAATCGATCAGATTTTCGATTTAATTTTGATCTAAAACGAATCCGATTTTGATTCAGCTGCTTAGTATAAATAGATCAAAGGTTGATCACGTTCGCGTGTAACTTCAGTCCCCCATTAGGTTCAAAATAAATCATAATTGGCTGTATTTAGACTAAATAGAGATCCTACGTTTATTAAAATGATATAGTCGAGTCCTTCTTTCAAACGCATGATGCTTAAAATAAAGGATAGATCAGATTTTTATGAGAAACGTATCCGATTTTGCTGTAATTCCCATCAATGGTAAAATAATTTTAGATCCTGAAATGTTTTAAAAAAAGTGATTTTATTTTGATCACTTTTCGTATAAATGTAATTTGATTCGCTTTGATGAAATGTAGATCATATCATTTTTCACTCGGGTAAGAACATTTAGTTTTCCTAGTCATAGATTTCGCAGAGTGGAGAAATAAAAGTTTACTTCAACCTAATTTAACTAACTTGCTTTCTAGTTTTCTTTCGTTTTATTTATAAATTGGTTTGGAAGATGATGAAATGAAAATATTTGTTTAAACCCTGATCGATATAAACGCACATTCAAAACACTAACATTACATTATCAATTAAGAATGTTTCTTACACATATTACATACAATTTCTAGCGACATATTATCAATACAATCGACTAAAAGTTAAAACAATTACAGTAAAATAATTTGAAATTACTTAGTATCATTTGAATTTAAATAATTGCCAAATATTTACCAAAATCCATGTTATCAGTGTCTGTTAACGTATCTGGAAACTACATACCTGAAACAGAAAATAAAGAGGTTTGTTAATATGTATACTCGTGATATGAAAACACATGTAATTCCTATTAATTATTGTGAAATATTTTTCGAAATCTCGTATTGAAAAAACTAGCGAAGAGAATGAAGTACTTATTATTTGTATAATGTCGAGGAAGTGTACATTTGATAATAGGATTCAAGAGAAAGACGAATTTCCATTTCCTGTTACGAGTCAAGTATTACATAGTTGTCAGTTTTGTTCCTTTTGATTAATATCTTAAACTATTATCTTCTGACTTCCGTTCAGAAATTGTAAAATATCGACTAAATGTCAGCTATGTTTGCAGACTGTCATTTAGAAACGTTACTCATTATTGTCTTTTAGGGAAAGGCACATTTGCTGGTTTATTCCAAATCAAATATTGCTGACAGTATGAATTCCCCTTCCGAAGTAGATTAGTTAAGGACAAACGCCTTTAAACCCGTATTTCCTTATATAATTGGAAATTGAAAATTTTGTTTATTAAGTCTTTATAAATCTTATAGTTGAAAACGCCATATTGACAAAATATATTAATATAAAAGAACACCTTCAGCATTTTTAATCATCCAAATCTGCATGAAGTAATAATTTCCGAATCTTTCATAAAAATTGCACATAAAAAGTTTTAGAAATATTTCGTTCGATGTCATTCTAGAAAAGATCATTCTCGAAAAGGAATTCATTTTCTATCCTAACTAGAACCTTTTTGACTGGTCTTGTGTATTCGACTTGATGTTATCTGAAGTTGCGTAATTTCAAATACGACGATATGTAAAATAGTATTGGGAATTCCTATACCTATTACAAATTTTCCATACAACTAGTGTCTCAGAATATTTTCAAAAGATCTGCACTACCGTCCCAAACGTTTCGATACTTATAACAGGACACGAATCTCTTTCGAAAGTATTCGTAAAGTTTACATGCTTTCAGGCAATTTTCAATATGCTTAGAAATATTATGTAATATTCATGCAATGTCTACAAAATCTTTTTCATAACAAATTCGATTTTGCAAAGTCTTAAGAGTTTATTGTTAAAAAATATTTTGTTATAAACGTCCTGAATAATATCTGAAACTAGGTTATATCCATTTCACTAGATGAACATAATAATTACGCTACTCATATTAGTTGCACTCTAAATACTGTTTATATAATATCAAGCATAATTGTTAATGTGTTTATTAAAAAAAATGTTACTTATAATTTATAAATCTAAGAATAAAATAAGTTATAAATGCTTACTAAGATTTCACAACAATATGGTATATATAAATTGATCTATTTATGTCTATTTCATGCAAGTTCAGTAAATGAAATTTATTGATGGATAACATTAGTTGATTCACGTAATATTATTTTACTGATAAATCGGATACTTATGACGTGATCTCTTGGTAATAGTAAAAATGATGTATTATTGCAATTTAAGTGTCATGAATGATTAAGTCCACCCGTTTTTTAGGATGTCATTATCATTAAATTTCATTATATGGACCAGAAAAGGAACTTCAATTATGTAATGTGATTAATATACACATCTTTAATTACACTTTCTTCGTTAATATACATATAAGCAGTATGGTTAAGTAATCAATCAATTAATGGTACGATAGCCTGTCACTAATTTATCATATTGCTATAAATCATTAGTGTGTCAAAATATTGGCCAGTTTTTAGCTAACAATCTTATACATAATCTGACTGGCCAGTTTGCGAGTAATAGCTATGGCCGCTTTTCCATTTAGAATGTAACAATTTTGTAGAAAGTGTTTATCAAATAACTCAGAATATTTAACAGTAATAAATTAATCACGTTTTTGTCAAGTTTTCGACTTATAATTTATAGGTAAAATTATTTAGATGTTTTTAAAGATAACCTAAAAGTAGTCTGGACAGTTTTTATAAGTTTATTTTTGGGCGTTATTCATTTTTTGCAGAGATTTGAGTATGGCCTTTTTATGCATAAATATTATTAGGAAAAAAAATATTTTGTCAGAGTTTATATACATTTATATATTATAGCATGGACATAGGTTTTCTGAGTTATTTTCATTTAATACACTGGATTAAGCATCATAATTTTTTACACTTTTGGTTCACTCGGAGTAGAAAACATCAATTGCATACGATAATGTTTACATTGCATTACTCCTCTCTAAGTGATTCTCAGTGAATAGTCATAGTGAAAAAGGAGCCACTGAGTAACAGTGACATTTCACTGTTTTAGTCAGAGAAATTAAGTTGCTTTAAGAGACAATAAAATTGATTCACTGCTTGAATCAGTGAAATTTTAACTTGATACAGTGAAATTCGTTCGCCGCTTGAATACGATGAAAGTCACTGATGCAGCAGCGGGTATTCATTCACTGATTCAACTAGTGAGTTTTTCAATGCTTTAAATTGAGAGAGTAGAGTACATAATCTCAAATCTACCGCAGCTTTACATTTAAAAAGTCACTTCACATCTTCCTCAGTAGAACAAAAGACAATCAAATAAATTAAACGAAAATAATCTCATGTCATAGTAAACATTGTTATTGTATTTTATTATTTTACAATATTATAAATTGTAAAATAAACATACTCTAAGACAATATTGCACATTGTTCATTTTACTATTATTATATTTTTGTTTGTTTACATGGTCATATTACCTTTTTTCTTTGTGTTACATATAGACATAGTTTTTTACAAATTGCAAACTATTCGAGTCTTTAAAATATCTATGTATACGAATATTTTAAAACGGGGTGTAATCATGAAGTACCTTCATTTAAATGAAACTGTTTTCAATATTTTGGAATTAGCATGGAATAAATGAATTCATGATTTTTAGTAAATGCAAGATATTTAATAACATATTTGAAGCTTTAAAAGTAATAACATTTTTTAAACTCTCTTTTCAATAATTGGACCTTAATAACTGCCAGAGTATATAGTCAGAGTTTGGCGAGTAGAATGATTATATAGAAAACTTCGATATTTAATGTTGTAGAGTTCTATAGTGGTCGTGCAAAGATTTTCCTGGGTTTAACTCGTGCAGCAAAAGTTTATAATACTTCGATATTTAACAAATTCTAAAGTTAGACTGGGTGCTAGACAGTGAAAGATTCTGTAAAGTCATTTAATATGAATTGAAATCGTTGGAGGTATCTATAACATCCATGGATTACACTAATATATGACCTTGCAATAATGCTCATTGGCATAAGCAAATAATAACACATCATTGCAATGTTCTGAAAGAATTACAATATTTTGACATTTAAAATTTTTGCTGGATACAAAATTTATTGGGCCTTATATCCTATTGCAGCATCATTACTGTAATATTATCTGTTCCACCCCATTCTGGATATGCAATGTCAGGACCTCAGGAGCTCCTTAAGAATTATAGATACACTGATATCATATCTCCTGTTATCATCACGTTAACATCCTCAAGTAGAGTTCTATTTCATGGGAATAGTGTGATGATTTTACTGCAATTCGCTGTTATTCTCCAATTTAAAGTTCCACACGTTCTTAATGCTCAAATTCGAATGATTTTTAAGAATTGAGGGAATGGTCATTTGCAGTGCTCATCACCATCATACATAGTTAAAGAATAATTCTGATTTGTAACCTTACTGTAGAACTTCAAATACTTCGCCGCTCATAATACCACCAAAATTACATTAATACATAATTGAACAATTAAATATACCCACAAATATTTAAAATGACGCAATGAGGTATTTAATTTTTAGAAAGAGCAAAGAATGCAGATGCTTTTCTTTCGACGTACATACGTTAAAAAAAGTAAGTCCCCTCAATTTAGTTAATAACCTTCAGCCTAAAAGAATTATAGCAACCATTAAAAATTAATATTAAAATTTAATTAATCCTTGCAGATGGTTAGCTGTTTCAAAATAACGATTTTCTACCAGATTTAATTGCGTCTATTGAGCACAGTCGATAATTTTAGCATTTCTTGGAAAACAATTTTTTATGCAATTTACTAATAAGCCAGTACATTATAAGAAAGAATGCTAATTAATTGTATTAACATTTTAAAAATTATATTTTTTTGCAAATAATTGGACATAATAATGAAAATATGTCGATTATTTTTATTTTTAAAATGATCTTAAATTTGTTATATTAAAATTAGTATTTAGACATACCGAAAAGGGAACCCGATTAACGCCAAAGTTATTCAATTACTCAAGACCGTTTCTCAAGAGAATGTTACGCGCTAAGAGGATTTTATGCTCCGATTGATTTCGATCGACGCATCCGGCGGTCGGTTATGCACCTAAGTGCAGCCTCCTAACCTCGAATTTCAAGTGTTACCTCGCGGATGAGAGGTGTACCCAACAATTATTAGTGCATCAAGAGACGTAATACGTTGTAATACAATCCCTATCTTCTTGCCGGTCATTACCCTCGACGTTCTTCTCTTATATAAAATTGATTTATGTGATTTTTGTTATTATCTGTGCCTCATAAATGAAAAGAAGAACATCTAAAAAGAAGAGAAAACAATGAAAATCACCATAAATTACTAGTGTCCTTATGTGGAATTAAATATACTATAGAAAATGAATATCTAATTACTGTTCTTAGAAAACGAATGTAGACTAAATAAATTTTCTTCAGAGATCTTTCCATCAGACATTCATTTACTGGATTTTCAAATTAATCATAAAAGTCAAAAGCCGAAAAAACACCTGATATAAAGACATTTAAAATTAATGATTATATACTGACAAAAGAAGAAATAAATTAAAACCAACAACAATTTGTTACTACTCTCCCACGTGCAACATAATTTATGGACCTACAGGGTTATTTCAAATCGTTCACTTTTTCTTTCTGCGAATAACTACCCGTGGTTAATTTTTGAATTTCATACATCATAACTCCAAATGCAAAATATTTTCATTTTAAAGGGACAATTTATACCTTTCTGTTGGCATACGTGCGTCATTTGATATTACAACTCCATTCAACATATTCGAAAAAGAATGCGTTTTCCGAACTCGTGACTACCGGGGAATGACGAATAGTTTTTGTCCCGAGTGCCAGGAGTGACCTTGCATAAAGGATAATCACGATTGCATCTCAGGGTTATCGCGTGGAGTAGCGCGAGTGCATAAAGGATCGTAATATTTTATGCGAACACATGTATGAGAAAGGTCAGCACTGCTTCTGTTCTCTTCGTGAGCAACCGGTAAGGTACCTGCGAACGTCGAGTCTCCCTGTCTCATACGCTCGATCGTATACAAACTCTGCACATATACATGTATACATCCCGTTCCGCAGTACATCGCCGGTATGGCATCCCGTCCGAAGCCGTCCGATGGATCCTGGTGATGTAATTACACAATTGTCCAGCATCAATAAGACAACTTCTCAAAAGAGTGTTGAACGCCTACTGGATTCGCGTAACTTGGAAATGGTTCATATCCGAAATGGATTCTTCCTGCTTCTTTTTGGATTTAACATCTACTGACCCATACACGGAAAAAACTAGGTACTGTAGCAATTTTTCGGAAGTCTAGCTCCGCAATCTCAGAAATTGTTAGTCCAACAAACTTAATGGTAGTAGCAGCAATTTTCGGATTGATGGCACCCTTAGCAATCGAAAATCTACCTTTACAATAAAAATACCTAGGCCAGCAAAATAGATTGAACACCTCGCAATCTCTTCGTTTGCAAATCTGACAGACTAAGCTGCTGTAGTTAGCATTTAGATTACAGCGTTTAGAATTTAAAGATAGTGGCGCCATATATTGTTTATATGCTGCATACACTGATAGCAAAATACGTATGCCCACGGTAGTCATACTCATATGATGCTGTTTGTTTACGCGATAAAATAAAGCAGTGATTGTATTGTACATGTCGTGCTTGTATACATTCACGAAATATGATGCAAAATACAATTATCGGTGTCAAGTGCGTGTCTGTATATTTAATTATTTGTATTTCAATTGACAACTTAACCTCAGATTTGAGGTTAACTTATCAAATTGACAACCTAGATCCCCTATCCTTATAGTAGACTTGATGCATTCAAACATACTGAGGATCACAAACATTTTAGCTAACTGTTACCAAACAAAAAGTTCACCGACTGCTTAACTAAACTACGTAACAGCATTTCCTACCAGTTAGGAACAACTAATCTGCGTATCAAAAAGTTGTTCGACTTTTAATACTGACACAGTAAAACTGACACCGTATAAAGAATTGAATTAAGAATTGTTTCTAATTTATATGAAATACTTTTAGCTTTTGCTGAAGAATATTTTATAAAATTATCCTCCGATTGAAGAACAAATATAAAATCAGTAATAAAAGAGTTTACGTAAAAGCAATTCTGATCTGATATTTTGTGTCTATCAATAAATTTAATTAATTGTTATACCGCAACAGCATTACTTGTTTTATTTCAATTTATTGATCGATACTGAATAACAGAACAGAATTGACTCCGGGTATACTTTTTTATTGCAGATTCTCAGCAGTCTCCCAAATATAAGGATAATGGATCTAGGTTGTCATTTTGAGAAGTTAACCTCATATGTGAAGTTAAGTTGTCAATTGAAATAAAAACATACACAGGCACACACTTGACATCAACAACTATATTCCGTATCACATTTCGCATTATATTTCGCATCAGATTATATATATGTAATCACTCCATATATATAGTCACTATTTTATTTTTTTCTCGGAAACTCATCACTTTCGTAAATGCACATCACACAAAATTAAGTTGCGCCTGCGCGAATGTTGCCCGCGGTTAAACAGCTGTTTGCTGTGTCCACGCCGCCATGTTCGTTCCGGACCGAATTACTGATGTACGGATCCGGAAATTGTAATCCTAGCAATCTAAAATGTTAAGGAGATCGTCTACAGTTCTATGTTCTATAAATGTCATGCACATCAATCTTTATAATATAGATTGCTATGCCACTTTACATAGGCTAGTAATTTTTGTTGTTACTATTGCAAGTCACTTTTTTCCGTGTAGTTATAAACAAGTTGGAAAATTTGATTTTTTCATCTGCATACCTGTGGACCATCACCGCTAACGGAAGATTTGATGCTCCAACAGTTTAGACGATTGTAACATTACTTCGCGAGATCCAACAATTCCGCAATATTTTTGCATTCGAGTGCAATCAAGTGTCAATTGCAAATGAAGAAATATTGTCCGTAAAAACTACCTGGTGCAGCTAATTGCTCTACTTTACGAACTGGGAATGTTCCCCTAAGTAGTTCTAGAGAGAGGGGAACCTGAATATCTGGAGCGGGTAAGCGCATGAGCGACTCGGAATCATTTATCAAATTAGATATTATACCAATTCGAAGTTCCGTTGTGTATCCCACAAAACCAGTAGACACAATGTTGCCAAAATGGGTTACAAAATATAATCCGAATAAAGGTCTGACAAAAAGATATTTAGGGTGGCAACAAAATCTCGATGCTCCAAAATTTCTACGATCAAAATCCCGAATAGTAAAAATTTAAGGTTCACCTTAAACATCATAAAATGATCTTTTCCAGAAGTATAGCGTGATATATTGAAAAATGATCAGAAATGAACAAAACTTTGTTTGCATTCCGATTAGAATTGGCCACATTTGATCCAAATAGAAACTGGGATCCAGCCCAGTTAACTCGAATACGGAATTAACTAGATTTTGTCAGAATAGTCCAGGCCCATTCGGATTCCGAATACGACAAGGAAAACTTGGTCTGATCCCGACCATGGCCCCGTCATTATTTCAAATTTGACCGGATCAAGTTAGAGATGGGTGGATGCCCTATGGGCGAATACAACCTAGCTAAATTCCGGTCAGTGCCCGGTTGAAAATTCTACTGGGTTTTCTCTTCTGGATCTATAGCTGGAACTCTTGACGATGGCTGGAGTAGGGGAATTCAATATGGACCAGTCGTTGAGAATCTACTAAGAATTCCCCTTTCAATAAATCTAAGGCAAAAAGTAACTTGATACTGGTGGCATTTGACAGAACAAAACTGGAAGTAGCGATTGTACGTTCAGCACTTAATCCTTTCCCGGTGCTACGCGGCGTACATTGACAAAAACCTTCTGAATATTCAAGCAGCCATTTTCCCTGAATTCAAAATTGGCTTCTTGTCGGTATGTCGGTATAGGAGAAAAGAGTTCGTACTGAGCAGCGCGTTTTGCACGTCAGCATACGTGTTCGCGTGTGTGATTTGTCTCGGTACTTGTTGCACCCTCGCCTTCCAATGCGGTGGTCGAGAGATTCTCGACGACTTTTTCTTCCGTTCCCAGGCGATGTACGGAATCATCGTTGGCTTCGCACGGTGTGTGCCGAAGGCCTTCTATACGTTTGTTGTCTGAAATATTTCCACGGACGCGGCAATGTCCACGACAATCTCGCAGATTCCTAGTAATTTTGCATTTCGCGCTGAGAGAGCGAAACTTATAAATTGCAGTCCAAGTCGCTTTGAGGGAACGTCGTAAATTCTTTCACGATTCAACGGTCCGGGATACGGGAACGTTTCCGCCGGGAAAGTTATGGAAGACGAGATTGAAATTAATTGCACGCCCTGAAGAAGTGATAAGAAATTCTCGGATCTTAACGGAAACTGTTTCCGAGGTCGGGAAAGGTTAAGGTGAGATTTCCGGTTGGGAATATGTATCGCCAATTTGCTAGATTCTGTGATCGTTGTTTCTATTATTCTCCATTTGTTTGTATGCTAACTACTCTAACTCATGAATAAGCTTCACCCACTACCGTATACACTTCAATTCACAAAATTTAGTTAGCGGCAGTAACTGAGCGGAACACTGAACAAGGAGTTGGCTAAGTCGTACTGATTATTTATTTGGATACAGCTTGTTGGCATTTGGAGGAGTTCGAGAATGGTTAGGCTAACCAAATTATTCTTTTTTCCCTCTGTTCATTCAAAGCATTGTGAATCATTCTATCTGAAAACCATTCTTTTAAACGGATGACACTTTATGCCTCAAGATAGACATTGTCCACGAAAATGTTTTCATTTATGGACGTTTGTTGTGGCTATTCTCATCCCTTAGGCTCAAGAACATATTTTCAAATGTACGTGTTTTTCACTCTATAACATCTAACCACTGTAATACCTTTTTATGGCAAAGTATCCAAATATTGACAGGTTTTTTTTTGTGAATTCTCAATGTGATAAAGATACCTCCATTAGGAAAAAGTTGGAAGCAATGGAAATTGTGTGAAGCCCCTGAAGTATGGACTGTTACTCTCTAAATGAATTTATATAATGTAAACTGATATTATTACTCTTACAAGATGTTTTGTCTTGTAAAAGTATTTGAAAAGGAGATGTTTTCGAAATTCAATGCGGAAGACATTTCATTGCCACTCATCAAAAAATATATTTTTGAGGAAACGTCATGCATCTTAGCGTATTATAATAGGATTCATCATTTATCTTCATGCCCATCCTTCATCAAATATACCAAAATTGCAATAAAACCTAGACAAGGCAAGGCATCCAAAAATACCAGTTATAAAAATAAAGTTTGTTAAAAAAAATTCTTTAACAACCGAGATGCACAATTCGAATAATTATAGCTTCTTAAATATCAGCGAGCATCCCAATACCTAATTCGAATTTTACTGATTTCATCAGAGTTCTATTATTATTTAATTGGAGAATTCTACCGACTGTATGATAAATACGTCTCGATCGCACAAAACCATTTACGAAATCATAATTCAGACTCAGACGTGTATTAATTACGGATGTAAACGAGGAATCGCGATCCCGAAACGTAACGTACGTGGCCTCTTCCGCGAAGACTGCATCAAACAATGACGTGTAATAAAACCAAATACGATGCGTGATGAATATACGAAATGGAATCCATACGTAAATAAGATTCAGTGATGAAAGGACAGAAAAAATTCTACCTTGAAAAGGAAGGTCCCGAAGAGGGTCCGGTATTCCTTGTACTTGGAACTCGACGGGGTGCCCATACGAGGAGGGTTATATAAACATACAAAATAGAATATGTGCAGAAATCCCGAAGGCAAGAGGTTGATAATATTGAGCCGTCGTGGGGCCATTGTGGTAGCATCCAGATCCCCCTCGAAAGACTTCAAGGACCGCGAGAAGCCTAAGATAATATTCGTAGATACGCTGCTAACCCACGGGTTATCTCCGGTACGAAAAGGACTAGAACAATACTGAAATTGTGTTGTGCACCTAGTACGGGTATGGAATAAAATACATAAATCATGAAACATCAGCCTCTGCTGGTTCACGCCGGTCACGATGCGATGAGACGCTTTTATTCAAGCGCGAGGCACCGATTGGGTTATTACTGTCACGTATCAGATTTTGCTGACTTTATTAAACAATGTATTTTTTATAATGAAGTTCCATTTCTTATTGTATTTCATTTAAGAAATAACTTGTTTGAATACTCCAGTTATCGATATTTACGTAAATTAAAATAATCCTTTTTTCCATAGCATAATTTTTTAAATGTATATTAGTAGAATATTTGGTGCATGAACAAGTAGAACAATATTCTGGTAAATATACAATTTATTGCAGTTTCTCATTCGACCATGGTAACATAACCATATGATGAAAAAACTGTATTACATAATTGTAAATTATTTATCATGACACTAGGCGGCACTGCAATCCAAGAGTGATATCGACCACTGATTTTTTAAATGTCGATCGGGACAATACATTTAACAAAAATAAGGAGGTAATATAATTCATGATTGTCCTTGCTTTTTCCAGACAAACTTCATGGATAAGCTTGAATTTAGTATTCATTTTCATCAGGACGGTACATGCTTTAACCCGTTTCGTCCCAAGACGACAAAATTTGACTCCGATTTTCATCCTACGTAAGTTCATGGATATCTTTGAGATATTGTTATGAAATGCAGGTTTTCTATAGTTTTTGGATCTGCTCTTTTCGAATCTGAAGACCTGTTTTCGATATCACTTTCCATTTTTTAAATATGACCACTTGAACGGAAGAAAACGTGGAATAAAGCTAAAACTTTTTCAGCAAACTGCAATTTTTATTGCGAAGGAGTTCCGGGATCGGGTCCGAACTCAAAATCCTATCGAATAATGAATTTTACTCAAAGTTGGTCAATATGAAGATTTAAATTACAAAATGTTGTCCTCTCAATGGCGCTATTAACTCGAATTCTTGTTGTGTTTTGCGTTTTATTAACATATTTCTGATATCTTGTACACAGTTTTTGATTAGATAGATTGATTTTTTATTTTGATTGTTTTTGAGGTGACTGAATACCAATTCATTACTAAATTTTACAAATTTAAAATGGCGGATCCAATGTAACTTCGAAACCTTCTATATACCAAATACCAGACAGTTTTTTAAAATTTCGGTTAGCCATATTGGATTTGTCATTTATAATTTCCCAAATTTAATAACGGATTTGTATTCACCAACCTCAAAAATAACCCACAAGAACATATTCATCAAAATACACGACAAAATACACGAGATATTTTAATAAAACGCAAATAAAATAAAAAATAAAAATCAATAGCGCCATTGTAAGGAAGCCATTTCGTAATTTAAATTTTAATATTGACAAGCTTTTAGTAAAACTCATTATGCTACAGGATTCTGCGGCCTGACACGATTCCAGAACTCCTTCGCAATAAATATTGCAGTTTACTGAAAAAGTTTTTGCTTTTTTCCATGTTTTCTTTCATTTAAGTGGCCATAATGTAAAGCTGGAAAATAATATCGAAAAACGGACTTCACATTCGAAAAGAGCATACTCAAAAACTATTGGAGACCTTTATTTCATAACATTATCTCAAAGATATCCATAAACTTACGAATGATGAAAACCGACGACAAATTTTGTCGTTTTGGGACAAAACGGGTTAAAATCAGGACTACTTTATTTAGATTATTCGGCCACCTAGTGTGTTCCCATATGAGATTAATTGTTCCATTTGAACTTGCGGTTTTGTGGGAAATAAACTCCACACTCTTTAGCAAAATTGACCACATATATTTAAATAGCTTACTTGACCCTTTGCATCTGAAAATAAGAAACCCAGGTACATCAACTACAGTGCAGTTTCTCCATTAAAAATATTTTTTGTTTATTTTTAAAAGACACCATTTCTACTATTTTCAAGCGTCCTCTATCGATTTCGTCGAAGCAATTAAGAAAAAACGATTAATTTTGCACAAATTGTACAAAAAAAAATAAAAATACTATTTATATTTAGGTTTTCTTTTTATTTCTCCTGATTTTCTTCATTGAAACGAGTTATAATCAATGAAATGCAAGCATGATAAATGATCCCGATTATTGAACATGCTAGTATATATAATGTTTTTTAGAAGCAATGGCTGATTCAAAATGGCCACGTAAGAAACTAAACTTAATACACACACACATGATGAATACTTACAATTTTAAAGAAAAATTTACATAGATAAATTACATGTTTTTCACCGAGCGATGACTGTTTACCATATTGATACGACCACTTTGAATTAATTAATTTTAGTGTATCTAAAATGGTTATATTTACGAAATCGTAAAAAGAATATAGTCGAACCCCCTTTAACGAATACTCCGTTTTCGAATAGTTACGTTTATGAATATGCGGACGTTGCTTAACGATTGATTTCTGTTCTGTCGGTATCCCCACTTCAAACCAATTTAGACATTTTGAGGATATTGGGCATGCGCGAAGCCAGAATACAGGTTCCTACTTAGTAGAGAAAATTACAGGTGGGGATTCGCTATTTGTTTCTCAAATATTGGTTATCGGATATTTTAATGCATCGTGTCGTCCCGGCCGTATTCGTTAACGGAGATTCGACAATACATTGACAATTTAGAAACTTTTTGGTAAATATTCATTTTTATGCAATATTGCGGTTAGAAATCGATAGAGCACACTTGAAAATACTAGTAAAGGTGGCTTCAAACATAAAAAAAAATCTTTTTACCGGAGAAACTGATCTGAAGATAACGTACCTGCTTTTCTCATTTCGGGATTAATAGGGTTAATTATTGAATTATATAAGATTCAATATAAGGGGGTGGAAACTAGTATGATATTTTACTTCGACCCGGACCAAGTCTGGTCGAAGTATTGAATTTGGTCACTTCGGGCATAAAAATTACCCTATAGTTTTTCATCAAATGTCGACGTTTCAGACCCTAAGGAACCCAAATCAACAATAATAACTAGCGTTGGCGTGGTGCTCGCATCGCTCGCTCAGAAACTTCGACCCAGTAGAGAGTCGGCTATTCCTTAATACTCGTTTGTTGACTAACAGCTTTCAATTATATTATAAAATTATATTGATATTTGGGGGTCCAATCATATACAGGTCCAAGTGGCTTCGATATATATGTTACAACAATATAGTGTTTCTTATATGTATGAAAATTGAAAATGAGCATTTTCAAAACTTCGACCCCGACAACAGATCAGCCGAAGTATTAATAAATAAAAGTTACAAAACACTTATTTCAAGTACTTGTATCGTACTAGACTATTCGATGCATATTACATGTTTACAGTGTTTTACTAATTAATGTCTGTATCATTATGATCTTATATATACAATATATATACACATAATTCATCAAAGATATCTTGAAAGTGTCGAAAAGATCTCTGACGGATATCTTTTAGATACTATAAGACATCTTTTAGATATATCGAAATAGTTATTTTCGTATCAAGGGCGTAAAAGAACTTATGCGCCCATAGGTGATCACCGCGCCCGAGGGGCTGGCGAAGACTACCCCTGGGGGTAGGGGGTCGAAACGTCGAAATTTGATGAAAAACTATAGGGTAATTTTGTTGCTAGGTGACCAAATTCAATACTTTTTCAGACAATAGACATAATCATTTTAAACCAGTTTTTATGGCATTATCGTTGACTTTAAGAAGAAAATCAAGAAACCTTTTTTGTAGAGAATTTCATGCTCTATCTTTTTTGTTTGAAATATTTTTTAATAAAATTTGTATTTTTCAAAATAAATGCAAAAAACCGAGGAGAAACTTAATTGGGGTTAATTTTTTTTAGTAATGGACGGATGGATCTGCGCCAAAATATAATCAGATCTAAGTTATGCCAAGACGCGTATTTAAAAAAAAAATTTATGTCAATACGCTTTTCCGCTCGTGAGTTATCGCGAGACAAAAAAAACGGGACGTACGGACGTACAAATACAAATTTTATTAAAAAATGTTTCAAACAAAAAAGATAGAGCATGGAATTATCTACAAAAAAGGTCGTATGCATTTTCTTCCTAAAGTCAACGATAATGCCATAAAAACTGGTTTAACATGGTTATGACTATTGTCTGAAAGTCTTGAATTTGGTCACCTCGGCAAAAAATTACCCTATAGTTTTTCATAAAATGTCGACGTTTCGACCCCCTACCCCCAGGGGTAGTCTTCGCCAGCCCCTCGGGCGCGGTGATCACCTATGGGCGCATAAGTTCTTTTACGCCCTTGATACGAAAATAACTATTTCGATATATCTAAAAGATGTCTTATAGTATCTAAAAGATATCCGTCAGAGATCTTTTCGACACTTTCAAGATATCTTTGACGAATTATATGTATATGTATTGTATATATAAGATCATATTGATACAGACATTAATTAGTAAAACACTGTAAACATGCAATATGCATCGAATAGTCTAGTACGATACAAGTGCTTGAAATAAGTGTTTTGCAACTTTTATTTATTAATACTTCGGCTGGTCTGTTATCGGGGTCGAAGTATTGAACATGCTCATTTTCAATGTTCATACATATAAGAAACACTATATTGTTGTAACATATATATCGAAGCCACTTGGACCTAAATATGATTGGACCCCCGAAGATCAATATAATTTTATAATATAATTGAAAGCTGTTAGTAAACAAACGAGTATTAAGGAATAGCCGACTCTCCACTGGGTCAAAGTTTCTGAGCGAGCGAAGCGAGCGAGGCACCACGCCAACACTAGTTTATTTTATCGTTTCTTATGCATGTTGTATGCACAATCGAAAATTATTTATGAATATTTTAAAATCATTTTAAAGAAATCTACATAATTTCGGTGTGATCTAAAGTTCAGAAAAAGTTTCTATTCTTGTCCTATTGCAGAATTGTAATTGGCTTGTGTCTTCTATTAACCAAATTCTATTTACGAAAATAAATTGGAAAAGACTACGTGAATACTCTAGTCAAAATATTTATATGAGTATTAATCTAATGCACAGGTTATAACAGATTCGCTTACTGGAAATAAACAGCTCAGTTTAAAATTCTCTACCCTCTAAAGTCTGTAGTAATGAAAATCAGTTTTGATGATATCATGGGTAAATGTTTACTTTTCTCGAAAATATCCGGATTAGTACATTAACGAATTTAGCAACAAATTAACTAATTATTGATTTATGATTGAAATGAAATATAATTCCCTTTTTAATTCGAAATTAAGAAAAACAAAATAATAATTTAAATATATTCAACTCGAGATAATTAAGAAAAACGTAAGCAAATTATTGATTTCTGATTCTCTTGATTAATTCATTAACGATTGTACAGATATTGCATCTTAATGACTCAATCATGGATTATCGTACTTACTGCACAATTAGTATAATTACAGATATAAAAATAAATTGTAATTATCTTTAGTATATTAGTCGGCGAATGAAAATTGCATGTAGTACGCCACACTAAAAGTTCAATTTATCTTATGTATATTAAATAAATATTCACTAATCGACAAAAGAATTGAAAAATACGTAAAGCTGGAAGCTGCTTTAATTCAAGGTCCTACAGAATAATTCTCAACCCATATGAGAAAAATATAAAATAAGAGAATCCACGAGAGAGATAACGATTAATATTGTAAAGCGCTAGTGAAATTAACTTTTGTTTCAATTCAATATGAAGACGTAATCAGATATTATTTATCCACACGCTAAACAATTAGATAAAACGTAATTATTAAGAAGTAATCTCCTTACGTTTCACTTAGGAAGAACAAGAAAATTCACTTTCGCTTATCAAGAATTATTAAAACAATATAATATTTTCAATACAATACGAGTTTTTGTGGGAAAAATCCAACTTCCTGCTGAGGCAGATTTATGCATCACGTATTCAGAGGATACGTATAAACAATCTTAATTATCAGCAAAGTGCAATTAAATTTTCGATCGTATATTAGTGTAATTTAATATCTGCACGAACCAAACCCAGCAATAATGTATAGATGTAATTTGTTGTTTACATCTCAATGCTTTTCATGGGTTTAATTAACCGTTTCGTATTGTCCGATTACTTTTATTGTATAGTTTCGAAAACGACTTATTTCAATATGAGGATGTGCAAAGTGAAAGTATTCAGGAAACTGAGCTTCGAATTGAATATGAAGATTTTCATCGATGACCTCGTTTTTTGTTGTAAATTCATGAATTGTAAAAAGAACAGATGTTTGGTATCGATTTTTATGTTTTGTGTAATATATACATATTTCACAATTTCCTGGTCATTTGGAGCAATTTATAGAATTCTTAAGCTCTTTAATACTCTTTAAGACTTCCATTTGCACAGAGAAATTTCTGAATGGTCTTTTGACTATCGTAATGATCCAACATTGCAGTTAGCATCAATTAATAGAACGCTTTTCAATTTATGTATTTCTAAAGAAATATGAGATAACACGGTAATTGAGGACATGGATCTTAAAAGGGGTCGCGCTCTCAAACGGACGGAAAAGTATTGTCCACGCGTAACAATGAAATCTAAGAGAGACTTTATTCAATAAATGTTGTTGACTTGAACTCGTCATATCTCCTCAAAAACTGCATGAAAAATTCTGAAATTTTCAGGGTACATGCACAAGATAGTAGCGAAACAGATAGGTGAAGTTAAGTTAACAAAATATCTACCGAATTGTTAATAATAATTAACAAAAGTAGAAGTAAATTAAATTCGCCGTTTGCGAGCTATATCGAGAAAAAGTGTGTTACAAAATTTACGTTAGAGAAAACTTCCAGTGGGAAAGTTGTTCGTCAATGTATGACGAAGATTTCTGCAAAGTTTCAAATTTTTTGGAACTAAGATGCGTTAATTATACGTTATTATCTAAAAAACGCGTGGGGCTCTGATGCAGGCGATTCTGCACGCTTCATTTCATACACCACATACAAGGAACATACGAAGAACAAAACATTCTGTATAAATTTATGATTGATATTGATTATAAATTAATACTTATTAGTTAATTAGCAATTTATATTAGATTAATATTAGATGTAATATTTTTAAACTTTCCGGCTCTTCTATTATACGACAACAATGTTTTACAAGTTCATGCACGTCGAGTCCCGTAAGGGAAGGGAAGTCGTTTTGTCTTATGAAATATTGTATTTAATATTATAATAAGTATTTTTCATAACGTGATCAGTAAATTTTGTTTATAATGAGCGACAAAAACAATAATTCAAGAAGAACGGGAAGAAAAAGCCATAGCGATTCCTGTAAACCTTTGATGTCTGAAAGGAAATAACTAATCTGCGTTGAAAAAGTACTGTACATAAATTAAAAATACAACAAAATATTATTAAGTCTATAAATAAAGTAATATTAATCATAAATTTATACAGAATGTTTTGTTCCTCGTATGTTCCTTGTATGTGGTGTATGAAATGAAGCGTGCAGAATCGCCGGCATCAGCGCCCCACGCGTTTTTTAGATAATAACGTATAATTAACGCATCTTAGTTCCAAAAAATTTGAAACTTTGCAAAAATCTTCGTCATACATTGACGAACAACTTTCCCACTGGAAGTTTTCTCTAACGCAAATTTTGTAACACACTTTTTCTCGATATCGCTCGCAAACGGCGAATTTTCGAGCTCATTAAATTTACTTCTACTTTTGTTAATTATTATTAACAATTCGGTAGATATTTTGTTAACTTAACTTCACCTATCTGTTTCGCCACTATCTTGTGCATGTACCCTGAAAATTTTAGAATTTTTCATGCAGTTTTTGAGGAGATATGACGAGTTCAAGTCAACAATATTTATTGAATAAAGTCTCCCTTAGATTTCATTGTTACGCGTGGACAATATTTTTCCGACCGTTTGAGAGCGCGACCCCTTTTAAGATCCAGGTCCTCAATTGTATACATGTATAGAAAAAATGTATTTATTTTTTAAAAGAAAAATCTTCAATAAACAAAAACGCCGAACGAAAATAGTATTAAAACAAATCTCAGTGTTTTCGTGATAACCAAGAAATATAGTTAGATAGTCTCCTTTCCAAAATGCGTATGAATAAAAATGATAGAAAATCAGCTGTTAAATCAAATATAATAGGTGTGTCCACTCAGTTTTTGAACATAAATTTTACATGGTCCATAATACAAGCTCACCATTTACGTTTTATCATTCGCAAAGTCTAACCTGAAATTGATTCCGAACAAACGGTCATCGAAGAAAACCAATAGAATCAAATTTATACTATCTTTATCAAAGCTAAATTATGGTCTAAAAGACAATATCTAACATAAAATATAAGTCGTTCAAAAAAATACTAAATTTGCATTTTTTTTTAATTTCGATTACACCAATGGAAAGAGCACTCTGGAACTCAGTTTGAATATCTCGAAAAAATGTTATTTTATAAATACGAATAATTTTCTCGAAAAAAATATTGCAGCACCATAAAGTAATCAGGAAATAAAACTGTGCATTTCCTATAAAGACGTTATTTATAAATATCTCGCATTCTGCAGAGGGGATTGATCGTAAATCAACGTGACACGTGCTGCATTCGGTTCTTTCATTGACATAATGGCAATGTAATTGGCACTCGGTTCCGCCAAATTGACGCGTCCAAGGTCTCCCGAGTAGGCGGTAGAATCCGAGATCTTAAAAAATGCAAATCTCGGATTGAAGCTTACGTGTGTGTTGGATATTAAAAATGATAACGGAGAAAGGAAGAAAAGGAAAGTAGCTCTTCAGTTCTTTGCCCGCGAAAGGATCGTATCTTAAATTATTCCGTTTCTCGTCGTTCATCGGAGGTCAATTATGTTTTATTAATAATAAAAAAATAGAAAAAAATTACTTGAAAATATGTGTTTTAAAGCTAAAGTTTTATTTGTAAGTATTAAAAGGACTCCAAACCAGAATATATCTGATTATATTTCACATTTAAAATTCTTGACACTACGGAATTATTAAATACATATCTAAGGAAAAACAGGGAAAATTGTTTAGCATAATTAAATACGAAAAAAATAAATCTGCTGAATTCAACAATAGGTAGTGTAATTGGATAGTAGTATCGAGATGTACGTGTTAATTTGGTAAATGGCATTTATGCAGTTGAATTTAGTTTTACCTACTAGATTCTTCATGTTTTAATCCGTTTTGAAATGTTTCTGATTAATAGCTTGGACTTAATCCTTTAATGATCAAATGACTAAAATTTTAACGTCAAGTTCAAGCCCGTGCATTTCAATTATAACCCGTGTGGAAAAAATATTGGGATACATATTCTTGGGTAAAAAAATCTCATCTTTCTAAAGGCACATCTAAATTTATCAGCAAATTGTTTCTTTTTAACAATAAACAAAAAAAACGCTGATTAACTTAAAAGAACTTAAGGTACCTAAGGAGGCGAATTTTCAATTTCTGATACTTTGATTAAATTGATTTTCTAATAATTCAGATCACGAAAAGAAATCCAGTACCATCAATATATTATTCGGTAACATCTGTATGCTATCAGATACAACATTTTTCTCTCTGTGTACACACTGGCTTATTTTAAGACCATTTAAAATGTAACAATTGTATGTACCTAAAGTTCTGAACGTTCAAAGAACGATTTCTAAGGGGCGTCACTATAATAAAATACATACTTCATATGATTATAACGAAAAAAAATTTAGAAATTATTAATTGGATATGTTTTAATGCTGAAAAACGCAATTATACAATTATTTGATTGTTTTGTCACTGCGACGCCTATGAGAAATCGTTCATTGAACGTTCGAAACTTCAGGTACATACAATTGTAAGACTTTTTTTTACAGTGTTTCTTTTATTTCTAGTGTAATTACCGCTTAATTATACTTGTCTTTATTAATAATGTATTTATTTTATGTTCAAATGAAAGAAGAATTATTTATTCCGTGTATTGTTATTGCCAAATAATTTATTGAACATTTTATGAAGCAATTATATTAGTTGTATTATGAAAAATTTGAGCACTATTTAATTTCTTTCTATATCAAGATTGATATCATTAACAAATATTTATGTTCGTATGTAGTTTTACGTGACATGATTGTAAGAATTAGACAATATCTTGACATTGACTTTATATAGTTTACGTTTTGAAATAGTTGTACATATCAGTATTGTTCAGACATAAAATAAATAATAAAGAGTGATTACTGTATGCATTAATAAATTAGTTTTAGGATCATAATAATCTGCAAAACTACAAAGGAGCTGTATTTTCGTTATAAACAAAAAAATTAACGTTTGGACTTTTAATTTCGTAATGCAATCCGGAATATTATTTAAAAGTTTAAAAAAGGACTTTTAATATTCAACAATGATCGTATAATAAAAAATGTATAAAATTAATAAAATTCTAATATTAAATGTAGTTTTATTATTTTATTCGATTTTTGTAAAATCTTGGTGATTAATAAATAAATTTAAGACGTCAAAAACTTTGTTTCATCCTACATACTTACAGGATGAGTTCAATCTGTTCATTATTAATTTATTACTGATTTTTAAACAAAAAATGTTAATTAACATCAAATGACAAACACGATACCTGTCCAAACTCTTTTGTCAGGCAACTAAGATTTTCCGGGTTTAAGTAAAAAATGAATAAAAATTAGCTTAATGAAAATAAGTAAATGCCTTTCACAATTAATATACAATCCCAAAATTTGGTCACCGATCATCAATCACCCAATATCCCATTAGCTCCTAGAGTATTATTAATGGTCAAGAACAGTTTCAGCAAATTTTTAAGACATGAATAGTATTGTTTTTAGAGTTTAAGAGGAAAACTAAAAATAAGTCAGTTACCGAACATTGTACCAAATGTGTATGTGACATTTTAAGAATGGTTCAGAATTAATTTAAAACATTTTAAGCGTAAAATATGAATATACCTTAAAAAATTTGTATTTTGTTGCCGCAGAACTTCATATTTGCATCATTTTAATAATATTTCGAGAATAATATTCTATAGTTAAATAATAATCTAAATATTAGTTTTCTCGCTCAGTAAAGTGAACGTTCCTCAGGTCGCGAGTTCGCATCCTCCGTCCGGTAACTTTGTCTATTTTTCTCCATATGGGGCAATTAATAAGATTTTGCTGATTAATGACCAAATCTGAGTAATGTTTGTGTGTACAGTGACAATTATGTCACATATTTAAAGAGTGACTTATCATGCAGACCGAATGTACAATCCACAACGAGTAAATTTTCAGTCCTTAGGATTGGGGATTTACTCTTTCATTGGAGTGGCTTAATTTATCTGCAAACAATTTAGTGAGTAATATTTTAGCGGCCTTTATTTATTTCCTTAGCTGTTAAGAATGACCGATAAAATTAACACTTAAATCCATGAGATACTTGAGGCGTTGGGCTGCAAAACCTGCCAAGTCCGTTTTATGCAGTTTTGAGAAAAACGCGGAAAACTATTTGCCTCTAACATTGGAAAGATACCAGATTCATAAGTGTAGAGCTCAATTTTTAAGGGTACATTTTTTTTGCATACACACAATCTCTAAACCTTCAAAGAACTATATGCAATGTATGTTTATGTGGTTATCTCAGTTTTTTATTTTTTTGAACTTGGCAGGTTTTGCACCCCAACGCTTATTTTCTCTTGATTTTGAAACATGATTCTAAACAGGAAAATATCCTATCCCTGATCTAAATAATTTAAAAATAAAAAATGGTGGCTTTTAAACAAAGGAACACTGGAAACTTGATACTCTTTTTTTTATAATTCTTTTTCACATCGAAAATGTAATAGAAATATTTCTAGGTTTCCTCCAAAAGTACATACAATTATCTAAAATTATAAGAAACTGTTTGGTTCCCGTCGAAAATCAATCTAACCTCTAAAACTTGACATTATTTAATAAGACAAAGTATATGTGTACGAAAAAAAATGAAGGAACCATAATGACAACACGAAATTCTCTATGCATCAAATCTTAGTATTAAATAATCCATGTATATTTTCAAAGTCCTTAGATTTGAATAACATTTTTAAAGAACAAAAAGAGAAGCAGAATATTTTTGAATTTTTTTGGTCATATCGTATCGGATATTTTTAATTTTACAAAGTGAATGTCGTATTATTTCTTGTAATAACTATTTTTACTTAAGGTTTTAGAGGTTATTGATATTTTAGTCGGAAAACAAAAACTCTGTTATTATCTTGGACAGATTTATGCGTTTTTGGTTAAATCCCGTAATTATTTCCATTACATTGTTTAATATGAAACAGAAATTTCAAATCTTCTGTGTTTTTATATAAGAATCATTATTTTGGTCTTAGAAAATATTGTAATGCAATTTTTACTACAGCAATGTAAAGAACATAACCTAAAACAGTAGTATTTCTGTCATTACTTGAAATTACTTTCAGGTCAATATTAAATTATTTCCCTCTTGAGAATAAAACTCGAAAATCAATAAATAAGTGTATATCTGGGAGTTAATGCGCCAAAACACGAAATTTAATTCAAAAGTTGCTAAAATTTGAAAATAATTGAAAATAATTTTAAAAAGTGTATAACGATTCAGTGCAATTATCTACATATATCGGAGGAGTGCATCGTCAGGAAGGTTAGATAGGCCGGTTGCAGCCGAGAATATATGTATGTACTTGTGTTAGTCTTTCCTGAAGCGTGCATCCGTTTCCGCTCGTACCGAGTGTTACTCCTAGGGCGCAGAGGACACTCCGGTCACTGGGCACACCACCACTAACACCGCTCCGGTTAATAATGTAACGAATCACCATTCGTTTCTGCCGTTTTGTCGACCACGACAAAAAGTCGCCGATCGTCTAATGCCGCCGAAGAGGAACGACGCCTAAATGGCGGGATCGATCGATTGGCGAAAACGAATCGGTTCCGTTCCTGTTCGATTGGGCGCCTCTATGCAGTCTGATGCACCGCACGGAGTTCCTAAAAAAATCTACACCGAAGGAAAAGAATTCACTTTCTCCATCATTAGTAAAACCGGTATAGCCGAGTACAATACTTACTCTGTTCTGGATCCTCTTTTTATTGGCGCCTATATCGTTAAAATAAATTACGGCCCCTCGGTGAAAGATTCTATTTGCATATCTACGTCTAATTAGGAAGTAAGTGGGAAATTTGGTAGAAATGGCAATTATTTTTTGACATATATTCAGATTTGCAATCAATTTTTTTTCGACCAATGCTTTTTTTATGAATTTTTAATTCTTTCATTTTAAATGTAAATTTTACCGATGAAATGTCTGGTCATTAAGATAGTTAGACTCCTAGATATAGTATTAGTATAGTATGTTTTATATCTACCTTAGATATAGTATAAAACCGTTCAAAGACCAAATAGATAATCTACACAAAAAACAAGTAATATACAAAATTAAATGCAAAAACTGTGATGGAGTGTATATTGGTGAAACTGGACGATTATTAAAAAATCAGAATACTTAAATACAAAAGAAACATTAATGGAGATGAAGAGAAATATACGGGTTTAATGCTACACCGAATAAATACAGGACGTACTTTTGACTTTGATAACACAACAATTTTAGCAATAGGGATAAATAGACAAAATATTAAACACATAGAAAACCTTTTTATTAAAATAAATATTAATGCAATAAATATTCGTTTCCAAAATTCTGATTTACAAGAACTATATTTTTTATTAAAATTTTGGTAATAAATAGGGCGGTTACCAAATATTGAATATCATGTGTATGTATGAATGTTTGTAGACTGTGACTTTTGTTTGCAGAAGAAACTTTTCAGTTAACCATCAATTGTTCAAACGAAAACATCAAAATTCAATAAATATTTTAAAAAAAATGTTTATACTCTACAATAAGTACGGAATAGTTTAATTTTTTAAAAATAAGTATATAACATAACTTACTGAATAACTATGTTATTCATAGGTTTTATATTTTTTACAGTATTATTTTTAATTACAATAAGTGCAAATATCATCACACAGCGGGTCATATTTAACTACGTATTTTAATAATGTAAGAAGTATTATACACGCAAAAAATATCTCTCAATACAATAAAGATAAAATAATTTTATAATAAAAATGAAATAAAGAAGAAAAAAGTTTTTTTGAATGAAAAAAAGTTTGGACAATTTTGGAAATTTCTAATAAAATTCAATATGAGAATGCTTTAAGTTTTATTGTTAAATTGTAAAAAAAAAATATAAGTTAACTTTTCGGACTGACATTTTGTAAAAAACGTGTGTAAAAAAATTGTTATGTATTTCATTCTTTAGAATACAAAAATCTTGAAGAGGACTACAAACAGACAGTCGAAACGTCATTAATTCTAAAGAAAAGAATTGTTGTTTTTTATTCTTTTCTGAACAACAACCTTGTCCATATTCTGGTCTGATTAGGAAAATCAAGAAAAAACGGAAAAGAAGAATATTAACTTATATCTATATATAGTATGTTTGGAAAAATTATTTGTTAAAATAATTTTTAAACAAATGTTAACCAGTGATAAGAAGTTTGAAACAAAAACAAAAGTTGTTAAACAAATTATTTTCGCAGTTCTCATTTTTTTTCAAGAACAATAATATTTTCATCCTTCAACAATATTGTTATTAGTGAAAATTAAATTCTTGGAAACGTTATTAAATATTTTACTATGTCACGGAGTCTAACTACTTTAATATAATAAAGCAAATTAAATAGTTTCATGCGAAAACGTTTTGTATAACATTCGATCGATTATCTCTCGTTTTAACATGTTGATGCAGTTTTCCTTTGTAATTTTATAATATTGTGTTTTATAAAGAACATATAATCCATGGACAGGATGAGCGTTTATATAATGCACTACACTACCTTCCCTACCTGGTGCGTACAGGATACTGCTGTTTAAAATTAAACACCGACATAATGAACATCGTGAGTGTATGTAACAATTAAAATGAAACATTATTCCGAACGTAAGTGGATGGAGGCATGGGTGCAGAGAAAATGTATGTATCTACATAAAAAATATGCATTAATTTTTGCACTTGAATATGGTTTGAAATTTAAAAAGAGGATAACAAATAGAAAAATATTTGAAATAGAAAAAAATGCTATTTAAACTAAAAATTAACATCATGCGCAGAACCTGTATTCGTGTCAATGTTTTTCATTTGTAAATAAAAAAAAAACAATTATGCGTATTTTGTAATAATTTGATTATATCAAAAATATTTTCGCACACAGAGCACCTTCGTCAATTGTATTATTTGTAAAATTTCTACTAAACTGAGAACAAGATTACTTGCCTTTTTTAACCGCCATAACAAACAAGATATATTTGCTTTTAATGACTATTTAAATGATTTTTAAATAAATTATAATCCTCCCTTGTTTCGTATAAGGGGGCAGGTATATTATTAGCATATCACAAACACATATTTAGGAGTATATTAAAATCATCATTTAACAAAAAAAATTAATTTTCTATTTATGTTTTGACATTTATTAAAAAAACAAAACTCACGAAAAAAAGGTTGATGCGCTTGCGATCGCGAATTGATTTGTACACGACGAATTTGTATGACGACTGAGATAGATTGTCTTTGGAAACGAGGAAAATGAGCCGCGAATACTATAGTTTATTAGAATGTGTAAATAATACACGTGCAGTTTGAGCGTTTTTATTCATTACCGTACGATAGATCTAGTAACCCAAGCACAGATATTTGAATATATTCAGCTTTTTAAACGTTTAGAACTGCAAAAATCATCATTCATTTGAAATAGCTTAATTCGCCGGAATAACTGGGTAATTCTACGAGCAAAGGAAGAATATTAAGCTAATTTCGTCACGACATTTTTTATGCTTTTAAGTTTTGACAAGTAGGTTAAGTTAAAGTTAATAACACTATATAAGCTTTCTGAAAGAGGATAGATAAAAAATTAATAATTACAAATTCTAGAGCAATGTGAGAGTTACAGTTTAAGAGTAGAACATAAAGTTAAGAACTCCATGAAAAACGATGACTGGATTTTTATAAAATTTGAGGTGTTGAGGGTTGCTAATTACGAATCAGTTTTTCAAAATTCAGGATCCCGTATGACAGACAAATGTTTAAATAATTGATTGGAATTATTTGATACTTGTTACTTGCAGGTTTTTGTCTTCGATGATTATGAATAAGATATCAAATTTTCAAACCTCAAAACGGTGAATCCAATATGGTGGAAAAAATTGTCAAAATCACCTAAAATTCACTGGAAACCACGCAGTTGCTTCAATCAACTATTGGTCTCCCAACTAAGTTGCTTAATGCGCTAAAATCTAGACAAGAAATTGGTTGGGATAAGATTGGTCTAGGATACTGTCATGAAGAGAATATTTAATAATTTTAAAAAAATTTTAAGAACAATATAATAATAAACAGTTGTTACAGTTTTTGAGCGCAGAGCAGCGCAATAAATTGTAAAAAATTTTCCAATCGGACAACCTTGGGGCATGCTGCTTTTAAGTTTTCTCAGCTTCCCTGAATTTAGTGGTAATCGGCAAAGCCCATGCCCTCTTTCATTTATTATTTGCTTCTTGGAGAAACACGTCTGTTTTAACTTCGGACCTCCTTTCGGTGTTCGCGAAACCTATAGCTCCTGATAAGCAATCAGTAGCATCCTCAAACATTAAAAATATACAATTTTTACCTGTTAATGACTAGGCCTAAAAATCTAGAATAAAATCGATGCCTCATACGCATTGACCATAAAATCACAAATGGTAAACACTTTTCAAGTATTTCAGATCGATCAGAATCAGTGTGATTTATTCGATTCATTACTGCATGAAGGTTCAACCAATTTTATGCGCTTTTAAGCCGTATGGAGTAAATTACTTCCGGTCGATTCTGTTCACTTCTCACGTTGTAGATGCTCTGGAGTACAATCGGAATCTGCGGTTACGTATCGGGAAGATGATATCTTCACTATATGTATAACACTCATTGTGTAATATTTCCGGCACAATGGACTTGCAAAGATCCAATAAATTTGTATGCAAATATCCCAGAGGAACAATGCACCTGCCCGAACGGCTCGCTAGCAAAAACATACACTACGTCACCTGGTGCTGAATCTGCTCCGCCTGTTCGATGTTACGCGATCGATATACCGATATACGCTCTTCCCGATTATACAATACTTGGCAAGAGAAAAATCAAGCGACGTTTATTGTCGATTCGTACTTTTTGCGCAGTTTCCGCAAACAAAAAATAGCTGGCTCCTGCAAAAACGTTTTAAAGTGCAACTGTACGCGTTGCTAATTTATGGATGCCCAAAACGGTTATTGCTTTATGAACCAGAATTTATGATATAAAAATAAGTGAAGTTTCTATTATACGAATTGCTTAAGTTGTTAGTAAAAAAACTAATTGCAGTTCTTATTATATTGTTCTATGATACATTTTTGTTGTATTTAACTTTAGAAAATATGATAATGTTAAAGAGAATTTATTTTTCATTTCACAAAAGCGATTATTGAGGGTTTAAGAATGACGATCGAAGAAACACGCAATCGTAAACATTACACCGAAATCGGCTTTTTTACCGTCGATCAAGTGGAGCATTACTCTACCGGGATGCGATATATACGGTAACGTACGAATGTCAAAAATAATTTATGCATCATCCATACCTATCTTCCTGGATTTCATGGGCATTCCATCGATCACTGCAATGAAATTAACAAACAATGGTTACATTTTTTACATATACGTTTTATCCATGTGGTCGAGTCATAAATTCATTTTACGAGCAGCTTACGACCCACCAGCCAAAAGGCTGAGATGTTCCTCTCACAAAAATAAGCATTGTTTGTTAATTTTATTGTACTGCTTCATGGGCCACCCAAGAAGTGGCAATTTTCTATTTACAGCGTAAATAGAAAAAGAGAATTGCAATTGAACTATGTATAGTACGTAAACTTTTAAAAAATATCTGTATTAACGTTTTTGATAAAATTGAGAATTTTATCTGAAAGTAATGAGTTCCTTCGGGAACCACAACGCAGTCCATCAATTCATAACTAATATAGAGCTTAGATTAGCATCCTATCAAGTGAACAACACTTGGCGAATGCATTTCCTTTGGAGGAATTATCAGTGTCTTCGACAATTGAGTGCATCCACAAATTAATGCATATGCTCATCTTAACATGAAATAAATAGATTGTTCAGAAAATAAATACGGAAATTGAGAATATTTTGCCGAATAATTTGTTGGATTGCGCTACTTTATTGAATTCTAAACTAGAATGCATAAATTCCACTTATAATTCTCCCTGCAATTATAGGCATATCAGACCGGCTCCCTTAAAACATAATAAATGACACGAACTGATCTCATAAATAATCGAAGATTGCTTGATACCGATGTTATAATAGAAAGAGAAAGCCGCCAGCAGGGAGCCAATAATAAGTTTAATCGTCAATATTCGTTCTTAAGGTAAAGTAGGAGAACCGGATTTTGTATTTAAATAACTGCGATCGCACATACAAAAACCGGAATGTCAACTCTCACGAGATCGTGCGACAGCCCATAAAATATATCGATCGACTTTTAAGCGTCGATGAAGAATGCAATTTGCTAAAAAAATCTGCATATTGGCGTCAATGTACGCCAACCTATTAAGTTGAATGAAAGAGGACAATGTCTCTTCCGGCTTCAAAGTTGTTTGGCATTAATTTCAAGTGGGGGACAAATCATTATCAAAATGTTTACGTATAATATCTAGGTTACGGAATTAATACAATTTTCGGATTACTTTGGATCAATTTCCTCACTACATTTCCTCTACTATCAGAAACTTGTCTGTTCTACTTCTAAGTATTGCAAATAAAGCCAACAAATCTAAAGTTTTGTATTGTTTTCCACTTTAATACTCCTAATTTTTGTTTGAAAGTATAAAACTAATCCTTTATATTCCATCTTTATCATCGCACAAATAATTATTTTTTAAGGTCACCTCTATTTCTAAGTCACTTCTTTTGGACAATAAACAAAAACAGTGCAAGTGAGATCAAGAAGACGCGATGACACATAAAGACATTAAGAATTTGTTTCCTCCTCATTCTGGATTTGAATGGCTTATGTGTAATAAATATGCAAATTTAGCAGGCATCATGTATTTAGCAAATTCAATACACACATTTATCAATTAATCTCCAAGAGAAAATTGTACGTCGATGGAGATATCACATTTTGTGTACATATTTTATCAGTTCGACTAATCTGAAAGTTACGTCAAGTGTGCTACTAAACTGGGCTAAAATGCCAATCTTAATTCCAATTATTTGATATCTGTCAGCCATTTAATATATCAAAATATTCAATTAAGTTTGTAACTGAACATATGACAGTATGCAACTTTTTTGAAATTACAATCGAAATTACCTGACAGCTAATAGGTAGGTAATAACGGTAAATCGCGACTTTGAGTTTTCAACGTTGCCGGTGTCGTGACTCCATTAACAGCAGCAACATCTTTTTTGCTGATGTGAAAAATGTTCTAGTGTTCAATAAAATGTTACGTTACGCCGATTTTCGCATTAGAAAACGCGAGCTCTGTGTTGGGTTTTTGCGTATATCCTCGGGAACAGACCACGGTGGTGAACGGCGTAGCAAAGATCACGATCAAGATCATTGACTCCTCGCGAATGTAAAGCGATCCTTTCGAAGCGTCTCAGCCGGTAACCGTGTATGCTAGCGCGATTCTCGCCCAATGGATATCACAGTCGCGGTTTGACGTCACGGAAATCTTTGGCAGATCCTTCGTATCGAATTTCTCGTTGAATTTATATATCTGGTTTATGTAATACAAAGCATCAATCGTGTTTAAAAGTGCATTGACCTTTTTCTGCACTTTTGAGGCATTTTAAATCAATCTAGTATATCATGAACCGATCCGATAATCTAATAATTCTAGTTGGGATGGGAAAAGCGAGCAATCGCTGTTTCCATCTTATCTTAGTAGTAAATTAAATGACACATCATCATATGTCAAAAGTATACCTGGTTGTTTTTGTCAAATATCAGACATTATGTTTGATTTTTGGCCAGTCACTTGTTCTCGCAATCTTTCGATAATTAAAGATTTAATAATATTAACTATATCTTGAGGCAAGGATAAATGTTTAGTAGATTCTCTTCCTAGGTTAATTGGTTGATGCGATTGGATCAAGGTTAGTATCTCGGATGTATTTCGAGATACATGTTAAATCTATTAGAAATCGGTTAAGTGAAATATGATTTGACTTCGGTTTGATGGTTTAACTTAACCTACCTAATATCAAATGTGATTGAATTTCGACGTTATTTTGTGTTATTTAACGTGTAAATAATAAATGAATAGTACAATTTAAATCTGGATAATATTAAATGAACTTAATTAATATATTCAATTGTTTGCTGTTGAAGTGCTACTGTATTCGGTTTTAACTAAAAAAAATACTGATAAAAACCCTTAGAAATTGTCTGATTTTTTGATAATTCCAAAGTCAGCCCGCAGTAATTGATAGATTCAGACAGTATATTTATCCTAATTGCACAAAAAAAACTTCCAGTAACCTTAAATTGTAAGGTAGTAACCTTACATTGACCTTCGTGTAATACAAAATATCCTCGAAAATAGGTGCACATTTCCATACATGAAATGTTGGATTAACATTCGCCATAAAGTACAAATAATATGCTATTAACGTAGTTACAACGTAAGGTTATATTGATTAACAGATCCTGCAACGTACTACCCTTACCCTTATCCTTACCCTTACGGTATCGTACCCTTATTAATGCCACATTAGGTAACATTAACCGCACAAATTAACATTAATGTTAGGTAGTTAGTATCATTAAGGTAACATTTTATGTAAGGTGCACCTATTTTTGAGGACATTTCTAAATGGAGGTCAATGCAAGGTTGCTGTTAAGATTAATCTTACAATTTAAGGTTATTTTAAGGTGGCTGGAAGGTTTTTGTGCTATTAGGGTTTCCATTTATTTATTTTTAAATCAATTTAACTGTAGTATTATATTTGCGTTATACGTTTAAATATCATATACTATTTTTGTACAATTAAACAGGTTCGCAAATAGCTTAGTAACAAATTAGGAAAACACTTGCCCAGGCGGGGAATCGAACCCGAGTCTCTCGATTACTATGCTAACGTCTTATCCACTACGCTACGCTCGCGCTTTATGACTTCGAAAAATGATTATATGTAATTTGGTGTTAAGGACTAATATTTGTGAAGCTTTCATGGTTAAAAATTTGTTATCACGGTAGTGAGTAAATATTGTACAATTTGTTAAATATTAATCAATAAAAATATTATAAAAACTAAAACAGTATATTTATTTTGACTTTTCGGATATTTATGTAGCTAATACAGATTAGCACCAAATTCATTATTTTTTGCTAAATATAAGCAACATTAAAAATAGATATATATACTGCACATTAAAGCAAGACCCTTATGAAATGTAAGACCTTAAAAGCCGCAAAGAATCCCTAGTAGAAAACGAGTCAATTGTTTAGCTTGTGTCTGTCCAGTTTAGTTATTTCCCATGTTAACGGTATATAGGAAAACTGATCAATGTAGCACAAAATTGGACATATTTCTACCAGGGATTGTCTTTCTAGAATAGTATTCCATAATGGTCACAATTTGCGAATTTTCGATTAAATATATTCTTTATTCTGTATAATATCTCAATTATCACCACAGTTACATGGTGTGTCTTAAACCGTACCCCCGTATAATTTTTCGATAACACCTGGAACTTTGCATTTACAGACATTTTATGACGTATGACATGGAATTAAATTTAAACATTACACTTTAACATCGTTTTAAGCTGCTATTCAAGCTTATGTAAATGTTGTATCTGCATATAACCATTCACTCGGACATTACATTAAGGTTAATGAAAGATTAGAATTTAATTTTAACGGATAATATCTTAAGTTAATAATTATATACATGTGTAATATTAACATAACTTTAAACAAAAGTTTCAAATAATGTTAAAGTCTAATCTTAACACATTGCAAGTGTAATCTTAATACAAAGCTTCTATATACAAGTAATATTCCAATAACCGTAATAAAAGACTAATGCAATATTAATGTGTAATGATAATACAATGTTACGATAAAATTTTAAACGATATAACCTCCCCGTAACCTTATTACAATCTTAATACAACGTTACCCTTTAACATCCCTGTAACCTTACTATTCTTAATACAAGCTTAATGTAATGTTGGAGAGTAGCATTACTAAAACGTTACACTTTAACCTTTCTGTAACCTAAATAACCTTAATAAAAGCTGGCTATAATGTTGGAGAGTAAACTTAATAAAACATTACACTTTAACCTCTCTGTAAGGTTCGGTGCTATTACGGTAGCTGTGTTAAAATATGGAATACGAGTAATCAGTTTGATAGAATTATACAACGTCATCAGATATGCCGTATGTATGTTCTAATCAGAGAAATGCGATGTATATTGACTGAAATTGTGCAGATATTAATTAGTGCTAAGTCTCGTGGTCATTTCTATCACTGAAATATTGAAGTTTCTACTGGTTCGATCTACCACATGTTTGCGCAACATATGACACAGAAATAAAGTATTCTCCATCATCAAACCATACGAAACATGAATGTTGAAGACCACAAAAATGTGTGAAAAACGAACAAACTGTCGACAAATACTTCACACGTATCGAATTTTAAACTTATCGTTGGGTATCAGTGACATAAAACCGTTCGAAACATCTTTACTCATTAATAAAATATATTATTACCAGTCATTAAAAACAAACTCGATTTGAAACAAAAAAGTATGTTATATGTCTGTCTTTAAAAAAAATACGAATTCAATAACCGAGGTGTAATTTCCTCAAACAAAAAAGCGTCAGGTGGAATCTTCCGCATATACAGTTATGATACACGAGTACTCAATTACTCGACTACATCCAGAGAAAAGAAAATCGATGTTGGGATATTATCAACTTTTTTTATTATGTATAGACGAAGAACAGTTGAAGGTCTCGATGATAAATCGATTTTGGAATGATTCTTCTCTTGCCATATAACACCGCAAGGTTTTCATCGCTCAGGCGGGTAACCTCGGAAGGCAAGCTGGGGTCGCAAGGATAATACCTACATTACTTTATATCAAGAGACAGCATGGAAGATTCGTCCCTGGAGAATATGAAGGTGGTAAATGAGGAAGTATCTTATTTTTAACAGATGGAACGAGAACGATTAGAATCAACTCCCGTAGCGGAATTTAATAGAGTACATTGAATATGAGAAATTCAAAGGTTAGTGTCATCAAAATATCTTAAAGATAGGAGAATAATATTTAAGTTTCACAACTTTTTTGTGAGTGTTGGAGGATATACATAAGTATAGTAGTCTTTGATACAATAATTGAGGTCTAAAATCTGCAGAGTTCATTTTTAACCGGTGCTAAATTATATCTCGAAAATACTGAACTATCTCTGATCTCTATCAGGATAAAGTAATTCGAGTTTATTACAAAGAAAACAATCCACTTTGAGACCGATTTTGTTTCATACTAAAGTGAGGCAGCAAAGTGACATGACACTAATATTTGAGTGAGTGTTTCAATACTTTCAATGTTTGTATGATGTGGACATGAATTATATATATAATAAATATAGTATGAATGTTTAGAAATAAAAAAGCGAAGTTTTATTCCGCTGGAAACGTAGCAAGAAAAATTGTGCTCCAGGGGAAACATTGTTAAGGCTATGCTCATTACTCTAGAAATGTTAGCTTTAGCCTTAGGGAGCTAATTAGAATCCTTACTATATTAAGCATCACGGAAAAAAATGTTTTGGTTATTTCAGCAAAAGGACATTTGCTACAAATTAATTTGCTGAATTCGCGAAATATTGGCTATGCCAGCGATTACAAAAGCAAACCTAGCAATAACAGTTTGCTAAACCAGCTAAATATTTGCTAAATCAGCTAAATATTTGGCTATTGATATATTACGACAAATGTTTTGCTAGGCTAGCCAATTATTCGCTGCGGTGGCGAAATATTTCTACCCGTGTGTGGACAGACCCTAATCAGATTGTCCGATTAATGTATAAATCAAGGATTGTTATAAATGTAACGTTTGATCTGATCAAGACTTGTTCAGATTCTCCGACATCAGGCCCTGGCCAAGCTTCTTTCAGGCGTCACTGAAATTATTGTCGATTGATACAAGAGTTAAAATTTGAATAATTGAAATGGAAAATATAGTGTAAGTAATTATTTATATTTTATATATAAGTAATACATATTGTGTATAAGTAATCTTGATTTAAATCTTGATATATAATGGAATTAGTCAGATGTTGGATGTTGTCTAATTCAATTATTCTTTACCGGTCATGTAAGTGAACAACTTTTTCTCCTTGAACTCTTTTAATAGTTTGAAATTCGTAAATTTGTATTTAATTTAGAATTTCGAAATTTACAAATTCATTGATTAAAATTCGTAAATTTGTATTTAATTTAGAATTTCGAAATTTACAAATTCATTGATTGAAATTCAGAATTAGTAGATGATTAAGTCTGTTACACTGTTGGCTTCTATTATCAGAAAAACAACATTTATAATTGGTTTCGATGCTTCGAACGATGTGAGACGATATTGATTGATAAATTTATCTTTTCATTAATTTCATCATGTTAATAGGATAACTAATCTGATGAACAATCACGAAAAACCTGTAATTTCAGTTATTTAGTAAAATTTGTGTAATCAGTATAGAAAACGCCTTGTGATTTCGTAGAAACATGACTACGTCTTTTCCTGAGTTTTGCAATCAGAAATACGAAATTGCTAGGTGAAATTACAAGGTACTGAATAAAACACACACTAAAAAATGGTGACACTTACTTCGAAAGAATGATTAGAGGATAGCCAATATGGCGTGCTTACCTGAAAAAAAAAATAACACAGTTAAAATATTATCCTGAAATAAACAAATATTATACAAATCTCTTAATTAACATGTAATCAGTTAAGAGTAAGTCTAGGAATTTTAAGTCTTATCATCTAAAAGTCATTCATAATTGAATTAAGATATCACCCAATTGGCCAAATCAATACATAGTCTTAAATAACATGGATTTAAAAGGTACGTTTGAAAAGTGCGTGATGTTTTAAAATAAATTTATTAACCCACTGAACTCAATGGCATTCAGCATGGTTTCAGATGATCTGTTATCGTGTTCGCAGTGAACTAAACGAATCGAACATGTAATAATGTACGTACTTATAACGTACAAATGCAATTACGCTGGGTCACTTCGCATTTTACTTATATAAAAGAAGTGCGTGTTCACAAATCTCTTGCGTGCACCGTACCAAGTAGTAAGTGTCAATTCGAATTATCGATTAACGATTATTACGTTGCAAAAAGATGCACTGCTTATTTTTACATACCGCCCGAGGCGTGTTGGCGTCAGGATGATGATGGTCCTTTGAGCCGACGACCTTGAAGCGGGAGTGACTCCGCGAAAAGGTCAAGGTCGTAACATTTCCAGACAGAGAAACATCGATCCTTTAAGTTGTTTAAAATAAAAGAAAAAAAAAACATAAATAAGTGATATCCTTTCAAATTAAATTGACAGCAGCACGATTTTTTACTCGGATGGAAACAATGTATTGTGCACTGTACGACTCCTTATTAAATTAAGTTTTATTTCATTGACGATCATTTGTTCTGATTTCAATCTGATATCTGTTAGGGCATTGAAGGAACAAAATTTCTATGAGTTCAGTAAAGTTAAGGTATTATGTACAAATTTAGGGTTAGTTCGATTATTTACTTTCATAAAAGTCATAATTCAATAAGTTAAATGTTGGTTTCATGTTTCATATATTCTTTTCCATTCGCCAGTTGTTAACCGCATGCCATTTTGCGCCACCTAGCAGTGTATGAAGTAACTTTTGTCAGTTTTTGTACATAATTGTAATTTTTGGACTGAAAGGGTCCAAAGTCACGAATTCGCTTAGAAAACAAGTGGCCCAACTATTTAGGATACTTCGTAAAATGGTAACAAGAATATCAAGGTGTGTATTGAAAATTCAAATATTTGACAACAACGATATTTATAACACAATGCATCAATAATGTTTGCTTCAAACATAAGAAATTTACAAGACTCTACTTATGAAAGAGTAATTATAATATAAATCTCATAATAAATTAACATTAAAAATTATATAATGAGAACCGAAATATTTTACTAAGCGTAATGTTACCTCCTAATAAACATTATAATTTTTATTTTTTATAACTTAATTTGAATTTACAAATTCGTTGATAGAATTGCGTTAGAAATACCTCAGTTTTTTATTGATATTGTTTTTGAGATAAGCAAGTATTCAGTAACATGGTTGTGTACATCGCTTTGCGAACCTGATTCCCGACAGTATTACTATTTTACCGTCATTTCCCACAACAATTTCCTGATAAAAACATGCTTACATGATGAAACACGTATCCCAACCAGAGTACTATCCGTTATCAACACTGCAGTGTTATCTTTACTGCAATTCCTGGTGTAGGTTACACGCACAAAGTTGAAGTAATAGGTTACTATACGTGAAATCGTACCCATTTCTATCGATGTGTAATAATTTTTAAAGAACAAATTTTCTTAGTACAAGGCGAAAGTTTTATGTGGAAACTAAATGGGACATTCCACAAACGACCATTCAGTCATTTTGCCTCAATTCTCAGATTAATACCAACTTATGATATAGTTAAGTACTCGGTGATAAGAGTATAACCCTTGTAGAGAATCTCTCCATCTTACTTATGCCATTTTAAGCAAACATTTATTATACGTCTGCTTGAATAAGAAGGTTGACAGATAGTTTATTTTATCATATTATCTACAGTTTAGTTTATCTGAATTAGTTTTAGCCCAGCCCAAACTAAAGTTGGATCTTAAAAAAAAGGTTTGGGCACTACACAATCTAAGTTTATTTTGAAAACAAACCAAGGTTGTACTGAAACTTCGAGGTTGGGATTGAACACAAACCTAATTTACCCCGTGCACAGCATATAAGAGTTAAATGTTCGAACACCGATCTGGAGAACAAAATTCTTCTGGGTAAGTATAAACAGCTCCTTTTTGTTTCTAATATCCAGCCATCATAAATCATTTTTCCAATCGATTGTTGTTGGTGTTTGTGGTACCAAAAATAAGTAAATTATAGAGGTCATGTAATATTTTATGGCATTTGCAAAAAATCCACATTTACTACACAAAGAAATCTTTATTTAATATTTATCAAATGAGCTCTTTAACTTTTTTTTTTGTGAGACATTTAAAATCAAACGTAAATACGAGTGATTTCAACGCCTCGCAATGGTGATTTCGATGTCGAAAACCTGCATAGTGAAGTATGATAAATCATTTTCAATGGTGCAAAATTCAATGCATTATTTGATGATTCTAAAACAAACACAAGTAATCAAAACAAATAACTTTAAAGCACCCGAAAAGAATAGGAATTATTCAGAAGCAAGGAAAAAAATAACCCATTCTTACGGAGAAGTTAACAATTAGGTCGATGCATCGATCATCACAGATGATCGCTTTTTTTTTATAAAGATAGGCACTTATTTTTATCTTCAAAATATGCACACTGAAAGCGAAATTTGCTACAAAAAAGAAATTTTCTGGTCATATATAAGTAAAAAAATTGTTTACTCCAGAAATTTTATTCAAATGTTTTATATTATTCAGTTCAAAAATGAAAAAATTCAAGACCAAATAACTAAGTTGTTTACAGAAACAGAAGATATCATTTTATAGATCAAGGGTTTAACCCACTTTTTAGTGGTACCAAAACCTACACATTTTTCCCAATAAAACATTTCCAGTACCAAAAAATCCTCTTTTTTTAACCCACCCTAATGTATACTCTGAAGGCCCTATCAAACTTCATAATCACGTATCTGGTAAGCTATTGAAGACATATAATACCATCAAACATCTGGTTGAAATAATTTGCTTGTGAACATTGCATATTTCAATTTCATCACTTGTTCTTGGTACAGTAAAAATACATTACGACGTAATTCGATCCTAAACGGCAATTTAAAATAAATTTTAGGGTTTTTTTGATAAATTCCATCTACATAAATGAGCATTGGTATTCATTAAAACCCTGCATATGCCTGATACTAACGATAATATCGAAAAGACATGTAAAAAGTAAAGGTGTATTCAAACTACCGTTTTCATACAATTTTTTTTTATATTCCGGCCCTTTCTGCCCTCTGAGGCTAATTCGTCCTTATACCGATCGTACAAGGACCGGATGACCTAGGCCCCTGTTGTCAGAACCCCAGCCCTGGCTGAACCTCGCAGTCGAAATTTAACCAGGCGTTTTTAAATTTAGCCACAGAGGGCAGAAAGGGCCCGAATATACAAAAAAAAAAAAACATTTTTACAAATACACCCTTGCTTTTCACACATCCTCGACAAATGTGAGTATGGCGCCATTTAAGTCGATCTGATGCTCTCGATATACCGACGTACATAATTACTGTACAAAATTACTTCTATCATCTTCTTCATGATATTATGTGCGATCTACTCTTCCAACTCAGTTTTTGAATGAAACATCAACAACAAGTATGACTTTGTATGGCGTTTAATGCCAAATGGGCAACTATCTGACTGAACATTGAAATGAACCAAAAGAAAAGCTGACATGAAAAAGTATATTTTGGGCAAAAAATCCTAATTTAACTGATTTCGAACCTGAAGAGAGCAAAAAAATGTTTTTGAAAACATGACCAGTGGACATCAATCACGTCAATAAATCATCGTTTTTTCAAGCAATCTTCGTTCAATATCGATGTAAATCCTTGACAAGCTTAAAAATGTCGTCGAACATACAGGGAACGTGAACCGAGTTAGGACAATGAACTTCTATTAGAACAAGATATCGCCGGACAAGTTGAGAAGCAGAAGAAGCAAAAGGAATAAGGAGGATGACGGAGAAGAGAGTGCCGTGAACAGGAATAGACGATGCACGCTAACGAGATTGCTAATTTGATTTTCTGCCTCGACCGTTGACTCGTGAATCCTGCAAGACTTGGCCGTTTGGTACCATGCGGTTGCGGCCTTTGGCTCGCGTCCGTCTAAACGGTTGGTCGCGCGATCGACGTTCAATAAATATTGTAAACTCGCCCCTTTGACTCTAATTCACAACACGTTCGAGGGTTAACTAACTATAATCGCCGCTTCGTAAATCCCAGGGCACGTGGGAAGCTTCCCGACGTTGACCACTTTTCTAAGTAAATCGCTGATAATCACAACTAGGTAAATAACGCTCCACGGATCCGTGCAAAATTGTTGCTCGACGATGAGTTTTGCATCGGCATTATTTAGAATAATCTTCCAATGAAGATAGGCGATCGAAATAAAATTAGAGGTTTATATCGATGGAAATTTCAGGACGGTTTTGTTTTTAGCGCATCTCCCCAGGGCTTCCGTAAAATTAGATGAGCGCAGTCGCGCATCTTTATGCAAATGCAGATTTTTATAGACGAGATAAAGATTTGGGATTGAAATACAGGTGTGTGTTGCAGGCGGTGAAGATTCTAAACACATACTTTTTATGTTAGTACTGTGCGCGATATGCGCGTGAGAATATATTACATATATCCTGCGTTTTTACTGGGCGCATTTGGTGATATCTGGTTTATTTCAGTACTGCACTTGGTGACATGCGCTTCGAAAATGGTTTAAGCTCATAACACGTGCGTTTAGCTTTCGTTTGGTTCTACCACTTTTAACAAAGTTCCAGTCCTGGCTGTTAACGGCGAACAATGTATTTTAGGTACGGCGTCGGACATTCGGTAGGTTGCTCAACGGGGGAATCCACGGGATGCATTTCCAAAGCGGCACGTGTGTCTTCACTTTAGCTCTTTTTAATCTTCAGAATTTTAAATATTATAACCCTACAACACTGAGTAGTTCTGATAACCGTGGAAAAGTACCGATTGTCGATAAAAATATGAAGTAAGTGCATTACAACAAAAACACTTGTGTAGATTAGTTAATCAAAATTTTCTAAAATTCATGCAGTACAAATTTTTTTCTCAGTCAAGGCATCAAATATAAAAAGAAGGTTATAAAAAATGATATAAATAGTGTTCAAGTTCACTGCAATAATTGACTGCAATTATATCTCACCTTTAATATAAAAAATAAAAATAACTTTTAAAGATCGATAAAATCTGATTTTATAATAATAACAGCGTTGATAAAAAAATAGCCTCGTTAAAAAGTTTGTTATTGTAAAAAACTGTACACAATGTCGAACCCTGAGATTAATTAATTACTATACGCATTTCCTTCTTCGAGGTAATACATCATGCATATTTGCAATAATTATGTAACCTTGTGTACACTTGTTATAATTGCACGTGATGTGTATCATGCAATGCAAAAAAAACTGACTTTGGTGTAGTTCCTCCTCCGCATACTATTATAACGAAACAGTAATGCGTTTTAGTGAGAACACCAATCGTTAGGATTAACAATGATGATTGTAAACTTTAGTTGTTACCTTTTGTTCGGAATATAATATAATGCACGTAACAAATTAAAATAATGAATATCATACATTGTTCATGATTGATCACATTTCTCTATTGCATTTAATTGTCTTCGCAAGTTACCCACAGGCTTTATGCTTGCGTAATAACATCAATTTGTTTTGTTAAAACATAAAAACAAGTTGAGATTTTATCAAATATTAATTCTTGTGTCAATAAAATATGTTTTTTATTAATTTTTAAGTGCTTTTCATGACCTTTTATCTTTTTTTCAGTCGATAATTATTTTAACTTAGATTATTTTTATATTAATTTGCTTAAATTATTTCTATAGTCTTTTTAACGAAATATTTTTCCTGATATTTTTACTCATGAGAAAGGTGTTTGATATAAAAATTAAGAATTAAATGCGTAATATTTTAGTTAAAAATCAGTTTACAGCCTTTTTTAAATGTCATTAATTGTTGTGCAATAGTAGATAACAAATCTTTACACAAAAAAATACAGGAGAAACATATTAAAATTTGTATTTCGTTATACTTTTCATTCATTTTGATGATCATTATCCATATTATTACTTATATATATATATACAGTAGGTATTTGACAATGGTCTCTGGTTCCTTTTGGCGGAGTTTCATCTCAATTCAAGTATTTTTAAGTAAACATTGAATATAGAAACATTTGATAGAATTTAAAGTGTCGAACAAGTCAAACATTTTACCGCCTTTGATGGTCTCATCATCATGATTAAGCATAAATATTATGGTTCATATTTAAATAATCGTTTATATTTAACATGACTATTTACATTTTGCAATCGCATCTTGGAAACGTATATTCATAGTCGTTTATTCACTAAATTACATTTTTAAGATGAATGAAATTCCTATTTTTGTATATTTTAACTACGTTATTTTATAGAGTACCATATAATTTTTTGTTTTTACGAAACTAATGTAGTTATGGAATTTTTACCACTCAATATATTTCTGTAACTCAAACAAAATTTCGAAGTGAAATGAAGTCACCGGAAGCCGAAACCGGATGTTTGACATCCATCATTTGGCGCCCAACGATTTAGTGTAAAGGTCATTCAAACGATATGTAGTCTTATTATTATAAGTAAGATTAGTCAAAATAAATGTGATGTGAGACGGTCAAAATTATCTCCACGTTTGATGATGAAGAGAAGATTTTAATTGGTATTTAATAAAGATTTGGGCATTGGTGTATAGTAAAATTGCAGACTTTTCGCAATTCTGAATTATGATTTTTAGTCCTTTATAAACTGATACACCATTTTGCAGTAAATAAGATCTAGGTCAATCAATAATGAACAATTGTCAACATTTTTACATTGATAAGTAGATATAAACATGTTACAACTTTCGATAAAAATTTCTTAATATATTGAAAATATAATAATATAAACAGGAAAAATATTTTTGATAATAAGTAGGTGCCTACAATAATAAGAGGAATGTATCACGAAAGTCTTTGCTATATATGGGCAAAGTGTAATAAATGTAGAATATAAACTAAAAGATCAAATCAAATGTTGTTTTATGCTTTCTCACTTGCTCTTTTAAACTGGTTCAAAAGTTTGTTAGAACTGAAAAAAATGAACGGTATTTTTTTGTATTTAATAATTTTGGAAATATTGAGTAATATCGATAAATTGTAATTCCACCCTGGCAGAAATCTGTCGAGTTTTTTATTACACTGCTCATTTTTCCTATACCTTCAACATAGTAAATAACAAAATTGGACGGAAACTAGCCAACCACTGGACTCATTTTCTACTAGGGCAATTCCGTACTGTCGATGTCATCATACTTAGTGAGCGCCTTGATCAGGGAATTCCACTGAGTTTCTTGAAAATACCTATGCTAATTTGAATGTACATGCATGGTATTAATGAAGTTTTACATGTTAACAGATTTCAGAGGCTTGATTTACAACCAAATTTACAATGTTTTTATTCCCCGTGTACGTATCATTGAAGTTACGTTAACCAAGTAAGAATAATTAGTCTGCCCAGCCAATTCCTAAATATAATTTCAACCAGTTTTGCATTTCAGCTTTAGGACATCACTAATATTACTTCGACCCAGACCATAGTTCTGGCGAAGTATTGAATTTTGGTCAGTTCCCGCCAAAAAATTACCCTATAGTTTTTCATCAAATGTCGACGTTTCAGGCCCTAAGAAACCCAAAGCAACAATAAAAAAATTGGTGTCCGTCAGGTTGTACGTCCGTCCGTCCGTGGGCAAAATTTTGTATGCGCGATATCTCGCGACTGGCAGGACGAATTTAAAAAGTACAAACGGATTTGGGTTTCTCTTGGCCAAACTTAGATCTGATTAGTTTTTGGAGACAATGCATACTAGATTATGGGGAGGTTTAACAAAAAAACGCGCAAAAAACACGTTTTTTCCATTTTTTAACAAAAAATACAAATCGTACAAAAAAAATGTTTCAAACAAAAAATATAGAACATCGAATTCTCTACAAAAAAGGTTGTATTCATTTCTTCGTAAAATCAACGATAATGCCGTAAAAAGCAAATTAACATAAATTGTACATACCCGGGAAAAAATGGATTATATATAATTATATACAATTTTTGATACAATTAGATCCAATTATATATAATAATATATAATAATATATGTTTATATACGATTATATACAATTATATACAATTTTTGATACAATTAGATCCAATTATATATGCTAATATATAATTATATATGTTTATATACGATTATATATAATTATATACGGCCAAAATCCATATATAATTATATATAATTATATATAATAATATATAATTGGATCTAATTGTATCAAAAATTGTATATAATTATATATAATCGTATATAAACATATATAATTATATATTATTATATATAATTGCATCTAAATTTATATAGTATTATATATAATCCATTTTTTCCCGGGTAGGTACACATATACAATGCATATGTATGTATATTATATACATTACATGGAAAACAGAAACAGAGGAAGCAGGGGAGGGAGGCGGGGATCAGGGGGGGGGGGGGGCATAACAAAATATTCACTGTAATGTTGGTGTCGGGTAGCCACGGGGAGGTGGTACATAGACATATAAAAAAATTTATTTCCTGCAACCCGACCTGTCAAAAACTCGACTAAACTTTTTTAAGCATCAGTGTGAACAAGACGTTGCTCATTTATCAGTGCTTCGGCTGACCTGCGGTCGGGGTCAAAGTTTTGAAAATGCTTATTTTCCATTTTAATACAGGGTCATAAAGAACAGAGTCTAACAATTCTAATGGTGGTATCATAATTAAATTTTCATAAAAGAATTCAAAAGTTACAATCGATCAAAGTGTGAAAAATGCTTAACCGTCCATTCATTGGCATATTCACCCTATTTAAGGAACAAGATATTGTTACAATATATGTACAGAAACTACTCGAATCTAACGATGCTAGAAATACCCTCTGCTGCCTTCTTTCCTGGCAGTGTTAAAATGGGAATATTCCCGGAAGCATCAACCTTTCGTCAGGGAACTGCAATACGAATATAGCCAAAATTGTAGGCACCCGGGTCGAAGGCATCTAGTTTAATTTTAAAAAGCTCCGCGTGTATTGTGTATTTTTATTTCAACTATGGTTACTAAAATAACGAAACACGTTTCAAGATAACTTAATGATTTTTTTTCAATAGAAAATTTATTTCGAAATCAGTGTTATACATTTATTCTTCCACTTCACTATATACACAACTGGGGACTTTTATTAACAAAAATAAAGAAAAGAAAACAAGCCAATAGTTAGCTATGCTAAATAAATTCAAATTAGGAATAAATTATTAAATTAAACAATTTGCCTAACTAATTGGAACATTGAGAACTTTTTTCGAACTACAAAATAGAGTTGCACATACCTGAATGCTTTTGAAAGGGAAAAAATACATGAGCCAAATAAATATTCTAATAACTATAAGGCATGTTTAAATTGAAAACTCAGTTTAAAAGAAAATTTTAATTGGTAGAGAAATAATATCAATCCATTAAAAAATAAAATGGAAATGCGAGAATTTGATTTCGAAATTTTTTTGGATGCTTCAAATTCTGCATTGGGTTGAAATAGTATGCCAATACTCTTACAAATTTATGCTACTATCCTTATATAATGATATAAAAAACAGAATAACATGTTTACTGCTTAAAACCTCAGAATATTATTCACGAATATCCAGGTAGAGACAAAAAATGGTTAATGGAACCATGGGAGAATGGTAAAAGTGGCTATAACATACCACAACAGTAGAATTAACAACATAAAAAGTTATTGCAGACTATGTATGTTTCGTTTCCAATTCAGAATATTGTAAAATATATACTACAATAACTTACTATCATAAAGGTACTTTTTATTTAATCAATTTTGTTAAACCTATTTTACTCAGGAATATTTAAACTGAATATTCGAATGTAAAACTGACGTGTGTTTTAGGTTATGTGAGGTGATGTATATTTATGAATAGAGTACTAGTAAACAAAACAATGTCATGTTGTGTGCTGTCATGTCATTTTTTACAATTCCATGTTTTACTTTTGTAAAATGATTCCATAAACTAATCTTTTCCTCTTTGGGTATATGCCACGATTTACTCTTCCTGCTTGGTTGAAATCCTAATCAAGGTCAAAAGATTATATGAAAGTCGCCACAGCTGGAAAATATATCAGGCATCTAGAGACAGTTCCATTATCTGCAGATGATATAACGCCTAGAAATTCCACAAATTTTTGCAAAATGCTTCATCTAACGACTTGCCATGCATACATTGTTGGAGAGTTTCTAGGATAGGTCGCTTAACCGAGTCATACCCGGGGAGACGTCGTCGCATCGCGGCATGGTAAACTTGACCCTGTCATTTTGGGTACGTTCCTTCTAAGGTCGGGCAGCAGAGGATGCCTATGGTAATCGTAGATCATCTTGTCGCGCTGGGAGGTTCCTGACTTCAAGGTGGTTTGAACCTGTGACTCCGGGTAGAATACAATAGGCCGTTCATGGTACAGCCATGCTGCTTGCAACCATGCGACGACGCAGCTCCATAGGTCCGCGAGCCAACTACGATACTTATCCTGTCCTATCTCGACTTAGGTCTACGTTACTATGGGCTTTGTCTCTACGTTCGAGGGGAATGAACTGTCGATGAGAAATGAGGACACCCCAGATGCACTCGTGCGAACTAAGTTTATTAGCGCGATCTACCCGATAATCGGCTCGCTCGGGCCCCTTTTAATGGATCGTTTGGGTCGGAAATCGACATTATCTATTGTTACGAAGAACAATTTATATTAATAACGATCTTCAATCGACGTATAATTTTAACTGGACCTTTTTCTAGCTTCTCTTTCATTTGACATTTTGTTGCAGTTCTAAGAAAGTGTTTACATTGTTTACCTGTTCGCCGCATTTCACTAAAATTACCATTGTGGTTTAGTTGCCAATAATTCTTACACGATACGCCTTTTTGTTACAAAAATATAATACAACTCCGGAGGTCGATATTTATGTAAATCATTCTCCAGCAGAATATTTATTTTTTGAAGCCGAAATTTTGAATGGTGAATTAATAACCATCCTATCTTTTAGTATAACTATTTACTCCACCAGATACAGAGATTTATCTTGATTCGAACACGGTTTCCTGTTAAAAAATAGGATTATTTGAACAAATTTTTTCAAAATTCACGATTTCTTTATGCTTAAACCCCCATAGTAAAAAAAAGCGGTGTAGAGCGTCAATCTGAGAACGGATTTAGGAAGTTCCAGAAAAAATATAATAGGTGTGGTTATATCAAAACAATTGAGTGACTTTCTCCATGAGAAAGCACCTCATGAAAAGAAGTCAGAATTAGGGGCAGTGCAGGACGAAAGAGGTTCAGTTGCAATAATGTGGTGAAGAATTGGAAGAACTTAATAAACCATATTCAATAGCTCAAACTCTGGAATTTATTTACATTTTCTTATGTTTTTATATCGTATGTGTTTTTTTCCAAAATTTTATTTACACTTAAAAACAAGCTGTTCCGAAAAAATTCGAAAAATGGTGGACGCCCTCAATTTTATAACGTTAATAACCGATATTGTTTACTGCGGGTTTTTCGGACTATTACTTAGGAATTTGATATTTCATTATCAAAATTCAAAATAGCCCATCGAAGAAGCGGGTCCGAAATATAAACAGTTGCTCCTGAGATAAGACTGAGTATTGAGGTTTTCAAGGTCATAGATTCGAAGCTTATAACGGTCCCACTAGTAGTGACCTTGAGTACACATCCGAGTGATATTTTGTGTTAATTCGATGAATATATTTTCTAATAAGAAATTCTTAGTATAAATGGTGAGTTTTTAGTAACATATGCATATATTGAAATCATAAATAATTTTAAAAAATTTAAATAAAATGATACAATTTCTTAAAATGATCAATAATTAACTACAGATTTTGTAGTTTTTTAACATATTGCACTATAGCATTTAATTACAAAAAAATGTACTGTTTTATTGATCCAGTCGACGATTTACGATGTGGTGTACGTCTGCAACGGATAATATTTACAGCTCAGTTAAAAAAGATATAAACGATTGATTGCCGTAAATGAGTAACATTTCCGTTGTTTTATATCGAATCTGTTTGTTTATTTATTTCTACGATGGGGCGCTGTGCTTATTACGGCTGCACCTGTCATTCAAATTTAACCGATGCGTATTGCCATGAATTATATGGCGAATGTGTGACCGAATATTATTTATTCCTAGTATTCCACGTGGGAAGAATGTTTTATTCATCTGCTCACTTCTGGATATAATGATGTACTTATTCATGAGATTTCTAAGAGGAGTACACTGATTTTATGTTTCGTAGAGACGTTAGAATAGAAATTCGTTAATGCGAAAGCTGTTAAATTGCGTTCGATTCATTTTCTTTCAAAATGTATTCAGAAATTGATAGTTAAATTCCTTATGGCAACTGCAACAAATCATTTCATAATATTTCAGAGACAAAAGAAACTGGCACAGAACATGTTGGTCTGAATACTATGGTAGTGCCCTACTTATACAGTCAACTAATGAAAGAGCACAAGTTCTTATTAATATTCCCTTTACAGAAAATGTCAAAACCTTCTAGTAAAGAGAATATTGTAATATTTCATTGGATAGATTAACTAACGAAATTATTTTTGTAATGTAAGATAAATTTTAAACATCAAAGGCCGAAGGAAATGTGAAATGCATAAATTAACATTCAGGGGTTAGTTTTGAATTATTTCGAGTCAATTTGGGTAGCAGAGATTAGTCTAGCATCCTAATATTTATATTTAAAGAAAAAATATAATAAAATAGGAATAAATGAACCCATTTCCCGAAAACTAAACACCCCAGGACCAGCTCATCGTTCTAGTAGTTGACCTTGAATCAGCACCCAAATAAAAATGATTTCCATGCGATTGTTTGGGAATTCTTAAAACTGGACCTTCAAAGTGATTAATTGGAATCCCCTCATAAAACAAATCTGACAGATCATTCGACCACTGCATTTAAATCAAAGGGAATCATTATTTCCTTGCCGTTTTCCTCTCGGACGCAAAGGAGTTCTGATTTCTGATGAGGAATTCCCGCTGTTCCGAATGAATTATATCACAAGCGCCGACCGTAGGTGACGCCTCGATCGTTGGTAACATCCTCGATCCCGCTTATACGGTTCGTCGTTTGTTTTGTTCTCGTCGTAGTTTTGTAGCGACTCGTGCACCCATGGACTCCACTGCCAGAAAAGGAACCGCTCATTGACCTTGAACCAATGGAGATACCATCCCACCTATATATTTGTTTCGGCTTGAATCGAGGATGTTTACTTGACGACTACTCTCGTACTCACACGTGAAAGCAACCGTATTTTCAAGCCTGAAGTGTGTACTGCCCGTTAAACGACTGTTCCCATTCGCTACATGGGGATTTCCCAGTATGACGTACTTAGAAGTTTCAAACTTCCCAGGTAAATAATCTCGTGAGTGGCTTAGTAATTGTTACATCAGTGTTTATGTAGGTTTGCGCAACTTTTGCGGGTGTCATCTCAGGTATAAACAACCAAAGACTTTTCATCCAAATTTGATAACAAATGCAGGTTTGGGTATGAATATACAATTATATAAATATTTTAAGATTTGGATCCTCAATTACATCATACTAAGATTGAATACCCGTTTTGGAAAGACTGGAAGACATAATTTTCAAAAACCACGCAAATGCAGATAACCATCGCTTCCTGGTTTAATTTCTCGGCATGTTTTAGATGTATCTTTGAAGACGCATTGCCAGAAAGTTGAATCAAATTGTCAGCGAACCACGAACGTTCAGCGAACTTTGGGTGACGGATGACTGGCAATTTTCAGTGCGCAAAACAAGCGGACTATGACCTCATGATTTGAAGTATTGCTAGGCACCTTCATGCTCTACGTCCGTTGAGTTCAAGGTTCCCTGAACAACGGCTCAAGGTGTTTTTATCCGGAAGATTTATTCGCCTAGAACCGAATCGAAATTCTAACTAATTTTTTCGATTGCGATGGAATGAGTTATTGGACACAAAAGGAATAGGTGCTTCTTTTGCTAGTAAAAAGTGGTCCAGGCTCATGTAAATAAGTTCGTCGTCTGATATTTCTTCGTACTCCAAACCACAGTAATCTCGTTCCATGATCTTAACTAACTGTTAATTTAAAACAAACAATCCTTGTCAGACATCACAAAATTTACAAGATTTCTAGTTGCCAGTGAGTAATTGCACTTTCTGCAATAAACGAAGCAATAACAAATATAAAAAGTGCAGAGACGTATACCGCGAAATCAGCGTCTTTCGAGGAGGAAAGGTCGTCGATTCTAGCCGTGAATTACGTTATGCCATATACGTAGTCACAAAGATAACGGTGCAGATCGAGACTAAAGAACGGTAATGGCATAATTAATTTCATTAAGAATCCGCACGCGACATATCGCGTTTAATCTGCCAACGTTTATGACTTCGCTAATGGGGCGATAAGTTCAATCTTCGTCTCGTTGAGAGAACGGTTCATCGTGAATTACCGACCTACGGAAGGTAAATATTCTAATTCGGAAATTCGTATTCGGGGTGAACGTTGGAAGGCTTATGCAACGGAATAAAAAACACGATTTACCCGAGGATGTTCACAATCGTGCCGACAAGACTGCTGAATAACGATTACACCAAAGTGTACTCGTACATGAAAGCAATTATATCTCGCTTTGATGCTAAATTCACGACAAAAACGAGCAGTCCCCATGCATCCCAAAATAAATCTTGGATTCCGCAGAGAAATGCCCGTTACGCTCCAAACATTATTGTACATCACGTTGAATCAACGGCTTACATGTAAACCCCAAAAGATCAAATATCCAACTGAAAACATCAGGTTCTAAAATTAAATCGCAAAACGATTTATTGAGCCGTGGCATGCAGGAAAATTTAGAAAAATTAAAGTTACTCTCGTGCAATTACTTTGATCGAATTTTAATTCTCGTACCATAAAAGGTGACTCGGAGTGCTGTGCGCAAAAAGCGAGAGGTCATTTTAACTTCTCATCTCAAAGGTATGATTCTGCGCTGCCGGGTGATATTCGTCCTTAAAACCATAATAATACAGGTGAAATTATAGTAATGAGTAGCAATAAAACAGTAGAGGGTAAATTAACGTTTTTTACACCGGAAAATAATGTTGATTGCAGTTCGGTGCGAATGCGAAGTTGAAAGTCAAAGAATTACTCTCGCTAATGTAAATATAAATGGTCATTCATTCTTACGTGATGAACCGCTTTTTTAACTACCGATGCGAATGCTTCCTGCTCATCTTTTCGCAATCGCCGATAGGTATAGAAAGGCGACTGAAATTATTTCCATCTATTTTAATTGTTAATCCACTCAAAGTTCACTTTCTACATTCCAATTATTTCCGAGATCGCGTAATGGAAGAAGTTCAGTGCAGAACGGTAAGAGTATTACTGGTTAAAATCATAGATCTAACCATTTTTTCTACATTTTTAATTACGTTGATATTCCCTATACATTTTCCACGTACCGTCTTATAGAAAAGAGATGTTCCGAGATGAATGAGATTCCAATTTAACAAGTATTTACATGAAGTATAAATAAGGCATATGCACTTTCGCTTTCGATTCTAGATTATTTTAATAGAGAACCCTGGTTTCGAATTCACTTTCCCTTAGAGGCAAAGCTCGGGGACATTTGCGATACATGTACGCATTAACACGCATCCCGGCAGTAGTCTGTAAGGCAATACTTTTCATCCGGGCTCGTACTCCATTTAGCTTTTAGTAAAATACAGTAGATTTGAATTGCTAGTAATAGTCTTGGCCAAGAGAACACGGATAAACCTTGTACATCGACAGATTCAGTATATAAACTTCCGCCCACGTTTGAATATCGTCTAGGGTTTTCGCGAGAAGACATATGCGGAAATCCATTCGTGCCCATCGGATACTCTCCGGGGAGGTCGACACGAAGGTTCGCCAGAGAAACCTCTCGTATTTCAGAAATGCACCACGAGTCTAAGGACTAGTTTTCATGTCCTTCCGATAGGGGATATCCGGATATTCGCATTTACGATGCTAATTGGGTACTAGACTTTAAAAGTGTACATAAATTTCAATTCATAATCCTGTGTATGAAAGGTAACGGATTTTATACCTATCGTTACATTGCAATAATTTATTCTATTCTCTCATTCCTACTCGCTGGTTTGGGATTTCTCGTTATGATCCTAGGAATAAACATAGAAACTCCATGACTAATTCTTAAACTAACATAAAGATACCATTGATTGACATTGTCTAGTTGTTAACATATTTTCAAAATACGTTTTGCGTATGGAACCCATGTCTGGTTGCTGGAATTAAGAAGTTTTATTGCTGCTTGCTAAACCAAAGGTATCTGAATTATCCAAACTATATATGAAAATATTTGAAAGGAAATTTTAGTCATGTTAGTTTGCTACATTAAGATGTTTAAAATGATATTTCAAACATAATGAACATTCAGGACTTCCTGGTCATATACTCCCAAACCATTTCATTCGATATTCTTTTTATTTCCATACAGATCATGATAAGTTTACCGACTAGTAAAATATACAATTGTATTGGACTATAAATTAAAAATGGAGCTTTATGTACTAAAAACTCATGATGTGTAGGTATTCATTGAATATGTTGCATTTATTCCCAGCTAGTTTCAAGTGGCTATGAAATATGTACCTTGCATTATTGTAGAAAGTAACGTAGCAAATTGATTATTCGTATGCAATCGATAAAAATACAATACAAGCATTTTAACGTGTTATACGAATGCAGAAGTCATATACACGTAGTCGTATTAAAAGTATTAACAGCGTCGCATAAGAAATGAAAGATCTTATAATGTTTCGTATAAGCACCGTAGAATGAACATGGCAGCCTACGCATCTCGTTACGGGCAGCTGTAATTCACAAAAGGTTTTACGTTTAGGTGTTGCTGCTACTCAATGTTTCGTCCCACGTGAAGCGTGAAATAAAATATTACGAATTGAGAAAAAAACGTCACAAAACAATGACGAAATAACCCACACAACACGGAGTGACTAAAAGTCGTCTATAATATATTGCAGACTACTTTCCAGTAAATAGCAAAAAAAAAAACATTTTTTTACCATACTTGTCCAAAAAACAACCTGAAAATGCCGATATATATGTTAACAACGATATAATTAATAAATGTCCTGAAGTAAATTCGACTGTAAAAAAGAAAGCGTTAAATTAACCTGAATAACTCAGATGCGCTTGCAGATCAGACATCTGCACTCATTGCTTGATTTATACTTTGACGAACCTTTAATACAGTTTCGTACATCGTATAGAGGCGTGAGAAGAAGAAATGAAAGTTCTTAAAACAAAATTAGCTCGAATCACTGATTTTGGCATTAACCTTGTTAATAAACCGGTTATGGTACTTTTCACATCTGACTTTATGATTTACATACTTCATCTTCCTTTTTGGACAACCTAATGTATGGAGTTTTACCTAACTTTTGAATGGTTTACTGCTCATGTGATTGGATGTAGCTTCTTCAGGGTTTGATCATTTGTTTCGTTGTATGTTAGGCTATTGTAGTGTGATGAACTGTCTGAAATAGTAAAGTGTCAACTAAGATTATACCAAAGAGTCAATGCCCAAGCAGCAAAGGAAGAAATTTTGACCAGCGTTAGGTTAGATTCTCTTATTTCGGTTAAAAATAACCAAATTTCGACCTTCAAACATGCCTCATAAGTAAAAATATATTTAAAGTCTTTGTCTTGGGATAATATTACCAAATTACGACTAAAAAATTACTTCATAGTAAAATTGTACTTGAGGTATTATTTTAAGTCAAATCTTGCTAAATTTCGACCTCTGTTCTGACTTGATAAACAAACGGACTTTAAAAGCGGAAATAGGTTGTGTTTTTTGGTAAATTTGACCTTGGGAATTTCCCTAATTTTTACTTAAAAGTCAGAATTCCCAAAAACTTAGAATGATGCTATATTATACTTCTGCGACTATAATGACGTTTTCTGTTATTACTTCAAAGTCGAAATAACCACAAAATTACCCATAAAGTTAAATATGTAGAATGTTTGGTCAAAAAGACCAATAAACTAGACCTCATAGTAAATCGGACTGCTCATACCTTCAACACACTTCAGCGAACGCGTTCAGCTCTATGAAGTCCTTTTTTACTTTGCATTTATACGTCTCCCAATTGTTTTGAATGACACTTGAAGCATCATTACGTAAAGTTAAACAATTACGTAAATGGGGTACATAGCAATACTGCAACATTGTATGGGATCCGCGTTTTTTAATTTTCGCGACAATTTTAAAATAGCTTCCATCCATTTTGCAGTCGCGAATGTGTACTTATGAAATTATAATACGAAAAAATGAATATTTTTTAACTAAATACGAGAAGTGACGAATGCAACAGTGAACAGAGTTACATGTAGATGTATATATATATATATATATGGACATCAAATTATTGAAAATAATTTTTTTTTAACAATCCTCTGAAAAAAAATGTCTTTTACCGAATAATTTATAAATTTAATAATTGTTAAGTGTATATTTCATTGAGCCCGTTAATTTTGAATGGTGTAGAATTAAAATCTAGATAGAAAATTTTAATTCGTTGTGAAATTGACATCATGTTTCTCGCAAAATTTAACTTTTCAAAAAGAACGTGTAAGATGGAATAATTAATTATATATGTATGCAGATCCATTTTTTTCGGAGTTACATACATTGCAGTTCCCATACGACATGATGAACATGATACCCATTGCATGAATATACATATGTATATTTATATTAGAGTCGCCATATATGCAAATCAGTTTACGTGGATCGTTTATATATGTATATTACATCCAAGAACGACTAATAGGTCGTAATTAGGCCGTAATTAGGTCGAAATTACCAATATATTACCAATATTCGACTTATCATTGGGCTATTTGACCCCAATGGCCTGTGACTTACAGGTCAAAATGCCTTCCGTTACTTAATTTTTACTTAAAAATAAAGTCCTTTTTGTCTCCACTTACTTCCAAATAAAGTCGATTGGAAGTAAAATAAGTCGCGGCCGTTTGGGCATTCGGACCATTCCGAAGTCGAATTTACATAATTTCGACCTATTTTGCTGCTTGGGTGAAATTAAGATGAATGGATCGACAACCCCAAATACTAATAGTATTCTGGTAACCAAGTTTTGTAAAAGTAGAATGGAGTGGCCGATTCCTCCTTTTTTTAAATCTTTTTGTGCTCTTATTGACAGCGATTGGTGCGTATTGTGACAAGGCAATATCAATGGAAACTGCATTTCGCACGTAATTAAAATGGACACAGGTAGTCGTTTCAGTCTTGTTCAAGAATGCATTCTGTAGAGAATAATGGTATAGATTCGCAGAAAGAGAAGGTGAAATCTCTGTACGTCACCCAGCCTCGTCGCGAACCAGGCTGTCTCGCACCTGACTCGTATAAGTCGGCACGCCATTGAAATTGCGCGGCACGAACTGGTCAGAAACGAGAAGACGACGGTACGCACACACACCTCCTTAGGACCAACGACACTAGCCTTAAGATGATGCCAACAACGAAACCCTGAATGTACCTCACGTCGAGGCGCAACGAGTGGTCCATTTTAAGTACGCTAAAGTAACGCAGACATCCTCTCGAATTTATGATTGACCGTTCCTCTTCTACAACGAGTAAAGCGCAACAGCGCGGGTCATTTTTATTGGAATGAGTACCCACTCGCGAGGAGATAATGAGGCCGTTTCGTTTTATGAGGTTTAATTCCCATTTATAACGGACGTTTTAACAGCTTGTTCGCAAACACGTTCTCTTCTGAATCCAAGCGCCGACTGCCCGCACAATAGTCCAATGGAAGATCGTCGGGAGTAATAACGTTCTATATACTTTACGGCTGCTTTCTTGGCGCTGGCACGAGCTGAATTTATATTCGCACCAGCATCGTGAACTGTTCACCTTTTGAAGACCCATTCATTAAAAGAACAGGGTTGCTGAGTTGAATCGCGAGAGGCTTTTGTACGAGTCATTAAAATTCTACTTACGATTATCAAATCCTGTAGTCTAGTTTCCAATTCACGTGCGTATCTTGTTCTCAGCTTCTGAATTTAATGAGCAAGACTGGATTGTTTCAATAACAGCTTTCTAACATACGAAAGTTTGAGAATATATACTTTATATTTTGAACAAATATTTATTTGTATCTTGATACTATTTTGTGTACTCCTAGTGACTTTGAGTGACAATCTTTGATTACCATTTAATACATTTAGAGGGAGTTGTGACTGCACTTTGCAGTATTGTTAACGCTAATGGAATACCTGATTGTCGAATATCACTTCTAAACGTCATGGGCCTCAATTGATGTTTTCATGTAGAATATATGTTGAATAGAGGTCATATGGAGTTGTGTTTATTGCTCTATGATGAATATCGTTTCTAATATGCATTTGTAACAATTGTTGCCATTAACCTTTAAAGGGCCCGGTTTTGAGGTTTCGACACCTTCTTTGAAAGTGCCCAAATTCATGTCTTGTATCACCCATCAACTATGTACCATGTTCCTATCATGGACCGAGCCGATATATCGGCTCTCCGGCCCTGAAGGGTCATGAAAAATTTTTAGTTCGTTAAAATAGGAATAAAATCATATTCTCAGGTTTTGAGATGTGCTGCATCCAACTGGTCATGATCACGGTCATTCGAGGTCACACAAGGTCACTTCAAGGTCAAATGCAGAAAGTATCATATGTATTCGAACAAAAATTAAATCTAAGAGTATTCTGAAGTGCTACATCTGAATCTGACACCTGTTTGATATTGAGTAGACATAATTATACTCATTCTTCTGAGTATATGGCCATCTCAGGGTTTATGCGTTTTGATTCGTGCTTTTTTTTAGAAATGTGGAGTTTTTTCCGGAAATGCGATTGGTTGAATGAGAAAATTCTGTGTCGAGCGTTCTCAAAAACACAGAATCCCTGGATATATGCTCAACCTGACCATACAGAAATCTTCGTCTCTCTTATTATTTGAGGACAAAATGACGTAAAACCCGAATTCAGTGACTCCAAAAACATAAAGATATTTCTTTTGCAATGATTAAAACCATATTGCTAAATTTGTCCTTCAAATGACCTTCATTGACCTTCACTCTGAAGTGATAAGGTCAAACCAACTTGAGATACGAACTTAGCGCATCAATTTACTTAAGGATAAAGAGGTATCCTATTTATTATATTTTTGAGCCAATATATCGGCTTTTCGGCCCTGTAAAGGTTAAGAGGTCAGGTTCGTCAAAGATTGGGTGACTATCCGCATGCACTGCAATTGAGTTCTTCTGGGTATATTATCCCCAAGACAAAAGGTATCGAAGGGGATATCATTCGAGTGTAACAGTGTTAGGCAGCAGCACCTGTTTGATAAGAATGCCAAAATAGTTTATGAAGGCATTTCGCAGCATCTTCTAGGTCTCTGCAGAATTACTATTATTTGTTATATTTCTTTTATCGCATGAAACGTTGTAACATTTCCATTTTCATAAAGACGGGGATTGCTATTATTTATATACTGAACGTAGCGGCACTAAGCACATACTCACTATTCAAAGTACATGATCTTGAAACATGGTATCAACATCAATCGAGAATGTAGGAATATGGCTAAACCCTGAACATGTTCGAAATATTAGACGTAACAAAATTGTTTATAACTAAAAAATAGCTAACATCATCCACCTTTACCTACAACTCGACTATATATAAGAGTTAGTCTATATACCCAATTCCAAAAAGTGCAGCAAATTATAGCATTCTTATAGGTGAAATACCCATAAATTAAGATAGCGGACTACATAAACGATACCCCAGTTCTTAAAAACCGAGGTCAGTTGGGGAAGGAAGAAAGGTCGTGATATATCAAAGGAAACTAGACAGAGAAAGATGAATAGAAGGAGGAAGGGAGAAAAGAAGTTTGACAACATCGCCTCTACATTGCAGCAGATGATCTTCCTGACCTTGAAGAATACCTTCTCACTCATAGCTCTTCTTCCAGGAAGTCTATTAGTTCCGTTTAAAGAGATCGCTAGCCTCGAGACTCGCCACTTCGGGAAAGGCTTCTTCTAAGCGTCGGTTGGTCGCTCGCGTGCATTTCCAATTCCGATTCTCCATATTTCCGTCTTTTTCTCTCGAGACCTTCCGCGGATCACTGGAATTCTGCTGAGCCTTCGGAGCCGATCTCCGGGGGACCTTTCGGCCAACATCTCCAAGTGATCATTCGCGTTCTTCGGTTCCACAGTATCAACCGAACAAAAGACCTGGCTCCTGCATTTCAGTCTCCCTTTTCAGATCATCGGCATTCCGTGGCGGTCTTTGGGTTATATTTGAAAGTCTTAAGTGAATTATTCGATGCCTCAAATTTCAGCCAATCTCTACAAATTTGGCAAATATGCCGAGCACGTTGATTACAGGCAACTTAATTCCATACAATTATATAGTATTTACGAGCACCTAAGAAAGTGGCGCATCTGCACAAAGAGCGTATCGTTGAAATAATAAAGTAATGCGATTTACTGGCATACTTGGGCCGATTATTATTATTAGTAATACACGCAATATACGGCGCTTTCCATGCGAAATGTATCAAATTAAATAAGAAATAATTTATGCAAATGGTTCTCCATCGACTCGTTCGTTCAGGTAGGTTGATATTACTAAGCGTAATGGGCCTTTACGTCGTTAACGCAATGTATGGGGAAAAATATATTATCGTAAAATCGATGCTAATCCCTTCGGTCTCTTCATATCCGTATAATTCATAGTGCGATCAGAAAAAAATCCAAAATTCGAAATCATCCGTATTCGACGTTCTAAGCATCCATTAATCTTATGCACTAGGGCTAAAGAGGTGAATGCACCGTCTGGGATACTTGAGCAACGGCAGTATACATTATATACGCATTAAATTGCTCGGGATATATCGATAGGTTTTCTCGCGTGTGCAGTGCCGCATTGTTGGTATTCCTCTATGGAACTACAGCAGCCAACGAGTCGCTAGGAATGCTACACAGGAAGAGAGATAATTCACTCACGAGTAGCTCACGGTTCGCGCCTCGTCCTTGCCGCATGTCCCGTACGGCGCGGCGCGGCGCCTGATCATCTACCCTTTCCTTGGCATCTTGAATTTCTAGTTTTATCTGATAAAAATTTGCTGATTATGCCCAAAGAAGTTCATTGCTTTGATCTGATGACAATGATGATCATTAAACAAATCTTCTTCTAAAATAACTTATGGGGGTGTCTAAAGCTTTGATGGTTAAGCTATGGAAATGATAATCGAAAGCCTGGTCAGATTTTTACTTTTCCTAAGTTTCGTTTGAAATTCCATTATGAAATTCTGCATTAGATAAGTGATGTCCATCCCTGGAAGTGCTACAAACACCGTAAAGGATCGTCGAGAATGCAACGCGTCCGGTACGATTCATTCAATGGTTGCATTCGTAGCTCGCAAGGTGAAAGACGATAACCTTCTCTAAACTTTGCGCTTTCATGCCTGGTTGAAATTCTCCTGGTTTTCTCGCTAGGTTATAGACCCGCAGTTGACACAAAGCCTGACTCTGAAATACGTCGAAGAGTCCTTCCTTCCTGTAGCCCCAGGCGTTAACCGTATGTGAAATATGCAATAAGCTGAGAAATATTCGATATAAGCTACTACTGCATCTTGCAATAAATAGAAATTGTGTTTCATAGTCCGTTCCGTTCTTATGATTTAATAGCCATAAAGTCTTATCGCAATTGTACCTGTACACTTTCCGTTTTCTAATAACGGAATAATTATTACCATTAATAACATCCAGGAGTCGCATGTAAATTATTTTAAATACGAATTAGATTTTTCTGGCTATTACAACGTGTTAACGCCATTAACAATAAAATGAAAAGACTCTTAGGCTAGAACTTCTTAAAAGTGCCTCTTGAATATTTAAAGGAGGCGTAGCGTATTTTCGTCATGAATGTCGCTAAACAATTTTCTCTTGCAACTTGCATGCGAGCCCGCATCCGCCCAGTAAAATACTGGAGACAATGCCACAAGTGCGACTTCGATCATCATGCTATGTCCAACGCTAGTGTCGTCGTTGCATTACGAGTAAATGGAAGTCAGTGTTCGAGATACCTCGACCCTCATGCAGTCCGTTAATGGCTAATTAAGAGACAAGATTGCGGACATCCATTACGTCGACGATGCAATTATATAGTCATCGGCCTACATCATATCCTTCGCGAAATACCGAGTCAAGTAACCCAAGGTTTTTCCACTTATTTTTCAAACGTCTTATCAGCAAGATCTAGTCGAATAAAAAAAAAGAAGTTGGTAAGTACTTCGTGATGAATATCATAATTTATAAAGCCTTTTTTTATTGTTTCAAAATTTTTCCAATTTCGTTGGTCGTTTTTGAGTATAACATTTGCGATTTAACCCCTGCAATAGTCGGACGTCGTAATATACGGATTTCCTTTCGCATCCTGATATGCACTCCACGTTATACCGATAAGATAAGCGCGTTGTCGTCTCAATTATAAAACTTCTCCAATGGTTACATAAAACGAAGCCTTCCATACATTGTTCAGGAATGAGGATAACGCGGAAGGAAGGAAACAAGGAGAAGGCACGAAAGGGCAGGTATCCCAAAGAAATCGTAAATTGCCTAAAGAGCCTTAAAAGCCGTAGCCATCCTATCTTCAATATAGTATTGTGGGTCGATGTTTTTTCTTTACCATTATGTACAACGCACCTATAAGGACTTACATGATGATACCATGTGCATTTACAGCGTACGACTACCTTCGTGCGTCTTCAGTACGTGATTCCCCTTTTCTCTTTTACTTCCACTTGGAACTCCATTCTCCACTTGCCACCGATATCAGACAATGGTGATACTAGAACAGTCTATAGATTCTCTTTAATTGCGAATGCGGAACATGGTCGATTTTCGCGCACCGTATTTTCTCTCCTACACACAAGTACTTTAGCAAGCTTATTCCATTAGTGCGAATAAGTTGAAATTCTTAGCTGAAACAAAATATGCATCAATCTTCCGCTGAACTTATTGCCTTCTCGTTTTCATCGGTAACCGGGTTGATAAGGTTCGTTGAACCTCGAAACGAGACGGGAATCTCCCGCGTTACTAGGATGCTATGATGCGAAAACGCCGAAGCGAGAGATGCATAACGGTCCTCAAAGCCCGCAGCATCCTGCACCGAGGAAGGAGAGCTCATCGACCGGTCATACACCGCATGTTCACTGCGCGCAAGTGCATTGGATGAAATGTTGCGATTACGCTGAATCACCATGTAAGAACCATTACTTCGGGATAGATCTGCAGCACTCTACTCTCTCCTTCTTTCGTTCACAGCTCAAAGTCAATTTTTGGTGATGTTGTCTGTCTTTGAATGGAGCCAGTTAATGAATGTTAGTGGCAATGGTGTATGAACTGATAAAAATAATAGTATTTATGGCAGGAAACCCGTTTTTACTATCAGGCATTTCACCTGGTAGTGATTGGTACGTTCTCAACCGGATTGTATCTCATTCTCTTTCTGTCTTCGGTCTCTGCTTCGCGGAGAGGAAATTATTTTTTTCGGCGAGCAATTGCCCTTCGCCCTAAGAGCATGGTAAAATCTGCATGCAGTAATGACTTCCTGTCGTAAATGGAAAATAAAGGGAACGGAGAAGACAAGAACGGCATGCAAGATAGTGAAGAGATGCATTGCGCTTCGATACGCGTATTGTAGGTACATCATAGGTAGCTACAGAGCAAGACTTTGACGGATGATGACTCGTTGTGTCTTTTCTCATCCCGAAGACGATCAGCGACTAAACGTCGGGGAATACCGACGCGTCTACTTCCCCCATGGGTTTTTTAAAATCTTACTTATTGCGGCTTTGAATTGATGGCAATTACAAGCACTCGAACGTTCAGAAATTTTAACGATTCGTTAAAATTAATTGGTGATGCTTGATAATTGTACTTCAGCGCAGATTTTTAATTACATCGTTTCCGAGGAATTGTTTGAAATTTTGTTTATTAAGATTTAACGTGGGGCGTTCCGACATCTGTTGTGCTCAGATAAATCATATAATTAGTTTTATGGAATTTTTTAAATGGTAAATAAAAGACAACGGAATCTGAAACCCCTTCACTGTAAAATTACATTCGAGTCTAAAAAGAGGAAAGTCTCATAAAGAGCATTTTTTAATAAAGTTTTTGTTTTTCTTCTGAATTCCATATGATATTCTAGACGAACCACACATAAAATGGACACTGGTTTCTATTCAAAAACAAATCCTAATTATATGTGCAGATGGGCAAACTGTGGCAAACTATATGAAATACAGTTCATACGTCATGACCACAAAATCCTAAGTTTGGTATTCTCTTACCACACTTTCAGTGGGATTTAAAGTAAACAAAGAGTTGTTCTAGAAAACAAAGAAATATATAAAAATATATAAATTGGTTTGGTGATTCTTGGGTGGGCGGAACAAAGTTCTAGGTCTGCAGAAAACGCGCAGTACACAAAGTGATCATCATATGGCGAATTCACGATAGTTGAAGATTACTATATTCAATGATCCATTTCTTCAGATGGTGCACCCTCATCCTTTACTTTTGTATACTACGCATCATCATACAGGCGTGTTTTTCGAATGTCTTTGTTCCTTTTCTCCTCCCTGGACGTCAGCGTTTAAGTCGACTGGGGCGATCGGCGACACGATGTTTATGTCCGTGCGGTCACAAAGACTTGTGGAAAAAGACGTTCATCGTCGAGACAGGCCGTAGCTCCTTTTCAATATTCTCGGCAGCACCCGCTTCTACCGTGGCGCTCTTCGGGAGCCCGACAGCCGCCCCGACCCTAAATTATGGCCGCAAAAGTGCATCGGAATACTCGCAAGAACGCCTCCGTGCACATGCGTGCGAAATCTTGGTTGGAAAGAATCTTTCCGATGAAGAAACGTGATATACTTCTTAATTTAGTCGCGCGATTTACATCGAATGCATCTCTGAAGGGTGATAAAATGTGAGTTTTAAACCCTATGCAACCTATGTTCTGTCTGAGACGTGGGCGGCATTTCACCGAATGCTAATTTTTGATCATAGAGTCTCCAAACGCGGTGGGTGTTTTGAAAATCACGGTGCTGCTGCATATTGAAATTGATAAAAAAATTGAGATTACCGTAAATGAAGTCTTTCGGCATATCACACTTACTGTAGAATGGATGTTTATTTAATTTCAATATATTGCCCAGATGATAATTTGCGACTACCTCGTGAGTACTTCCATTTTCTTTGAATGTTCTGTATTTTCAGGTGGGTTTTATGATATTTCTCAAATCGATCTACTTAGTGCAAACACTTATCTCTCGTGGTCCAGTAAACAGTTCATTTAATTAGTTGAGGAGTTTCGATATATTGTCTAAATGGTAGATTACGGTTATTTCGTAGTGGTATCTATATTGATATTCAAAAGCTAGGTACTTTACTACCATTTACTCGTTCTTTCCGGACGTTTCCTAAAATATTCCCATTACAGCGGGATTAGCTTCATGTCGATGACACTTGACCAGATTCTAAATCTGACGAACTCACTTTGGCTATTGGTCCAGCTATCTGCAATTATGAAGCTACTTCTTGGTTATTGACTTTAGATCTCCCACAATCTAAGAAGAATCTCATAAATACCGAATTACCTAAAGAATTTTAATGAACTAATGAAATTAGCAAACTTATTTTCAGTTCACCGATCTCCGGTTGTCGAACCAAAAAGGAAACAGCGTGTCGCGTAACAAGAGCGTCAAGGCCGTCGAGTAATCATTTCTGCGTGACTCGTTCTCTTCCAGAGCATTGCTCTCGAATCTATCCTGACGAAGTGTATCGTTTATCGTTTATCATGTATAGTAGCCTCTTTTTTATCTGTGCTCCTGTTTCCCTGGCGACCAACACGGCAGTTGTCGGTCGTTGTTAACCCCGACGCAACAAGGACCATAGAGAGATACGCGTGCACTTCGCGACTAGTTTCTGTCTTCCTTCCTAGAAGAATGTGCGTTTGTCCGAGAAGAGGCTGAGTATCTTCTGACGAGCCGAAGAAGACGAGACGGTGACAAGAAAATCCACCATACTTTATTTTAATTGGAGCGGAGCTGAACCGCGGTTCTTACTCCCCTTACACTTTTTCTCGCGCGCGCGAATCGCTCTTGGCGTTCGTGGAAGATTCGAGGGTGCCACTGCGTGCTTCCCGTCATTCGGTGAGAAATTAATTGGATAATTTAAAGAAAGGGCATCCTGTAATTCCGAACGCATGTACAGCCGCTGCAATTTCGTTCTTGCCGTGCAATTCGCATTCGCCTTACGGGCTAAATTATACGTATTGATCCCTTAACTAGTTTAATTTTACACAACGAAAAGAAAAAAGTTCTCTAGAGAGTGAAATCCAGAAATAACTATTTAAATACACTTCATTGTGCTACCAAAGACATTGAGAAATGGGTGCTCATTCCAATGACAAAATAATCAATGATTGCATCCATCCTTGGAAAGATTCATGAAGATAGAAGTAGCAACAGCGGGAAAAGTAATTATGCCAACTAACGAGTTAAAAATCATTTGTGTAATATTCACTTACTACGCGGAGATGATAAATAAAGGAAAATAGAAATACCCCGTCCAGTCTGAATGCGTGAGGCAGCTGTAATAACGCGAGTTCCGAGCAAAAAGCAGCTTGGTACGGGTAGTATGGAATAAGCAGTCGTAATTATAATCGCGCAAAAGGCAAGGGCAGCGTTCGTTAGGGGGATTTTTTTCCCCGAAGATGAAGAGTGACGCTGAACACGAAGGCAGGCCTGGACCTATTCATCTGGAGTTTCTTCGGTTCTACTGCATTACACGCACTTCCGAGAGTCCAAGACTCATAAAGAGGCCTGTAATGCGTATCGTACTCGTCATGTGGCCAGAGGGTGCACCAAGACACAGGTGGCTATTAAAGTGATTACAGTAGGAACGCGAGTGCACATGACTCCAATGGTGTGGGTTTCGTTTAGGTGCTGGAGAAGCAGTTATTTTGCCATTCTACTAGGTGGAACTGAGGGTTGCATTTGTATTTGCAATCTACCGTATCTGGAGGTGAACTCTATTAAACTCCTCCATTGATGGTTTCGTAATGTTTGATGTACCTATCGAAACATTACATATTTTCTAATACTCAGTCATTAATTTAATAGTATCTGATGTAAATATTTGAATAAACGTCATTTTCAAATGTAGATCGAATTAATCCGATTTGAAACTTAGAACTTGAACTTCTCTGCCCAAAAGTGAATTGCCACTGATGGTAGTGGTAGAACTCAATCCTTATGGATTCAAGATATTTTCGGAGCTTTTTATCCCGCTACATGGTTTAATTATGCGATGTCGTTTAAAAATGCCAAAAATATGAATTCTAAACGTGTACAATTGGATCCTGGTCATGACTCAAAGAGTTAATTTACCAATTTCCTTTTTATCGTAGAAGAAATAACTGGAATTGCCAGAACTAATGGAAAACGGTTCATCGGGTTCAAATTTTGTTGAAACTAGTTACTCCAGTGTTTTTTGGGTAGCTGACAATGAATCGAAGTTACATTTAAAAGTTGGCAATGTCGGGCGCAATATCTCAGACTCAATTTTAAATATTAAGCGGATTCGAACGAAACATTTTGCCTGGAAATTCCGTCAAGTGACTAGTTTCAAAACATATGATCAAGAAGAACCGTTTTCCATTAGTTCTGACAACTCTAGCTATTTCTTCTACGACAAAAAGGTGGTTAGTAAATTAACTCTTTGAGTCATGACCTGGGTCATACTCGACCCTGGAGAAAGTTCAAATTGCACTTTCTATATTTTATATTTTGGATATTTTTAAACGGCATTTTTTAAAGCAAGCATTTCCTAGAAAAAAGTACATTGATGATATTTGGGCAATGGATAGATGTTTATAGAATTTATAAGGTAATGCTAAGTAGCTGGTCAGACAGCCAACAGGTTAGAATATAATAACAAAATAAATAGATGTAAAAAGAATTTGCTCGCAGCAACTGAAACTTTGGTTGCAGACAGTAAGTAGTTTAGTTGTTATTCATTCAATCCAGTGAACAGTTTTTCGTATTTAAACTCGTTCATTGATTGATGGACGAAATGGCAGATTAGTTTTGGTTGCTCTAAAACTGGTTTGTTATTTAATTATTCATCACATGATCCAGGAATTATTCCGAAATTTCGAACTACAGTAACCAAAACTTCTCTGTCATTTCGACCATCATTCAATAAACGATTTTAAATACCACAAATGGTTAACTGGATTGAGTGAATAATAATTAAATTGCTTACTGTCTGCAATAAAAGTTTCGGTTACTGCAAGCAAATCTTGTGATAAATAATTAAATAACATACTGCGCCCGATCAGTTCGCATAATCAATTGATTGTTTTTGCCTACCAAACTAAATCCAACAACACTGTTTTACTTAGGAAATAAAATATTTTTCTAACCGTATATCACAGGTTTCTTATATGAGACTTCCCAGATAGAAAATAAATAATCGATGTGTAGATTGAAAAATTAATCATTTTCTTTCCTTAGTTGATACAAATCTTTTTTTATGTAGTCGCAAATAACAAAGTAATTGTGTGTTGGTTTAAGATGTAAACCATATTTAACGGAGAAATGTCTGAATCAGAGTAAAAAAAGTTGTGTATTTTATTTTACTATAGAAGAAAACAAAATTTGTTTGTGTGGTTATCAGGAAAGGTAAAAGTTACGGCAATTAAAGATCGAATAAAAATATAAAAGGAAATGTCGAGTCATATACACTCGGTAATTAATATTTATCGGCTAAAACACGTAATTGCACCGTGTTAAATTGCTCCATCGCCAAAGATGAGGAAGTCAGGTGCAAAGTCCGCTGCATTCTGACGCTGCAACCGGGGACTAGCATTTCGCGCCTCGGGGTAGTTATCAGTAGAGATAACCTTGGGTGCCAACTACCATGCAATATTTCCCGGTACATTCGATATCGGCGACGCATCTTGTGCGTATGCCATGTACTAAGATTAAGGTTAGATCTGATCGTAAATGCCCCTTCGGTATCTACTATTCTTCTCTGGCTAAATCTCTGCGAGGCTTCAAAATCATACATAACTATCTATCCTTATAACTCTCCCTTATAATTTATTCTTAAATTATGATGCATCGAAATAATAATAATCATGTCGATAACTTTAAATTATAAATTTCAGGAAAATGTTCTGCTCGTCGTGATATTCTATAATATAACACTATTATTTTTGATTCTACCTCATGTATGAAGACTTATTATGTGTGTTTCACTTAAATACGGCGGCACATTATTATTTATTTATATATTTTTGTTTTTGTTTGGTTGGCATTCCTTCTCTTCGTAAATCGTTTAAATGGTTATGTTACGTAACTATTATTAATGTTACTGCAGTTTTGTTTGTTTTTCTATAATTTGATGCATTTTTTCATTAGGGTTTTTACTTACTGTATATCCACCGACAACCAAGCTATGCTTAAATTTGAATTAATAAGCTTCTTTCACTTTTAATTGTTTTTAATCACTTTCCTTTTACCGATTTCATCACAGTTTAACAAGAAGACCCTAGAGAGAAGGGATATTTTACCGATTGAAATAAAACATACGCTTCAATTTTGAAGCAGTAGCTAATTGCATTTATTACTATCTCGTTGACAGTATCACTCTGAAATATAATTCAAGCAGAAAGTGCATTCGAAATATAACCGCGCGTAATTAGCGTTTATTGCATTTGCGTGTACCTCACGATTCTCTTTTATCCAAATTAAATACATATTTCCCGTTTGCGACTTTTGCTTATTGCTACTATTTATTTCTCTTTAATAAAAGTTCATTAAAATTTCGTTTTCTCCAAACTCACCTCCATTAGTGAAATCAAAGAAAATTCCGTTCCCACATTTAAGCAATCAGCAATTAAGGTTCACCGGAATTCACGAGGGAAAATATCATCTTCAAATTTTACTTTCCACGTCCTCTTCTGCGTAATTAACCAATTACGGATTTTACGGCAAAGTGCGTAGTTATAATGATCTGTCTCGTTTTGTAGTCGCAGTTAAAAATTTGCAATATCGTAGAAATACTGAAACAATTTTCAACTTTAACGAAGCAAGTTTCGCTTCGGTGCGAAACTTCAAAGACAAAGTTGTCTCACCAGGATTTTGCAAAATTCACAATTTGCGACATTTATGGTGTCGAGTACCTCATTTAATTATTACTGGCATATTCAGGCCTTGGTTGCCCAACGGCGGTAATGAGATAATTTGATTACTACCAACGCTCTATGACCACCTTTACATTCTGTTTATGTAACGGATATGCGAGGACATTTTCACTTGCTGCACCTCGCTAAGTTCATTTCATCATTTTGGAAGGAAAATTTGTTAAGCATGATCTACAATAACAAGGTGTTAAATTTCATGTAAAAATACATTGTATACTTGGACATTCAATCGTAATTATTATGGACTACGATGATTGTTGCAGAATGTCTAAGATAATTCTATTATTTTGTTTGTATTATCGTGACTACTAAAAACTGTTTTAGTGAAGGCCATAATTGCAACGAGAAATTCATTTACTTAGTTCAAATTATAATTAATTATAAAAGCCTTTCAATTTAACACGAAAAGTTAATTTAGAAGGATGATCCTGAACTGCCGTTTAAGCAGTTTTGCAAGTCTATGAAGATTTCTCTTAGTCTCACGTTCCACTTTTCAATTTATTATAAAAGATACACGCCTATACTGAAAAAAGGAATTATAACTATGAAATAAGTAAATTCCGTAAGAAATGCAGGTACACATTTACAATGTTTTTGTTCAATTTCTTAGTGGTTTTCGATAAATAGTGGGATTCATGTAGTTCTTTTTAGTAACTATTATTTGGCTAACTGATTTTCAGATAGTTGAATTAACGATTTCAATTTCTGCTTTCCTTGTATCTAATATATAATTTTTTTTAATTCTTTTTCTGTTGTAAAAGGGTACAAAGAACATTTGAAGAGTTATCGAAATTAATTGTAAGTCATTTGCACGGAAAATGGGGAAGTCATGATAAACAGAACGATTTCATATTTTACATTATCGTGATTATTCGTCCGAATAAATCGAACGAGATCCCAATACGATACCGCTGAAAGTACGTTTTTACTATAAGCTGTTAATTGCTGCTTTCGTTTTACACATTTTGTTTTTTATGCTTGAGACAGCGCCATCTTCATTACTGACGTTTTGTAATAAGTTACGATCTGGAGAGATGCTCTTCAAAAAAATCTGAAATTAGTCGATGAATCTCCACCGGAAAGAGAGAGACGGAAGAGAGCTTGAATTTCCAGTTCCTGATAGGGAATTTGACGGCTCCAGTAATCGACGATTTTCTTTCATTTGACTCGGTTTCATTCATGGACGTTTATAATGACTTGCCGGCAAATATTTTGTTTATTTTATTTTTGAAATAAAATTATAAGTTTAAGGTTATCAATACCACACTGATAAATCTTTTAAATTGATGCAAGCAGAATTAAAAAAATATTATTTTAAGCCATGTTGTACGAATCTTTTTTACGATTTTTTTTTTATTTCATTGCAAATATGAACACATATATTTACTTTGATATTTTTTAAAGTATTTATTCTTGTCGAAGTTGTCACTTCTTTTGGGCCTTCTTCGAGATTTTTACTGTAATTACTTAGACTAGGTAAGGCAACTCAGTGCAAATTCGAATACACAATTTTAGTACCTACTTTAATTACTGGTTTTAGATAACTAGAAGTTCATATCTCGTATTTCGAAGAGCGATGCAACATACAAGTCGACAAGAATATATATTATTTCAAATAGAAAATTAATAATGTGTATATCTAAATTTAGAAATGAACATCAAGGAGTAAAAATGTTGATATAAAAAAAAATATTTTATTATTCAAATCACTTAAAAGTATTTTTTTTGCTCGTAATTATTAAACAATAAATAAATAAATGATGTACATCTTTCCACGAGCAAATAACGATGTTTTTGGGACACATACTGTTATTTCCACTTTAATGGTTTTAATTTTTTTCGAAAATCTTAAAATAATCCAACATTTCCATCTTTACCATTATAAAAAAAATTCGAATTTTTATAGCAAGATTTGTTTATTTCTGATCGAGAAGACGAGTTTCTGTCATCATTATATTAATATTTTTTATGTTCGTTTTATATTTATAAATAAGTATAACATGTTCACCTTATGACGTAACCGCAAACGTAGGTGTTTTTTTGCCATATTAATTTAATTTTTTAATTCTCCAATGTGGAGGTCTTACAAATTTGCAGAAAAAATTCTTCTAATCACGCAAGATAAATTTGTATATGGTAAAAATAATAAAAGTAAAAAAAATAGTAGATTTATCATAAATTGAAATATAAAACAAGCATTATTATTGATTACGATACTTCATTAAAAGCGAAAAAAGAACATACTCTTTTATGATGTAATTTATAGTAAAGAAAATTATTTATTAGAAAACTTCATATCATTCCATGCAATGAAATGAAATTTCTACAATATATTTATTTATATACCTACTTAGAAATTTAATTTCTCATATTAGGGATTGAACAAATATTTATTTTTATAATAACACGCACTTAAGTTTTATTATATTTATAATATTCATTTGCATCTATTGTAAATTATTTCTTTGAGTATACAAACTGCTTTCAGTGTGGGTAAATTTTTATTTAAATTGGTACGTTTAGATTCACTCCGGAGTATGCATTCACTTATATAAAATACGTGTTCAGACTTATCTACCATCTATTTATTTTTAGGAAGATTTAAATAAGACATTTAAATTCGCCTTAACATTGATCTGAGCTTATAGAAATTGATTCAAATTAAATTTCAACGTAGAACTGAATTGTATTTTCTACAGACGTTTCGTCGACTTGTAATCCAGGGCATGAAGAAGATTGACTGAAATTATATTGCTTAAAATATTTTGAAGTGACATGTATTACAAATTTAATCGTTTTTGCTGGTTTCTATTTAAGGAACGACAAACGAAGTTAATTTTATTCGATTTACTAAAAAATTAATTTAGTGTTGGTGAAACTGGAGAACAAATCTTAAAGTAACAGCGAACTTTTCTACCATTGTTTAAGTTAATGTTTTATTTATTATCTATTATACATTGCCCAATAACTTGGAACCTAACTTCATCTGGTCAACATTATTATAAAATTATTCACTTCACTCAATATTTCCTACAAGTTTCAAACTAAGTAAAAAAAGGCAATAATTTGTTTTTTTTTTCACTTCGCTTAAGATTATAAACATTACACAAAATTTAAACGTTAAAGTACTTGATACTGTATAACGCGATAAGACTGCACTAACTAATTTTTCAACTACTGAGTTATTCAATAATTCCTAATTTATTGGTTTTCAAGTGTACATTAGCAATTATGTAGTAATGGTCTGAAATTTACTAAAAGCATTGAGAATGTGTTATTGAAATGAAATTTATAAATACGCGAAAAAAACAAATAGTTGGTTTTACTATAATTAAACAGCAGCCTTGTCTATCTAATTTGACGAAGCCACTATTTAGATAGAGAATCAACTAAAAATGATCAATGTCTTATTTTACTATCTAGTTAGTCGTTCCAACTATTTTATTTTTGTATACATGTAACAGAATTGTTGTTATCTGTGCGTGTAACTATACATACTTAGAGGCAAATATAACCACTGAACTCTAATCAAAATTAACATACATCATTTTCGTAATAACGTGAATGGAATTGATTCAACTGCATAAGTATTTATTCTTACTATTTTTTGGTCAACTATATAAATGGAGTTGAATTTGTTCGATTGTTTTTATATACTTTGATGACTTACAATAATCATCGACGATGGTGAATAATGATGATGGATGATAATCACCCATAATCGACCAATATTTATTACCCTTGATTTCAGAAGCTCAGGAATGATTGTTCAATACATGCAATCATTAGTATTCTGTAATTACTGATATATAACTCAATTTAAAAACTTAGGTTCTTATGAAAAAATTAAACAATATACCTTTTTAAATTCACTATTTCATTCCGTACTCTGAAAATTTGTCTAGTGAAGCGGATTAATTTATTTTTTTGTAATTTGAAAATATGATGGAAATTATACTGATTTTTAAAGTATAAAGAACAACAGAATAAAAGTATAGTAAAAAAAATAAAAAAATATTCTCTCTAAAAAAAATATAAAATTGTTCTTAAAAATATTTATTTAGAATTCTGCACAAGTCTACTAATGGTTTTACTGAAATTTCAAAGAAAGTTTTCCAGAGTCTTCTACGTAATTCAACCTAAGTGCATTGTACAGATAATTGGGATGCCCACAGAATGTGGTGAAAATCATTATCAATACTTTCGACGATTGTTAGCCGGACTTTCACCGATTCGAAATTAAAAAATACAATATTAATTATAAAGAAAACATAAAAACTGTAAAACAACTATAAAAAACCTATCAAAGAATCAAGATAAATCAACAATATAAAATGTTTTCTATTGAATCACTCATTGTAACTTTCATAATAAAAGCATACCAATATTTAAGATAGTTAGACCCCGGGATATCGTATGTTGTGAAAAAATATTTAATAAAGATTCCACGAATTTAATTTTCATTATTAACGGTACTATTTAAGAGAGGGAGCATTATTGTTCTTGTAAAAAAAAATTGCAAGAAGCAAAAAGAATTTGTTATGCACATTGTGTTAAATACTGAAATTATATTCGCATCGCCTATTAAGAATTTTTTTTTTAATTAATGGATCTTAACGAATGACGGCTTATTTTCTCTAGAAACAAATCCTCTACAATGTTAGCGTATCATTTTTTTTTGAAATTTCTGAAGCTAATATATATCTGCATTTATTTAAAAATAAAATCAGTTACATTTTACAATTTTCAAATAAATTTAGTGATCAGGCACAAAAATTGAAAAAATCAGATGATACAGTTGCGGACAATCTTTTTCTCGAAAAATACACCCTCATTCGTTAAAATCCATTCATTTTTGGAAAATTCTTAACAAGCGATACGATTAAATATTTAGTCATTAACAAAATTTGTTTAACAAATTATTTTTGCAGGTTTTAATTTTTTTCAAGAACAATAAAGCTTTCTCTCTTAAACAGTACCATTAATAATAAAAATTAAACTCTTGGGAACCTTATTAAATATTTTTCCTCGACATACGATATCCCGGGGTCTAACTACCTTAAATATTGGTAAGGTTTTATTATGAAAGTTACAATGAGTGATTCAATAGAAAACATTTTATATTGTTGATTTATATTGATTCTATGATGGGTTTTGAACTACCTTAAACACAGCATACGGATGAAAAATACCACTTTGCAAAAACAGTTTATATAAATTTCTAACAAAATTCGTCAATAATTAATTCTGCTCTAATTATCTAACAAAGTAATTTTTTATTGTCTCTGGCAAAATTTGTAAGTCAAAACGAGGTGCAGATGTTTTAACCGCAACGATCTTAATGAGTCGGTGGAATAAATTCGAAAAGCATCGCAGGCAGACTAGGGACTTGGAATGATCAATGGATCAAGTAAGACACGTACTACCGCGCTTCCGGTGATTTTCATTATCCGCCAGGATTGCAGCGGAGTCATGCTCGTTCGAAACGGACGTGCAAGAAGAACAGAGGACTTTAATTAAAGCGAACCCTTAAGTACAATTCCAACGTAATTATAGATCGCTGTAAATCCCAGCGAAGGTACGGACACTGTCGGTTAAGTCACGTGTGGGTGAGCGTGTTTATGGCTGATGTACTGTTGGAATAAATGATTAAGAGCATAAACACACGTGTAAGACAAAGCAACGACTTTGTAAGTTTCACAAAATATTTCACTTTTTTTAAATTGTTTATATAAAAGTTCCTAAAGAGATTTAGGTAAGACTTAATTTCATGAATAACTCTTCTAAGTGGAACTATTTCTGATTTTCTCTACAATTTATGCTTAAAATACTTCAATGAATCTATTCGAGCCATCATAGTGTTGCATGCTAACAAGAATACTAAAAATACTCGATACAGGAAAGAGTTCCTTATTTTACAATAGTACAGTGTACAAATAGGGAGCAAAATACCTATTTTTCCTTTGTTTCTATTTTGTTCTGGTGATACAAGGGAGCAAAATAATATTTTGCGCAGAGTGGGAAATTATTTTCATTCCTCCTTCAATTCATTATCCACAACTTACAACTCCTATTCTAGCAAAAATAACTTTATATACATTTGTGCAAATTATTTGTGAAGAAAACTGATAAAATATCTATAACAGTACATTATCTGCTAAGGGCACAATTATCGATCATCGGCGATTGTGATGTTTATCGCCCGAGCGAAGTGAGGATAATAATCACACTCGTCGGAGATCGATATTTCGCTCGTGACCAATAATGTATTTTTTGATCCGATTGTCGCAGGACTCGATAATTCGCGGCCGAAGGTTGCGCCTAGGCGGAGAAATCGAGTTTTACGGCCGGAGGGTAAAAAAAATTATATATCAGGTCTCATTTCACCCACGAAATAAAAAAGAAAACCTTTCGTGCCAAGTGATGTGTTTGTTCTGTTCTGGTGAAATGATCAAACGTCAGTTTTTTAAATATGTATAAGTACTTAGCAAATAACGGAAGAGGAATCAACAACTTCAAATTGCAGTTGGCATTCAACGATAGCGACTGTCCGTTTGATGAAATCGTACTGGACATTATCGTTTGCTGCAAACGTGAGTTATGAATTTATGACATCGCAATGGGGCATCGCGATCTGTACCAGGGTAATTTCGCCACGACCTATTCAACTATGTAAGGGCCGGATCCCGATTTGATCCTCTGTAGCATAGTTGTGTAGTTGTTGTGCGTGCACGATGTTCGTGGGAACATCGGAGCATGGCTTCGAGATACATTGATCGGATCGACTGCTCCGCCACTTCGATCCCGTTCCTCCTCTCTTCGAGGAATTACGTTGTTTCCTTTCATCAGGTTCTAAGTGTTTTGCAAAATGTAAAACTAAAAAATTGGGAGTTTAATGACGATGGAGAATTATTTGCTTTTTACTTAACATGAACTTTAATTGAATTTTATACGATTGTCACAAATAGTTGCCTATGATTTACTCTTATGATATATTCTTCCTAAAATGATAATGTTATCAGTAATTATTCACTCAAATAGTTTCTAATAATAGGTACTGAAATTTCTCTGTAGTGAAGGATATCAGACAATAGTAGATTGCACAACTAGAGAGCAAAATAGGTGTTTGCCAATGAGAGCAAAATAAATATATTCGGACGCAAAATAAGTTTCTCGCATTTTCAGCGCAAAATACTATTTTGCTCCTTATATCGCTCTCGTATGATAAAATAGTGTATGCAACAAGCTAGAACAGGTGATAACAGAGGGGCATCAAACCTGCTCTCGTCGGCAAACACCTATTTTGCTCCCTAGTTGCACAATATACTATAACTTTATTTAATGAAGTATTTATATTGATTTTATTAAAATTTCGGAAATATTACATTATAATACCAGTGTGGGAAGCAGGTAATTTTTCTAATAGTATATGGTAAATTTCAAGAACGATAATAGACATCATGTAGAAACAATCTGTTAAAATAGGACACATGTATTTATCATGCGATGAGAGACTGTGGACGATATAATAAAAAAGCTTGTGATACTTTTCTTTCTAATAAATAAGAAAGAGTACCATTCCAAAATCAAATGAAGCATTGAGATTTCTAATATAATTGAATTTCCTTTGAAAGTCTTTAAATGGATTTTCGTCTCTGAATATGGAATTTACTTATAGATTATAACATAAATTAACCAAGATAAACTTTTCACGTATTCCGATATTTTTTATCGGAAAGTCAAAGGAATACTTTCTAAAATTGAAGAAAAAAATATTGAAACGTTGATGTAGTCAATTTCATGCAAGCGTCTGAAACCTCTTCGAGCAATTAAAACAATGTTGTAAGTACAGTAGTTAACTACGTAGTTAACCAGTTTCATTATCGTCTTATTAAGCTTAATGAGCATAATAAGGTAAAGAAACGTCAAATCAGATTTGACGCGGTCTTAACTCAGTTTTTGTTACCGATTATTGCGAGAGAATTATTTACATTCATTAGTTTCATTAGCTGCTAGTCACTAATTTAGATAACGTTCTAAATTGAACGGGGAAACTGCGATGTATATGCAGAATAGAAAATGGCTCAAATGGATTGTGTAAATTGGTGTAATTTTTATCTCAGATGAAAGTGTAAATTTGCGAATATCCAATAGAAACTTCAATTTATAAGAAGATGTATTACTATATTAATCCACAGAATGTTAACATCGCATTTGTCAGGCGTTGAGGAGTTTTAAGTGAGGAGCAACAAATAAAATATAAGTAACTTATAAATATGTAATTATTTCCATCGTGGTTAGAAATCATAGTAATCCCTTTCTTAGTTATGGCGGTGATTTTTAAAATACAATTTTTTTTATGAAAAAAGAGAAAAAAATGATAGCTTTTATAGAGCGAAAAGTGCGCCACTCTTCCGCATGCAAGACATATCGTTTTGATAAAAATAAGCTGTACTTTTCTAGACGTGAAATTTTACCATAAAAAAAGTTAACTCTTGTGCGAGAAGGATTCGTTTTTCACATTTCGTAAAGATCCATGGCTTGCAAGTGATGTGTACACAAACAAAAGAATTGCACTTATTTGCAATCACTAAATTTATAGCACAATAGACATACTTATCGTACTTATTGCAACGTCAAATTAGGAATTATGCAAGTTTTTTTAAAATTTTATTTTAACAGTTTCACCACTCATGTTGCGAGAAAGAACACGATTTTTTTTTGTTCACCATATAAATGCGTTTTATTAGTTCAGTAAAGAGGAAGGAGAATATGAATATAAAATGATCTTAAAAATGATACAAATAACAGGTACAAATAGAATGATCCACTTAAGTTAAAAAATTGAACAAAAAGAAAGCCAATAACCATGGTAAAACCATGTTTCTTATTTCTTCTTTCTTGCAAACAGTAGACGGAAATGTTTTTCTTTCAGTTCCTGAGTTAACCAGTGGTATAAAAATGTAAATTTATTTGTTTTGTAAAACAAAAATCATACTGGCACACACTGAATAACAATTCAAATCACTAATCCATTGTGTTTCAGCGTACTTGGTGTGACGTAAAACGAACAAATGTACATTTCATTCGACTGGTTAAGCTGTGAACTAGAAATTTCTATGAAAGCGTGTACAATTTTTAAATCATTCTGCAATTGGAAGAAAATAATCTTACATAGCCTGCAGAGTTTCAATCTTTATAAACAAAAGTCGGTATGCTTAATTGAAGTACAGTTTATAAATCAACATGGAATTAGGGTTGTCTGACAGAAGCATTTAGAGGTTGGTTGAAGGTTATATTACTACATAGATTACGACCATATTTAAATATAGATAAAATTAACAAAGTGGATTTACAAATTATTTAGCGCATAAACAGAAAATTAGAGCGTCCTCCCTGAACAGGGGTGACAAAATGTCTTATTTTCTAGAGATTGGAAGGCAATACTACCATGACCTTCGCAAAACAGGAAATGCATAATTCATTCATACTAATGTGAAAAACTCAAAAACCTGGAAAAATATATACATATAGACTCTAGTGAATGATCGAGGCGCGGAAATAATATCTTAGACTTGGAAATTAGCCACTAGTACCATAGATCGCTACACACGCAATAAACGGCGCCCATATAATATATATGCGAGTCTAAGAAGGCAGAGGCAGAAATCGTGTACGCACTTATATGCGTGTATTTGCGTGCAAGACGATTTCTCATGCGAGTTACGGCACGACACAGCGTGTATACCTACTACCGTAATTTTTTAACCGAAATACAGGTGCGTCCTTCAAACTAGGCTACAAATCAAAAGTTTTAACTGCCGCCTTGCTAGGAGTATTTTGAGCTAGAAATTTAAAAAAAAAAATGGTGAATTATTGATTCATTCCCTTCCTTCTAGGAATGTTCTTTAAAGTTTTACTGCTATTGTTAACATAAAGTGTGCAGGAATTGTAATGGCGTGCGACTGAAGGCGTTGTTGAAATTTATATTGAAACCCAATATGAATACGGCCTTCGAACAATATAGAAAAATCGGAAGATTACTACACCCTTGTACAGCGGACCCGTCACGAGATCAACCGCGAAGGTGGAGCGTACATCATTTTCAAAGTCACGGCCGGCCACCTGGCACATCCTCGGTTGGTTCATATATGTCCCTGAGAACAAGATGAGCAGGAAAATAAAAAAGGCTGTGAAAATTACTCCACTCCTTGCTTAATTGGTCCGATATATGCTGCCATCGTACTTCAAGATATTTTTTTAGTAAAATTGTCTGACAGATTTTATTATAGTTATTGGGTCAAAATAAATGAAAACGGCCACTTCAAAAATTTTCGTCTCCGATTTTGAAGTTACAGATGTTGTTTGGTAGATATATGAGTACACTTTTACCCCCTAAAATGTTTTTTGAAAATTTTATAAATTATGGAAGTAATCGGAGGTTGAATTTTTTTATAACAATTTTTTCGTTTAATTATTACTCGGAAACGAGTAAAGATAATTTAGCAATTTTTTTTTTTAATAAGAGCTTAAAGTGTGTATTTTAAATTATAATATGCGCCATAATTGTAACATTTAAATTTCCAATTTTTATTAACATTTTTTTTTAAACAATTGCAATTTAAAGTATGTTGTCAATGTCGTAAAGAAATGAGACTAGACTTATTTGATGCGCGAAACCCTCACGAGAAAATTAAAAAAAAAAAAGTTAGTAACTCCTACTAGAACAAAAGTTATTCCTGTTTTTCTGACGATGCGCAGAGAACATCGGAAGCGCGGGGCGTCCCGCTTGTGCTCGATTTTCCAAAGAATGTAGTCCTTATCAAGAACGAATAATGATAATAAATATTTATCTTTTAACACATATTTATTAGATTTATTATAGTACATTTCGATACATGTGCATAAATAGTATATTACTCACCAAGGGACGTAAAGTAAAGAATGCCTCGGCTTCGCCTCGGGTAAAAATTTACACGCAGTCTGAGGTATTCTTTTTTACTTCCCGAGGGAAGTATACGATTTTTCTTCATACACGGGAGGATATGCCGCACCTTTCCTCCCGCTTGCGGGAGGAAAGTTGCTGCTTTCCTCCCGGTATGAAGAAAATAGGATTTTACGCACCGTTATTTAACATGGGATTAGATAGGCCGGTGCGTAAAATCGAATTCTTACGCACGCGTGTCGAACCGTATTTTTTGACATACTATGCGGAAAATTTGTGCGGCGTTCTTTGTGTGTCAAATACGAGGTTGCACACGAGTGATGACCGCGGCGCACGACTGCCCGGCGAAGCCAGGTAGCAGGAGTGCGCCCCGGCAGCACGAGTGCGTAAAATCGTATTTTACGCACCAAAAACGGTGCTTAAAAATCAAATTTTACGCATACGTATGTCAAAAATATTATTTTTTGTATTTAAATTCATACAAAAGTGTTTTTTCTTTTTTAAATACGAACTATTTTTGATTCTTTATTATCAGAAAATACTTTACATATTAACTGGTCTTTCCCTGTTGGTACAAATGCATGGAATTGGCGGGTATTTGGTATTGCCTTGCAGTTTTTATATTTCGACAAATAAATTTGTTCATTACAAATATATTCATCATTAGTACAAAATTCAAATTTTATATTTTTGAAATAACCAACTGCCCATTCAAACAAACTTTTAGGAGAAGTTATTTGGTTGTGGTTATTTTTCTGCAGGCTTGCAGTTCTCGCCGAATTTTTAACACATCCACCAATCCCATCGCATGTGTATAAACTATAATATATATATATATATGATTGTCAATAACAAATTATTTGAAAGCGCGAGCGTGGGCGCTCACCGCAGCGAACGTATCCCCGCGCGCCGGCAAGCTCGCGCTTCCGCTGTTCTCTGCGCATCGTCAGAAAAACAGGAATAACTTTTGTTCTAGTATGAGTTACTAACTTTTTTTTTTTTTAATTTTCTCGTGAGGGTTTCGCGCATCAAATAAGCCTAGTCTCATTTCTTTACGACATTGACAACATACTTTAAATTGCAATTGTTTAAAAAAATTGTTAATAAAAATTGGAAATTTAAATGTTACAATTATGGCGCATATTATAATTTAAAATACACACTTTAAGCTCTTATTAAAAAAAAATTGCTAAATTATCTTTACTCGTTTCCGAGTAATAATTAAACGAAAAAATTGTTATAAAAAAATTCAACCCCCGATTACTTCCATAATTTATAAAATTTTCAAAAAACATTTTAGGGGGTAAAAGTGTACTCATTTATCTACCAAAAAACATCTGTAACTTCAAAATTGGAGACGAAAATTTTTGAAGTGGCCGTTTTCATTTATTTTGACCCTATTTATATATTTTGCACATATAAAGTTAATCTCGTTATCGTTGCTTTGGAGTTGTGTTTTGTTATAATTCGAAGAGCGTTAATAAGTCAACAATAAATTTTTCTGCGCCAATGTATTCCATAAGAAAACATCAATAATGTTTAGTTTAATTGCTATCATTTTATTTAAACTGTTAAATTAGTTATTTTAGATTTAAAATCGAAGTCATACTTTTGAGATTCATAAAATACTACTTTAACCGTTTAAAAATGGGCTCAATAATAGTGTATACTACGGGTCCTTGATTACGTATCTGTAGTCGAAATTACAAAAATCTGAATGGCGGATGATTTTACCCTCTATATTAGATCCGATAATTTGAATTTTGGAATTTCAACTTGTACTTTGGCCCATATACCCGCATAACTTTTGTTGAAATTAATTATTTTATTTTACAAAATATACTCAGGGAATACTCTGAAATGAGAGTCCGATGTTGCGCAAAATTCATTTACATTTTTATCATTTTTATGGTACTTTTTGAACTTTTAAGTATATCATTATGCGTTTAATGATCATAAGCGGTTATCGTACACGGTAAATAATGGTTGACATGTGTACAAAGTTCATATAAAATAATATTTTAGCGACCACAAAAACCATAGAGAAACACACTTCAAGTAAAAACGAGTATTTTCAGAAAAAAACGTCCACCATTTTCAATCTTTGAAAACGGATTTCATATTCGAAATTAGCGATTCCTAAAACCCCTGAGTTACGCGATTCAAGCAAAAACAAGGACTTTTGGAAAACTCATCCCTCATATTTAATCCGCGATTTTGAATTTTTGACATTTGACATCAGATTGATGACGTTGGCGACATGTTTCATTTTTGCTTTCAGTAGAATCCCCTTATACAATTTTTTATGGATATGTATTAGTAAATACAAAGAGTAAAGATAACCATACATATTGTACATCGAAAAAGGACAGTGTAAGACAACTAACCCCGGCCTTAACCCGTATTGTCCCAAAACGACAAAATTTGTAGCCGGTGCCCAAAAACTATCGGAAACCTACATTTCATAACAATATCTTAAAGATATCCATAAAATTATGGATGATGAAAATCGGCGTCTAATCTTGTCATTTTGTGACGAAACGCGGTAATATGCTTAGATCCAAACGAGAAATCAGTTGAGGCATCAAAGTAAACAGGGTTAATAAGAACTAAAGCGGAGCGGTCATTGACCAATTAATGGTACAAAAAAAATGAATTAATTGGTTAGTGGAACTATTTTCTTAGTAGCCCTAATCAAGTTTCCGGTTGCTCCAACCAATCCTTTTTTCGGAGGGACTTGATTTTACAGTTTTTACTCTCTTCTTTTTGAAGATTTAGAAACATTTCGATAATCACTGTTTAAAAAATGGTCCAGTAATAAAATAATTACATAATTCCAAATTAATAAACTTATTTTTAATTCCGACTACATAATAGTAGCTACAATAATTATACATATATATATATATATATACCCTTCTAATTATACATATATATATATATAGACCTTCTAAAAAGTCTCAAAAACATTAGTTAGTATTTAGCTATAACTCACAATAAGAACAAATAGTCAGCTGTCTAAAATATTCCATTAATTCTCGTATAATTGTTTTATATTTCTCAGAAAATTTCGCAACTAAAGAGTTTTGAAGAAAAGAATTATTATTAATTTAATCTTACATTTGATGTGTAAAATTACTACTTTATCGACTGGCTAGTTTAGAATCTCTTCAAGGGGGTTCTAAAGTGGTCCGCCGGTAAGATAGGAAGTTTCAGTAAAAAACGTCAATTAAAGATGACTGAATAATATTTTTAAAATTCAGGCTGTGTAAGGGCAATTCTAAGTACTGTAAATAATTTCCTAGAAAATAACAAAGATATTATATAACTGATATAAATGACCGAAAATTTCGGAAATAAATAAAAATCACTTATTTCTGAAAATTCTCGGTCAGTTCACATAAGTGAATTTTATTTATTTCCGAAAATTCTTGGTTAGTTCATATAATCAATGTCTGTAGTATTGTCTATGATACCGTCTAAAGTAATTAAAATTGGCCTTAGAGAGCCAGAATCTTGAAAAATCTTTTCCGTCACTTTTTATTTATGGTTTTTAATGAAAATTCCTACCTTATCTATCGTGTACTTTAGAACCCCCTTAATAGTGGAAAGGGTTTAAAACTCGAGCTGTCTAAATGAAAATTAACAGATTTCACTGAATTTTTACATAAATATTTCGCAATTTTCGATAATTATAGCCATTTTGGTGAACAATTGGATTAATCAAATATTGTAAACAATAATTCGAATTACTTCGTAGTGTTCTGAGGAAAGTAACGCACCATGTTTGAGAAAGTTTTCAAATTATTTTACAAAAAACGAAATTTTAATTTCTTACAACTAAAACACACAACGGAGATATTTTATTAAAAAATGAGGTAAAAATTGCAGATCGCCTTAAATACCGTCTTGATTATTGGAACGAAATTAAGACTAATACAAACATTTTAAAATGTATTCAAGGATACAAGATTCAATTTCAGCGTACTACTAAACATATTTTTGAATCAAAAAATAATTATTTTACTAAGAAATTTGTTATAATCAAAACGAAACAATTGATTTAATTTAACAACTTACGACCATACAAATATCTTTTTATTACGATAAATGTACGCCGTCTAAGACCACAATCACGTCAACTAATAAATAAACGTAAGTTTCAATGTCATGACACAGATTTTGATAGTACAAAAATTCAGACATGCATCTGTCTTCACCGTTAACACGTGATTCTGTGTTATATAAGATAAATAAAAGGATGAAGTGGTCAATTATTTAGAATTAAAATTACTACACAACAAATAAACATTATTAATCAATCAAAAACTCAAGAAAGATGTTGACGTCTATCGAAGGTTAAATAGATCGTTCCTCATTCATGAAGCCCAAATCAGTATTGTCAGATAATTCAAGAAAAAAGTGGTTAACATTTTTATGAAACACGTTAGTAGTCGAGAACATTCATTATTTCTTTCAGCTTAAACCTACGTCCTTCACAGTTTTTATGGGTATATATCTGATTCGGTGTAAAGACGATCTTCGACAAATTGTAGCCTGTGGCTTAGACCCTTCCACACTAAACCACACAAAAAATGCTCCTATACGAAGTACAAAATGTATGGAATTGTAAGATACTATAGTTCTTAAACAACAATGCAATTACAATTTAAAATCTTGTCTAAACATGCTTTACTTTCCCAAAAAATGCCTGTGGCATGTAATCCAAATTAATGTTTGTTGACTTAAATACTCTTTTCAATTTATAACTTATTTGAATAATATTCCATATTCTATATTATATATGACTCAATTGTATGAGAAAATAGTATTTAATAGTCTTATTTAAACGGCTCGCAAGTAACACATTCCCTTAATTAAAATGTATAGAAATCAACGTACGAAATCATATACGCGGTGTGAATTCGTAAACAGAAGTAAAAATGAAAGCGAGACAAACATTTCAATCGAAAGATACAGACAACGAGAATACGATCTATGATATTTGCCAGTTGTAAGGAATGCTAATCTCAACGATTGCGGATATACGAACTAATATGGTCGGAGTAAAAGTAAGAGTGACTGAAAACGTGACCGAATTGATCTACGGAATGTAACTAGATAATCTTTCGAACTTTTGGGCCCTCATTTGGCAACTTTGTTTTCTAGACATTTTGCAATAAAATTTGTTTCCTATAATCGCCGTTGTTCTATTTTATCATAATTGTTGATTTTATTTTGATTAGCTAAATGTTTTATCTCTTCACCTGCATCTACAATAATGTAACTGTTCGATTAAATAGACTCCGAATCGCCGTTTTCGCAAGTTTCTGTACATAATGCAAAAATATAAATAAACTGACAAATAGCAAACATCGGTTATGTACGCGTATCTGCAAATCAAATTGAATTTATTATACAAACGTAAGACACAAACCGCAATGTCCTAAATTTGACTATTTTAAATATAAGACTGGCAGTATGAGAAAATTTAAATTAGTAATATGCAGGTTTCTATATTCATTTTAGAATATTTCATATTTAAATGACTAACATTTCAAAATTAATATCTACAATAGTAATACTTGGAATAAAATATTAAGTTTTTTTTTCAAGATTTCAATTGTAAAAATGAAGCATACCATTAAATATTGTATATAATTCGATGGTTTTATTACTTTGTATTTTAGTAATTGCAGCTTCTTTGCATTTCTAATTTATCTGCAAAAGTTACATGCTTCAAATATTTTGTTACATCTATATTTGTGAATGATTATCAATTTCATTTTGGAAATCCCACATTGATAAATTATTATGACTAGTATTTTGTTTGCAATGACATGCTCAAATGGATATCTTAATAATTACAACCTATTTCATCTATCATAAAATAGGCGGCAAACCAAATTATATATAAACATTTAAATACTAAACTATATAAAAAAAAAATATAATGATTTTCATGAATTGAAAGCGTTAAAGCTTTGGTTAAACTGTTTGTCTACTATATTTGGACAGAAAATAAAATTAATATTTTTGCCAAATTTTAAGAAAGAATCTAACGACATATGGACGAAAAACTACTAAATAAAAAGAAAAATTAATAAATTCATATGGCGTTTAAACAAACAAAATTAGTGTATTTATAAATAATAAATTGAACTCCTTAACATCAACCTAAAACGATAACAATGAAAGCATTATAATTAATAGGTGCGGAGAAACAAGAAAGAGATTGTTAATTTATAGTTCTCATAATATAATCTTATAAAAGATACCAATGATTAACTATTTACAAGGCTGAGATAGTTTGATGTAACGTAATAAGTTTCATCATCAGAATAATACAGAAGTTGACGATTATTTAATCTATACTATCGAACCCACATTTTGGTCACAAATTAATTGATTTAAAAATTGTCTAAATTTCTTTTCTTTTCGTTACAATGACATGAATTTTTTAGAAATATTTTCTTATTGATCCATATAATATTCGGTACATCAAAAACATTCAACTCCATAAATATATATAAGAATTAGTAATTTTCTAAAATTACTCTATTTATGGTTTACTATAATATAATAATAAATTTATCATTTTCACATAATTATAGAAATAAAGAATTCGAAAATATTTATTCACAAAAGAATCGATCTATCAATCCTATTCGAACGTAAAGGAATCTTGTCAATCTCTTCTACAGATAACAAATCTGTGTTTAATATTCGCATTATTCTGATTTTTAGTTACGGAGAACGTTCTCAGATTTAATAGTTTGATAAATCCTATCCCTCTATTTACAATCTTAATTTTATTAAAATCAGAATTGCGAATATCAGCATATGTACATTTAATCTAGTGATGGAGATAATTTTTCGTAACCGATACGTACATGGCATATTTTATTCATACGTTCTATATACACAAAGTACAGTTTATAGGACAAAAGTACAGAATAATGTTTTATATTTTATGAAAAGTGTTAAAAATTGACACAATTAGCTACATCAGTTACAGACAAAAGTAACTGTGAACCCATTATGCTCGAAAGACACATTTTTTTGTTGATTTTCGAGATTGATTATCAATTAGAAAATTAATTAACATTGAATTGAATGTGGCCTAATTTATCACTTTTTAGTATGCTTACTCAATTAACGTAAATTAATTTCAATGTCTTCTGCAACCAAATTGAAAACTGATAGTTAGTTTTTTGTTAATTTCTTCACATCGGTAATATAATGGAAACGATTCGGCGTTTCAACCAAAAGTACAAAATTATCCAAGAACGTATGAGGATTTCGATTTTCTGTGTAAAATTACTTCAATTCATAAAAAATGTAGCTATGATCAACATACAATCCAAGGAACTAATGACTAGAGCTTTTAATGAATAGGAATTTTGTAACAAACGATACGTGTAGGTTTTGAAAGTCATTATTCACCATTACAACATTCTATTGGTATAATTCAAAACGTCGGAACAAACATAACCAACAAAAAATGAAAAAAATTATCTTTGCTCGTCGAAAATAAATATATTTCCGTAAATAAATTTAAAATCGTACTTTTATGGCAACAATGATATTTTTGAAGGTAATGGTAAATTTCAAAGGAAACTAAATTTCTAGAGAATTTTAGACAATTTTACGTACTATAATATTTTCGGTGTATTTAACATAAAAGTAGACATTTTCGTATTAGAATACGCTTAAATGCAATTTAGACTGCACCAATTGAATGAGCATACTCGAAAATGGTAAATCTTTTTCCTCTTAAATATGAAGCTCGAAAGTCAACAAAAATATACGTATCTCTGCGGATGTTCAATTATATGAAATTTTGGTGACAGCTTACTGAGCCCGGGTAATAAGGATCAAGGAAATCTATCTCGTGCACAACCCGGAAACCCAATAATTATGATTAAATCTGGATTAATACGTCAACAAGTTAACTAAAATTTAACAAATTCTGAATCAAAATTGGTCACATTCAAAGTTTCTGCAGGAAAGAATATTTTTACGTCTAATAAAAATACATTTGTACGTCGATACCAGCTAGTCATTACATTCATCTAATTCGACGACATAAATTGTAACCAGATGATGATCAACATATATATTAAGAAAAAACTGAAGAGGTAGAATCTTGTGGAAGGTGATTTGGTTAAAATAGTTACTTATATACATTGGAATACGAACTTATAAATTTATGATTAAATGAAGATATATCTTTTGATATAGGTTTTATCAAGTTTGTTTCTCAATAGTCTCCAATTTGTATCTAATACAGACCGACCTTTTGCAATGATCAGATTTTTGTAATTTCATCAACTATATTTGAATTTGAATGGAAAATTATAATAATAAAACTTGCTTAGAGCATGTCATTAGAAATAATATCTCATATTTTAGCTGATCACAGCAGTGGGTATAAACTTACTTACCAACATCGTAGTAAATTCTAACTATTCGTAAATTCGCATTAGTCCTGCAGTCCCTTTTAGCGAATACTTCTCCTACTGAGAAATGCCATATATATTTTAAAAAAAATTAATAATTTCCATGCCGAGGTTGTTCAACTCAAATGGATTCACTGGCTTTCCGTAACTATCTACGTAACATTTATGCACGGAGTGAGCAACAAGAGGTTCCGATGTTTCTCAGACTTGGCCGGATGGCGTGTAATTAAGTTTATTATCCCGTCCGACCACTCGCCAGAAAACGATTTTCCAACGTTTTCGAAAAAGCCCTAGGAATATTGTTTCGCCGACTCATCGTCGATTATCCTCGAGAAAAACGGTATGAAATTGACCGTATAAAATTCTAGTTTTACGAGTGTACGAAACGAAAAATCACTGCGTTTAAGATGATAATTATTATGTAAATACAGGAACGGCCATTTTAGGAATTATTATTCTTTTATTATTTTGTTTTTCAAGCTTTTAGTATTTTGTGTAATACGTATGTAACAAAATTCCTGTTTATAATACCCTTCTATCTTGTTTTTACTTTTATATACATTTAGATGTTTTTCTAAACTGACGAAGTTCGTGAATAAGGGGTACCAATTAATATTCCGACTGTCTTAAAAAGGAATGGCTTCCTGTGTAATCAAATAATATTTAATAGATCAGAGGTACTAAATGCTTTATTCAACATTTGTTTTTAATAGAATAAACTAATTTGAAAAAGTAGCAAATGTCTGTAGTTAATCCAACGCATATTTTAAATTAGTCCCGTCATTGTAATGAGAAATTGCAAAATATGTTAACTTTGACAACGTAGCTGTTTGCTCCATAATTCAACTAAGCATAATAAGTTAAAGTATTTCATATACCCAATTTTTATTTATTATATAAAATACATTTTCTCGATACTAATGCATGAAATATTTACTATTCCAGGTTTTAAAAAATAAAAGATCTTAATTGATTCACATTTGTAGTTTTGAATATATGTTTAATAAATTTAAGAACAATCCTGGAATCTATCAGAATTCTTAGACGACATCTTTATATTATTTTGATAGTATACACGATTTCTCCATGGGAAAATTACATCATTGCGAAATATAGATAGATACATTCGAACAATTTCAGTCACCTCCGTTAGATTTTAACTTACATATGTGCAATAAATCGAACACTAAATATTTGATATAACTTGCTGTATATATCAAGAGACGCCGACGCATCCCCTTAATCAATTTAATCGCGATTTTATCAGCTAGAATGTCTTTAGCACGTATGTGCAATAAAGAGTGCCATTAATACAATTATAGCTGACTTAAAATCTAAGATTCAATAAGTCATCGCTTCGCGCGAAAAGCTGGTTTTACGATCCCACAGTTCTGTGCTCTGCATTTAACCGGAGGAATTATATTGCTTTCCTTTACTCCTAAACGAATGAAATGCAGATTTTGAAAAATCGGTGCATTCGTATACCCACCTGCGAAAGGTGCACAATTTATCACTTTCGCATCGTCGAACCGGTTTACACCAAAGGGTAAATACTGCAGTGCAATGTATTTACGCAACAATCGCGTAATTGCGACGAATGCGCAAAATTTTTGTTTAACTTCAATCTCAACGAGCATCGGGTGGTCTCGAACGGGTTTCGTGCGTAATGTGATAACATATCGAGTGACTCGCAAAGAAAATCCCTGTTATCGGGGTGACGATTCCTTGACCTGTGACTGTTCCATGGAATAAGTCGCTAATTGGACTATTATTACCCCACAACAACAAGCAATTATATTGGACACTTAACAACTGATTAATTCTGAGGATTATACTCCACATTTTTACATGGTCCCTTATTTTGACTTGTATTTTAAATTACGACTGAACTACCTCAGATTCCTAAAGACCGTGAGAAGAACCCAAATCTCCTTAATAGTTACAACATATATGAGAAAAGATAACTGATTGGTCAAATAACGTTCATATTTGTTTAAACTCGTGGTACATTGATTGGACCAACTAATAATGGTTATATATACGCCATGAGAATTGTTCTAGTAGTATGTAAACGTCTCTTCCCTAAGTGCGTTTCGATGTGGACGCTATTAATGGACTGAATCAATCGTTTAGTGCTTGAAACCCAAAATAAACTGGTTAGATGTACTGTCATACAATTGTATTCACCAAACCAAAAATTTGCCGTAACGAATTAACCAGAAGCCTAAAACAATTTATTTTCTATTGTTGATATTATTTGCTCCAACCAAATGCTGGTACACGTGGGCAAATAAATTATAGTAAGTGATTGGTCAAATAAGTCGTTGAGTACTTTGAATCGCAGATGAAGTGGCTGAATCAAGTAACACATAGATATTATACACCAAGGGAATACTTCCAGTAGACAATAAATCAGGTACGCAGTACAATTCCCTTCCTGACATTAAGATTATTTGCACTAGACAAGTATTGTTCGATGGGGATCAATAAATCATTGGCCCACCGAATCACTCGATTAGTACTTTAAACTGTAAACTAATTGAACCAAGTATCAGATAGTTGTATATATCAACAGAATATGTATTAACCCGTATTGTGCTTTGTCCCATGTGTGCAAACGAAGTAATTAGCTGGTCGCAACAGTCGCGTAGTAGTTTGAATTCCAGGTAAAATGATTGAACCGTACAACAAATAGTGCACATCACGGAAATTATTGCGGTAGTCCATTAATCAGGTGGAAACCTATTTCTTGATCGGAGTTCTGAATAGTTCCTCAGATAAGGTCCTTTATTTCATGTAGGATAGCTGGCTAATGAAGTATGTTGCCCATTTTATTACCTTAGTTCAAATCCCTTAACCCGACGAAGTAGTTTTTAGGACGACTTTCAACCCGAACACTCGAGAAAAATTAATGTACATAAATACTTCGTGCAACGGGTGGTGTAGCCAGTGAAGGAATTAAAAGATTGATATGATGATCTATTAAGGAATCTTCATTTAGATAATATATTATATATCGAACTTTTTTAGAGCCCGAATTATTAACTTTCAGCAATGGCCACAGCGTTATGTTTTGTAACAAAACAGAAGAAATGACTCGTTATTTAATGTTTCGCAGCACCTGATTTAAAAGGTTCTCTGGTAATTAAAATACACGTATTACCGAGATATCAGCATTCACCACTCGGTGGAATACAATTCTTACATAATGTGAAAAACGTTTCATGGTAAGATATCTGTAGAATGTCTTAATCTCAAAAACTGCAAATTAGAGTAAATTTGTTATCCAATTCCAAACGTGAACGAGTCTCATTCCAGCGGTGCGATTTCGAGGTACTTTAAAGCGCAACGAGTGTGAATTATTTTACCTGTTGAAAGGATCGGCCGAGTTGGTATATTTCGAGACGTGGAGAGGTCGTAGGTGCTGCTTGTCACCTAATGATTAATCGAAAGTTCCAGAGTTGCTTTCATGCGTCGGGAGTTACATGTCCTCGCTTTCGCGACGTCTGTTGTACAAGTGTTGCTAAAACTCCTCAACATTGTCATTAGCGTGAAAGTCGAAACTTCCGTCAGCGCTTCCTTTTTTTGGGTGAATACTGATTGGCTGAAGTTGACGGCTCGTATTTTGTTATCAGCGGAAGCAGCCATTGTCTGAGAAACTTCTGATGCATTAGCGACCATTGCATGTGCTTCTTTTCGGTTCAGTTCATTATTGAAAGAACATGTTTTGCAAAGTCGTCTAGAGAAAGTGTAGGTATGTAGTAGATACGATAACTCCTAATGATTACACGAGTGCAACCTATATTCATCACACGACGGAGAAAAAAAATGAGAAAAATGTTGAAGCTTTCGGGAACCGACCCTGAAAAGTCGATTAACTCGAATTAAGAACCGATTCCAGAATCCTATTATCATGAAGACTGTGGGGTTCCATTTAAGTAGAGGAACTGTTAAAGAAGCAATGACGAGGAATGCGGCATAGGTGAAAAACGAAGCGGAAGAAGACCAGTTCGAATCTACTGCAATTTTGGTTCGGCCTTCGGAGGTGGGATGACTCTTAACCTTAAATCTTAGGCGTATCAAAAGGTAATTACTGGTTTGCGGCATCGGGGTTCGAGACCTTGGCCTTTAAGGGGCAACGCATGATTTTCTAGCGAAAATACAGCAACATACGTGCGCATCTCCCAAACACGCCCACTGTTGTTTATTATGAGGCGTACCAAGTCCGTAAGGCACGCGAATTCGTATTCTCTTTTTATATTGCCTCGAATTTTCCAGTCGTATTAGGAAATGGAGCTTTATAAAAGATTCATATATAACAAATTATTCAATGAATTTATTTATATTTTGAATTTCTCAATAAGTCCCGTTTTAAGATAGTAACGAACGTATAGCAGTTGGTGTAGTTAAACCAGTGCTGCAACGGTTTGGTAAATAACAAATAGCAAAAATTATTGGTATTTGATTTGCAGGCATGACGTTTGACCGATAGCACCGATAACCCATACAATACCACGCCCGTTATGATACTTGAGCTGGACATTTTTCACAGAGGATTCAATCCCACGTAAATCAAAAACCGACATTCATTGTTTCCCTCCTACGATATCCAAACAAACGCATATCGAAAACGTAACGAGTTGGTCGATTGATTCTCGATTCCGTCGACATCATCGAAGAAATCTTGCGATCCATCTCAAGATCCCGAATGGGAAACTCGGCATATATGCCCCCGGGCGTAAACACTGTTTACATCAATCCCATTTACGCACAATCAGGCGTCCAAACGATAGCGGCACAAGATTTTTTCCTGACTTTGCAGTTCCACCAATGTGCCAAACGCATAAATTCGATTGAGAAATAGAGAAAGGTCGTTTGGCGTAGAGTTTGGATTAGGTGCCTATCGCCTCAAATTGACGCTTATCATCGTAGTACCGAATAAGTCGAGTCTTATTCCCATTCGATCATTGTTACGATCGAAGTCCGCATTGTTAATTGCTTCTCACACGTATGAGATTCTCGGCTTTTCATCGGTCTGACAGACATTTCGTAATTCGGCGCACCTCGATCATTAATCTTTAAATTGCGTGAGTAATTAGCTACTTCTATAAACGACTTACGGTCCCGATTGTAACCGAACCGGCAATCGTAATTCCTTAAATTATTAGCATAATATCAATCAAAAAGCAACCGATCGTACGAGTTCGTCCTTTCAGGATAGAAATATGGAAAACTTGTTCTAAATGTGAAAAATGCTGCCTCCATCGTTAGAGTCGTTATTTTGCATAATACACAATAAACTTAGAAAGATGTAAACGAGGACTAGAGGTTGCAAAATTTTTGCGCCGAATTTATCACGTCCATTTTATATACAAATAAGGCTATCTTTTATGTTAAAGCAGGTTACAAAAATTTCCTAATTTGTCCGTAAAAGTAAAATTAAACCCTGCCAGAAAATAAAACTATCATTGGGTTTTCAACGACTAAGGTTATTTCACAAAAAATAATGTTTAATCAATGCATGCATGTAGAAAACGTTAAGACATTCACTGCAGATTGAATGTTCTGCGTAATTGAACCTTTAGTTTTAAAAACTACCCAGATGCAACTGATTTTCAAAATGTCGACGTTGAATTTGATTCAAAGCTAAAATTGTCCCGATTTATGATTCATTTGACGACAATAATATCCATTGATAGCAGTCATTCTTAAACACATACAGCAATTTTATTTAGAATCCTGATTACGTTGTAAAAATTGCATAAATTTAAAAAAGTGAATGAAATATGGCGGACAAAAAATTATATTTGAGATTCCTAAGCCTAAGTTTACGTAAGTTGGGAGTAATTTTTGTGTGAATTGTTAAACATTTTTTAAAAGTAATGAGTCATAATTAAGCTACCAGGACAGCATTAAAAAATGTTGAACATATTTACAAACATGTAAATCATTAATACATTTTTGTTTAAAAATGAAAGGGAATCCGAATGTCGGTTATTGGAACAGGAAATTGGTAAACATGCATATAGAATTGGCAAAATGTATACTTCGACATGCATTAAGTTACTTTATAACGCGATAAGGTACAGGTTATAATAAGGCATGCCACGCATTTTTTTCGTTTTGCGGGTGGGATGCTTTACAGCCGAAAGTATGTCGACAAATACCAAGAATAAAGCGAATGCCACTTGCGGATGCGGATAAAATATCTGGTCGGGATTTCCGAAGAAAGTTCAATAAGGAAATGAGATTGTAGAATCTGACACACATTTAGTCTGAACTGGATTTAAACTATCCTGGATGTAATAAATTGTTATAATTTATTGTTTATGTGAAAACCCTGGTAGAAATTTGTCCATTTTTTTTATTTTATCCATTTCCCCTGTACACCTTTAACATTGTAAATATGAATGTTATACAAGAATTGTACAAAAAATGTTTTCATTTCTACCAGGGAATTAGTTAGAGAATCATATTTACTAATGAAGTATTAAAAACAAAAGATTAGGTAACTTTAATATTTTCATTTATGGGAAATGCATTAGTCGACTCCTCAAACAGTTTTTTGTTTACAAAATACAACGGTTAATATTTAAATAAGAAATTTTCTGAATATTTTCCTATTTTATATTATTTTTTACGAATATTGTAAAATCTAGCGATTGAAAATATTTGTTTGTGTGAAAGGTAACTTTTTTAATGCGTTACGGCAATCAATGTAATGACGTCTCTATATTTACACATGTAATCGACAAAAAAGTTCTTTCTAATAACCTCTTATTTATAAAAAGAGGACTAAAAAATAATACAGCTGGCATTCTGTCACTTATTCTTTTACATCCATTAATTCTTATAATCTGCGAATTCAGAAGAAATGTAAAGGACAATCTTTATAAAATTTATATTAAGATGGTATTACAATTTACTACTAGTGCAGTACGTACTCTTGGACAATAAGAAGAATAATAATTAAATATCATTGAAAGATAAATATACCTATAAAAAAACGAAAATATAATTCTTCAATTTTGTACAACAAATATCCGTGAAAGGTTGGACGTATTTGAAAATACTCGTGAATTGTTTACTTTCATGACATAGAAAATATTGTTATTCAGGTCTCTGATGTTTAATTTTAACGATAACATCTGTAAATTTCTTATGAAAACAGAACCATCCTCGATCACTTTACACCATCGTGTTCATCATCTACGTCATCATCGTTAATAATTCGATCATCGAGTTATTTGTCAACATATCTTCTTCCGTATAATTGCAGAACTGACGTCCCTGTCAAGAGTTCATAACCTCAGTATGGACAGAATCTTTGAGATAACCTCTTCACCGTCACTTATATTTTTTCGAAGTGTAGTTGAATCCCGTTATCACCCTTGTCTTTCTCGACGCCATCTCTCGGAAATAACATGCTTTTTATCATCCAGTAACTTCCATAAGCTTCTTTAGGTATCGGAATATTTTTTTACAATTTACGACAAGTTAGACGTTACTAAAGAATATTATATATTTAGGGTAAATGCATGGATTATTAAATTCAAATTTAGAATTCTAGATATCCCTAGTAGATACCTGCTAACGTGGGCCACGAGTGGAAAGGTCACATGGACAACGCTAGAATTGTAATGTTTTGCCCGGCAGCGTCATGTCTGCATGTATGGCCCATGCATGGCGCTCACATGGCCCATGATAGTGATTGAACACAACTTCATTCTGCACTCTTGGTAAAACAGAAATTATGATATGATTTAGGATTTCTTTCAAAAACTATTGTCTGGGACGCGACATGGAAGCGCCACGCAAACGCCATATGTGCAGACCTGGTGCTGCCGGACAAAACGTTACAATCCTAGCATGACCCATGCGAGTTTGACACGGAAGGCCCATGCGTGGGACGTTTCTAGTTCTTTACCAAGGATCGGTCATAATTATACATTATCGGCAAACATATCGATCTCTAAGTGTGAGAACATGTTATTGAAGAGGAACGTAAAATGGTGGTATCTCCATTAGGCGGTTTCTGACGGATACATATTGAGAAAAAAATTGTTGATCAATCATGATAACAATTAAAAGGTTTCGGACAATCGTAGTAGTCGTTTCTGTTAACATATGTATAAGTCCATTACAAATATCCCTTAATTCGGCACAGTTTTATCGAATTTGTGGGGCTGTGTAATCGTTTATTAATTACCATACAACTTTGGACTGATTTTGGCATTGATATGATAAAAAAGGGTGTCTCAAACATGCGCGGTGATTGGCATAATCTTTACCTATTTTCAAACACTTCATAGAACGATAAAATCATTGATTTAAGAGCGTGCATGCCATTTGAAAATTAGATGAAACTGTGCCGAATTAAGGTATATTTTTCATGGAATTCTACATATACCTGTCAGAATCCACTTGATGGAGATGTCTCGAATATAATCCTGATCTAATTTAAATTTGAGACACTGAAAACCCAATTTCCTCATCACCAAGCATCGATGCCCGCCATTCCAAATTTTGGTTTCTCCTATTATATTTCTTTCGCCGAAAACCAATTGAACGGTTATTTCCCAAGTCGTTGTCATCGTTCCAAGAACACGAACGTCGCAAAATACGAAAGTATAACGTTCCCTTTCCTTTCCCATGGCATAATCGTGCCAGAAAAATAAAGGAACAAGGACCAAAATAATCCGGGTACCACTGGCCCATTTTCCCTTGCGAAACTCTCGCATTTTGAATGAACGGCGCCTGAGAAAGTGTCTGCGTACTTCGCCAAGAATTATAACGGACCACCGAATCGTGCCGGCATTAAGAAGTAAAAACGCCCGTAAAGCAAAGACCGCGGACGGGCGGAATCGCATCTGAACGACTGAACCGTTAGACCTGGACCCTGCGGGTGCACTCCGGGTCACCAGAGACGACGTCCGCTATCCGCGATTCTGCATATAAACGCAGTTTCATCCGCGGGGACAGCTCGTAAACCCGCATTCTCCTTTTCCCGTACACCCATTACAGGGTCACGTTCCCGATACGGAAAGATAGAACGAGCATCCAGGCGTCCTTCCACCGCATAATCCAATCTGAATACATACTTATTCCGCGTCCTGAACTTCCTCGTCATACCCATTCGAATGGCCTACCTGGCCACCAGTAGAACAATGGCACGAGAATACTCGAAATTTAAGAAGGAATCGAACCATTTTTCGGTGACGTCATGTTATACATGTATTCAATGTTAATTTTCTATTTCATTTATGTAACCTGAAATCGTTAGAAAGGAAGGTAGAATTAATAAATAATCTTGATACATATTGTAAACCTAAGGTTTTCATCCCTTTATGTAAGTTTCTTACGTAATTATTATAAAATTACGTAAATTATTTTTATAAGTTTTTATTTGCTACTTCGGCGGCTGTTCTTGTGATATTTATCATCAGACACGGGCGTCTATTAAGTTCTTCAGGTACGCTCGTAAGTGTTTCGGCGTTTAATGTGAGAAAATTCTCATGAGCAATTTTATTAATTTATTTGGTTTGAAGCACGTTGTTATTTTACCAATAAACAGCATTTTCGTTGGTAAATAACCTGATAGAAATTCTGCCCCTATTTTAATTGAATTCAGTCCATTTTCTGACCAAATTAGTTTAGGTTTAGAACTAAATACAACAAAAGTTATTATAAAATAGACAAGAACTAACAGAATTCCGCAGACCCTCTCAGTAATGTCGCACTCGTTGTCAGTAATGTCGCACATTGTATTTTATTACAAAATTGTCTACATATTGAATAAAATTAAATAGACAACTGCCCGTCGATTTGTCCAAAAATACTGGACAATAGCGCATATTGTCACGGTTATTATTTTTGGTATCTTGCTATTACATTAAAAGTAAACTGTCAGTTTCGCGCAAATATTCGCTTAGTGCAGATCGTCCATCCGCGTGCTGTGAGTGGTTTGGTGATAAGGTCACTTGTTTCTGTGTACTTGGAATTGATGTTTTTTGCCGCGAGTGAGCTATCGAAGCTATTGATAGTATAATGCCTGATTATGTTGCAATTAACGAAAATTATGAAAAAAAAAAATTGTCTATCTGAGCGTATAAACTCTGACGAAATAATCGATGAAAAAAATTATAACAGTAATAACCATAACAGTATGATGATTATGATGATGATGATGATGATGATGATAACGAAGATGAGGATGATGATTCTCAATGATGATACAATGCTAATGATGATAACGATATGCTCATATTAAAATTGATAAAAATCATGCAAAGCGTGTTTCCTAATAACATTTATGCTTAAAAAAGTTCTATTGAGAAATTGATAAAAAATAAACAGAAACTGCATATGAAGTGCCTAGCCAACTTTTAGATTATCTAGATAATATTCCCTAAATTTTAGGCTGAAAACTGCATAAAAACGACTATATCTTTCTTGTTAAACATTTTGTGTAATACTATGCAGAAATAGGGCGGAAACTATCCGAAATTTATCTAATAGAGGTATCTTAATACTGACCAATTTTTTTTTAATTTGTATGGAAAACAGGCCACCGTTTTTACGCATAAACTGGCCGATATTTAGATATCGAATTTATACCAGGATAGATACCTACACGTGTCAGTTTTGATTATTCATGGCAGGTTTATTGGCAATTAAATAATTCTTTAAACATCTGTACAAAGTGGCATTAACAAATATAATACCATCAAACCCTCAATGATAAATGTGAGAATATGAAATATATATTTCATTCTATTATGACATGAAATCACATCTTCGAAATTCAAAATCCAAGATGGCTGTAAGAATATGACCAAGAAGTTGCTTGATTGTAGAGTCAATTCCGGATCGTATTCTTTGGAAATATATTTCTTTATATTTTTTTGGAAAATATCAAAATATAATCGACATTTCAATTTTGATGACATTTATATTCATTATTTTAAAACTGCTATAATCAATGAATGTTGAAGAAATTTTATTTGTGCCTGATAGTCATAGGTGACTTTCTTACCTTAATTTTTTAATCGTATTTTTTAATTCGTCACGATGATGTCTTGCCCAAAATATACGCTAAATATATATATTTCCTTACATTCAATTAAACGATCTTTTGTCATCATTGTAGTTAACATGATTATGCTCATCATAATTTTACATTATCTCAAAAAACGAGTCATCCTACGTGAAAAGGAAAGCTGACACGGAGCAAAATAAAAATTTTCTCATCGTGATCTATGTACCAAACTGTTGTCAATAAGCAGAAGGAAAGCCATCACGATTTCGAAATTTTATTGATACGATCAGTCGAAAGGAAACTATAATCATAAAATATCAAATCATAAGCAAAAAAATTATAAACATTGAATTTTTCAAAAATGGCAAACCACATTAGCTTAAACGAGTTACCAAAAGCATAAATAAATTACGATAATAATGGATCTATTCCGACAATTATTTCGAGAATATCGCGTTATCTTCATCGAAAATCACGCAACTCATTGTTGCGTTTTTTACCATCATGATGTGCAGGTAATATTTACATATTTTTTTATACAGTTTTACGTAATACAATTGCGCTAACCCGGAATAACTGGTTATATAAGACGAAGTACCTTACGGTTGTATTATTCTAAAAAAATGTTAATCAATTTTCCCTCCATCGAGACATGCGTATATATATGTTTGTCACTCTCGAGTTATTCTCAGAAGACGGGCTAAAATTGTTCTTTCGTTTCCGTGTCAGGTGTCATATGTAATGACTGATTGTTTTTTTTTCATGGCACGGATGCACTCGTGTGACCGTCGAAATTTCAGAAACGCCGTGTAACTTGTCAAGAAGATGACGTTCATTTCGAAAGGCTTACAAAAAATTGCCGGATATATTCTTCATGCGAGCAACTTTAAAAATATACCTACATAACGAAGGAACAAAAGATTTAATTACTCAATATATTGTTCAATTAAATTCGTAGAGTTTGGATATGACCTTGGTTGCTTTTGGGAAGGTAGACTCACTAAAAAAAAAAACTTTCCTTCTCGATCCTATAAAAAGATGTCTAAGACCGATATTAGTTTCTAACAATATTTTTTTAAATTTATTAGCATTAATAATCTTATTATACAGTGTATGTAAGTCTAATAACAGTCTTTTGAATTATTTAATAACTACCAAATGGTTACATTGTTAAAAATTCAGGTTTTTAAAAAGGTAAATGATAAAACAGCTCCCTATTATATCAGTCTCATAATGATAACTTCATTTCGGTGGGTTGAATATGTATATGCAATGGACGTTCATTTCCATCATTCTACCTTGTGTTTTAATTTTATATATGTATATAACCCTTCAGTACTTATAGAATTTTTCTTTCGCGTTGATTAATTCTTTTATACTTGTCGGCAAAAAAGGAAGCCAAGTTTTATTTATAAAATTATGTTAAGAGGGGTCTAAGTTAGTCCGCCGGTAAGGTAGGAAATTTTACTAATAAAAGTAAATTCAAGATGACTGAAAAAAATTGTCAAAATTCGAGCTCTGCGAGGGCAATTCTTTCCTAAAAAGTTCCATATACATAAATAAAAATCACTTATTACCGAAAATTTTAGGTCAGTTCTCAATTAATGTCATTAACATTTTCTAAGATACCGTCTATACAAAGAGAAAACGAATAAGGATAATGGAACCATTTTATAAAAGTAAAATCCGTGATTATAAAAAATGGTTAAATTAACCATTTCCATACTAAAACAAAACAAAAACATTGTTCCGTTTACTATTTCCAGATACGTAACCCTCCTGAGCACGAGTTTTTCTTTTGCCATATGGAAACAATATAATTTGGACGAGTATACTCGTTCTTGTGCACAGGAGGGTTAAATATGCAGCATATAGCACATAACCTCGAATGTAACATAGCTTTACAGTTACTCGAAGTATTCTTAGAATAATAGATTTATTATAAGTTATTAAACGAAAATAACTACTTATCATCATAAAAAGTAATTATTGTAAATGTTATATTTTACAATATTATGAATTATAAAAATGAAAAACTGTCAATTACAACTTTTTACGATGTTAATAATAAAAAAAAAAAATAATAAATGTCTATATTGTACAATAAAATAGTACAAAAGGAAAGACACATCTATAGCTGCTTTACAGCCTGACCTAATATATTATGAAATGTTATAATCATTTCTACCTTTTCTTCATGGTTCCATTAACCTTTGTTTCTATCTGCGTAGTAATTAAAACTGTCCTTACAGAGCCCGAATTTCGAAAAATCGTTTAATTTTTTATTTATGGTTTTTAGTAAAAATTCCTGCCTTGTAGGTTGGGCACTTTAGAACGCCCTTAAGCCAATCTTTACCTAAAGTACCGATATGATCATTTTTGTAAGGAAAATTGTTCTAATTCTTACTGTTACGGTCTGTAACTTCAACTAGTTTTCTACAAAATATGTTTAAAAAAAATCAATATTCGCATCTCACAGTGAAAAACTCAATTTAAATAAAAAAATAAATTTCTGAAATATTTGATTAAAATCGGAGGTAAACCTTCGGAAAGACTGGATCACCTGGAAACAAATTTTATTGACATGTTTTTCGACGTATTTTGGGTCGCTGAACACGAATCTGAAGTCAAAATTTGTCGCTCGGACATATCTTGGCCGTTGTATTGAAAAAAAATCGAAAAAATCTCATTTTTTTAGTTTTTTGCATTTATCTTGAAAACTCGCAGTCGCAGGAAAAAGAGTTTCCAACAAAAAATGTAGAGCACGAAATTATCTACAAGAAAGGTTTCACACATTTTCTTTGAAAAGTCAAAAATAACGTCGTAAATGGGGTTGATTATGAGAAGAATTGACTTAGGGTGTTTTCAGCATAATGCCCACTCTCGGCTGTTTACGGGGAGGGCCTGCGCCCCCCCAGCCCCCCCGCCCCCGCCCCTAAAAAAAACCTAACCTTCTTGGTTTGTCTAAACTCCGTCTGGGTGAACCAAACATCCTACGATATGCATGATCAATCATTTCTAACATTACCGCCGGCATTAGCATTACCCGAGATGTACCACGTGGAGGTTGCACGGTCTCGGGTTTACATCTCTTTCAGGTGCTTTGTTCAGGTAGTTCCCCTTGCCGTCACCTGTTTGTGTGTGTGCATCTGTGCGTTTGCGTGTTGTGAATGTGTATGTGTGAGTGCGCGCGCATTTCATAACTAAGCTGAATTGGTTTGTAGCAATCGGGACAAGTAATTGTATCCTTCCATATACCCTTCTCAATGAGAAACTGAATACACCATCTCTCATCAGCGCATCCAATAATAAATGGGGTATGCATAAATTCCATCTTTGCTGTATATTACTGTGACTAACAAGCAGCCTAATCAACAAAACAGTAGTAGCCCATTGTTGAGACGAGAACACGTATCGACCGCGGAATCGCGATTTGCCATCTGGCGGAGTTTGGATCGAGCTAGTTCCGACCCTCTCAAATTCACTGCCTACATCTCATATTCAACCTTCATTTACGGCATTACTTTTAATTTTAGCAAGAAATTGTATTCAACCTTTTTTGTAGAGAAATTCAAGCTCTATATTTTTTGTTGGAAACTTTTTTTCGTGCGAGTTCGAGTTTTCAAGAAAAATGGGAAAAAGTATAAAAAATGACGTTTTTTCGATATTTTTTCAATATAGCGGCCAAGATATGGCCGAGCGACAAATTGTGACTTCAGATTCGTGTTCAGCGACCCAAAATACGTCGGAAAACATGACAATAAAATTTTTTCCAGGTGACCCAGTCTTTCCGAAGGTCTACCAAATCGGAGTTACAAAAGTAAATCCAGGAAATTTCGGCCTTTAAATTACTATTTTGTTAATAATTTGCAATTAAATATTGACATTTACCACATAAGCATGTAATAAAGTATACTTCGAAATAATAAGTCGGACTCGTTCCTGATTTTGCTTAATAGCTTTTTGTGACGGTAATCTGATGTTATTTGAACTCATAATAATTAACCAAGAGTAAAAAATAATTCTTTCTTAGGATGAAACAAAGTATACCTGTTTTTGTACCGAATTAAATATAGGATTAAACCTGAGAAAATATAGCGAATATCCATGTAACATGTGTAAGGTATTTCGTTCAATATTCACGAATTAATCCCGACTAAATTGCATTCATGTAATAATTAATCGCTGCATTAATCAAGGGACCAGAGCGACCCATAAATCTGCGAAAAAATGTAAAAATTAATTGATCGATAAAATTTAAGATAAAAGAAACAATCGCAAGAACCATGAAAATTCCTGCACAAAACAAAATATGCGATAAAAATACCGCAAAAGTACACGAACCCGAATGAGTTACAAGACTCGCTTTTAACGTGCTCGATGTTCCCGACTTTCAAATCAATTTCGCAAATTGTTTACCTGAAATCATGACCCCTGAGAGAAGTAAACCCCATAAAGTTCGCTTTGTGGAACGGGTTAAATTTGCCCGTGTGCTTTCTACATGCGATATCGCGTCTCAGGTTGCGACCAGCATCCAGTTTCACGGCCAAAAGTACAACGATTCGCTGTTTGTCGGTCCCTCGTCCGCACGGTAGGAGCACTTTATCAAGGGGAGCAGACGATACCCGTCCCCCTGTTAAAATTAATAAGTACCAATTAAACGAAACCTTAAGATAAATGGAAGCATATTGTGGTTGCACCGTGCACCGACTTGCACCAACGTCATTGCCGGCGTACCGACAAGTAGTTCTTTTGGTCCAACCAGAATGCAATGATTAAAGAGATGGACGGATACGCCTAAACTTCTTCCAGCACACTCTTTTTTTTAAGGAGAAACCTCATCAATCATTTGGCAAAAAGAATGCGAATCGATACCGCTCTTACCCCTTGATGATTGTAATAAACATCGGGTTCATTAGTAACGGGTATATTGACTGGGGTTTATTTCTTATTTCAAAATTAATCTCGTGATTGATTGTAAGAGGTTGGAATATATTTTCTAAGTTAACTGTTGGGGTTGAAGTTTATTACTATGGGTTATTCCGGAATGAAAATAACAATCGAATGTAAAATAATGTGGAGGATTTTTTATTCTAGGAAAGGTGATTCTGGGATGGTAAAAATTATAATCCATTGTGTGCAGATTGCGTTATTTGTTATGTCTGTATGTAACCATTTAGTAACTTTGAAAAAATTGACTTTCAAAGATGAGGTATCTTTATTTAATTTGGTCTTTTAGAAATTTAAAATACTCCTTTGCACAAATGTACCCTTATTCATAATTTGTCATCACTTGTTTGAGCATCTAACATAGCGATGTTTTGGGCATGACTATTTATCTTAACCTCATTAGTGGTATACTCGTTGCAGTTGTAAACTTTGCTTTTCAAAAAAACCCCCCGCAAGAAATGCAGAGGTGCCAATTTGGAGATCTGGATGGCCAATCAATATCGCCTTTTCTTATAGAAGATGGCCAGAGGATTGTCGCTGCAAAAACCCAATAATTTGATTGGCAGTATCGCAAGGCGCTTCTTATTGTTGAAATCACTAAGGTCCCGACTTTGTATTTGCTGAAAGACATAATGAGTCAACGTTCACCGATGTCGATTTCCATCTGTTGTTTTTCTATAACGGAAAAAAAATGGTCCGATAATGGTTTTGATGCAAACCCAAACAGTTAAATTTTGCTTATGAAATGGGATTTCTTTCTGTAGACTGCCAGAATCGTATCAGGCAAATGTGTCGCCACGGTTATTCGATGGTGTTTGGAGCGTTATAAACCAGAAATTCACATAGATAGTCCAGAACGATTTGAGATGAAACATAAGAGATGCAATTGCGGCATCAATAAACAGTGATTTCCATAGGCAATTGTTAGCTGCGAAAGATGCGCAGCCAAATTCTAATTTGATGCTGAACAAGTATTTAAAATGATACAAGTTGATTCGCGAAACAAACATTCAGAGGCTTCCTGTCAGATTTGACGGTTTCAAATGATGAATTTTAATGACGGTTTACATTTACCTTTTCGTCTTTGTTAGCGATCAATGACCATTAAATTAAACCGTATATTTTTAAATCAATACATGAAATTCCGTGTATTTATAAAGCTTCAGATAATTTATTATTTCAACTTATTCAATTGTAAAATACGTAAACTTCAAAATCCTTTAAAATCAGCGATTACTAACAATTGATTTGTTGGTAAAATATGTTTGTTGAGATCATCTGGCAAAGCTAATCTTCATAACAATCAAGGTTTTATAACGCCAAGAGCATTCGAAGCTTTAAAAATGAGCAATTAATGATAATTTGATGCAGCTAATCTCAATGAGAATACAAGGATATGCAATTGCAAGAGCATTTAAAGTTGTTCTGGCACAATTATGATATTTGTGACAATAGTTGCTAACACTTTAGTTGTAAATCGATGAGTATTAGGATTCTCACAAGAGCTGAGACACTTAGCAAATACAATCGAAGAGCTTTTAGGTTGAGTACATGGATAATAATACTCGTTTTGATTTATTTGGATAGTTTCAACCGCAAATGTCAAAGCTGTTATTATATGCAAAAGTGAAATTAAAAAATTAGTTCAACCATTCAACATATTCAGAGCTCCATTAAAATTTTCGAAGCTCTAGTCATATGTTAATAATAAGGTTTTTTAAATACCAAAAATACTGTTATACATACAAGTCACACGAAATTCCGTGCCACTTCGGAAAAGAAAATGTTGCTCATACATAGGAATAAAAATCTAATAAACTAATCGCGAATATTTTTTTGAGTTTCGCAATAATTGAAACACTTGAATTTACGATTCCAGGTCATGTAATTGACGAAGACTTTATGCATCGACACGATTTGTAATTGACGTAACAATTATCACGACAGTCAACTAGTAACGTTTAGTCGTAATAGATTGTACAATCGTTGAACGTATTTATCATTTATCATTTCGTCAGCGAGAATTTTCGTGAGCTTCGCAACATGACGGGCGTATGGGAAATAGCCCACAGCTAGAGAAAGGTGTCGAAATCATCCTCTCGATCGCGATCTGGATCATCGCGGTGTAAGAAGACGTAAAAAATAAGCACATTCTTGGTCGATGAAATCGTCGATTATGCCAATTCGTCTGTCAAGACATTCTCCTGGGACTCCCGATCCTGGATTCTCGTCATTCATTTTTAACATGGCGGAACACGATTTCGACTCGCGACCCAATTCGATTAGCCGTTTCTGATGTGTAACATGGTAGATTCCTATTTCAACATATTTTTATTCCTGGTGTATCTTACATGCAAATGAAAGAGTAACATGGTTCCCGATACATGACATTATATCGGTACTCATTATCGTTGACGCTCTTCTAATTGCGATCGATAGGACGAAATAGCGACATGTGTTCGTTGTTTCGCCCGATGTGTGTGGTGTCACTCTTACCCAGCTTGATCGATTCTAAGATATCGAAATGTTACGGAGTTTTTGCAACCTGTTACTTGACGAGGAATACTCGTTGGAGTTTACAATTTAACTGATTATTTTAAAAAAATGGCTTTTTCAAAATCCTATTTATGACAGACGTTTCTAATTCGCAATAAATTCGGGTTTTATATCGAACGAGTCGTGTATGACGTAATAAAATGGAATTTTTACTGTAGACCAAATAAAAGTGAGAAGCATTCGGCGGATATTAGAATACAATGCTTCCTTAAGATTGATCAGTTTAATGCGATTTAGTGACTAAATTATCTAAACGAGCGCTTCAGACTGCGATTCGTTCCGGCCTCCAGTGGCGTATGCAGATCGGTCGTGATTGGTACATATTCAATGCAGTCACATTTTATGCTTCTTCGTGCCAAAGGTCTAATCAGTGTTGAAGATACAATCGAAAAAACGTCACTGTCGAAAGTACCTTAGTTGACATTATGAGATAGTCTAGCTTTCACTCCCAGACCTTGTCTCTTCTGCATTCTCTCCGAATCTTCACAAGAGCACCTTTTTGCAGTCTCATTATTTTTATGTTTCGTAATGTTGAATTATTTTCATGGAGCACGTTAGAAAATTTATAATCTTATTTAAAATTATATTATTGATGTTAAATGCATTCTGAGACAAAAATTTTTTTTAACGTTTACTTGCTGTTATCTTTGCAAGAGTTAACAAGACAAAAATAACAACGATAAATGCAAAGTTTATTGCAATTTTGATTGTGAATAAATTAGTATTTTCAAACAGTGAACGTTTATCAACAAATTATTTTTATGAATATAAAATTTTTAATAAAAAGTCTCGAAGCGTAGATATCCGATTACTTTTGAAGAATGACTTCAAAAATCAAATTTTTCCAGTAACTATTCCTGGATGTAGTGTTCAACAATAATTCGACACCCTGTCGAATATGGTCTTTAATTTATTATATATTTTGAATGTATACACTATAAATCCTAATTTATTTTCTTATCAGATAACTTGACTTAAAAAAAACTAAATTATTTTCAAATTTTACTTTACAGAATGAAATTCATTCTAATATTTCTGCCTATATAACAGTGTAAAAGACTCTAAATTGATTTCATTTTTTCGATTCTAAGGTAAAAGGATTAATCTGAAAATAAATAATGAAAATGTAATGGATTTGAATTGATATAATAGGCAGAAGTCGAATTGTTAAAATATATTTGCACATTGCACCATACAAAATGTATAGTAAATCACTATCTATTAATTTTTATATGCTTCTTTTTTTATTTTAATTATAAATTATGCTATATTTATATCCCCTTTCATGATTATCGGATGTTTCTGACTAAAAAAGTTATTATTATCGAAAATATCGTCCGGTAATCACACGAAAAGTGTTCGGAAAAGATTCGATACAAATGAGAGCGAAAATAATGCAATTTTATTGATTCGTATAAATGTTTGGTATACTGTTATATTGAATAGAAAGAAAGAAGAAATAAACGTAAAAATTTGCCTGGAGTTCGTAAACAAATGTAATACACGACTACGAGCTATAAGCAAATAAATCTCTACAGAAATTAATTTCTTATAATTCTCCGTGAATTTTGTTGTTGTAGAACAAATAATTAAACTGAAAAATGGAAGGAACGTATGTAAATTAGTAATTTTTCTGTGAAAGCACATAAAATTTAAATAACATTTTTTTTTGCAGCATTAGATTACTAATCAAATTTACGTTGAAACAAATTGTAGCTTAAACTGAATATATCATAACCGAGAACAACATAGCATTTAACTTAATTAAGCAGATATTTACAAAATGTTTGTTAAATTTAAACAGCAGCAACAAGCTTCTCTTTTAAATCTCTTTTTATTCATTTCAAGAAATCGTTAGTTAGAATGTACTAAGTTTTTATTAAAATTAGTCGAGTATTAAGACGTGGATAATTTTACTAAGTATTTAATTAAATATTAATTGAAGTATAAAAGAACTTTGTTCTAAATTATATGTGGGGATATCTAAAAACTACTATATGCTTTTCACATCTATTCAACTTTTTAAATAGAAAAATCTTTTTGAAAATTATTACAATTTCCCGAAAAAAAGGACAAAAAATTTTAATAGCAAAATTTATTTAACAACGACTGTCTAATAAGGAAACAGCCGGTAAAAATTTGCAGCTGCTTCAAAAAATGTCGCAGAAAAACATAGAAAAGTTGGCATTGAATGACTATTTAGTATGATATCACTATAAAATTGATAAATAATCATGAACTTGAAATAAGGGGAATACCACAAACTTTAATGTACAACATCTGAAATGTGTCATCATATAACGACCTTTTCCTCTTATGTTGAAAATAGTTTTCGATCAAAGAAAAACACTACTTCATATGAAGGAAGTCTTATTCATATACTATAATGATAAAAATATTCGAATATAATAACTTCGATACCAAAATGGGAACGAACATTTTACCTCCATTAACATTATTATGCTTTAAGTCACACGGTGCACCTGCGTAATTACGCTTTAAGGGACATTTCTGGAATTGTAAAATTTCTCGCATTCGTTGCAAGAAAGGCGAAGATTCACAACGTACAATTGTATAAAAAACTTGGAGGATGTGCGCCGTAAGGAGAATTTTTTCACAAGTTCCCTACACGTTTCAAATTGAATTTTTAAATAAATTGTTTGGTGCGAATCATTAAATTAAACGTGCTTTTAAATTACTATATTCGCAAGTACAAAATGTTCAAGTTTTCGAACACCAATCAGTTTTATGCGTTTGAGTTTTATGATTTTACTTAACAAATTATTGCTCCACTTTTACGTTGGCAGACTCTGCTTCAAAATTATTTGTAATGTGTTTTAGTACAGTAGAATCTAATTAATTGATACTTGAACTCTATTTTGTTCGATGAATGAAACAGCTATACAATTATCTTATAAACCATATTTTCAGTAAAATAAAAGAGGACAATAATTATGTGAGGTTAAAAAAATGAACCCCGTCAAAAGTAATATTCTCATTTATCATTTGTTTTTAATTTCTAAGAATCAAATGCAATTAAATTGCATAAATAAAATGTTAATAAGTAATTTACTGTATATAAAATTAATATGTTTTTTCTAAGATGGTAAAAATAAACATTGGTATTCTTTACAAAATTTCGACAAAAATGAGGACCATTAAAGTGCTCGATGAGCGAGAAATTGAATCTGGGATCTTGTGATTGCTGGTAGAATTCTCTTCTAAACCAACGCACCCTCTGACCTCTTCGTAACATTAATTTCGATCTCACTATACCTTTTTAGGCCAGGCCCGTCAGTTTCAGATAGAAATAAAGATTTTTTTGTCATAAAGTCAAATATTTGTTATATTTATGCGGTGAATTTAAATCTTTGAGCCAGACATCCCTCAGAGATGGCAAAGATATGCAGTTTATTCGTATTTCCGAAATCGCTATAATCTTTTTAATCTTTTTAAGATTATAATACAAATTCTAGAATTTATACAACAATATACTTTTTCCTTAGTAAATTACATTCAAAGCAGTAACCTATACCAAGGTCCGATTTTAATGCCAAAGAATTTTCAACCATAATGTAATCTTAAAGAACGATTTCAAAATAATCTACCCTGCAGCTCAAATTATAGTCTCTGTGCTCTTAGTTGTACATACTGAAATAAAAAGCCTAGCAAGAATACGTCCTTCACATGGAGCGCAGCTAATTTCATCCATATTTCCACTACCAATAAAAAACGTTTAATCTTTTGGATTCAATAATTACCTATCTCCCAGCAACGCTTACGAGAAATACCCATACTAGCATTACAACTCGTCGCGTATGAATAATCGTGAAAAATAAAAAAAATCAAAGTTCGATCTTCCGCGGAATCTCTGAGGATTGCATTACCCTCACAGGCTCATTGTCCTAGAATCTTTTTAATTCGCGGTGCAATCGTCAAGTTCTTAATGGCGTCGCCTTATTCCGTGTACGAATGAATCGTTCGCATGTACGTGCTTCGAAAAAAGTGCCGTTCACGTCACTCGGAAGACAAATGATAATGGTAAAATTACGACCTGATTGAACGTGTGACGACATCGCGGATTGAATTATTATCATCAATGCCATTGGCCGAAGGCATCGGTTATTTCAGAGATAATTGCGTAACAATTTTTATGAAAAAAGGAGCGACATGCATGAAAATTGCTCAGGTCGTCCTTGGTCTGGCGAGTTAGTATCCCGAGCCTGGAAAATGAATCCGACTTCTGTGCTCCCGTATCTTCATGTCTGTGCTACCTAGATTCAATTCCAAGAAACCATTGTCACCAAGCTTCCACTCCGTTTGTTTCGCACCTGTTAATGGCCAGACACGCGAGAAATCGTCATAAATCTCGAGATGCATCTCTGAATGAAGTCACTGTCCAACAATCTAGCAAGGTGTTTATTCAGTTCTGATAAATCTCAAATATTTGTTGTTCTTCTTAATGACTAGTCTGACTTTATCGTCTATCAAGGGTTGTCACTTAGGTTGTACCTACTCTGCATTTAACGGACGTTTACGCGATGGAAAAACTTGACACCTTGTTCCATTACTTAAAGGTCATTATTTGTGAAAAAAGTCAAATATGGATGTATATATTATGCTAAGTCACTGACTTTCGAGTCCATTAACAACCGGTTGTCATCCATAGGAGCAAAGGCGAACGTTCCTCACACCGATGCTTAACGAGACATCGAAATCTGCGATGTGTTAATTACAGGAAATTCTTATGGATTGAATACAAATCGGTTGGCCCCTTGGCTAGAGGGTACCAGCAAATTCCCTCCAAAAAAGTCGACTTCCAGTTCCTCGAGTCTCAACTACCATGCTTTTTAATCTTGCATTATAGAGAGAATAAATATAGTTGCAAGTGTATGTACAGGGTGGTGCAAACGATTTTATCGAAGGTTCAGGGAAAACCTGTTAGAAGAAGCGTTATATTCCGTTGTGTATCTACACTCTGCGATCGCTAATAAATTCCCGACCGCCCCTCGTCGACTTCTGGCCGTTTTATTTCGAGCGCAGTTGGTATGATCTATGAATGCGAAGTTATCTGGGATACAATTATGTGTCGCGGTCGTTTTTTGTCCCTCTTTCGAGCATCCAACGCGTGATCATTCAATTTACTGAACCAACAAAAGACTTCATCTCACGCAGATTCGATACAGGAATTACGAAATGGATTTGTCGAAGGTCGACCGAGTCGAGGGTTGGCTCTTCGAGAATCGAATTTAATTAACTGGAGATCATCTTCCAACGAGTTATGGCCCTTTTATTTTTCTTCTTGAATATATTACGCTAAAGGAGAGGATTGTTTTTTCCAATTTATTTTCTGCAGTACAAGGTGTCTCCATTGTTCGTTAATAGAATTTTAACACCTAACAAATGACATTAAATTTTCCAGTTTGAATTTTTGAAGTCTGACCTGAAATTCAAGTCTGACGAAGCCATTAGCTTATTGCGAAGCGTGTAAGCGTTATGACATGAAAGCAAGGTACTTATACGGAGGACAGTGGTCATCAAAAATCTCGAAATAATCAGTTCTGGGAATCACTAACAGTTCCTCGTCGTTATTTGCGCCTCACGTGCGTAAATGCGGTACTTTTTTCTTACTTACTGATGTCTTTTGGCACGTCTCAAGTGGAATTTATTATTAAGGGTATCGTTAATGCATTTTGCGACGTGGCAGCTCATCCTGAACATTTACGAATTTGACAAGCTGTCGAATCGATGGGACAACTTTATGACTGGAATGAGGAATGGTTCATTAAGCAAAAGTGTACCATGTTGGTCACCTTAGGTACTTTGACAATTTGACATATTATATCAAAATATAAAATTCAATCGTTGTTAATAACATTACTTGTTAGTCCCCTGACTTCCACTAGAAAAGAGCATCCAATGTCAATTGACCACTTACCTGAAATCAAAAGAAACGCATCAAGTTAATTAAGATATTCTAATTAAATTATTTCTACTTCATTTTAAATTCATCTTATTAACTAATTATAATATAAATAATCACACCTAATCATAATTAAATTGTATAAAAACTGGTAAATAAGGAGAAAAAATAATTAACATATAAGATTTAAACTTTCACTTTCTATTTTTCCCCTGACCCGCAAATTCACTTACTCTTGGTGGCACTTGGAGAACCGTAAATTTCTACCTCGCAACCTTACTAGGAGTACGTAAAAGGAAACCTAGAGGGGGGTGGAGGAGCGGATTTATGAAACCGATCTCGTACCGATCGTGGCATTTGCCGGGTAGTTTTTTACACCCTGGCCTAGTCCGGTTATCACCGTATCGCTTCCATCGGTGAATGTGTGTACCATGCTGGGTACATTCGTTTTTAAAGTGCGCCACGTTATTAATGAGCAGAAGCGTGTAAGATAATAATCGCAAAAATCGGCCCGCTGTAACTGGCCCGTTTTGTCATGTTTACCAGAGATTTGTAGGGACGTTCTTGGTACCTACGTTACGAACCTCGCTGCCGGGGATGAGTTAGCTGTCCGCGTTATTAATAGCTTCTACAAGTATTCATAGCGAAATTAAATTTATTGAATTGTTTACACTGAATTTTTATGGTGGTGGTAATTTATGTGCGTTCATGATATATAAGGTATTTTATAATGGGGAAAATGATTTACTGATGTTCATGATCGCCATCATCATCGTGGTCTTTATTATCATCATCATTGTCAATTTCCGGGAGGGAAATACATTAGAACAAAATTACGTTGTCGCGGTCATATTTATAGTTAGAATTTCGACAGTCCAGTGTTTCTAAATTTATAATACTTTCGACAATTATTCGTTGTAATTGTTCTTTGTACCCAGAATAATCTATAATGGAAATGAATTTCGAATAAAGAGAGACAAGGTAACGTTTAATACCGTTTCTCAGGATATAACATGTGAAATTCAATTTTACACAACAGCAGTGATGACACGAAAACTACTACTTCGATCCACGTCCATAAAGTACAATTTTACGCCCTGAAAAGAGCTTGGGCGTACAAGCTCTTGCGGACAAGAAACGAACATTGTTTTTCTTCATCAGTGTCTATAGGGTGCATCCTTTAAGAACGTGAGGCTGTAAAATTTTACTTTATGGCCTTACACGAGGCCGTAAAGGGCGTACTCTATGGACTCGGATGAAGACATGGAAATTTGAGAATGCCCTGATCATGACCCCATTGTTAAATCCCGATCAGAACACCTTCCAACTCGGAATGTTTTCTAACCCTATTTTTCTACAATTTTTGGAGTACACAATCTTAAATATGGAAACTTAAGTACAATATGTTTTAAACTGATGCCATTAACCATGTCCAGATTTTTTAAGATTATCACTTATCTTTACCTTACTCTCGTGTCGTGATATTTAAGTAATCTATACCAAACGACTTTTCGTTCATTTAATGATAATAGACTTTAATTTTTTAAGCAAAGGAATTGACCTGCTCTAACCTATGCTTAGTTACTTAGAAACGGCATGTAAAATCGGTGCACTAGAAAAACGTAAAACCGGCGAAACAATAGGATATGTGTTTCCTTTTAAAAAGTCGTCGAGCACTATGGGGTCACGACGGAACAAATTCACCTAGAGAGGGACCTCCTTGCATTTTATAGTTCACACTGTGACACTGTTCGGTACTTACAGCGATTCGCCTGACAATGTTCTTACTGTACTTTGGAATATCGAGGTCGGCAAAATGATAGTGGAGAAAGTCGTCTCGTGTTTCTTAAAATTAAGACGTGTAAAATAAGGCGGATGTAAATTAAGAACAAAATGTGCACTGTTATTTTCCAATTTCAGTATTAAATACAATGCAGTTCGTTAAAAAAATAGTAAATTTAATGAAAAATGGTAAGTAACATACTTTCCGATATAATTTTACTTAATTAAATAAAGTTTGGTAGGAATTATCTTCTTTAGGTAGTAATATTATTCAGGATAAATTTACTACCAACTAATACTAATTTTACTAAGAAAAGTATTTCTGAAAAATGATTTTACGGGTTCATCATGCAGATAAAATTAGTCTATAATTAAGACTAAACACTTTAGTAGCCATCATTTGTATTTTTATTATTATTAATTTCTCATCTAAGTATGTCTTGTCTTAGACTCGTTAGTAAAAAATAAATGCTATACTTAAATAGGTAAATATAAAACGGAATATATAAAATTGAATCAGCCAAATAACATAAGGACTCTTAACGGTAAGTTGATCGACAATATCTTTAGACAATATTCTGAGAAAAGGTCATTAATATATCTTCCTTAAAGTAAATTTAATCATACGATTATCCGCAGTATTACGTAATCTCTTAGGCTGAGATTCACTGTCGCTTCTTACAATGTAAATACTTCTGAGTTCCGTCTTTTCTTGTGGGATGCTAGCATAAAAGCATAAATTACTAGGAATTCCGAGTTTAATATCTAAATGAGATTTTGATTCTTATGAGAAACTCATTAGAGGCACTAGAAAATTTAACTTCCGTAGGATTAGAAGATTATTTTTTCATTCTTTGTTAAATTACTGTACAATAACCGATTGTCTTGTTTTATTCATTCAAAATGGCAGATTTTTAAATATTGAATCATGGCAATTACAGGATGTTTATTTGCATTGAATGTTAATAAATAATCAAGGTACTTTTTTAGTAAATATTTTTTTAACAATACACACGCATTTGTTTTCATACCCATGAAAAAAGTAATTGCATAGTCTTAATATAACTTTCCGCAATTAACTCATCAAATTGTAAAGCATACCTACCTAAATTTCAATTTTTTTCCGGTTTCTTCACACCGTGTATCGTGTGGTATATGGAAAATTTTAGTACCTTATTCTAGTTTTAAGATGAAAAGGTGTCATATTGCAGAAATAGCGAAAACAGTGCAGCCATCGAAATAAAAATGCGCTAAGAAAATTACAAGGATTTCTAAAATGTACAACGAAAGTGCATCCGAGAAAATAAATCATTCTGCTGCGAATTATTAAGCACCATCTTTGAATATAATAACAAGTTAGCAATATTAAAGGATTATTAAAACGACCAAATTTTGGAGGAATGCAATTTAGAAACAAAAGTATCAGACAAATGTTTCAGGTTTTTCTCTTGATTAATCAAGCGTGATCTGAGATTTGACCTTGATGCGACCTTGAAAAGTCATTTTTCCTCACAATTCATTCGTCCAAGGTTATTTCACCGTTTTGGATCACTCTGTTTTATAATAATTCTAAGTATCGCATTCAGAAATTTATTACTGGAAATATTTTTGCAAACTAATCATACAGTTTCTAATGGGAATACTCCAGTTTAAAAAATAATAGTAAATTTTATCAATCATTTATAAAACATATCAAGTTGCTTGCAATTTGTAAACCGTTTAATACGTCTGACTATCTTTAATTTAATAAAACCCTACAGTTTCTCAAGAAATAATTTTTTTCTTAGAGAATGAAATTTTTTGAAAATAAAAATATTGATAATGAAAAGCACACTACAAATTCAATCAAAAGTGGAGGACCTTATAGATTTTTAGTCGCTGAAAATGAATTCTTTGCTCAAGTTAACTCATCGTTTCAGATTTTTCACATATCCTAACCTTAAATTACCAAAAAGGATATTTATTAATATTTTTCGGATCAAATATCTTAAAATCCTGTCGTGATGGGCCAAATCGAATAAAGGATTCGTTTTCAGCGGCAAAAAATCTATAAGATTCACTATTTTTTTTATTCAAGTGATCTTGAAACAATTTTTTATTGTGGTCCTGTATTATTTTTCAATAAATTATATCCAAGTTTTTAACAAAATTGTCTAATTTTGTTTATGGTAGAAATGTTCCACGTCACAATAGCGTCTCAAATCAATCTTAATTTGATAGGAACCTAACAGACTAATTATTAACATATTATTAATATATTTCTCTATTTCTGAATTTATACAGAAAATCGATTTTTTGTGAAATAATGTATTTTTCTAAGCGATACATCAGTAGCATGCAGTTTGCTCTTGGCCGTCGTGCTGACTCAGGTGCGGTACAGTTACTTGGCCTGACTCTGTACTTCTTTGCTCTTCTAGATATGTAAGCAACCGATTGTAGGTTCGTGTTTATTCCACGCGTATAACCGAACCTAGGGAGCAAACAGTGCACGCAATCAGGTAACATCGTGGTGACGAATGCAACTGATATACAACCGGTAAATGTGTGGGTGAATGTCGGTATTGAAATATATCACGACACAAAATTCCAAATTATTACGTTTAGCTATTCGCTTGATCATTTTTTTTTAATACTTATTTCATAAGAAAAATTATGTTTGGTTAACAATAAATATGTAAGTATATGTATATTTCTTGACCGCTTTAATCAAATTAAATAAACAATTAAGTTTTTCTCGCTAATTCGGTCCTCTTACTAATTGTTAAAATGTAAACAAAGAAAATATGACGTAAGGGATATCAGTTCACGTCTAGCGCAATAAATCATCCTCTACTTATATGTAAAAATTGTGAATCACATGCTATTGGATTTAATATTAAAAATCATTCCTCTAGCGCTAATAATTGGAACTATTGCCTTAATGCGTTTTCCTTCGAAAATGATCCTTGGAACAAATAATTCCCTAGTTAGTTATTTTAAAAAATACAGATTTAGGAAAGCAATTTTTCTTTATATAATCTTATTATAAACTGACATTTTTTAAAACAATTTTCATAGAAATCGATAAATAGACCACATAAATATAAGATATGGCCATCTTTTTAGATTTTGTGAGTACAGTCAACAACCAAAGTGAATGAATAAAATCCGTTCGCATCGATCGATTAGGGTAAGAATGAAAAAAAATTTATCAAATATAAAAATTTCTCACTTACTCCTGATTATCAATTATTCATTTCGAATACAATTTTTTTTCTACGTAGATATGAAGAGAATATAAATAGACATGCAATTAGTTTAAAACTCTGGTTACGTTAAAATTAAATAAACGATAAAATTAGAGGACAAATATCGCATTAAACGCAGCTTTAGTCAAATGAAGTATAATCTGCGCGACTATGTAATATTCAATCCTGGCCACACCGGTACACGCGTAAGTCGCATTCATAAGTACACCATACATTTGGTACTTATGATTTAAACTTTCACCCAACGATTTGCTTAGTCGATGTCGGCGTAAGTCCAGTTGCGTGTAAAAGGAAATAAGCTTACGTACATAAGACTAGTTGTTAATTCGCATGCGGGACTTTACGGTATTTTACCGGACGTGTTGTTCTATTTTGCATTTTAACTGTAAATGCGGCGACAACTAAAAATATGGTACTGATTGCTTTATTCTTAAAAATAGAAATTACGGAATAACTGTTTCTGTATAAACAGTAAAGTTAATTTGTATCACTATGTTATCCCATTCGTTTAGCAATATTTTCAGTTTCTATTACAAATGATAACTATGTAGTGAATTATGTTTCCTCACGAAAATACATTGGTGAGGAAATTAAAGAATTTGTAATCGACTGTCACTAAAAAAATACTGAAGAAGTACCGTTTTTAAAATATTCTATTTTATTGGCTTCTTCATACAAATTAACAATCGGCAACTGTTGATCATTAATTCTTTTTATCAAGGCAGTTCCGATTATTATTATTTTTTTGAATAAAAAAGCGATAATCTTGAACGCAACATCTCCACAACTTTATTAATTTTGCCGGTCATAATTTATAAAGCAATTTTGAATTATGAGATGGTTCATTTATTTTTTCACAAACATTAATTTGTTTCTCACAAACTTTACTTTATTGCTTACTATAACTTCTACATATATGTTGAAAAATTGACATCGTTCATCAACATTCTCATATCCAGTTTGGCTTTGATCTGCTTCTTCTAACAAATGCTTTGATTGATTGTATACCAATATTGACAATAGTTTCTTGTGGTTCAATATCATAAACTTTCAAATCATTTTGAATTGTTGTACACCACCTTAAAAAACAATTTTTTGCGAAGCTGGAAACATGACATGATCCGCATGAACCTTTTTGGGTATCCAGTCTATTATTATCCCCTACATGTTATTGCAAACCGTTTCAAAAATGTTATAAGGAATATTACGTTTCTTCGCTAATAATTTGGATATCCCTAATTTTATTCGATAAATGATGACTCGCTAAATAAACCCTGTCTCCATGCTTAAATCGTGAACCATTATGGACAGAACCGTAGTTGCTCCGTCAATTTCATGAGTATTTTCCAGTCTCACTTTGACGATTGTGCAATTCTTTATTTTCAAAAGTGGATGCTAGAATTTTCAGACAGACAGAACTGTCCAGGTCGTGCCAAAATTCTTCCTAAAAATCTCAGAATTATTCCAGTTGGTTTTCATTCGATAATTCGAAACCAAAACATATATAAGAAATTTGTGTATCCCATGTTCGTTAGTTTTGAAGAAAAAGACTCAAGTCTTTTTTTTCTACGTTATTATTTCTGTGGAATTCGTACACCCTCATCTAGCAAAATCTTATTTTCTTCTTCTTACACATCAACTGTCATGCAGGTTAACTGTCATCGTCTCTTAATCATTCGTTTTTGTTATAACGACCGTTCCCAAATTTTTATAATAAATTAAATAGCGATGGTTTTGAATGTAAACCATGTACGCTTATGATATTAAGTAGTCCTGAATGTATGCATAATAAAAAAGATTTTAAGTATAGTTCTTTGGGATTATGCTTAGTGCGTGGTGTCACTGCAGTGACCAGATTTAGCCACAAATTTTAGATTACGAGAAAGTAAACCTATAATATTGGCTTTCATCAACGGCTAATATTACAACATTTTTGTATTTTATTATATCGAAAAAAATCAATGCATCAATGTGCAGTTTGTTTGTTAATTAAAAAGAACTGCAATTTAAAATAAAATAGGAAAAAAAAACAAGAAAAAAATCGGTGGCGGTGAACATTCTGATTATAAACTTCTTTAAAGGTTTCTTGCATTTCATTTTTTAATGATTATATCCTGTATTCTTTTAATCGAGAAGAGTTTAAGATGCTAAAAAACTGGTAGGTAACGAGAATCATCATTTTAATTAGCCATTATCTTTTTGAAACGTTCCGGAATTGGTAAAGTAATAAAAATGGTACTTTCGATGAAATACTTTTACATGAATGTAGCTGGATGGGCCAAGTGAATTTCCTTCATTAATACACAATTTGTTGATACATTTTTCAGAAAAGAAAACTTTTCCTTTGAATCTCGAGTTTGAAATGCGAAAATAGCAACTACATAGAATGAGTCCGGTATCAAACGAGGCAATCCGTTCATACAAGAATTGTTCAAACGTGATAGTTATACCTTTAAAGTTTAAGGGGAGCAATCACTATTATATCTATCTAATTCTGAAGAATCAATTGATATAATCGAATTATTAGAATTAAGGAGCATATCAGACATTTCCAAATTTCAAAAAAATAGAAAGTCAGCTATTGAAGCAATATTAAATATACAAATAATAAAAGACGTACTCCATGAATCACAAACTAATTTAGAGTCCGGAGAACATATTAAAAACGCCAATCAATTGAGAAATATACTATAAGCTTCTATTAGTTTCAAGAAATGGAGTATTACATTTTCTAAATGTCCTTTAAACTCATAAAGCACTTAGATACTTCAAACCGGTAACAATGAAGCTTCCAAACTTTCAGTAGACCAAATAAATAGCACAGAATTTTCTCAGAGCACAATAAAATCGAATCTTCCAAACAAATAAATAATATTAGAAACGTATTCGGCATACTTTGGTGTAAAATATTTCTACAATATTTTTTTCATTGTAAATTAATTTTCATCAAACCGTTTGTCTAAAAATGTTGCGGTTGATATCTGATTGTTTTAAAATTCGATACCCATATTATGTTAAAATCAGTAAGATCCCTAAACTGTTTAGATGAAATTAAAAATTATATTAATGGTCTTTACCAATCTCTTAAATTAAAAATTGGAACATTATAACAGTTCCAGTAATTAGCGATAATTTAATATCAGTAATTAAGATCAAATCAGTAAATATGACAAAAATAATTCCGTCTATTGTATTTCCTGTAATTTCTTGCGATGCTACGTGTGTTGGTGAAACGAAAAGAAGTCTAAAAACTAGAATTTGTAAAATACGAATCAAACATTCGTTGGACTGCACCAAACACTGTAATAGCGAATAATAGATTACAGATTAATTATGATTTCAATTGGAAAATGTTACAATTATAGGTACTGAAGTTATTTTTTTATCTCGCTCCCTTTTTTCATTTTTCTCTCTTATTGAGAATTTTTTTGTAATTTTTGCTCGTTTCTTATTCAGAATTTGTTCTCGTATTAAAAGAGAATTTAACCGCTTTCTAGGTCATAAATCTCCTTTTTAATTATGATTAAATTTGGAGGGTTCGCAGAGATGCTATTTCTTCTTTTAAAAGGATACAAACGTACACTGTTAGAAATATTTTTCGGAATTATCTGAAAACGTAACTAAAGTTATTTACTGTGACTGTTTAAAAAAATTTGGTACAATTTAGTAATTTTCTGAAACGATAATAGAAACAATTTAATTACTTGCTACAAAAATTCTGTATCAGTTTAGTAATTTTTAGTTACCATAACTGAAAAATATAAGGTTGCTTAATTTACATTTATTATTATGTTTTACATATGTGTATAATTAGTGGGTGTATATATTAAAAATTAAATTTAATGAAAGATGCATGATCAGTAGTTAAGGAAAATTATATTGACATCGTACTCATAATAATCAACGTCATATAATTTGACTATATTCAGATGACGCGTTTTATACCCTAATCTCTTATAATCTAATGAAAATCCCACTTCTACAACGGGAAGCACGCTAACTAAGTTTAGGGTCGCGAGTGTCGCTGCGCACCTTGTGACTACAAACGTGTAATGTTACATAATGTTTCGTTTTGTTACAGAATTTAGTAAAATTCTGTTACTTCGATGACATAAAAGTATCCGAACTTTCCGAACATTTCTAACAGTCTAAGAACCCCTAGAAACATTAGTTCTAAATAATGAATTCTCGTCATTTGATCAGTACTAGGAACAGCACATATAGAACAAAGATTATCTCTAATTAATATTAATAATATTCACGTTTCAAATGATAGTAGAGAAACTATTTGATATGACGAATAAGCCTCACGGTGCTCCAGCGCCTTACACCTTATACTTTCTGGCCTCACTCAACTAGTACATCAGCTGGATTATTAACAAATCCTTGATACAGATTGGAGTGCACATTGCTTCCGTCATCGTTTCATCAACGCTGATCGCAAAAGTTTGTAATAATAATATTATGCAAGTATTTGTAAAATTTTGGGCCCGATCGAGGCATTTTGTTTGAACATTAAAAATGTATGAAGTTCGCCGTCGTTGGCATATATTACCTAACACGCATACAAGTCGCATTCTATCCCGCTCACGCATTACCTACTTATGAATCATCGGACACACTCAGCAAGGAATTCGCTCGCATTATACTTGGCGAATTTCAAAAAGGTACGTGGCTCAGATCATCTTTCATCGTGATTCATTTTATAGAGGCAGGGTCCATTGATCAGACAATTTTACGAACAGCATCAGTAGTTAAAGATCGCCAACTGCGCCGACGCGATGGATCGCGAAAAAGCGTGCAAGAACCACCCTCGTACGTCCATTGGCCCGTATCTTTCCGACGAACCGGAACGATCCGATAAGTGTACGCAACCGGGGGATTCCCCGGCGTATTTAGTCTCACCGTACGGAAACACTCTTTGCTAAACTTACGCAGCTTATAAATACGTTCTCGCCATTGCGGCATGCAAGAGCAGGAACATGCACTTTGTAATAATAGGAAAAAATGGCCGCTCACCGCATGCGTGCTCGAATGCAAATGGATATCGCGAGTATGTAGGGAAGGAAGCGCACCTGGTCGCTGCAGGCTGGATAGCTTTTCACCTCGGGACATACTCCCCTCACCATCTGCACCCTTCCCCCTTTAACGAATAAGTTGGCTATTTGTACGTCCTTTACTGTATATAATCTTTTTTTTCGTACCTTCTCAGTCGCCCTTTCTTGTTGTCTTCACAGCGAGAGACCGCCTTACCGCGAACTAATTTAATCGCGATCCATAAGCGAGCATTAAATTGCGATTTGCGAGTAGCGGCGAGCCTTTATGAAAGAGAAAACGAACGGATAATTAAAATAAGGAGTCGAACGGCGATAAGGTATCCGAGTCAGGGAAAAAAAGAAAGGAAAATGGTTCTATTATTTTTGCGAATGAAATTAAGTGTGCGATCGTTATCCGATTCCCATTGAGCGTGGAATATTTCAAATTAATAAGAAAATATTATATTCTGAACTAAAGACAATTTTTTTTATTTAGTAGACTTCTCTAACCATTGTATGGGTTAATAAATCTTACCTTTTAGCAGGGTGTACATAGTGATATTTATTCGAAATGGTTGATGTAAATTATTAAGGATATTCTACGAATTCATGAAGAGGTAGGTGCGTCATTTGTAACATGCTACTATTATTGCCAGTAAAATATTTTATTGTATCCTAAATATCTGCAGAAGAACATTAAAATTTAAACTAGATTTTAAAGTAAGAGGACGTGATCTAATTGGAACCTAGTAAGGTTTTTTAGCTGTACTCATGCAGAATGTCCATCAATATGCAACGAATTATTATTTTTCTCCCCCCGAAATTCTGATCAATTACTCACATTTCCCTCCCAGATGTTATTTGCAATCTCTAATAAAATTATATATAAATGCTCTTAAATAAAAGTGTATCAAAGGTTCGAATTGGAGAACCATGTTCCTACACCGGTTCCAATTTGGACCACTTGTATTTTATCGTTTTCGCAATAACAGTGAAAGCAGATATATTCTAATTTGCTTTTTATGTAATTTTATTGCATTAAAGTACGAAATAATCAAAATTAATAAAGTGTCAATCAATCGGAATCAGAGCCAAATTCGAAATATTGAACTTTTTATTTTCATGAGAGGCTTAGATCGTGTTGGCAAAGTAATCGTCCTGCAGTTCGGTTGTGGTGATGTAAACTTTAGAATACAAACGCTAATAATTATTTTCGTACGATGGGCGTTAAGTGCGTCTTTCACGTGTATTGGATGTTAAGTGAATGATAGGACAACGAACGTTACAACCTGAAGGGCCGGCGTCACCCGATAATCGTCCCGATTACCGACGGGGGTAACTTTACTATGGCCCACTTGACTACTGTGAAGAAAACATATTTTCTTCATTCTGATGTTTACGCATTTTGATCCATACTGAAAGTAATTTAAATTATATATAAGTTAATTTCAGTTTTACATTAACACAAGTATAAATAAATTATGAATTGTAAGTAAAAATAAGGGTCCGAATTGGACCACGCCAAACGAATTAGACTAATACCGATTTCACACTTCTCACTCGGATTAGGCAGAAATAGTAAAGGTACTCACTAAAAATTACGAATACAAAAGTTATTATCCAGTAGAGTACTAACTACTATGTTTCACATCGAATAATTTGTTATTGTAACTAACAAAAGCCTTGAAATTCTAAATGTAAATTTTACGTTGTACACTTCAAAACAATAAGTTTCTCTGACGACAGTCGTGTTATGACTGAGAACAGTAAAATTCTGTGTGTTATAACAGATTCATAACAATATCGACATTTTGCAGTATCGTCATTGCTGAGAAACAATAGGTGGTCCGAATTGGACCACGTCCCCCTATAATTTAGCATCTAGGATTAACAACATAAATGAGAATTGATCTAGTTGAGAGAAATTTTCTTAGTTGTGTGCTTATTGAATTTAATTTGAACCGAATAGAGCTAAAATTTTGAAAGATAAATGCAGATGTAATAAAATGAACTTATCCCGAATGATAAAAGCTGAGGTAGAGCCAAACATCATTCTTATATAACTTTACATCTCGTTCATTTGTGAATAAGATTTGCTTACATTGAGACCTTGTAATTAAATTATATTTAAAAGTATTACCAATTGTCTATAAAATGTACCAGCAAATATTATAGTAGAAGATGATATAGAAAAAAGAAATGCCGCAGGAATATTTATCATCGCTAATGATATGATTGTGATTAAGAAATATTGTGATAGTACACTGAAAAAAATTCAACTACCATTGAGAAGTTGAGTGGAGAGTAGTTAAAAGCAATACTTTTTTGTTGGAATGATTGGAGGTCAATAAATGCGATACTATGCATAAAACTCAAAAAGGCAGGCACTGATATAATAAAAAAGCAACCGCCAATAGCCGCACTAAAAATAATTCCACTAAAAAAATTTCCAGAAAAATTCGGCGTAAATAACTATTTTAACGGCCAAAATGTCGTTTCCTATAACTATATTTTTTGTTGATTTAACTCCTTTATGGTTGTAACTATAACCTATCAAATTCCATTGAGGACCTATTTTTCAGTAGTTAAAAAGTAGTCAAATCAACTAAGAATTTTTTTCAGTGTACGTGCTTTAGAAAACAATTATTCAACCTAAAGTATTTAATATCGTTAGTTTCGTAGACATCCAAAATAAACTTAACGCTCAACGGTTGTTTTTTTAACACCCCAATAATATTATGCTAACTTACATTGATTTTAGCTTAATAAAATAAAATGAGTGAAGATCAATGCCACCACGGCTTGACTAAAATGCAGAATATTCGTGTATGAAAAAGTAAATACAACTTCATGCAAATATATATTATTTGTATGTAACAGTCATTACGGATAATTGGTTAGTGTTTGATTTGTAATAAACATAATGATATATCATTACGCAATTATAAGCATGCAATTACTTGTTCTAAAATATGGTATTTCTGCATTCGATACATGATGCAGAAACGTTCAATTAAGTTGTTAAATCAGTGGAAACAATGTAATACAAAAATATTTTATAGTTACTCGTGTTTTATCAAAGAAAAATAAGTTTATTGCAGTTGATTGCATTTCAGTATTAAGTGTACACTTTTAAACCAGATTGTACATAACCTTCTTAGAGTTTTATTCATATACTTTAGTGGAATAAGCAAAAAAAGAGAAGTATCAAATGAATGAAAAACAAACAATATCCGTCGTTTTTTGCTTTAATAGTATATTTAAGTTTCGCCATACAAAAATTTTAAATTTTCTGGCACTATTAAAAATACATTTGGTTGCAAATATTTAAACATTTTCCACATACATTTAAAAAAAACGATTAATTTGTGAAATATTTACATGAAGTTCATCTGCTCGTCTGTTTCAGGATCGTAATCGGAATGCTGAAAATTACTATTTTTAATGTTGGAATTGCTATTCAGGAGTGTTTCAAAATGCCCAAAAGATATTCTATAATGAAAAAAATTCATTATTTAAATTATACGTTTTTGAAAATGATGTTAATACTGAATCAAACCTGCTTCTTTAAAATGGCAAATAATGATTTAGGTTTAGATGAAGCAAGTTTTGATAGACTCTAAACAAATATTTAAGTTCGCAATTCCATTATGAATCTCTAACTTATTTTCTAAACATCTTAATCATTTTTATGTAACTACATTTATGTAATATTAAAACAATTACAATGTAATTTTCATTTGGTATTGTTTATTTTATACCGAACTGTACGCATCCTGCTATTATAATGTTGCGGTTTTTTGCTCATATTTTTTGAGATCGTCAGACTGAGCTCTCAATTAAATCGTTAAAACAATATATGCCTGAGAAAAATACGTTTACGGGTAATTTTCATTTTATTGGGGCAAAAAGTCGGACTCGAGTCCCCGCTGCCTCGACGCACTTATTTTACCTGCCTCGCGAGTTTGGTCGATTTATTCCCATTTGTTGATGTTTGAAGAGGACGACCGCAACGTTTGTAAAACGTACTGGCTTCTTTCAGTATTCGTTATGCATGGAAGTACATATGCAATAATTTTAATTGGCCGGTATCTGTTACGCAGCCATTATCGAATACCATGGAGCAGTTAACGAACGCCGTTGAAAAGAGTTGGAGCCGCTCGTATACGATTGTAATATCACTCGTATATAGTAACGCGCGTTGGATAAATAACATTTATTACGGATTTATTCTTTAGAGCATAAAATAATTGTAGCTCTCAATTTCCCCATGCACGGTGTTCGTTACACTTGTATTTTTTGTGCCGGTTACGACCCATAATGCCGTTGTCCGACCTTATTGCTGGTTGAGGGAATACATGTTTTTCTCCTGTTTCCAGATATTTTGCTACCGTCGCGTCGGTCTGAGGTGTAAATCATTTTTTATGTTTTCGAGTTCGCTGGCAAGAACAATGCGAAATAGAATTACCACTTTACCGGTCCTAAAAGATTCGACACGTGACGAAGTCTAAACAATGCGTGGCATATATTCTAATATAAGAATGAACAAGAAATTCTTAAGTTGGGTAATTTTGCGCTTCATTTTGAAGCATTGTTTAAAATTGAAGAACCTTTTTATATTTTAACCTTGTTGAGCACTTATATTCCGAGAGTAAATGACGAAGCTTAAAAAGTAAACTGTAAATTTCAATATGTAAAGTGTCAGTAAGAAATAACCATCGCTTTTGTTAAAAAATATTACACTATTACGTAGGAAAGTTGAGGGTCCCAGTATTTTAGTCTAAAAATAGACTGGTGTCCCCGAGTCCTCTGACCTTCGGCAGAAATGCGTAATTTCAGCGTATATGCCGAAGATGCTAAAGTACGGACTATTGTCATACCTCTTGGCAGAAAATAGACACTCGTCATCGTGCTAACTAAAACGAGCTGAGGTATGCGCGCCCTCTTTGCACACTTAGTAACTCGTGTCACACAAGTTGCCAGAGGAATGGAAAGTGTCTACTTGAAAGATCGATGTTTTTTATCTTATCGAGTGTAATACGGCATACCTAATACCTGCGTACCATCTTCAACGGCTCTGATGGATAAGTGATTGTCATTAAGGATGCGAATGGGAAATATCCACATTAAGTACTCTTTCTATCGTTTTCTCATTAACAATACACAGTTTCTTTCGTTTATTTTCATAGGCATTCTTGTACATTCCGGTGTTTAGAGATTCTGTTGTTAGGCAGATGTTACGGAATAATTTCTATGCATTTTTTCTACAAAAAATTGATTTGATGTGTATGTCTTATATTATCAAAACGTGTTCGTTCGTTATACTCTTATACTATTAACATTTTTAAAAATACTGGTAGTTAAATGCTACATATCGCAATCAGGTACGCTATTTATTTACACAGAACAGCGTTCAGAAAAATGAAATTAGTAAAAATGTACTAGCAAAAGTTTGGACAATTCATATAACTTAGGACGAGGATTGTTATTGTACATTGAAGTAGTAAATCATAGATATATTAAGTGTATTTCTGTATTTAATGTCAGTTATACGATTGTAAAACTATCAAATATCATGAAGTTATCATTCCAGTACATTGTTTATTATTAAAATCGGAGGGGGGGGGGCGCCAGCCGTTTTGACCGCTGCTTTCTTTTAAGCAGCTAGATCATAAATAAACCACGTAACACTTTTTCAGATCATTAATAAATTGTAATGAGGACAACAAGGTTAAGCAATTAAATTGAAACTGTATTACTTACTATCGTCATACGGGTTGACTGGTCTAGGATACATAATTTTTGACCTAATATCTATGAAGTATTTACGAGTGATTTATGATTATTTATTTTATTACGATTATTTTTGTATTAGAAATATTTCTAACATCAAAACAGCACTTCCCAAACCTCATTATTTCACGAAAAGCAGTAACGTTTAAATTTACATTTCAGAGTGATGTCAAGACCGGACTATTGAAGGAGTCTCTTAACGTACTGGAGAGCAGCCAGTACCTCACACATATGCAAGGGACAATTAGACAAGCCTGACAAGTGGTGTTACCGACAAGTGATCCTCACTGCGATGTCATCAGAATCGACAAACGAAGGCGTTTGAGCTCCTGTATACCTTTGTGACCGCAGTAACGTCTCCTTAGGTGGACTTTATTGACGCGGCCTTGCGCCGGACTAAAGCGCACTTATAGGGGAACTGATGGACGTGTAAATAAATAGAGTATTATCGGTGATCCCTCGTTCGCCAAGCGTTTATATCCGTAAAAGTCCTTGTGAAGGTTGCCGACCGACTCTCGGGACGATCAGCGACGACGGTCATGACACCTATAATAATCCTCCGCTTTTATAGCTGCTGTTAAGAATCGTCTTTGCGCAATAGACTAGATGGAAAAGCCAGAAATTTGGAAAAATGGGGCTGTCAGAAAAAAGGCGGATAGTTTACCTATGACTGACGCCTAACTATTAAACCCGATAGTTGCGCTAACTACGCGCATCGTTAAACCTGGGCCTGCTGTAATTAGCAAGTGCATCTTAATTCATCCGACGTTCTAGAATTTAAATGCAGAACTAATTTTAAGCTGAATATTTTAATGGAATTCTTGAGACAAGTGGAGTTAAAAGTAATGAACTTCCAAACGATCATTGAAATATCGCATACCATATTTACATCTTGTTAGTAAATTGGGCAAGGAATTTGTCATTATTAATTTCTACTGTGTTATTAAATTTACTTAAGGTGTAAGATATTAAGGAGATATATGTATATTTGCATATATTGGTATCGAATGGACATTGCACATGAACGTTAAATAGTTATTGTCAGAATCTAATTATTAAATTTGTTTGTTTGAAATTAGTACTTGTTAAATTTATGAATATGATATATTTTATTCGATGAAGAAAAAGGTTTAAAATCCTCAATCTAGCCATGTTCACATTAATTTTCAAAAAATATGTACAAAGGAAAAACATAAAAAATGTCTGGTTAAAGGTGTTAAAATAAGTTGGAAATAATACATTTTTTATTTTGACCAGTTCTTTTTCGAATGTTTTGATGACTAGCTCCTTGTACTTGGCAGTGATTGGCCCTTTATTTGATATATAGTTTGACATAATTAGATCACACTTAAATGTGAAAAAGTGGTTACGTCGATCATTTGGAATTATAACATCAAACGTTTCCTATACCTTTACATAAATATTTACGCAAATGTGTGTTACTAGTTATTCGGGAATTTTGGGAACACATATAAAATAAATTGCATGACCAACAAATCTTAAATTTAATCGGCTACTTACAACCACTAAATTAGTCCCGTAATTGAACCTGAAAATGCCTATAGTCCACTTTCGAAAGTTCAGTTTCCGCGATTGCCTTTTTATGTTTACATTAAAATGAACTTATGTCAACTGACTGGTTATGATTTAATATTTTCATACCTCATATTAACGTAATTATTTTTTGATATTTTTTCCCTTTGTAATTTTTTAGTAGTGAATGTATTTAAGAGGACAAATATGTTTTTTTACACGTGTTCGTAAAGTAGATACTGTACGGACTCTTGTTACAATTTATTTGATGCTACAAAGTTCAGTTTTTGTTAATATTGGTAATTAAAAGCATGTGTAAACATTAGAAGCATAATAATTGTTCAGACATATTTAATATTTAATTTATATTAAGTGATAATAAAACTTGAAATTTATTACTTCAATTCCAGAGATTGCAGAATGTTCCTTAAATTTGAGGAGTCTATAATGGGGGATCCAGTATGGCGAATCCAATATGGACGATCAAAAAATTGCATACATTTTCAGATTCTTAAAAAAATAACCGTCGGGGATTTTTGGTGTTACTAAACGAGAATCTAGAATCTGATTTTTAAAATTCAATATGACGCAGACAAAATGGAACATGATTGAAAATGTTCACCTCGTAAAAAACTTGAAAATCGCAAAATGAAGTAGAGTAATATATACTATGTGATTCCAATTATTTTAATAGATATTTAAACTATATTTTAAATATTTTATATAAACATAAATATAAACTTAAATATTTTGTTGATAAACATATGCAAAATTCATGGATTTTTTTGTAATTTTGTACGACTTTTAGAGTTACTAACTTTGAAACGATTCGAGGTCAAGGTTAATATAATCTTTAAAGAATCGTCCAAACATACAAATTAATAACATGTAACTTATAGTCAATCATATTAAATATTATATAGATCGGAATCGTTGGGTGCTGAAAAAAAACGAAAGTCATAATTATATTTGTCATTCGATTAAAAACATATTTTCATCTTTGAATTTTACAATACTCGAACTCGTCAATAAAACCATCAATCACACACATACCAACCATACTCGAAGTCATTATGCGTATAAAAACAATAAGAGTCATAGTTATAAGAAAATCATCGAGTCGTCAATGTCAGTAAAATAAATTGTTATTAATTTAGTCAACGACGGAATAAATTACGCGGCAAAATAATTTAATTAACACGATCACACATTCAGATTACACTCTCACACACATATACATTAATACACATAAATAATTTATGGCGTTACACAATAATAATTTATATACACATATTCATTTATATTTAATAACGAACGGAAGAGAAAAAGGCTTACGTCTGGTTATTCTAATCCATTGGCGTCCTTTCTTCTTTTTGGTTCGGGTCCTCCATCCGTCTCGTAATTGTGGATTCGGCCGCTGTCACCTCGTGAACCCAAGATGGGTGTCGTACTCCCTCGTGAGCACGAGGGAGAGGACCAGCAGCCTCTTTCTAGTACCCGGACGAACGGAGTGCCGTCGTCGATCTTTGATTTATCCTTCTGGTTAATTTGTTGTCCTCGCCGCCTCCATTCTATTTTCAATTTGTTGCTGGCTGTTGATGTGTGAACCCACTTTTTGTCGTCGGAGCAGCCAGGACCTCCGGAAGATCGTTTTGGTAGGCTGCGAGTCGTCTGGGCGAAGTTGCCAGATAAGAAGGAAGTCCAGAAGAAGAGAGAGTGAGAGACTATGTCCAATAACGTCGCCGAGTTCCTTTTTTACTGAGAATCGGGACGGGAACTGTCAAACCTTTGAATGTCATTTGATCGACTTGAGTTTGACAGCCCCACCCCCTCATTTGAATTTGGAGCGCATGCGTCCCATTGCGGCGACACATGCAGCTCCAAGCTTGGAACTCGGCCCGTTGTTACCCACTTTACGTCCTGCGCGGCCAGGGCGCCGTTGTCCCTCTTCTGCGCATGCGTAGAGGCGCACCAGCGCCAGCGCTTTGTCGTTGCGCGCCAGGTCTTCTGGATGCGCACGCTGATCCCACGTGGGTTTGAAATCAAAATGGCCGACCGGCCGGCAAAAGCGCGCATCGCGTCCTCCGTTTTTATTATTTATTCCTTTTGTTATTTTGCTTGCCAGCGCATATTCCACAACATCCACATAAGCTGGCAAGCACGTCGAAGTAGATTTCGGAACTTTTTCTCTCCGTCGCTCCTTCTCTTCCGCGCGCGATTTAACAAAACGGCTCGTTACAACTTCACATTTATTTATAAAAAATGGTTAAAATTTTAATAAAAATGGGAAATGACGATTTCATTTTGTACTTAATTCTAGAATTTTTTCGCAATTTTCACCGACGGTGAGTGGTGAACCTCATACTCCTTATATCAAAATAATGAAATAAATTTGTTATGTCAATTGTGACCCAAAATGTAACATTGCTTGATCAAAATATTTACAAGACATTGAAAAGTTCATAATCCACGACCCTAAAAACTCCTAGACCCGCTAAACAATATTCCGTTACAGCAACATCTTTGAAACGTCGCATTATAGCCATGCGACCAAACTTGTTTCATTGCAAAAACATTTTTGGGACGTCCTTGGAACCAGAAATGTCCTGCCACATTTACGGTTTTTAAATAACGTTTCATTCGTAACGTACCTGCGACGTTTGAAAACTATACATCCAACGTTGTAAAAACGTTACATTAAACGGTCATAAATAAAAATTATAAGAAATTCGACGAATTATTTTATTCAATTCGAATTTTATTATTATTTATGTATCGTTAGATATGTTATGAAAGAATGTAGTTTTATAATTTTACTCGCAAATAAATCTATGAATCTAAGAAAAATCCGTCCCGACCGAGGATCGAACCCGGGTCTACCGGTTACAACGCTGACGTCTTAACCACTACGCTACGCTCGCATACGTATTATCATGCGAACGAGAGCTCTTATACTCAATCGTAGAAGGCTTCTTGATAAATGCGGGTTTAGTTTAAACAAGATATGTTTAATTAATTTTGTCATTTCCACATTGGGAATAATAATATTTTAATATTATTTGACTATTTTGTAGTAATTTATTGTAATTTAAATAAATATTTTTAAGATATCCGTAAAATATTTTTTTTAAACGAAATGGATTAATAGACAATATATGTTTAAAAAAATGTAAAGTTAATTGACACACGTATATTTTCCAAATGCACTACTTGGAAATAAGTTATGAAATTACGCGGATATTAAAATTAACACAAGTGAACCACTTTTTAAATTATGAATTAAATTTAATACAATTTACATTAAAAATAATAAGGTGCGAGTTATTTTTCTGGACAAGTGACGGAATATTAAAATTAACATAAGTGAACCAATTTTTAAATTATGCATTAAATTTAATACAATTTACATTAAAAATAATAAGGTGCAAGTTATTTTTGAAGTTATTGAAGGCGAAGTCTGAGATGGAACCGGTCGAAACGATTGAATTTATGCAATAAATCATGTCTACGAAACGTTGCATTCGTAACATTACATGAATGTTACGTTAGTAACCTGAATGCGACGTTTTAAATTTCCTTGGTGATTTTGTGACGTTGCAGAAACGATTCCATAAAACGTTTTTAAAACTGTTATAAAGTGACATTCTGGTAATGTTACGCATTAGCTTTGTGTATTTAGATATTGTGCAACGTTGTGTAAACGGCATCAAGAAGTTGTTACGAAACGTTACGTTTTTGCCATAAATGGGATAACATGTAACGTTTCATTTACGTTACATGTTTAGCGGGGATACGAAGTTTTTTAAAAATGCAAGAATTGATATTTTAATTTCAAAATTTTATACATTTATTTTACAAACGATACTAATCATGAAGTGTTGACATGCAAATGAACATATTATAGTATTTTGATTTCACGGCTGCAATAAGATTACCTTGCTAGATGGCGTTAACGTCTATGGAAATTACCGAAACGTTCTGAACTGCTAAAACTCAACTTACATGTTTACATTTAAAATTTAGATATTTTGAATTTTTCAGAACATTAATATTAATATATATAATAAGGTTAATAAACCCCGATGTTAATTAAATTAGAAAACATGAAATATCGCAAGAAATAAATATAAACAAATAAATATTCCCTTTCAAACCGACTCCGAAAAGTCCCTTAATAGCTCACAAGCAAATCGTTGCGGTTTGCAAATTTAACCAATGACTGAATTACTTCCTGACACGAATACAACTTCAATTCACTTTCAAGCCAAATTTCCTTGATGGCTCTTGCATTTTCCATCAATGAAATTGAAAATCATCAACCGTAACTACCCAAATCGACATACATTTCGTAATACGCGATTATACATGGTCACGCGCTTAGCCGGTCTCTTAAGGCTCTTCACTCCCCATCATCGTCCGCGACTATTAAAAAGATTGAAATTGCCTTTTCAACCTAGTATCATCACTTCTTAATAGATTTCGATCTTACTTTTCAAAAGACTTGATTACATGTACAATTTCCATTTCTTAGAGGAAAATAATTTTTACATAATTACAATTTCTTAGTAGTTAGAAATTGTACAAAAATTCAAATAACAGGTGGAACTCGCACGAATCCATCAGGATACTGATCTGTTTAAGAGATATCAATCTGCATCCAGATTTTCCTCGACGCTTCTGGACACATCGTCGATCGTCGTTGTGTTACGTCATGACAAACTCGGAAGTGCGATAACACCAACTTGATTCCATGCTGACTATCTCTGCATGATCAGCCGAACATCGTAATAAGCCTGATCGTAAAAGCGATAGGCAGGAGATTCGCAATCAGACGTCAAGCCTGCAGCGGCCGCCATTAAAAAGCTTGGACATTATTATCCTACAAAAAAATTAGTAATAAAATGCACGCGACAAAGACGAAACGTCCGTCCTTTTCCATTTCGCGAAAAAATTTCAAGCACTTACAACCACAAGAACTTAAATGTACCAGCGTTGCTTCTGCCGTAAGCGTCGACGTACTGAAAAGGTTTGCAGCGATATTACCGTACTTTACGTTAATTGGCGACACGATTAAATTAACTAAAGGTATAATGCTAAATTACATAAATTCCTATTATCTATTATCTCGTACGAATAAACAGTTCCTTGTGACGGTCATTTTCTGTGATTTGCGTAGCAAACTGTACGTTAGTTATTTCAGCAAATACGTTGTTTTGCTTTAATTTAAAATCTTTAGATCGCAGCGCTTCCTAATGTGGAAGTATTTATGGCTTCTGCTTCAAGACCGACGTTTTCCGTAGGTACTTTGAAGAAACGTGTTAGAACATTTTCTGAAGTAATACGTCAGTGCCAACGGAGCTCCTCTGGAGTTTTGACATAACTGCGTGTCGTATTTTGTCGCTGTTAGAGAAATTTATCGCTGTCACTAACAGCAGTAATTTTTATCACTAGCCGTCGTAAATTTCAAAATCTTTAGGATCATAAAATTCATGTATAAAAATATTGAAAATTTCCCCCTAAAAAATTTTGAAAATTCGCAACCCACTTTGCGCAATTTACGTAAGTCACATCCCACCTATAAACCATCTATTGCTCCAAAGTCGTTCTCACGGATTGTCGTAGTCTAACGAGATTAATGATTGGCGATTTGTTGTAAAAATAAGACAAAATTAAATCTCCGAGATGGTTCGAGGTAACTGAAATATTCGCGGCATCGCGCGTGACAAGCGGCTAATTGCGTTCGCTTTTTCCACCATTACCATCAACATTCCACGAGCAAAATTTTATAACCCTCTTTTTATCTCCACAAAATGGCTTCTGTAAAAAAATTCTTACTGCCATTAGAAACCCCACGAGTCCCTCACGTGTGGGTCACCTACGCAGACGACCAAGTAATGAATTTCTAAAGTTTCCGCAATTACGCTTGAGCTCCATTGTGACTTTCATCACCTCGAGCATTCGATCCCTGCTTCGATGCGCACAAAGGATTTCTGTAAATCATAGCCCGAGTAAGTTTTCTTCTTTTTTTTTCGGTTCGTTAGATATCGCATAGATTCGCACGGTCGTCATGCGTCGATCGGTGAGAACGGAACACGTTCGATCTTTGGGGTACTATTTCCTGAACATCGTTAATCATATGCTTCGAGAAAATTATGTAAATATTTTTCTGACAATTATGTAACGTCGATTGTACGTTCTACGTTAAAATCGTGCTTTGTGATGTCGGTACACCTGAAATCAATAATAAGATATGGATTTCACTGACGATCGCGTACTTTGAGGTAAGAGAAAAAAAGCGTTCGCGAAGCATGGGAACGCGAAAATGCGTAAGATATCTTGGAAGGCTTAAAGTGTCAGCTGTCGGATTAAATTACTTTGATTTTTGACAGTTGTTTACATAAATTTTCTAATGGAACGATAATCACGGCATACTTTGCGAAGGAAAATTGCTATTTAATGTCTGGAGACAATGATGTTTTCTTCTGCAACTTGTCGCAATCTATATTCTGGGTACTCCCAGATAGTGTTTATTTTATGGCTTCCAATTGAATCATTTCTGTATAATTATTATAATTCTCAGAGTAGCTCAATTAAAGACGAGGTGATTATTATTAACATAAAGCTAACTTGTTATTGAACAACAACATTCTATTTAATTTGATTCCATTCAGGTGCAAACTACCCAAACATAGGTAATCTCTGTTTACGTTTGCTTCATCAGCAATCAATAACTGCAATTCTATAATTTGCGCGAATTTCCTGTCTGCAATTATCACAATCATCACTAGCGTCAGGAGGAGTAACTGTTTGCATCCATCAAGTTCTTATTTTAATGGGTCAAACAATTTCGCTAAATAACATATATATACAGCATTTTGTTATCACTATGTTTAATAGCATGAAGATAAAAGAAGGCAATTCCATTTTCAAAGCCCATGAAATTTCGCAATAATACATGAATGCAATACGCACGTCACATTTGCAATATCGTTCTCGTATCGTTTTTCGACCAAAGACAAGAAGAATTTATGTCCGCATACCTACGAAATTCTTATCGTTATTTATAATTCGACTCTTAGTTTCGATAATCCTAAACCATTCTAAAAGACCGGTTCTGACAATACTGCGTGAAACGTAATTGCACTCTTGGCATGTAATGTTATGTAAGGAATATAGAAAAACACATACACGTAAACTGGGACAAAACAGAAAGATGCTCAACGTAATCGACACCTGAAGGTACAAAAATCGTTTACCGCTTTCGAGTTTTACGGAAGTTACTTATTCTAAACATGTGAAATTTTGTCGTTTCTGAAGGTTTAAAGAAATTATGTGCAATTACTGTGTCACATCGACCGGCGTCGAATTAGAGTTGGTAAAGTATATTTTAAAAGGTCTTAAAAGCATCAACCGGAAGACTCCTAAAAATCGCGAAACTCAAAAACCAGGCTAAAAGCATCGACTTAACTTGATTTTAGAAGTTTTAGGTTTGACATTTCGGGATTTTGAACCAGTTGGCATATTGACGAATCGACATTTTAGGTTGTCCCGTTTTTTATCGTTAGGATCTTGATCATCAGTATTTTTTACGCATTAACGCCCAACGAACACTGTTTTTGTTTTAATTACAATCAAGTATTTCGGAGCAATCGTAATTGGTTAAGCTTCCAAAATAGGGATAAAAATGATTGATCTATCAAGAGAAAACAATTGCTAATTGATCGCCATCTCCTACCATCTTTAATTGAGTAAGCACAAAGTTCGAAAACCATCAAAAAGAAACCTTATTTTGACTGATGTTTTCTATAATTGTCTGTCGTTGGTCGAGTGGCAGAAATAGTGATAAAAATGATTGATCAATCAAGGAAGAACAATTTTATTTAACACTTTCTTCTACTATCTCTAATTTAGCGTGTACAACGTTTCAAAACCATTAGTAAGAAATATCAGTTCGACTGATGCTTCTTCTTGGAAATTTTCAATAAATATTCCTTATACAAAAAATACAGAAAACCTGGAAATAGATTCTTCCATACAAAAAAGCAACTTGATTCGAGTTAATAATCAGTACTCGAGAACAGAAATTAGTTTGAGCAATTGCTTAATTGGTTAATACATTTATTTTTATATGTTCTAAACCTTGTAACTCTAACCTATTTGTCGTAAGGAGTACAAATCACTAACCTAATGCTTGGGACAACAACTTTATTTGTTACTCCAACCTAGTTCTTGCGTTTGGGGCACTTTCCTGCAAAACATCATTCTTGAAGCGCTCCAAAAAGTTTCTCCGTTCAGTTAGTTCCAAAAATACCGAGAGATAGAGCTACTGAGGACCGTTCCTCTAGCTTCGAAGGCATGACATCGATTTCAATCGTAATTTTTAACAAATTTAAATAATTACTGCATAAATAAAATAAAGGTGTTGTAACTGTTGTGTCAAATCATGTAAACATGTAAAATCAACAATCAAGGTTATTGCTAAGGTAAGAAGCATCTTGGACTCTACTGGAGACATTTAGACGAGACCTGATAGAAATCTAATAGAGTTTATCTTTTGCAAGAAAACTAGGCATGGTAGAGGCAATATCACCTCCAGACGGAAAATTACTTTGAACAACTAATTGGGTAGTACAAGTGAATATAAAACTGATTAATTGGTTAATACGACTATTTTCTTATTTCACACAACCATTTAAAAATCGCTCCTACTAATTTATTGTCTCGATATCATACCATTAAGCTAGTAGTTCAAATAACTAATTTCTTTTTTACCTCAACCATACAGTTTTCTTTGTATAATATGTATAAATGGAGCTAGGAAAATAATAAAAATTCAACTTCTGATATATGGAATAATGGGAACTGATAAACCGCTGCATATTTCGATATGATTTCTGAAGGGGTGTCAGAAAAAAACATACTGCGAGAATTTCAAAGGGCGGATGTCCCTTTAAAGGAAGGATCAAGGAATTCCAATGACATCCTCATGAAAAATCTCCCAATTTTTTTGCTAAATTACACTACCAAATGCTATGCTACATCAGGGTTTTTAATGTTTCGTGAATCCATTCAAATTGTATGCACGTTCTTAAAACAATGATTTTTGCGTTCTATAAAATGTTTGAAACCAGAAAAAAATTATGCCAATCACCGCTCATGATTCATGCACCAGACCGTTTCGAGGTAAACCCTTGCGACACCCTCTTTTTGTTTGGTAATTAACCCTCTAACGTACGATTGTTTTATTTCTATTCAAGATTGATGACACTTTATATCTAGGTTTTTGCGGGATCGCTGATTACGAATCTAATGTCTGGTTTTGAAAATTCGAAACGGCGGATTCAATATGGCAGACCATAATTTCAAATTTGACGGATTTTCATGAAACTTGGTATCAAGGGGTTTTTGGAGTCGCTGATTACGAATCTACATTGAGACAAATCAAAAGAAGTTACAAGGTTTCGAATTTGACAGACTAAAAAATCGGATAGTCAAAAGATTTAAAGTTTATACAGGGTAATAGGAAAAAAATTCAACAACCCGTAGAATCTTACCTCTTTGAAACTCAAGAATCACCAAAGAGCAAAGAATATTTACGCAATCTGCAGTATAAGATCGAATAGAATAAGATTCCCCCAATTTGTAATCATCTACTCCGAAAGCCCTTAAATACAAAGTTTTATGAAAATTCATCAGATTTAAAAATTTCGGTCCGACATATTGTATCCGCCATTTTGAAACTGAAATCAGATTCGTAATCAGCGACCCCGAAAAATCCTAGATAACAAGTGTCATAAATTTTGAATAGAAATAAAACAATTGTATCTTAGAGGATTAATTACCATACAATTTTAGTTTGATTTCGGCAATGCTATGGCAAATGAGGGTGTCACAAGCATGAGCGGTGATTGGCATAATTTTTTTTCTGGTTTCAAACACTTTATAGAACGCAAAAATCATTGCTTTAACTGCGTGCATGCTATTTGAAAATTCGATGAAACTGTGCCGAATTAAGGGATATTTTGCATGGAATTCGACATATACCTAAATCTTACAAAATAACCGTAAAAACCTAGTTCCTTATTATATTTATAGAAACGAAACATTTACATCTCACTTGTTTCAATGAACACTTCGTGACAGTCTTCACAGGGCGAAATCGTCGCAAGATAATCACGAAAGTGAGAGAAATTCACGGAGCCATCAGGACTGGCACGATACTCGTTGGCTGCCAACCGTGCATAACCTCAACTGCAGCAGTTCGCGCCTTTTCGAACATCAGGAAGTCTCCCTTCCGTCTGCCGCGATTTTCTTTCTGCCCTCCGACATGCAACAGGTCGTCCGATGCACATATAGTTTAATCCAAAGACGATCCTGAAGCTGCTGGCGAACGTAATTTCCTTATCTCCTCAGAGCGGTCCAGGGGATCCCTTTCACCGAACCAACAGCTTCGGTTTCCCATGAACCGTCCGTTAAAGAAAGGTCGGTTCTGGGCTCCCTCAAATCGCAACCGATAAATTCGCCTCTCCTGGTGTCATACCATGGAAGTGGCACTCATCCCCCCGTTGCAAGTTGCACCCGCACTCGGTAGGAAACTTTCGCCAGGCATCAGTGAAAGCTGACCTGAGAATAATCGCGATGCTGAGTCCGCCCACGGGGACTTCTAAAGGTAATACAAGAGGACTCGGTTCTCTTCTCGAGCATTAGAGAGCAGCTTTCGCATAAATTCGTAGGCACGCGAGCATAAATTAATCTTTTCGCCTGCTGAAAACCGATCGTTTGAAAAATGGTCGCGAGCCTTTCGTGAAATTAATCGAAATCGTGACGCAGTTGTTGCGCTCTTGAGGCCATTATTGCATAGCCGTACGTGTTATGAAATTACGTATGAGATTATCGAGGCGTTAATGCACAAAAAGCATAAACGCGATGTTACTCCAGGGTGTCGCGTGTAATATGAACGTATTAACTCGCGTTTTCTGGCTTCAATTTAACACATTTTTTTTGCTTATTAGTTACATAACCGCGACTCGCGTTTGTAGTGACGTTAGTCATGTTTGTCATTATCTGAATACCATTGTAACAATTGATTACATAAAATGTTGTAGTAATAATCGAAGACAAAAAGATACGCGGTATTAGTTGTATGATTCGATTATGAGATTAATATCACGGGATAATGTCAAATAAGTTAGCTTTCAATAAAAATATCGTTTCTAATGTTTCACACTATATTTCACTGCTCTGCGATTGTTGTTGCATAATTATTTTTTAGTCTCTTAGCGATAAGTGTTAACACTACTGCATCAGTATTTTACCTGGATATTATATACGGAGACATGTAGATGAAAAACATAGTATTCATTAAAACCATACGCGGCTCCCACGACACCATGAAAGATGATGATTAATCACTACATGTCTCCGTCTAAACAATGATTGTAACTAGTAATAATGATGTCTCAATGGTATCTTGCTCCATTGAAGTTCAAACGATAATTTAATGTCGATGACCGAAAAAATAACTAATCGCATATGATATGCAGATGTTATCTAAACAAATGGTGTCGCCGTGTCAACTATCCAGATTATAAGTTTCATCATGATAACCAACATTTTTCGTTTGTTTACCAATCCAGAGGCTGCGCGAAAAGTAAAAAAAATGATGTCCCATGAGTGTCTTAAGTTTCCTGCAGATATATCGCGCAAGTATGCCTGTTGAGACAAATAGACACATCCGAGACACTTGATCCATTATTAGAATTTGAGGAATTTGGGCAACAATATGTCAACACTTGTAAGTCATCTTCAATGTGACATTTCACATACTTTCGCAGCACCTACAGAAAGTTTCCTGTACACTTCTGAGATGTTTCCAGGAAACCTCTCGGATACTCACGAAACACATTTAGGAGAAACTCTTAATATTTTCATAGCACTTTCGGGACGCGATAAAAGCTTCACAGAATATTTTCCTTTTCAAAGGAAGTCCATTGGCCTTCCGTGCCCAGGTGAAAAAATCTGCGACACAAGGAGAGCGATGGGGACGGCAAAGGTGACCAGTGAGCACTTGAAACTTCTGCAGAAAGTACGAATAAAAAATTCAATTATATTATTAGAACCTGTGAAAACACAAAATACGTAAATTCTGAAGTTTTATTGACATTTTCTTTAACTCCACTATGGAGCGATGTATTTCAAAAACAGGTTCGTCAGAAACTGTCAAGAAAACATAGCCAAAGGTTGAATCGAGACAAAATAAATGATTTTTTGTCACTTCATTCGAATTTCGTTCATTTAGAATCACATCACGTTTGTCACACATCATATGTTTGTCATCAATTTAATTTGAATGCAAATAATGTCTCAGTGAATGTGTCAGTTATTAAGAACAGATAATTTCATTGTAAAATTTTTCATTTCCCATTCTGATCTTATAGATACTTCCACATTGATAATGCCAAATGCATTCCGAATACGATAATTCTATTTAATATTGGCCACTTTTTCTGTAGTCAGCAAATCGAGTTATTAAAAACAAATTAGATAAAGTTATATGTCGCAGGACCGTTTCAGGACCTACTCCTCGAAAGATCAACTTACAATTTAAGGAGGTAGGCTATAATCTAAACAGAATCCGAAGTGCTGCTGTAATACGAACCACTGCGAAGTCAAAGTACATCAAAGATAAGTTCATAAAAAAGTACAACTGTTTGGAAAATAAAGAATACAACTCGACGCTCGAGACGAAGACTAGGATTTCTCAAATCTGAGACGAAGACTAGGATAATCCACTTCCTCTACTGGAAAACTAGGACATTTCATTTTCCCGGCGCGAAAACTAGGAGATTTAGATTTTTTCCTGAAAGAAAAGGATTTCCACTTTTCTCGGCGCGAAAACTAGGATAATTCGTTATTTTGACACGAAGGATAGGATATTTCATTATTTTGACACGAAAACTAGGATTTTTCGAGTTTTCTAAGCGACGATTACATTATTATTTTATTGTAAAGCGTAGCATGTCTGATTTGTATAATTATTCTTCATTTAACCATGTATATTGTTAACAATTTTTATTTTTCTATAGATTTATTAATAAATAATAGTAACATTGTTTATTCCTGAAAAATAATACTTATAACATATTTTTCTTCATACAAAAAACATGCAGTCTGAGGCATTCTTTTTTACATCCCGAGGGAAGTATGCGATTTTTCTTCATGATCGGGAGGATACGCGGCACCTTTCCTCCCGCTTGCGGCGGAAAAATAAAAATAAAAATTGTTAACAATATACATGGTTAAATGAAAAATAATTATACAAATCAGACATGCTGCGCTTTACAATAAAATAATAATGTAATCGTCGCTTAGAAAACTCGAAAAATCCTAGTTTTCGTGTCAAAATAATGAAATATATACCTGAATGACAATATGTGATGAATATCAAAATTAAAATATACGTCCAAAAAAGTGGCTCTTTTTGCATGGAATGCCCCATAAGCATAATGTGAATAGTGCATTGTTTATTTTGGTGGATGACATTTTCAATACAGGACGCACGAAATAGGAGAAACACATAAGGATGGCAAAGAGATTTCAATGACAACAAATGCGTCTTTATATTTTTCCTACAACCAAACCTATATGACACATTGGCTCGCACCAATCATCGTGCCCCGAATACTGAGGGAACAGCAAAACCATGTGATCAATAGCGGTTGAAGTTTAATTCTTAAATATTGTCACAAACAATAGTTTTTATTTTTTGCGATGATATTTATGAAAGAATAACTTCAATTTCGTATTTCTCATAAGAAAAGCATTGGTCATATGGTTTTGTTGTTTCCCCAGTATCCGTTATTATGTTTTCAGGATAGGTCCCGAAGTTGGAAAAATGAAAATGCTCTACGAAACATCCTATTTTTCGCGCCGAAGAAATGGAAGAACCTAGTCTTCGCGCCGAAATTGAAATGACCTAGTCTTGGTGTCAAATAATGAAAAAGCCTAGTATTCGTTGCAAATATTGACTTCTCCTAGTTTTCATCCCTTCACACCGAATCCTAGTCTTCGTCTCAGATTTGAGAAATCCTAGTCTTCGTCTCGAGCGTCGAACTCTTTCTTCGTTTAGGTTAATTTTTTAAAGAGCAAAGACAGTATGTAAGAGTAAGTTTACTTAAATATTGGATGTTTTTCGTTTACAAATTATACCTACTACTTTTGAACAGACTAAAGGTGACTCTACGTATAATCCCACACGGAAAATAAATATGTGCGACATATTTGCTAAATAAATGCACATATATTTTCGGCGAAAAATGCAATATGTGACATATATGCTACATATATGCTACATATATTCTCGCATATATTTTCATCAAATTGTTTCCCATGCGAGAGGTATAGTATTCATTAGTAGTAGTAATAACCGGCTTTTGTTTCACTCAATACGTACGCGGAAAAAAAAGTACACGGAAAGCAGTCATTTAGTAACCAAATTATCCTAGTGGGGACTAATTATTACTTTTTAGTTTATTTACCTGTATATCGTTGCGATAACAAAACCAAAGATGGATTAACTAAATTGCAGTCAGTAGTCAGTTTAATGAAATTTAGGCATACAAACTATTAACGATTTAGTTCCCTCCAGGTAACTTACTATTTAGGTAAATTTTACTAAATATTGTTCTCAGTATGTTCTAACAAAAAATATCTTCTTTTTATACATACCATTTTACACGATTTGTTTCATGATTAAGATTAATTTATCGAAATTTCCCGACGCTCCCAAATCGATTGAAGAGGAATAATTCGTTTGCGAGAATTAAAAGTGTAAATAAACATATTTTGTCATGTTCGTTGCTTTCGGATAACTATCATAAATAAGCTATAAAAATGTGAAAGCTATTAATTCATTAATATTCAAGTTTTATATATTGCAAAAACTGTTGGTCACAAGAGTTCGAATATTTCCCTGTTAATTTAAAAAAAAACTAAAAGAATTTCAAAAAATTATAAGACAAAAAGTGTTTTAAAAATTAATGATAAGACGGAAAGAATTTACTGATAAATAAATAATTATGCCACACATTTCAACCATCAAGAAAACAAAAAATTTACGTTACACCATATTTATGGAAATGTGACTGATTCAAGTACAACAAATTTGTTTAAATGTATACGATGTTTTGTAAGAAATGAAAATAAGAGGAGCCTACTGAAATAATAAATGTGAATAATTCATCTTGCAAATTGGAATGTCTGACGCGATTAAGTTGATAAAACAATTATTATGAATTATAGACATCCATGATAATCCATAAATTAAAGAAATTACAAAGTAATGAGAAATAGGAACTAGGAATAAGAACAATTCAAAGCCATCGAAGGAACTGTCGAAATTGGTGGAATACAAGAAATACAAGAAATTGTTAACTACTAATATAGCATCAACGGAGGTTTCTTCAGAAACGTATGTTCTACGTGTTTAAGTATTTCCTTAGATCATTTCGATAACTACAAATTAACCTATCTTCTAGGTATAAATGGTATCGAAAGTAAAGAAGGAGGGCCCCTAAGGCCTATATTTCGCCCCCTTGGGATTTTGATTTAAACGGTTGAAAACTTTTTCTTAAGGTAGAAAAAGTAAGTTTTTATTGATTTTAGGTGAAACGGGGGTGTTTTGGTCAAATTAATCCTTAGATTTTAGGGGTATTTTTCAAAAGGAGTGTCAAAAATATATGCAAAAAACGTTGTTAAATTGTTGGGCAATTGGCTTGAAAATCGTTACTCGGGGGTTTGCGGGGTCGCTGATTGCGAATCCGATGATAGTTTTTCAAAATTCAAAATGGCGGATCCAATATGGCGGACGACTTTTTAAAAATCTTATGCAGTTGGCTTGAAAATCGTTACTCGGGGGTTTTCGGGGTTGCTGATTACGAATCTGTCATCAGATTTTAAAAATTCAGTTCCAAAACTTGTTAAAGTGTCTTTTAAGAATTATTGGTAAAGATTTGGTTATCCACTCTTAGCGTTACCCAGGAACAACGACGTGGACGTGGCAGATACTGTTCCGTTCGGGGTGCTTGTTTAAAGTGAGTCCCCTTGCCCCTCACGTAACAGGAATAATCTTCTCAACCTTCGATCTTTTGTACATTTCAGAAGCCACAGTTCGTTTAACCAGCAATTGATTCGTTTTCTTCACTTTCCGAGTCATCCGTTTCGGACCATGTGCATACAGCGTCCATTTCATATTCTGGATAGGTGCCACTGGTGTAATTTGGTGTGTTTTTGAGATGTCGATAGTATCCTAAGTACCAAAGGACTGACGCTATATGTGCACAACAACCCACAGTGCACACAACAATTATTTGTGTAAAACAAATGAGAACTCTAAAGAGCAAAAGTGATATGACATGCACAGCTTTCAATGAAAAACAAATGATTAACGTTACGTGGCAACAGCAGTCATTTGTGTAAAACAAACTCCAGTAGTCATTTGTTAATTTTTCACCTACAGTAATTTGTTTCACACAAACAGCTGCTGTTGCCACGTTGCCCCGAAGGGAACAGTATCTGCCACGTCCACGTCGTTGTTCCTGGGTAACGCTAAGAGTAGATAACCAAATCTTTACCAATAATTCTTAAAAGACACTTTAACAAGTTTTGGAACTGAATTTTTAAAATCTGATCACAGATTCGTAATCAGCAACCCCGAAAACCCCCGAGTAACTATTTTCAAGCCAACTGCATAAGATTTTAAAAAAGTCGTCCGCCATATTGGATCCGCCATTTTGAATTTTGAAAAAATATCATCAGATTCGCAATCAGCGACCCCTAAAACCCCCGAGTAACGATTTTCAAGCCAACTGCATAAGATTTTTAAAAAGTCGTCCGCCATATTGGATCCACAAGTACAAATCGACCAGTACAAATTGTTAACATATTCGTTTTTAACATATAGATATACCGAGTAAAAAAAATGCCTCGCAATAGTATCTCATCAAGTCTCGCGAATATGTCTCCCGAAAGTAAAGCTGTACTTGATGCCTCATGGCTCGAAAAGTATCGTTGGCATCGTAAAATATTGCACAAGTACTTCAGATATGAAATAAACTTAAAAAATAGATTAATTAAAAACATTTCATAATTTAAAGTTGAAGCAATTATTTTACAATGTTTATTTAATCGCAGATAAATTTAAGAAACGTATTTGTCCCGGCTTCGAACCTGGAACCTTCAACTCTCAAGGCTGGTATCTAACCACTTGGCCAACTTTTATTGGATAGTCTATACAAAATAACGAATACTTGAAACAGAATGAAATCAACTGTTTCAACTATCTGTCATTTTGTAACCAGTAAACAATGTCCAAGTTGACCAAGCAGCTTCAACAGTCGAGGTTCCTGGGTTCGAATCCGAGTGAGAACTAGCACATTTTTTAATAATTTATTTGGGATTAAATAAACATTATGAAATAATTCTTTCAAATTTACTTTTTTAAATGTTTTTAATTTATTTATTTTTTCTTTTTATTTTATATCTGAAATACTTTTCCGATACTTAATTTTCGATCCATGAGACGTCAAGTATCGCTTCAAATATCGCATTTGCCGTTTAGCGATATTTTCGGGAGATTTTCGGGAGACTTAATGCGATACTATTGCGAGACATTTTTTTATGTAACATATGCAAAGAAATTTTTGCATTTTCCAATAAAAATTGAACAGCGGACCACTTAAAGACAATAGAATACCACAGTAGATGCTATGCAGCTGCTATCTTATTAATGTACGTATAACTGAAAAAAAATGTTGGTGCTTCAATACTATAGAATTATAAAACTAATTATACAGATATTAAATTGGTCCTTTTGTTGGGAGAAATAATACTGGAAACTTTTCAATCTTATTTAAAATTACATTCATGACGTACAACGATAATCGTTTTCCAATGCATTTCTGTATTTTAACATATTAGAATTTCATAATTTCCTATTACATTACGGCAAAAGCCATTTAAAAAAAGACATGTAACGGAGTAACCTCGGATGTCGACATTTTCTGACTCAAAACTATGTGGAAACATCGGCATACAACATTACAGGTGATCCATTCGGAAGAGCCGCTCCGCAGAATAGAGAAAGAACATTACTTACTAGTAAGCTCGCTTAACCATTCAATTATTAACTGCATGCACTGTTAGAATCGTAAAAACTGGCCATGCGCGAGAATATCTCAAAGATGCTCGTCGTGGTTTTGAAATCCTGATGGGTATCGCGAAATGCCTAGAACGTCATATTATTTTGTAGAAACTTCAGCAGCACCGACGCACGTATGTGATCGTTGAACGACTCCTCGATTATCTAAGTAATTTATGCGAAACAGAATTTAACGGTTATTACGATGGCGTTGATTATAAACGTTTAAAACTCCGTGCCTGCATTTTCAGGTTGGCAACCGTTAGAAATTGGATCCGTCGATTCAAGCGTTTTCTGTCGTTGCTCTTTCAACTTTCCCATTTTTAAAGTCTTGACTCCTGTGCGCAAAGCGATTACACGCGAAATAAAACAATCGTTTTATTGTACCGAAAATGACTATGATTTTGCTTTGGAACTTCCTGCTGTGTCAATATACTGTAAAAAGAAGAAATACACTGAAATTGGCGTGATTTCTACAAAATTGCACCTCCCCCATATGCGCGACGTTATACAACGGTAACCGTAATACGCTGTGCGAAAACTTGATCTTCGTTATGTAATGTACATCCCGCGGTTGCAGGCAATATCAACACGTCGACAGGAATTGCTCCAATTTACACCAGGTCTAGCAAATTTCTTAAAACGTAATTCCGCGAATCGGGAAATCCGTGCTCTTTTGATGGTCGAGCTTTCCTGAAATTGCGATAAGACGAGAACGCGTTTTCCCAAGAAATGGTTGGGTTTTTTGGTTTTACGACGTCGATTTCAATTGCTGAAATTGCCGTGAAACGGTTGAGGATGAAATTGCCAAATCACAGAATGATCAGAGAAAATATAATCGGTTTAAAGTTTCATTTCGAAAGTAATCTTATAAAATCGATCGAAAAACATAACGAAATTTAATCAAATATTTTTTTTCATTATCGATAACATTTACGTGAAGACAATTAACCGTCACTTTGAGTCGATTAAATAGAGCAAAAAGTTGGCTTTCACAGATTCGTTAAATCTCAACTTTCGTTCGGCAAAAGTCAATTAAACATACGAATTACAGCCGAGAAAAAATCGTACTCCTTCGAACTAAAGTGATTGCAAAATTGGACGAAAAGTACTCCAATCTTGCCTGCCGATTTAAGATAGAAAGTTAACTTATTTGACACTCTTGATCGAGGGAAAGTAATTTTTTTCATGAAGATTCGCGAAAATTAGATTGAATCGATTAAGGAGAAATTTAACTAGTGCTCGAATTGTATTGGTGCACTGAAATTAGATAATTGGTGCACTGTACCGGAAAGTAAAACGTTATTTAGGAGGACATTGAAAACAATGACTTGGTAGCAATTACTTATTTTAGCCTTAAAAAATAATAGTGTTGTATTTTATATTTTATTAACCATGAATTTACCTCATACGGAATGATTACAGGTTGCCCAGAAGTTATTTCGATTTTTACACGGAATTCAAACTGTTGCTCATAGTTTATATGAAATGGTTTGAAAGATAAAATTACATGTCAAGAGATTTAGTGCGACAAAAATGGATGGATGCTGTGTCGAAATTAATGACACCTTTGGAATCGGCAGGAAAAAATGAAAGACACATTTCGTAGGAGACCAAACATGTTTATGACACGAATTTATGTATACTTAAAAAAATTCTTAGTATATTGGACTACTTTTTACGACACATTACAAAAACATGACACAAAGGTAGCATTTATTACATTTATTTTTCTTTCAAGAACAAAAAAACTTGTCACTTTTATTAGAAAAAAAATGTGAATTCTATTTTTGATTAAAAAATATGTCAATGCTACATTAATTGGTGGTATGGTGATGTTTTATCGGTCTGCATGATTTCATATGGAATCGATGGGAATACAAATTTAATTAAAAAAAAGCATCCATAGGACGTTTTTAAGTTATAGTTTGACTCGTATATTTCTGAAGCATGCACCAGACTCATCTATCTCTTTCATCAATTTCCTTTCCATTTCATTGGAGTCATTCCGATTCGAAAAAATATAGGATTTTAAATCTTACAATTTTATGACGCTCTCCATTGTATGTAATTTTTTAGCAGACATACCAGCAGGTTGCACTTTTTTACTGAGCACCTCGAAGGATTAATTAGAATGTAGTACTAAACGATCGGACCGCCACGAAGGGTCTGGAAGATTTGCACTCGCAGAAGTGCGTAATAGAGTCGGCGGATCCCCCGGCTGTTTTCGTGAAGTACGGGTTTCTCGGGCTCGAAGTAATTAGACCTTAGTCATTTCAAGTGGTCATAAACTACAAGCCGCCGAAGAAGAAGCGACTGAATGTATTGCCAACAAATAAAAAATAAAAACTTTGCAATGGTAGACGAATGCTCGCAGTTGAAATTGGAGACGCCGAAATATTTGCCCCAAGCGTCAGAAATATGCCCAATGCTTGGCAATCAAGGGTTAAGGTCCTGAAGCAATGACTTTTTCTCGGAAGTGGTAAAGAGTGCACTTTTTTTTATAAATTACCGACATTAAATTCGGTAACGTGATATTTTTCAGTTAAGGACTTTGCATTACGCCCTTAATATCCTGATAAACGCGGAATGGCTTCACTTTATTCTCGAGTGAAACAGCGTGTTTTAAGGTGTTTAACTACGTTTACGCTGTGTTCGACAATTTCATGCTTCCTGTATCTATTAAATTAGATACGTCATCAACGGATTTTTGTTCAGCCTTTTCGAAGTGGTTATTATGTATCATGATATTATCGCAATTAAAAACAAAAATATAATAAATATATAATAAATATATATCAATAAACGTATTTGTTCATATACCAATACAAGACATTCAAATAACAACAATAAATATAGAATATGTTTTTTCAAGAATTTTCAAATTAGAAATTCTTGGTAACGTGTCGGTCCCAATATGAAAGGTTTTTGAAATTTTGTTAATAACTATTTATTTTATTTTAAATCGGTAATTTTCTAGTGATATTATAAAAAAGTAGGTTGTCGAAAACTTTCTCCATTTCGTTAAAAGGCAACAAATGTTGGCTCCAAATCGTGAATAAATCCATCGTTTAAAACCATTGACAAAAATGTTCCATCGATTTCAATTGACACTAGTATGACCAGGATTTTTATTCATCCTGATATTCATGAATTTGAAAATTCTTCAAAAAGAATATGCAATATTTATTATTACTAGCGGTCAAGAAAATTCATGAATATCATGATGAATAAAAATCCTGGTCATACTAAATTCAAATAACAACGTTTTTAATAATAATAAAAATAAATACTATATCCAAATTCTATAGATTAGTGGACTTTATCAATCTTTGAAAAATAAATTCAAAGAATGCAACACTATAACTGTTCCAGCAATATAACATAGTTTAACATCAATCATTAAGGAAGTTAAAGTCTGCATAAACAAAATGGACAACAACTACTCGATCTATAATCATATTACGCATAATTAGCATAAAAACTATACAGTAGAGTCCTGGTATATTTGCGTCTTGCTATATTTGCGCACTAACATATTTGCTCGATTCCGTCGCGTTTTATTTACCTGACGCCGCTCTCTTTTCCCCCCACCTTGCGGGTTGGGGCCTTAGGAAGGGCCTGCTAAGACGTCGCGGGCATAACGCGATTAAGGGGAGTGGGAGAAGCCACACTCCCCTTCTTTTAGTAAGCATAATGACACGGGAGAGGAAGACGAGAAATCGAGTGGGTAAATATACCGGGACTCTACTGTATGTATACAAATATTACATTCAATCTATTGTTATCCATTCAATTACAATTCTAAAATTCTAAAAATCTATTTACAATATTTCAAAAGACATAAAAATAAAGACATAACGCCCGCAAGGACCTCTACAATAAGAAAAGTACTTTTAATAAAAGTTATAGACCTAATTAATAGTAGTTTTCGATACAAGGGCGTATGCGTAAAGAACTTTACACACACACACGTGTGCCGAAATATTGTTTACGTACGGCTTTTTCGTGCGTAAAGTTTACTTTAATGAGCGTAATAATTTTGAGAAAATAAATAATGTATTTTGAAAAGATCCATAACTTTTAGTGCAAATGTTTTTTGAAATTTGTAGAGAATTTTATGAAATAATGTTGAAAGACTACATAACCTATTGTGATTTTTTTTATAGTTTTCACCATGGAAATCATTTTTGTAATCTGCGTAGCAGAGTACGGAACCATACACTGTTTGTATTACCTATAAATTTGTGTGAAATGTGGGTGATATAATTTTGTCTAACCCTTAATGTAAAAAAGTAAATATCACAAAAATCTTTACGAAAAACTGAATCTATTGGTCACATTACTGAACAAGTATAGAAATAAGGATTAAGCGTCTACTCTAAAATACTCCTAAAATTAATGGAATAAATTATCTTTGGAGTGTCTTTCTCTCCTACAAAAAGAAAAGAAATTTTTTGATCTCTTCATTGAGTGGACAAAAAGATCATCAACGTTTGAAAGAGTCGATCGCGGTCATTAATTCGAAATGCGACACCGACCAATCGCGATCGACCTGGCAGATGCATAATGTATTTCCTTGGTACACCTGTCTTATTACCGCGCGCCTCGTTGCTCACCGAGGCTGGACGCTTGCAGCAGTGCAGGCGTGTATTTTGTATACGTTCAGCTATATATACTCGGCAAGTGTAAAATGCTCTTTTACGTTTGTCCAAGAAAGACAGAGACCAGAGACAGAGAGAGAGAGAGAGAGAGAGAAAAGAATACGGGACTATAAAGGAGTGTTAACTTATTGGCAAACTCGCAGCCAACCATATATTAGGGCCGTGAGTGCGTTACTTAGTGTAATTTCAACACGGGCAAAGTCTTAAAATGAGATAACGGGAACGCGTTCGTGGAATTTCTGACAATGTCATCAAGACGTGCTTCGAGTGGCAACGAGGTAGTAATTCATATATGGAGCATGTACACATCGCGTCTAGGTCGTTTGATGTTTTAATTTGTTTAACACGAAGAATGATCATATACTGGATCAACATGTCCACTGACACTCGGCTTATTGCGGGCAGAAGTGATGTTTTAACTTTTAACAAGTGCGGTACCTGGCATGGGGTTTTCCTAGAGAGATGGTTTTCCCTGCACCATTTAACACCCGATTGGGGGTATTTCTGAAAAAGTAGTTGATTTATTAGGTATTATCGGTAATATAGCCCATGGCGGGTAATTCGTTCATCACATCCATTCATAGGAAACAGATTCGGTTAGTTTAGACTCTGATAATATAGAATTATGGAATTACAGAAATGATGGGAGTCAACATTTTTTCAGTGATTTAATTAGTATGATTTATCGATAGTCAGGATGAGTCAAGGTTTACTTTCCGCGACGTAATCGGATGGTCACCGGCGATGAAAGTTATTACTTTTCATTTTGTCTCATCAAAATTATCATTTATTTTGAAGCCCTTCCACCAGTCGAGAAAGGGGCTTATACTTCTAATATGTTTAATTATTATGGGGAACTCTCTTCCTGGTAGAAATCTATCCGGTTTTATATAACATTACTCAGTTTCCCTATACCTGTAACTGATGAAATAACAAAATGGGAAGAATTTGACGGATAAGTATCATCAATAAGTGAGAATAATTTTTTAAGTTTGAAGATTGCAATAAAAATGTGGACTACTCTGACTATGTGGGGAAACAAAACTGAGAAACATATGGAAACTATTCGTTAAATAAATTAAGAGTATGGATGTTTCTGCGTGTACGGATTAACGATTACCTCCTAAGTCCAATTTCCCAATTTCTGTTCTCTAATCAGCTATTGGCCCAATCATGTTTAATGCAGCTAATCTCCAGGTGTCCGAAGTTTTTATACGATTCATAGTTTTATTTGGTATAAAATTTCCGTTGTAAAGCATCAAAAAGATAAAGTGGTAAGTTACAAACTTCTGATGATCCCTAAAGGTGTCATGCTAGCCGCATGGAGGTTAATAAAACTTAGATGCAACACGATATTTACTAAACCTAAGCATACCATAACCTTTTTTTTGGCCAACACATAAACGAAATTCCCTTCATCATGATGGTTTGGCTTAAATAAATAGCAATGATAGATCCAGCATTTCTCATAATAAAAATTCCAAATCATTAGTCATATCCTTTGAAGGTATTTTGCAGTAGCAATTTTCGGGAAAAGGCGTTGTTAGATTCATAAGCTTTTTATCTGTGGTACAGATCAAGTCGAACTCTGGATTCAGGATCGAAAAATTGAATGAGGTGTATCAAAAATAAATTGCATCGAATTGTCCAACCCAATTTCTTATCTGGGATCATAATGCCTATCTCCATCAGTTCTTTTCTCGTGTGAAAAAAATATCAATATCTACGCTTTTCCCATGACCAAATTCCAACGACAGCTAGAAAATGGAGTTCCGTGAACAAAAATGCATGAATCACTGACTTGATATATGAATTTCCATCTACGACTGTAGGTATGCAATAAAATATTTGTCTCCTGAGTAGATAAATGACCAAATAATAGACGATCACCGAGAGTTCATTACTAGTCAGTAATTCGAAACCAAAGGCAATGGGAATTGCGCAACAAACGAGCACCAGTGATGCATGATCCTGCGCACCTGTGCGGATTGCGCGTGTGTTTTGCCGAGTTTGCTGGAAACAATGACCTCACGCGCTGGAAGATCGACCGGACAAGGATGAATGATCAGGCAACATTTTTTGTCCGTTTCTGAACCGCTCATTCTTGTATTGGCGTACATATGTATGTCTCCACTGCGATAATCTATGCGAACTCCCAAGGATGATTGTGAAGTTGCGTGATGCGTGCCTGTTAAGGCGACCTAGGCTTTTCGCACACAGGCGGACGGGTTACCAAGCGGGATCGTATATCTGCGAAGCGATCTGAACCGGCGATGTACCGTGGCATAGGAATGACTTCGACTGCCCATCTAACTGCCATCGATGACTCGAAATCGAATCTTCGGGTAGAGAGCCTTCCATGTTTGCGTTAACACTCGCAGTCCGTGTGACCCGTACGGAAAGGGACTATTGCGAAGTACATTTTACCGCAATGAAGGAAAACGATACTGTTACACAATGAGACTTTCGATAAGGAAATATTGGATTGTACAAAAGTGTCTGCTCTTTAAATGTTACGTGATATCCGTTGTCTTCTTGTAACCCTTCATCCAATTTTAGATTTAAGATAGAGTAAAAGTAATAAAAATGATTGGTTTGGTCTACTAATCTCAACCTTAGGCAAGATGTAAGCTTTGACCACTGTTCATCCTATTTGCTAATTTGTTCATGAATCCTTCAAATTTGGAGCGGTTATGTCTTGTAGTATAATTCATAGAAGATGGAAGAAACATCAAGAAGCCAAATGTGGATCGGAATTAGTTACAACGCAATTGTAGACATGACTGCATTGCTAGGACACCCCTACTTTCAGTTTAGGAAATGGAATATACACGTGGGATAATCTGTTCTGAATCCCAAGTGATGGATCGGTGCACTGCCCAACATATTTGATTACTAACGTTAGGTTACCTTTATTTATAGTCGACGAATTCTATGGGTATGCGAGCAAACTAGAAAACAGTGGGCCGCCTTTATCCTAGCCATATCTTAGAATGTGTTAACGACAATAGCTTTTTAAGAATGTAATTTTATCGGGAGGATTAGCACCGATTTCTATTCCGCAACATCTCGCTTTTTGCTCGTTATGGTATACAAAAGAATTTGTCGAGAGGAGAAAACGCCGTAAATTAACGAATAAATAGCGAGCACGTCGGCTATGACCGAGGAGTGAGAGTATAAGCGAGTGGGTTGACCAATCGCCGCGTCCCAGCGATGCGGCCTTTTTGAACGTGCATTCGACCTTTTTTTTAAGAACCCTCTCGCAATATGCGTCGCGGAAAAAAAGGAGATTAATCCGAGAATGTTACGTCAGTACCGAATGATTTTTTCTCTTACCTCAAATAAGAATATACCTCGCAAGTCTTCCGTCTGACATTCTCAGCGCTCCACGCATTTCCCACCGAAATAAATGTCAGCTGATCGACGCTACATATATTTTATGTCGGTTTCGTGCAATTACTCAATGGAGACGGCTACGTCACGAATCTCGAAGTAATGGATTTATTAAAACCTCGTTAGCCGTCGGCTCGTTAATCAATTTTTTCCAACAAATCAAACGTCGGCGTTAATTAGCAATACGTCGTTTCTGCGCCGGATTGCGCAACTTTTCCTTATGCAAAAAGCCACGCCAAAACCGTTAATTAGGAAAATAATGACAAAAAGTCGAAAGGGAGGACGTCCCGTCCGAAACCACCCACGCCTCTTTACGGAAGTTATAGTTCGTGCGAATTCGTCTGTGCCGGAAAAGAGAAATTTCGCCGTGACGTTTTGATGGGAGGTGCATCGACTTTTCCGGTTCGGGACCGTGAGGTAGGTCCTGGGAAATTTTCTGACGAATCGACCAAGACAGGAAATCGAATAAGGAAACGGGCGTGCTCGTGAATTGCGACATCCCGCACTGAATGGCTGGGATTTGCTCGACTCTCTTCATTTGAATCGAGCGACCGTTTCGCCTTGTATACGTCTCTGCTCGCGTTTTTCACCGCAGGTTTCAGAGCCGCGAAGCCCATTCACACGTTAGTTAGCCATTTTCTCAGAGCAATGTGTCTGGGGTAAATTTATGGCTTGGTAATTCTGTTGTATTGCGGTTAAAAGACAATATTTGGAGGTGTGTTGGATTTTTATCTTGTGGTTTTCTTTCGATCTTAATGAATTAGGTTATTTAATACCTTCTTGAGGATTTGCGCCATTTGGGATTAGTTACTCTCGTAATTATTTACCGATTAAATTGCAGCAATAGTTGATCCCCAAAAACTATTTTATGATCTTACAGGTAATGACCCCAATACGACCTGGATCCTATCACTTGCTACTCTTCTTTTAACCTAATCTACACATATTTTATTTTAGAGTTTTATCCTATTTTCCTCGATTTATAAATTTTCAATATGTAGTCCTCGATTAATAACACTTATACGAATTAATTGATAAGAGCAATAACTGGATTATAAGTGCAGTACCAGTAAGTAATTAACGAATCCCAACATTTCACATGCGGTTGTTTATTTCCCCATGATTAATTACGAGAAAAACTAAACCAGTTCAATGACCATTCGAGGCTTCACTGACATTAATTGTGGCTCTATTTTTTGTATCACCTTACATTGTTGACACCTCAGTTTATCTGAGAATAAACAGCAATACAATTGCCACATTCACACGCCAAGTACCAACGGTTCACCATTCAATCTCCAGTCGCGCACGTCGATACCAAACTAATGGACGCGAACTCTCCATGGAGAACTTGCGTTACTAAATCTTCAGAAGTGAAATAAATTAGATAAATCCAACTGTAAAGTGGCTACCGTTTCGTCTCAAATTGTTTTAATTACTAGAGCTTAACGCGTACCAATTATAAATACAGGCGGTGTGTACGTAATTGACATTATAGTGAAAATGGCACTAAAAATCGAGAGGGCAAGGATCAACTGGAAACTTCGATAGTTTTTCACAACATTGTACATGGACAGATCGTTAAATTCATTCGACTAAGTGACCGATTTGTCTTGGTTTACGTCTGCGTGTCGATTGGAAGCGTTAATCTATTGCGTGTTCCACGGTTGGTGAACGAATAAATCACATAATTTTTTGTACGGATCTATGAAAAATTTGCTGATTCGCGATACAGAGCTGCGGTGCCAAATATTTTAATGAATATCTGCATGTTACAGCAAAGTAACATTAATTCGATTTTGTTTTTTAAGAAACGGGAATACATTTTTGAAACATTGATTACATAAGAGGGGAATAATTTTTAGCTGCAACTGCTGATTCGAGTTGCTTACAAAAAAAAGTAAGAGATGGTAACGAATATTTTAAGCATAACACAGGTCAACACGGTTTTGTTGTTGGGAAGCTGTGGGTCATTTCCGACGTAGTTTTGTGCGTAGAATCAGAATCCGAAGTCAGAAGTGGCCCATCACGTCAGGATTTTTGAATATTTGAGGTTATTTACTCGAAAAACGCGTTTTTTTGCTATTTTTTAAGTCATGTACAGAAGACACAACATTTTTAAGAGTTTTTCCTTTCGTTGGATCATATGATACTACCCTTTTTCTTTAATCTGGGATGCACAAAATTCCATTACGACTTTTCTTCATCAAGATACGCCAATTTGAAATTACGATATACATGTAAACAAATTTACCTTGAAATGCTCTTGGAGAACAAGCTCAAGCTCAAATTCAATGTCATGAAACCTATATAAATATAAATAACTATATAATAGATGGATACTAGTAACTAAAATCGCGTTTTAGTATTGTGACTGTTTTTTTGATAACGCTAATGGAATATATTTCGTAATTTCAAAATGGCCGTAACTATGTAAGAAAAAATCTTAGGTGATCGAATGAAACATCATTTAGAAGGGTAAAAGTGCTACTAAAAGATGCAAATAGTACAGAAGCTCAAAAAAAATTGTTGCGGCCTATACGTAACCTCAAACATAGCAAAATAAATCGTTTTTCGAGTACATGACCTCAAATATCTCAAAAATGACGTGATGGACCAATTCTGACTTCGAGTTTGGATTCTACGTATACAATTACGTCGGAAATGACACACAGCTGCCCAAAACCACCCAAGACTCTCTTTTTTGTAGACTTGTGAATTATAATTCAAAGAAATTCAGCCGAGAAAAGTAGGAAATATGGATAAATAGCCTTGTTGTCAGGCTTTAATTGTCTTTAAGTATACTTAATTACGGCGATAAAATCAACCTACAGTAGTTTTGTTCAGTACTGGTCCATGCCACATTGGTTCACGAATTTGAAAAATCAGGTTAGATACTCCCTAAATTGATACAGCGCTATTAAAAATCAGAACCTGATCCCAGCAGTCAAACCTGATCAGGATCGCAATACATTTATGTCAAAGAGGGCAATTTAGATGAAAAAGTGTATTTATTACCAGATTAATGCATATTTTACTCTACTTTCATTCGGTTGCTTCGGTCACAACCTTCATGGTTGTGCATACAATCAAACCATCGGTTATAATAACCACACCACTTTTAAGTGAAACTAGAAAAATTCAAACGGCCATTTATTGCACAGGAAGATTTCAGTTGTTACCGGCTGTGGGTAATCTGCGCACATAGTGCGATAAGGAAGTTGGCGTAAACAGGTGCAGTTATTACGTGTTCGAAACAAACCGAATTCCGGAACAGCGGCTTGACTCAATCGCACGCGAATAGCGCGAAAATTCTTCCATCAGGTGTAACGTAACGACGGGTGCTACCATGCCGATGGGACACGTAATCGCGATTAATCCGCAATAACACACAGTGGATTTGTTTTTTTTTCTAATACGATATACCGGCGGGTGCTGAGAATAATGGCGGAAGCAAATACGCCGTTGTACCGAACAGTCGTCTTCGCTTTTATTACTACAGACAAGAGTGAAATAAAATTCTGACTTTCGTTTCTCATGGTTTCTTCAGTCGTTGGGAATTTTTGATGAGAACAATTTTTCCATTTTTTTTTATAAGGTAAATATTCTACAGGTTTGTCTTATCCATGAAGTAAAGAATTAGACGTGGCAAAGCTGCGAATCAAAACAGTTTTCATGTTTACAATTATGCCTGAATTATTCAAATTTCACGGAGAAAAATGTTTGTTTACGATTAATGTAATAGCTTCGCAGTAATGCTAACAGAATTTAGATTTTGATCTTAAGGTAAGGTGCTTTATCCTGAAGTTAAGATTCGGTTAAATTTGTTATGTTGATAGTTAATACAAGTATTTTAAATCATAATGTTGGGATCATAACGCGACCTGTAGTATATTTACGAAGCTTACAGTTTCACCGAAATAGAGATAAACAAACATATACACGCACAGTCATTCGATTTTCTGCGAATTTTTCGACGCATTGTTGACATGCGCAGTTCAACGACAGAATTTAATTTAAGATTTATTAACAGTTAACGAACGCTCATTAAATTTTAAAATATACGAGTTAATATACAATAACATTGCCGGAAAGTACCGGTATTTTCATCTCAAAGTTACCTGGTGTTTTTTACTTTACAGCTTCTGTTATATCTTTACAGTTAATGTAAGAGCCTTACATAGTAAATAATTTCTCTCAGTGTGATAAACGTTCCGCTTTTCACTTAATAACTGGATTTGTGGACTTTTGTATACTTGCCAACACATTTCCTAACCCAACTGACATATGCCATATTCATAACTAAGTAAAGTTGCCAAATCAACGTTTGAAAATCATGATGTTCCTAATCTACACTTATACCAATTTTTGTTCCGGTCCTAAATAAAAGTCGTGGAATTACTGTAATTGCTAAATCTGAAATAAATTCATAATGTAAATACCAATTACAGCAAAAACACGAAACACAAGATAAGTATCTGGAAGTACATATACTTCAAGATTCACTATCTGCACAATTTTTATCTTTTTTTAAGGTATATGGAAATAAAAATAAATATATGTTATTCGTTGTATTATCATTCAACTCATGTGTTAAAACGATTTTCAACTTCATGTTATGGTTACTTAAGTACCACGTGAGCTTTTTTCAATTTTATCGTGTAATTTCTATAAATTTCTCATACTTTTATATTTATTTCAATTAACATACTTTTGTGAAAAGTTTCATTTTACAAAGTTTTTTAAAATTGGCAGTTTAATTACTTTAATGCAAATATTAAGTTTCCAAGTTCAAGTATGAATTATTGAAATATGTGTGCAATAATTCTTGACTAATAACGAGCAATTGATTAGGTTTTCAGACTAAAAAATCTATTGCAAATCAGCTGACATTTTGCATTCTTACAGCTTAACAACCCTTCCTAATTCTGAATTGTATCTTTTGATGGATTGTTTTTTTAACAATCAATTATTTTTCTATCAATCGACGTAGACTCGTTGGACACACCGCTCCAAAGCGGTTTAAATTAAACAAATTATTAATTTAAATAAAAGTAGTAGAATTCATCAATAGGATCTAAGAAGGCCCACTCGTAAGAGTGCAGACATGCATTTTAAGTTACCAATTTTAGAATCTTAAAAAAGCTATTTATTCTAACGATTTTTTCAACTTACGTTTAATTAAAAATAATTAAACTTATAAATAAATATAAAAGTAATTATTATTCAGTTTCATTTATAAATGACAGATAACTTTTTTAAGGCCCAATGTAACGTCTTTGTACTTTCGTATGTTTAATAAACTATAATGATAAAGTAATCCAATTAAGTAATATTTCGATTTGTAGGAATGTCAATAATAAACACTTATTTTTTTGAAAAATTCGGTCGTCTGTTTGTAAGATTATTAACAATTCTATGACCATCTGATGTCTCCTCTTAACTGATTCATTTTTAACGTCTACTTAAATAATAATTAAACAAATAAAAACATTAGAAATAAAAAAGATTACGTCTAGAAACAACACACCATGCTCTAAACTCTGCATCATAAATGAGATTTAAAAAGACCCAAATATTAACTAAAAATGCAGGTGATGAACGTGTCGATTTTCTTTTCCAAGCAATATCAGAAAGGTTTTTACAACTAGACTGGCAATATAATAATTATGAATATATTTTGCTATAAATTTCTATTTTATGGACTCCTTAACCGAATACAAATTACACCTTATACTTTCCATTTACAATCTTGTAAATGGACGTTCACGAAATGATCACAACACGCAATTAAAATATCGCGGCGTTATATCTGAACAGGAGTTTAATTAATATCGAATCAATTCGCGGCTTGTCTAGGGTTATTTAATTCTTCGCAAATTATTCCCGGTTTACATTGTATATTTTGCAAACGTCTGATGATTCACTCGGATGACGTTGCAGGATTAGCATAATGGTATACCATTATATCACGTTTCTAATCGTTACTTCAAATACTCTTGAAACAGTCAAACTGATGCCGTTCGCAAAACAAAGTCACTGGGAAAGCCTCCTTTCCCACGACAATCATTTCTTGAATGAATAATATTCCCGTTTTCTTCCATTCTATTAAGTTCCTTGATGCGCGGATTCTATTACCGCATTATCGCAATTAGAATGCAGCGAAATCGATACGTCGGAAACTGGTTTCTTTTTCAACACTTATTGCCGGGTAAACGAACGCTAACGTCATTTTCGTGTCGATCGTTTGGTGTTTGAATGCTTTCTAGTCACGAAATAACAATTGAATATTAAAACAGTTTGATGTAGTTTCTATCAACAGCATTATACCTACAACCTTAATTATATTTCTGGTCTTATCCAAATATAATCCATGATGTGTCTGTGTATCCGTCTAAGCACGTGTGGTACTTCCAGGGTACATAATTTAAAATTTTAATTGATTCGTAGAGCTAGAGAAAAAATTATTACACCATTTTATAAGTAAATTACGTATGTGAAAATGCTAAACGAAAGGAATTTAAAAGAAAAATTTCCATTGGTAAAACTACCAATGATAATACAGGTCTACAAAAAATCATTTGTTTCGAGATATCACTTGAATCAGAAATAGTAGATCTTGTAGATTTTTGGGCGCTGAAAACGAATCCGTTATTCGATTTGGCCAATCACGTCAGATTTTTAAGATTTCTCATTCGGAAAATATTAAAAAATATACTTTTTGGCAATTTGAGGTTAGGATATGTGAAAAATCTGAAACGATGAGTTAACTTGGACAAAGAATTCGTTTTCAGTTGTGTCAAACAAAGAATGTTGCGGATCTTATTTGATTTGTAGTCGCCGAAAATAAATTAGTTGTCCAGTTTCACCCGTGACGTCAGATATTCCACATATCCTAACCTCAAATTGCCAAAATAGATACATTTGGCTATTTTACGGAACAGAAATCTTGAAATCCTGAAGTGATGGGTCAATTTGGGTAATAAAATCGCAGTCAGCGGCTAAAAATCTATAGGATCCACTACCTCTGATTCAAGTTATCACGAAACAAAAAATCGGTGGTCCTACACATGTGTAACACAACACCAAGTATAATTTGAATTTGCTCTGGGTTGAAAACGACCCATGCGTCGGGATTAAGGGTTAATATAACAAATATGGATAAAAAATATACGTACAAAAATACACATTACGGAATACCTTTCAGGGGTCCAAGTTCGACTTTCCTTCCATTACGTTTAAAAACATTTCAGCGAGCCTTTTTGAAGAACCTCATTCGATCTGCTATTGTTATTAAAATATGTTATTTGTTTAATTACAAACGGAGTTATAAACATAGCAAGGTTGACGTTGATCAACTCGTACGAAATGTCTTATTTTTATACAAATTTGTGTTGCAACAATGTGGATTTATAAAGTGTTTTCAAAGAAAGCAAACAATTTTGTTTTTATATGTAGTGTATAAATTGTTGAGTTGTGCAATAGCAAACTTGATAGTAGAAATAATGTATCAGTAAATTTGCGTTTAATTGACACAATTTGACTTTGCCATTGACTTAAAATCAAATATTTTATGTAACGGATTTATGATTTTTTTCTGCGGATAAGATTAACATTAAAAATAAAAGCATATAATTTATTACAATATCCTTCCGTGTTTTCCTGTTGTAACAAAAACGATACTTCAACAGGGTTTTCAAGTAGTGTAGAAATTATGTAGACATAATAATAATTTTCAGTTAAAAATGCATATGCAACTCGGGATCTACCCGTACTCCAGACACACATCTGATTTCATGATGTCTGAATAATAGTTTGGATGGTCCAAACAAGTTTTGTGCAACCTACCTATTTATTAGACAAGATATATAAAAGAGAAGAAAAGCAATTGAGCAAATTAAAAAATTTAAATAAACTTCATAAATGTTTAATCTTGCAAAATAATTTTATTGCAACAACAGAAAATTAAACGCAAGTCTATCATTTTGCCTGAATTTTCCTCCGAGCTTCACGAGAGGCAGGAGAGGATCTTCGGTACCGCATCAACGTATCATCGAAAGAGGCGGCTTTCACGATGCCATTCAACTCTACGTATTACATGTTGCACGTAGAGTACGGATAATTCGCGCCTAGGGCATTGTCGGTTTCATTATTCTTTCACCTCCTTCGTACAACAGCAAGTGGCGTGTTAAGTACTCGCATTTCGACTCGGAGAAACCGTCGAGACCAAAGAAATGCTGCACTTATTATCGCGGAACCCCGACGCGGCATTACGATTGTGGTCGGGCGTGAGAAGACCTGCAGAGTTATGCATCCATCAGTGCTATACTTTCAGTTTCAAAAAATGCGTATAAGTAATTAAAAAAAGAATGTCGAATTATTTTTAAAAATTTTGACAATAACATGAAATACAGGGAAAATATAAGGTGGTTCATCAAAAGTATACGGAGGGAGAGGAAATTTCATTGTCATTTTTAATTTCTTTATGTTTATTGAACCTTGATTGGTTACAGCAACTAAACTGGATCAGGGTAACCAAACTAATTTGGTTCTAAGTATTAAAGGAGTTTAATTGAAGGCCCGGAAACGAAAAGGGCATATAATCTTTTTTCGAGCGGCGGAGATGGCCCATGGCCTGTTATTTGTAAAGTTTCGAAATTCAATGTTTTTTAAACGCCATATTGTAGAAAAGTTCATAGCGCAACTTTTTTGTAATGAGCAAAATGTTTTAAATTGTCCGTTTTCTAAATGTACCAAAAAACGGATTATTTTTAAATTTAAATTTACCCGTCATTTTTGTGTTCAACTCGCTGTAATTAAATCAGTTATTCGAATTTTTTAATGAAATTTTCAGGGGATATACCTTATAGTGTTTAAAAACTGTCAGTAAGGTTACAAAAATTATTAGTGTTTTCAAAAAAAAAAGATAAAAATGTTTATTTACAAATGTTTAGTTGCAAAACTGATTTATACAAAGTACAGGATATAAAGAATACCTTCAAGAACAATGTGAATGTTAAAACAATCCCGGTGCCGGAAAAAATTTCTTGTGATCCCAGTTATGTCGCATCGGAAAGTTTGTCTGATTTTGAAGGTAATGTGATTACTGATCCAAATTTTATATGTGAATCAGTTGAGAAATTGTTGAAAATCGAAAACATCAATTAAATACTTGATCAATGCGGCGAAACTCCTATAAAAATTCGACGTCTCTTCAAACCATCAAGCAGAGAGAAAAGGCAATTGGAAACGAGTTTTCATCGTCTGCAAAATTCTTGCTTAAATAGTGATTACGGTTTCCAAAATTGTGAAATCAGTCACAATGAAAATAGTCAAACAAGTCGTCAAGGCAGAATATACGAATCAATTGTTTTACCGATAAAAATGACAAATGTAAAAAAAAACACTTAAGAAAGAAAAAAAAAAAATTATAATATATTAACAAAGTTTTTCCTTGAACATTATTTTCTCTGCAATGGCTTTAATGTTTGTTGGGCATGGTATTTTTAAAAGTGAGAAAATCAACTGAGCGTGACGAAGAGGGAGACAACGGCGCTGAAAGGAACGCGCGTGCTCGAAAGAAATTAAGTTTATAAATAAACTACATCGAACTACTAATTTTTTATTTCACAAATTCAATGCTAGATGTATACTGAATATGTTCTAAGTATTAAAAAAAATGATTAAGGCGCAGAAGTTGTTTAAATTTTAATTTGTTTATAAAAATATTTTTTTTAGCAACAAATGATATATTTTTCTAATGAAAAGGATAAAACATTGAAATATAACATATCTCTGACTTACAGAAAAAAATTCATTAACTTTGAACGTTTCGTTTCAGAGAAATGAAATTTTGGAAAAAAAGTTCTTGAAAATTTCATTTGTTCATAACAAATTAACCAGTTATTATTTTGCAATAAAATTAACGTCACTTATTACTCACTACTATACCTTTGTTTTCGTATATTAATTTTGAAACATTATGACCCTTGGTAATTTCGAGGCCCACTTTAGGAAGCCTTACCCCCGTTCAATTTGAACATCACAAAGAACATCTTATGACATTATTTATCAATAACACTACTTTATGCATGTATTATTAGTATTTTTAACTCAATCCCGAAATGAAAACACAATCGTTACACCCCATGAGGTACGACATCTCACCGTACTCAGCATACATTTTGGAAACTCGATAAGCCTGGTAAATGCACCATAACTTTTCCAATTAAAGTTTAGGTACCTCGAGTATCCCAGAGGTGTCAAAAAAACGGTGAAGTTTTGCGCAGTAATCATTCATTGTTCAGGCACTTCTTGCAACATTTCTTTCCAAAAAGACATTCTCCATCATAAGGATAACCGGATAAAGTAATATAGTAGGCATTTATTGATCATAAAAAGGAAAAATCATGCCTGAAAGTTTCACGTCAAATTTTGAGGTTTAGTATTTCTTTGTCAAGTTGTGTGGGGTTCCACGCTAAACATGGAAATTTGAAGTTTGCTTTTAATTTCTCCTATTTATAAGTACCAAATCGTAGCATATTACTTTAACCGACAGTCACTTCGAAGTCAAATCTATTTCTATAAACAAATTCTGAAAAATATTCCTAAAAAATTAATATTTTCTGCGCAAAGTTCCTTCTCTTATTTTTACAGCTTTGGCTCATCAGGCCTTAATCACCATCAAAACAAACGATTTAATTTTACCAACCAAAACTATGATTGTAGCAACCAACCCCTTGCTTTACTTACAATAACAAAGCAATACAAACATTTTATGACGAATTTCACGAACTGAAAACGAAGTCAAAATGTAATAGAAAAATACATGTACCAGCGATTTCTTTTTTACTAACATTAAAGAGCAATAGATGAGACGTTTTTGTATTATTTTGTGCTATGCATGTAAGCTTTTATAATCTATTGATTTGAGCGTTCTACTGAACAATTCTCCTACAGTTAAAACAGTTTTGAATATAGATGTGAAAGCAACGCCTTTTATTGTAAGAATATTAACTCCCTGTGACATTAATTATTATCTATGTACATTATTTAATACGTCGATATAGATATATACATCGCATTAATATGTATGTATTTTCATTCAAGTGTTTTGTCAGAGGTTGAATACATACATTCTGGTTTTGGTTTTATAAATGCTAGACCGTTCAAATGCGAAATTCCTCAAATGAGATGTGCAATATTTAAAAAACTAAAACTAAGAATGGAATTAAGAGCAAAATCGACAGACATACTGGTAAAGTTAAATACCTCTGAATATTTTCAATGAAACTTAAAATAAAAGGTACATGTCAATATCGTCGCAAACAAAACCAAAACCCTTTTTAACTTGTTCAGTATCAACTAGTAGATCCAGAGGAGGATGGAGATACAGTCAGAAACGTATTAGGAATATGCAAGGGTTCCCTTCTAATATAAAAGGGGTCCTTTCCAATATTTAGCTATGCGTCATCTACTTCAGTAGAAAAGACTGTATGGGATTAAAGCAATGCCACTGATAACACAAGGATATGCCCTAACAACAGCACCGTAACTTACGACTAGGTTAGGTAAGGTTATTGCGAGGTTGAAAACCAACAACAATGTAACTTAACCTTGTCAGGAACGTATAAACAGCTGCTATAGATATCACAATAAGGGCACACGAGCTAAGAAAGAAATTCAAATTCAAATTGTCTGTGGTTACCTAAGATACATGAATGTTGGACCTTATAGGACCATTGGTGAACTGAAATACCGAATCCTTCAGCCTTTACTATAGGCACGGGGCAAACTCAGAGAATCTAGACGGTGTGATTTAGAGAAGATGTCCAGGCGTTTAAATATGCCTGAAACGGAAATGGATAATTCCAAGCTACTGGCTGTAATAATTTTAACGAAAGAAACCAGCTGAAATCCTGAAATATGATTTCAAAAAATTGAGAAAGACCCTCTTCCTTTTTACGATGGAGCTTCTAAAAGAAACGCGGAGCACTGAAAACTATATAGCCAAAATAATAAGAGGGATATTAGGATCTAAACGAAATTGACAGTAATAGACTTCCTGGTCGATGCGACTTTGTTTTTGTTCATATTCCGATTGACAATGTGAAAATTGACTTCTTAATGTCCGTCGTTTAGGATGATCCACTTTAAATTTTTGTAATTCTGGTTCATATTTCTTTGCAATAATCTCAAAAACTTACGCAGAGACTATTTACCTTGAGAAACAAAGGACCCCGCACAAACCTTATGGAAATTGGCTTTCGGTAGATTCTCTTCAAACGGCGGGAAAATGTTGTTCATACCAAGCTGATCAAAAGTTCTCATGGCCATAACTTCCGTTAAAGCAGGATTTTGGCTTCATGGGCTCTTAAAGATCGGTAATTTGCGATGAAAGGAATCATTTCTTACAACATAGGTACAAATTAGACATATTTCCTCACCTGCGATTAAAATAGTATTGAAGAATGGTACCCAGAGGTGTTCGGGGTCTCTGTTTACGAATCTGAGATCAAAATGTGAAAATTCAAAATGGCGGAACCGACACGGGGGGCCAAAAATAAGAAAAATGATTTATTTAATGAAAAAGGTTGACCAATCGTTTTCGGGAACCTTTTCGGGACTAAGAGAGTACAGGCTCTTTCGTCTCATGTAGAATACGCAACACCAAGGAAACATCAAATATCCGTCCACAAGGCTCATCAACGTTATTTATGATGCAGCGAACAGATCTGTTCCTCAATGAAATCTATCTCGCTTTCTGATTATGCGAGCGTTGAAACTTTCGACCATCGCCAGATAAAGTCTCATCTTAGTCAATCAAAAGCCCCTTTTCAGGGCCACATTGATGTGCAAAGTCCGATCGAGCAACCTCCACGTGGTGCACATTGGATTACGCTAATGCCAACGGTAAAAATAGGTGGTTACTAAATATAAAATCTCCTCATGCGCTATCAAGGGATTTTCTGTAATGCACAATTACAACTTCAGTTCTTTAGTCACATGCAAACCAACGATTTTTACAAATGTTAGATTTATTTTACAAATGACCACCTTACGACCGATGTAAGCTCGCGAATATGATCATTCTAGTTAAGTCGGGAAAAAATAGTGTATTCCACATGGGATGAAAGAGCGTGTACTCTCTTAGTCCCGAAAAGGATCCAGAAAAATATTGGTCAACCTTTTTCATTAAATAACTAATTTTTCTTATTTTTGGCCCCCCATGTCGGTTCCGCCATTTTGAATTTTCACATTTTGAGCTCAGATTCGTAATCAGAGACCCCGAACACCTCCGAGTACCAATTTTCAATACTATTTTAAACGCTGGTGAGGAAATATGTCTAATTTGTATACTAAGGATTCGTTTCATCGCAAATTACCAAACTTTAAAAGCCCATAGAGCCAAAATCCTGCTTTAACGGAAGTTATGGCCATGAGAACTTTTGATCAGCTTGGTATGAACAACATTTTCCCGCAGTTTGAAGAGAATCCACCGAAAGCCAATTTCCATAAGGTTTGTGCGGGGTCCTTTGGAAGGTTAATTTGTCGAACTGGTTCGATGCAGATTTTTGTTTTTAAATGTTTGTATTTTATTCCCTAGTGGAAATCGAGATCAACCACACTAGACAGGAGCTAGCAGTGAATCGCCACGCTTTGCCTAGACACCCATGCGCATTGCACCAAACCTGGACAAAACCTAACGATATTATGCTAGCTCCCGTCTATTGTTAGTGTGGGTGATTTCGATTTCTACAAGGTTTATTCGTAATAATGAGATGTAAAGGGAAAGAGTTTCTTTTCGATGTTCTTTGGGGGTTAATAACATGCAACAGAAAAAAGACAAAATAGCATTTTAATATTCACAGAAAGAACGTTATTGTTTCAAGGTGTCTTAAAAAATATTTTCCCGATTTATTTTGAATACAGCAATGGGGAGTTTTTTTTATATGTAAGCAAAATGACAAAACTAACGGCATTTCTACAAATAGGCTTAGTATTCTAATTGCGATCCGAGTAGATTAATCTAGCTTTACTAAGGTAGAAAACGTTGTTGCAGCTATACGGATCACATTCGATGGTGTTTGTCATTATAGAAATGGTATCTTATTTAATACTTTTGGAAGCTGGTTTTCGCGATTAAAATCCGTACATTCCATTTCAGAATTAGTTTTTAATATTCAAAAACAAAACTCTATCAATTAGGACGCAACAAATGTTTTGTCGATGATGCTTAATAGTGATTAATATACATCACTTACTTCAGGAAAAATTCATTGAACCTGAAAAGATTTTGACAGGGCCACCCGGACGGATCGCGATCTGAGAAACATGACTAGTCCGACTAAATTCTGGACATGCAGGCCGGTAAAGTACAGCATACAAATAAAGAATGTCGGTTGGATTCCAGTCATAGCCCTGTTCAAAATTCTACATGGGTGTTCAGTTCTGCGATTGCCATTAAATATTAACCATATCTAATAAATTAATTAAGTTGGAATTTAAAATAATATAAATGGACCACAAAATTCAATAGGAACTATATGATGGTTGTAAAAGCCAGTAGAAATATATGTCACATCAATAACATGGTCCAACTATTGTTTACTAGTACCCAAAGAAATTTTAAGTTAAGTACTAAAGATTGATTGTGTAGATATGTATGCCTATCGAGATTTTAATGCCTCAATTTCATATCAACACAACTCTCTTTCTTTTTCTCGACCATATAATATATTTTCTAGTAACTGCTAAACTGCTACTTAAAATGTAATGTTCCCACGTTTTTTCTTCGTATCAATTTCTTTTAATTGTGCATTGACTATGAATAATAAGAAATGGTCCTGGGAAAATAACTCGGACATTTTTATGACATAAATATGTAATTAAATAGACTTTCATTGTTTTACTTTTGTTGTGATGCGTTCAATCAGGTAGTTATTACTTTAAGTTTTCGATCCGGATGATTTCTCTTAAATAACAGTTCAGCAGTAAACACGTGCAATTCCCATGACGAGTTTGCATGAAGAATGACATATAAATGTATTGTATTTATCAAATCACTAGTGTACATACAAAATGTTCGATAAATAGCATTTGCGAAGCAAAAAAGTACGTATTTCTTTTTTCTAAAAATAAACAAACTTATGCTCTCCTTAAAGAGAAACCAGACGAGCAACCTTACGCATCGCAGGCGGCTATTTTTTAAGCTCTCGGTGCACTCGCACGTCAAGTCTTGACCACGCCTAGGATCAAATGTTGGACATAGGTGGGTTCACTCGCTCCTTGATAGCCAGCGAGCGGAGGATGACCGTTCTTGCGAAACCACAGAGCTGCCAACTGGACGAGCCGCATCTTTTTCTGCACGTTGTCGCTCCCATACCTTATTATATATATAAACGACTCGTCCATGCTCGGATACTACGACGCTAAAAAAGAAGCCGTCGCGCCGGGCGCAACGAGCAAGAAGCGAAATGACCGGACGTCGGGAAAAAAAGAACAGTCTTCGGACTCTGGAAAAGCAAAATCGCAGATCGGGTTTTCGTCCTACAAATCTTTCCCGAGTTTCCAACAGCCGCTTTTCGAAAAAAGCGCAAGGTGCATTTCTTACCCCAAGAACAATTACAGAGTTGAAAAATGACAATGGCCGTATTATTAAGTGTAATAAATGACGAGTAGCGATTTCGAAATGTCAAAACGATCGATTGTTATGGCTTATCGTGATGCGACGAAGAAACGCTCGTTTACATGAATGCAATTTTTTGCGGAAATCGATTTGGCAATCGAAATTGTCGACGATAAACCTGAGAAGAAATGGGGACGAACGACGAAGGGACGCGGATGAAGCGATAAAATTATACGGCGATTGATCGACCGAACACGATGAGATGCGGGGATGAGATGGCGAAATTACTCGAGAATGTGATATAATGAGATAATGAGACGGCGATGAGACAATTAGATTATAAGGCTGTGGGAATCAGTCCCTGTGTCCGATTTTTACCAACCGCAATGGATAATCGCGGGTAATTTTCGAATCGAGGGCGATTAGTGGTGCGAAATTTTCAAATTTGACGATTTTTTAGCAATTTTCGGTAGGTGGTATGTTCACGCCATTACTTCAGATTCAATAATAACCCATTTGCAAATTTTCACTTGGTGCCAAGAAATATTTACTTTTTTTAATTTAACTAATTTAATTAATATTTACAAAATTACTATAAGTAATTAACTTAGTATTGTTAATGTGGCGTATAGTCAAGAATATTCTAGACATCATAGGTATCAAAAAAAGACAATAAAAACGAATTTGTTTTTTCGAAATAGATAAGAACTTCCCATAATGTCACATCAAAGGTATTTATGGTCGTCAAAGCTAAATACATTATGCCGAGTTTCATAAAATCAAAACAACTCTTCCATGTGTCAATATTTATTTTTCTAAAAAATTCAATATGAAATTTATTTAACAAAAAGTGGCGTTTTAAACTTCCCTCTTGTCCTCATACTTTCAGTAACCTCTTGACTGCCATTGGCAAAGATCTTTGTCATTTTGGACTTTTCCCAGAGTGCCAGAAAAAGGCAAATCGTTGTGATGATGTAAAGTACGCTAACAAATTCTGGAATTTAAGTAAATAAAACCAAATCCATTTCTTGACAGTCTAAGGTGTACTGAACATGATGGCGTTGTCCATTTTCATAATCGTTGTGTCAAAAAAAAAATATAAATCCACAAAGTTGGTAGTTTTCATTTTAACAAGAAAAATAGTAAGAGCCTATTTAATCTAATTATCTAATTAAAATTACCACAATTCTTATTATTTTAACTAGATTCGTTTAAATGTATCTTAAAGAATAGTAAGAGAGTTTGATTATAACAAAAGGCGGAGTTAGTTTTTGCAAAATTTAATATACATTTACAAATACGAGCAATAATGAATACAAAAATATTAAAAGTCTAACAAGTTGTGCAAGAAATTGATGTGTAAACTTCTTTGGTTACTCAATAGTTAACAAGGCTTCTTGTAGATAATTTAAATTTTACTAATTTGTTAATTTTCCGAACGTACCAAATCAGAATATTAGATTATAAAGGTAGAAATATAAAAAAAATTGAGGAATGTAAAATTTTGATTTTTGGGTTACAATCCATTAATTACAAATCTTAAGACGCATTTTCAAAAGTTGCGGTTTTAAATACCAGGCAGAGTCAAAAATAAAACAAAATATTCTTGTTCGTTTTGAAAAGAATCAATAATATTTTTTCGTGTAAAGAGTGAATAAAACAAACGTTTAAAAATTACATGGATATAATTTGTTACACAAAATTCATGAATTTGCGTCTTTTTCTATTACTTGTTTTCTATTACCCTTTTTTGAAGATTCAGCAGAATATTACTTTGAATATTCCCAAAGTCTTATTTTTTTTTTACTTTTTGGTAAGAAGCAGTGTCCCTATCATTTTCTATGGGTATGTTCGTGTGAAATACTGTATTTGGACCAAACATATTATAACTCTAACGGAACCTAACCTATTGTCAAGGTCAAGTAAGTTTGACCTTATCGTAACCTGAAATAAGCATATCTTAAAGTATGGTCCTATCTTATAGCTACACGATGTTGAAACTACTAAAGCACGGTTGGACCATGGACACCTCGCCCTGTGTCCAAAATTATACAACCCAACGAAAATAAAAACAATGCACTATTTGAAAGATTGCTAAATCTAAACATCAACCATCTTGATTGTTCATTCCGACACGATTTTACGGTGAAAAGGTCATTAATGTGCGAGATTGACGAGATTAAAAGCCCATAAGCTTTCAGCAGGGCATTGTGTACTCCATCTCGTTAACCTCGCGAAATGAGATGAACAAGAATGGAGAGTAATAAAAAAATCGTCAAAGACGGCCTATTAAGGCACATGCGTAACAGAACGCTGTCATGGTTACTTCTGCGCGTACATATATATATACGATTCCGATTCGTAACGATGCCCATAAAGATTGGCTCCGCGTATAAAACGGATCCTTTCCTTACGTCCGAATGCGGAATATGCCGATTTCGATGGTCTGCCACATGGATTATCTCGGTAAAAATACTTCGTTACCGCAATTTATCGTTTTGCGAAGTACGCAAAATTTACCAACACAACACTCCAAAATTCCTCCTATCTCTTTCGAACCTATTTTATGTGTTTACTCCTTACGTTCCTCACGTGTTGAGGAAATTGTACAAGAACGAGGTAAAAAAATTTTCAAATTCCTGCAAAAGGAGCAACAACTAAATTTCCTACGTTAATAAGGAACGTTGATTAAAAAAGTTCATGACTTATTCATGCAGATCCTCTTCATCCAATGCCAATACATCATTTACGTTTTCAATAAGAGGTAAAAACTACACCTCGACTTTTTTTATGAAAATTTGCTCATCACTAGTTATTAACCTAAATACGCAGGGAATTACTCATTACTACGTTGTTTTAAACGAGAACGACGGTTACGTGTCGCCCGACTAACATTTTTTAATCACGATGCGGTTATTTTAGTAATATTCCAGATACATGCAAAATAAACAACGTTGAGATGACAAGTTCTGGTTTCATTCTTTTTCTCTGATGCATCATATGAACTGGATTAAAAAGACTCGAGACGACACTGACATGGACAGTAAGATAGGTGGGTGGAAAGTAACTAATACTTTTCACTGATGTGCATGCGTGTAACGCGATCGACGTTCTGCATTATCGATTTTCCATCGATCGAAAATGCGAGTTTGCGTGAGATGTAACCTGCAATATACAACCATGGACCTACGTGTATATAGATACGCGTGTGTATCGATAAATGTATGGACTCCCGCCATCTAACCACAGATTACAGGTGATGGAGATTCCTACGATTTTATGGTTCTGCGTTGGATATATTTTAATTTCATGCTAATTATCGTCCAAGGTCGTGCCACTGGGTTGAAACGAGAATGCAGAGCATATAAAAGCTTCTAATTAGGCCGAGTGCGGCTTACTTACTGCCTTGTTTCCAACATTTTTGCACTGGAAAGCACTTTAGCAGTTTCTCAGCGGCGCAACAGCAGTTGGCATCGCAATAAACGATTCTCCGCCGTGTAATACACGCCTGTAATTAATTTAACGCAATAAAAATAGATGACTCGACTTATATTTCTTGTGTGGAATAATTTGGATTTCAAGAAAAGTACTATCGTTTTATGAAAGTTTCTTCCTTTTTTAGATTTTTCAATTCAATCCCTTACTAAGAGTGCCGTTTTCTTGTCGGTACGTATATAAAAGAAAACAATGACGAGAAAGGTATGCTGTGAATCTCTGGGCGATCCCTTTAAACGGAAAAGAATTCAAATGGAAAATCTGAACTCCTGGCTATGCTTATGAAGTTTGTACATTTATTGAATCGATTTTTAATATAAGATTTAAATTGTCATGGTTTAGTTCTCTTCAATCATTGAAAAATTCTGTGAATTTTAATTTGTTGATGCTGAGGAATTGAAAAATTCATCACTATGAATATAAATGCGGATAGATTATGATCCGTAAACTGAATAAACTGAAAACGTAATTATGGGACCCACGTCTAAAAAGTTGTTTATAGTTATATATTTAATTTCAGTTATATTATTAGTTGAAAATTTATCACTAAAATCAATTCAAATTTCAGTCAAGTGTTTAGTTAATCGATATATGTGATTGAGGTTATGTAAGTATCCTTATGAACAATCTAACTCTAAATATTTAATATCTGGATCTAACTCCAGACAATATATTTGCGGGGATTCATATTTTATTTCTAAATTTATATAGATCCCTCGTAATCGTTTGGCCTTTGCTGAAAGTATTAATAAAATCAGTTGTAATGTGCACAGAGAGGAAAAAAGTGTTGATGGAACCACGAAAAAATAGTAGTATCGATTGTAACCTCTGTAAGTAGTGGAATTAACTATATGTAATGTTATAGTTGATATTTGGGGTTATGTACGAACGATTTAACAATCGGAAAATAGTAAATGGAACAATTTCATTGTACCGTTTACCATGGAAATAGTTAATACAACCACTTTTTGGATTTACGCGTATTACTACTACAAAAAGGTTTCGTTAACTATTTCCTTTCTCTCTGTGTGGAGAATCGGTGATGATAAATGAAACTCGTATATCACCATAATTTCTGGGTAATCAGAATAGTTATTTTCTGTTTCATTTCTGAAAGTATTAAAGATTTGGCAATTGTAAATTTTTTTGCTCTATAATTTACTGTTGTCATTTAGAAAATTATTAAACCATAACCAAATTTTAAAAAAAATAAAAAAATGTATGCGTCATAATAAATACGAGTTTTTACGACATCAAATTTAAACTCACAATAATTAAATTACAAATGCAAATGCAAAACTAGCCTCAGATCTAGATATTGCTAACTAAATCAAGCATAACACACAATGGATAATCTAATGGCGGTTCCAAAATTTAGATGAAAAGTTTAAGGATTATTTTAGTGACCATATAATACCAAGGAAGTTTCAAACACCTCTTTCGCCATGATCGCTACATAATGATTAATCATTTATTAAAAAATTGAGGGAAACAAAATCATTAATTCATCGAATATGATCACCTTTCCAAGCATCGCGTAGTAAATTTGTTCGCAGTCCACTTACTTACTTAATATACATTCAAGTCGACGGTGGATGCGCCTACATGCTAATCGTAAGTAATATAAATAATGTTTATTGCTTAGAATGAAAAAAAAACTCACAGTTTCGTGCAATAATGAAGAATCACGCATAGATCCACATTACCTGAAACATATACAAAATTATTTTTTAATTAATAAGTTTCACGTTAGTATGGAAATAATTTTGATATTAATTCGCAAATACATCGATATAAGAAATATGTGATTTGAAATTTAAAAAAATGGTACTGTGTAAAAGCACTATTCGCTCTTTTTTCAGTTCCTGCATAAAGAATTCGGAGGAGAGCATTTTTATTTGGCAAGTTGTGGTTTTTAGAAAACTACAGTGACGTGTATTCATTTTATATATTATGAACTAAATAAAAAGCCATGTCTAGATATCCGAGTATCATATAAAGCAACTAAACAGTTAACATAATCGATTTTAATAAACATTCATTACAAAGAAAATCTACATATTTTTCTATTTCATATATTTCCTACATTTTGTATTTTTTATTTAAATTAAAAACTCAACACTGTCCTGAATTTGTATTTGTATTTCTCAGTAAATCATATTTCTCATCCAATTTGATTTTAATATTTTGCCATATTTTCACTTCTGAGGTGAGAACCTCGCAAGCACATTTGAAAATTTTTGCCAAAATGTTGTGCAACATTTAATTGCAATAACGGTGGAATTTTTTACAATTTTTTATATAATTTTTTCTATTTTTGAAAAAATGAGTCCCTTGTCCATTTATTACGCCTCGCCCGGACTTGAACCGAGTGCCTTTCACGCCCTTCCAAAGACTAATTTTCCTCAATACTTCTTTCAAAACGTTCAACTACACGTTGCTTTGTTTTTATTAAAATGTATGCGTAAATATTCCGTACTATTATTTTTTATGACAAATGAAATGTAGTACACTGCTCAAAATGCTTGAGAAAACTTATAACAATATTGTAAAATGAACCATTTTTCTTCAACTCCGTGATTGATAAAATGAAAATTCGCCTGAGTACCTTACGAAGATAAATGTAAATTTAATAAATCTAAAGGAGGATGCCTACGGGTATAGGTGGTTTTGTCCCTCGAGGTGTAACCTCCCAAACTACTTAAATCGGACAGAGAATGATGAGATGTAACACCTCATACCAAATGGTCTAGCAGGATAAGAAGGTCCAATCTGCCTTTCTTATATCTTATATCTTACATCTTATATCAAAATAAAAACTGACGTGTTTTTCTATAACACGCTTAATGGTGAGGTTAAGTAGTTGAACATTTACAAAAATTACTGAATTTTTAGAAAAAAAAATATTTACGAAGTTACTTTGGTGACTTTTCATCTCAATACAGCTATATAAAATCTTAATAGTTTAATAGTTTGATCCGGTTTTTTGGTAATATCTTAGCTTCTACTTAAGTTTCGACAACGATATATCAGCCAATTTTGAAGCTAATTTCAAGCCGTACAAATTATCTTCAAACACTTTGACCAAAAATGAGTATTTCTCAGGTTAGAGCCGGTAAAAAGAGAAAAAATACTTATTTTTGCGGTTTTTCGCATCCAAGTCGTTTGGTTCAACTGCTGGTGAATTTTTGTATCGAAGAAAGTTGTAGAGCTTATTTTTTTTTACTATAGCGCACTACTTTTAAAAATCTGAAAAAAAATTGACCATATAGATTGGCCTAAAATACATCTTCTTGAATTTTTTCAAGAGGGAGTTTTTTTTTAAAGCGAGAAAACATGTTTTGAATTTTTTATGATTTTTTTAAAAAGTTTCTATAAGGTCAAATTACTTGAAAAAAATGCTCGTAGCTACACTCTAATATTATTTACACGCATGAATTTTTCTGTAAAGATTGCATAGTGTGGCTACGAAATAAAAAATAAAAACTGAAAATTCACGTTTTTTTCTACAGCGAGCGTAATTTTGGGGATAGGGAGATGAAAATTTCTGAGAATTATTATTTTTCGACATAGAAAAGGATAAAATTTCATTCATCTGAATCCCTGCTGGGACAGATTGGACCTTCTTATCTTACTAGACCCTTTGATTGTGTTATCACATGGAAAAGTTTAAAAAATCGTTGTTGAAATCGCGGATTTTACACACGAAAATGCAGTAGTATAAGTAGTAACAGCGAATCTGTTACAAACAAACGATGATTCCGACTGTTACTACTTAGATTACTGAATTTTTCTATGTAAAATCAGTGACTTCGACAATGATTTTTTAAACTCTCTCATCTGATAAAATAATCGAATTTAGTATGAGGTATCCTAATTGGGCAGCTTCTGAGGTTACAATTATGGGGACAAAACCACCTATACCCGTGGGCATCCTCCTACAAGCTCATGTAATTTTACAATTATCTTATAAATTTTATTAATTTCATTGAAGGTAATTGCAATTGCCCACTCACCTGGTGATTTTACACCAAAATTTATTTATATTGTAACTGCACTATTTGATAGTAAAGCATTCTTTAAACTTTTTTGAGTGAACTCTTTTTGGAGTGGAATTTGAGGAAATTGTTTATTCCGAGAAATTTAGAGGGTACGCTCAATTATGTCAGTCTAGAATATCAAAATTGAAATCGGTTCGTAAAGATACAAATAGAACGATTGGACACCGTCACCGCGGGGGACGTGCAAGTTAGTTGGTTATAATTAACCACGAATCACCAATCGTGGAGGACCTGTCCCGTTATTACGATCAGATAGTACGGGGCGAAACCTTACAACAGGTGGGCGGTTCAAGGCTATACGCGTGCGCATTCGACGAAGAATCCTCATCCACGTCCCAGTCCGGGCCGAGTCTGATTTACCATAACGCGATACACGTATTATGTGCAACTGCGAATCATCTTGATTAATTGCATTTTTTGCACCACTCGCGTACCGAAATCGCGAAAAACGCGCCAGGTACATTGATTGCACGCGAAGTAATTGTAAGGTACGTCGAGGATATATGGCTCGTGTAAGGAACTCCCTCTGATAAGGACGGTAAAAATGTAAATTTATAGCTCCATGTAGAGTGGACTACGAAATCTGCATGTGAAAAAGAAAGGTAACGAAGTTCTGCTCATTTAAGCATGGAGTATTTTGCACCTAGTGCTAATAATATTTTTCGTAATGCGTCATGTTATTTCTTTCATATGTTCGCATTGTACGGTAACTTTATTGAATTTCATATCAAATTATAATTACGTGAATTCTAAATTAGAAATGATGATTATGATATTGTAATTTATGTTGTAATAGCTACATCTCAATTTCTGTATAGAATAAAATAGAATTGAAATTAGCTTTCAAAACATTGGTGAATACTAATCATCTTCTTCCATTTATATTCGACGCATGTCACCTGAAGAGGTAATGGGGATGCGAGGAAGAACTAACTTTTGAGGTTAGAATGGATTACACTCATCGTCATCCATTTCGTCCAGATTGGTTTGACGTATAGTACTTTAACAAATAATGCTAGACATATCGCAAAAGAAAACAGCACAATTGTGACAACTATTCGAATGGCAGTTTCGTAATCTTTTTAAAAAATTTTGGAATTGTAGCTATGGAAGAAATCAAATCCACCTTATACAAACAAAAACTTCCTGAATCTTATCAAGAATCAGCCATCAATTAACCATCACAGTCAAATGTACAATGGGTATTCATAATGCTAACTAACTTGTAAACTAACTAGAATTCTAATCTGCGTATTATATCATTTTTAAAATATAGGACATAATAAATAAACATTTTTTTAAAATCTTGATATTAATTATGACTCCGGTTTTATTCTAAGGAAATAGAAAATGATGATTAAGAATATCTGATTAGTTACTCGAAAAAACCAGCACAGAGGTCCTGAGTTAAAATAGGTCACTGGGAATTAGCGGAAATTTACTAACATAATAATTTCTATTCGAGTGTCACCAGAATGTACCACAAGTATTCGATATCAGAATTTGTGGTTTAGCATTAGTAGAATCAGGACTGTTTTTGCGATACGTCTGGTGACACTCGGACAAAATTTATTATGTCAATTAATTTCCGTTAATTCCCATAAACACCTGTTATAATTCAGGACTGTCTGCAAGTTCTTTTTTGATTCAAATATTCTTAATCCCATATTTCTACATGAAAAATTTTTACATAAGACTGTAGAATAAAACAGCCCTGGTAGAAATCAATATTTGCCATGCCAGTGCCACGCATGGGCCCTACTTGCGCCTACCCAGGCAACATGGCGCTGGCATGGAAAGGGGGGGGGGGGGGGTTAAAATTCCGAAAATACATTTATCCGAAGGTACCATTTTCCGAATTTCAATAATTCCGAATGCCAATCATCCGAAAGTGAATAAATTGGAAACAAAATTTTCCGAAGGTTTAACATTCCGAAGGTTTAACGTTCCTATTTAAAATTAGAAAAATTGGCTAGATCGATTATCCGAGTCAAATGAATGGTTCCTACTTAAGTTTTATTGTTCTCCCCCAACCCCACCACAGGGGGTGGGGGAGGGGGTCAATTTGATTATCACTGGATGCCCCCCTTCGTGTTGAACAACTTTCATCCCACACCTTTTTTGATTCTGCGCATAGTTCTCGAGATATTTCTATGTCTTCAAATAAATCGGCCACCCTGTATATCAATATTAGCCCGATAAGATATTGCTCAAGCAAATCTGGAGGTCAATCTATTGGAAGTCTTTCACCGATTTTGAATACTGCAAAGAAATACTCTCGATTGAAGCTCATAATATCCGGATTAAGCGATAAAACTATTTATTAGAGGGAACAATAACTTGTAGACAATACTCTCCAAACACGAAAATATATAGTTCTGTAACTATTTATACTGCTTTGTTTATTTTCTACAAACAAGGAATTGGATTATGTCTAGTATTCATGAGATTTATTTTTGAAAAAAGAAGAAACACTCAAATGAACATCAACAATACTCATTGTAGATTAACTAAATGCCATACAGAAATTGTGGTTGAATTTACCCAAATTGGAAGGAAACCGATAACGATTGATAGGCATGTAATAAACTTTATTGGATACATAATCCTCTACATTGGACGCATTCAATTTGATTCTCCAATTGTTATTCTAAACTCAAGAAAAGATGAATTTGGTTAAGGTAATGGAATGTTCAAAAACTGTACCGGTTTGGTTTTTGTGTACATTTGGAAAGAAGCAAATATTATTATATCGAATATTCCAAGGAAGCAGGATTACATTAGCGCCAACAGCATCTTTTCCGAAGTTCATAATAGTTAGTGGAGAAACAAACGGAATAGATGCTAGTAACGATTATGCATTAAATAAACATAATAACGCACAGATTAATATTAATCGGTAAATTCCCATCGAAGTTGGAGAAACTCAACCATGATTTCTTTCAGACGTTTAATGAACTTACTTTACATGAATTTTGAAAATCCGTGATACTCGTCTTTCGAAGCAGAAGATATGTTATAATCCAGAAATAGTCCAATTGATTGCTCCAAGAAAATAATAAACAAACCCGTAGAAAAACATAAAAACTAGTTTGGTGCAGTTTAGCAAAACATTCCCGGATCAGCATCTTATGGATACCTAAGAGTTTATCAATGGATTTTGGTTCTCAAATCTTTCAGGAATTGTTCTGGAACTTCAAAGTGTATTGTTCCTGAAGCATTCTTAAAATTGTAATAGTGATTCGCCAACGAAAGTCAATTGGTATGGCAGGTAAATTCGGGCGTATTCAAGTTATGCGGAAAACTGCAGATAATGTAATTCTTTTTCGTTTTTTTCATTATCAATTTACAATGGCCAATTATTTTGTTAGGTAATACTAATAAAACAAAATCTGATGTTCTACGAAAGGAATTCATAACATCTTTGTTTTTTAGTTGTCACGCCGTACGCATCGCCCTGTTGCCAAACAATGTCGAAACTACACATGCAAGAATTTTCTCTTGTACGACATAAAAATCCTCATTTTCGCCTAAACTCCGTTTCAGTAAAAGTGAGCCTCATGCATAAATACGCCATAAAAAATAATCATCTATTAACGAATGCGCAAGTACTTACGAATTTTATCGCCCAACGTAAGAAACTAAAGATCGAAACGTTGGCTAATATTGACAGGAGTTTCACGGGAAATAAGTACTTACTTAGCAGTTAAAATATTTAATGTCCCTCTAATTTTACGCGAACGCGACGATACGTCGAAACGGCATCATCGATTCCCGTTTTGCATCGCGATTGCCGTAGGAACGTCCATTGTTTCGCAAGTTTCACCGAGCCGTTAACGACGAACTGCTCGGATGAAAACCGAACCTAAAGACCAACGCAATCGTTAGTCTCGGTAATTTCCAGATTTTAATTTTAATGGCGGAATCTTCGCTCTCGGACTTTCCGCGGTCGCGCGCGCTTCTAGACGACTTTACTCAAGGAGTATGCATTTATTCATGACGTTCATGAGCGTAATTATCTGAGGAGGGTATCGCGCATGTAAAAAGGCGAAATGCCTGAAGCTATCAGGAAGAACGGCATGGATGAAAAGTGAAGATAACGCGAAAGGAACTCGAAGTTTGACCGCAAGGTTCGAGTCTGAGTTGCGTGCGTAAAACTAGTGCGGGTAAATACCCTCGTGCTCGGAGATAGACACGTGCGTATAGCCTTAGATCCAAGGATCTATGAAATTACGAGAGCGTTATAATCCGCAGCTGTGATCTATAGCAACGCTTGCGCGAAATTAGCAGGCGTTTATACAAAGGTGTACGAAGTGGAGGAAATTGTCCAGTAGATCGGATTTTCATCGAACAAATGTTAATATCGCTAGAACAGATCGCGATTAGTGGTTAGGCGTAATTTTGCTATGATTAATATCTGAAGTAAGAGATTCGGTGTGCGGATTCTTATTATGGAAATTATCGACTTAGCACTTACTATCTTACCGGCCAATAATTACTAGTTTACAGTGAAAACGCCATTAGAAGGATGGTGCTTAAGGAAATGCATTACTTAGGGCTAATCCGATTTTTGATCAGCACAAACTGGGATGTTAATGCCTTACTTTAGGGAAAAATCAAATTTTTAACCAAAATATCTAGAATTAAATAAGTTTTGTATCACTCTACTTTTTTCATTTTCAATATAAAAAAAAATCAATAAATCATTGTTTCTACTCAAACCATTATGTTAAACACGAAAGAATGGAGTACCGTCGTGAATGCAATTATAAAGTGGAGTTGCCATACTCTAGCTGCCATCCCTCGATGGTAATCGAAATGTGATGACAAACTGTTATTATGGTTGTTGTTGTTGTTGTAGTTTTTGTAGTTGTTGTTGTTGTTGTTGTTGTTGTTGTTGTTGTTGTTGTTGTTGTTGTTGTTGTTAACTAGTTTACAGAAATTATTTATGCTTCGTCCGATTTAATTTGTTACTATGGTTGTTGTTGTTGTCGTTGTTGTTACAGTTGTTATTGTCGTTGTAGTTGTTTTTGTAGTTGTCGTTGTTCGTGTCGTTGTTGCTGTTGCTGTTGTTGTTGATGTTGTTTACAGACATTCTTTAAGCATTGTTCGATGTAATTTGTTACTATGGTTGCTGTTGTTGCTGCTGTTGTCATTGTTGTTGTTGTCGTTGTTGTTGTTGTTGTTGACTAGTTTACGAACATCTTTAAGCATCGTCCGATTTCATTAATAATTTATGAGCAAAGATACTTTCTGAATATCTTAATTTTTATTTGGAACTTTAAACGAATCTCTGTAATCTAATTCTTCAAAAGGGTACCGTTGTGGAGATAATAAAATGAAGAAACATATCAAACTTGTGTAGTAACACTGAATATTCTAATCTCGAATGTTTTCACATTACACGCGCCTTTAGTCGTGTATTAGATTTCATGTTGCATGAAGAAACATCAGAGACTTTCTGACATCGGATATTCCAACTGAAATCACACATGCCAGAAAACGTCAATTTAGAAACAACAGATTACTATATGAATGGCAACGCTCCAAGTCTCGACTGCATATATGTGGTAATAATTATCGAACCGAATTAGTCGCCCGTGATTTGAAACAATTGCTCAATGAAGTAATATGAGAAATCATCAACTTTGTGCAATAATATTATTATATACTTCATGGTCACATTCATTATACGGATGAATTATACTTTCCTTCTTCATGTTTCTCATTTTACGGTACATTATTATACTTTTAATTGATTTCAAGAAATATAAACTAAAGGAAAGTAAACATATTCTCGTTTCGATTCTGCAAATTAGTGTAAACGTAAAAATTGAAATATTTGTGGTCAGTCAATTCTTCGACGAAGAAATATTACTAATCGGAACATCATGATTACATGTTTACACGTCATCGGATTACATATCCTTGGATATGTAATTACATGAAATAAATTTCAATCGCATTTTTGAGATTTCCCTCGTTTATATATATGGTTTCTTGTACCGTCGTTTCATACTTCATTTTTCGCAATTACAATTCTGTATTGTCTTTGCCGCTATCGAGTACCGGAATCCATCGCAGAACATTATCGGATTCGTAATCTACAATAAGCAAAGGACACTTCTTCTTTGTACAATTACGATTGCGAAAGCGATGGCGAATCGTGGATAATTCCAAAATAAATAAATTTAGTTTCATTTATTACGAAAGATAAGATCCCTTGCACAATAACAATTTTGTTTATGATGACTAGACAAATCGTTATTTGAAAACAAATATTTTAATTCAATTCATTATATCTTTTATAATAGGGACCTCTAGAATAAAGAGTTCTTTGGTTTCTTCGAATGTTTTGTGCATATCTTATTTATTATACGATGAACATATGCGGAATGCCCAAAATGTTGAAATGACACAAAATTTCAAAACGGTTATTGTTTTTGTAGCCTCCCAATCCTAGAGGAAACGGTAGCACCAGGGGACTAAAAATCTTAAATGGTAACGTACACACTTGAAAGGTGTTTTTCATATGAATACAAAGAATTTGCATAGATGGCGCTGATACTAGTTCTCGTAGAGTTACAAGACTATTGTAGTTGTCACCCCCAATAAAAATGTTCACGAATGCATGTCTAAAAGATATCTTTGAGATGTGTTGGTCAGTGTTATTTTGTAAATGATACCTAAAAAATGTTTTTTCGAAGATGTTTTTTATCTGAGAAAAGAAAACATCTTAACCCTTTCAGCCACAGCGGGACACCAGTGTCCTACATACATGGTGTTAACTTCTCATCGTTTATGAGTGGCGCGTCAACGATTTCGTTACGGTTTCTTGTTCCTGCCCTTCCTAAGTCTCTAATAAATGTTACTAAAAAATAATAATAGTGCATAATTATGTAAAATAATTATTGATCATAAGAAATTATTTTCAAAAAAACATAATTTTCAAATTAAATTTATTGTATGTTGAGGGTTTCCTGATCATATCATATCCTCAATGTTTTACAAGTGGATATTTATGAAATCACAAGTTTTTATTTGAGTTATTTGACCCATTTATATATAATATACATATATTTCTCTTCTACTTCCATACTTATAGCCTAACATAGTGGTTAAGGCATCAAAGAACAGTAAGCGAGAGATCCGGGTTCGATCACCCGCTGGGGCAAGCTTTTTTCATATTTGTTTTCGAGCGTTATTTGTTTATTTCTGCGCGTTTTCAATGGTGTAAAACTACCATACGATATTCTTATATAAATTTATAATATATTTATAATAAGAAAGTTAAACTGATTTAAAAATAAATAGAGCTGTAATAATTATTCAAACTTTTTAAGTTTGGTCCTATTAAAATGCATTTTAGAGATATCTAGAAGATATCTTCAAGAGATCTTTCCGGAATATTCAAGATTTCAATCTTTGACGGATTGAAAGATATACCTCATACATCTGCAGGACATTTTCTTGCTTATTGCATCTTGACTTTCTAAATCTGAAATAATAGAATATCTTCATTTATAAATTTTAGTTTATTAATATAATGTTTCAATGATTTTTAAAAAATTTATTTGTTTATAAGTGTGCCAAAAGTTGAAAAAATCAACGAAACAAAGAATCGGCCCATCACTTCAGGTTTTTGAGGTTATGTATAGGAAAATATAATATTTCTCGGACTTCTTTTCTTGATTTATCCTTCAAAATCAGCTATTAATCAATCATATAACTGTTTTTCTCAAAAAAATGAGGTTAATTTAAATGATGATATTTATCCAAAAACTTGTACTTGCTTGTACTTGATAATATAATATCTCTTAAAATTTTTAATTTGACATTTCTGGATTTCCAAATTACAAAAATAAATTACAAAAATGAATATCGTCATTTATAAAGTAGCGAATTAAAAATAGTGAAGTAAAATGGATTAAAATGATATGACAAGTACATAACCTCAAATATTTCAAAATTCTTATGTAATGAATCGATGTATACCTCGAATTCGGATTATTTGCATAAAATTACTTTAAATGATCCTTACCTTCTAAACAACAAAAGGGGAAGAGAAAGAACGAAGGGGAATGTACTCTAAAAATGAAACGGACATCTCATTTCCAATGAAAAATCTTGCCCAAGGACATACAGTATGGTAATTTCTGTAAGAAACTTTTCTTAGTGTAATCACTATTTTATTCACGAAGCCTGATCTCAATATAATCAAAGTAATTTTCTAAAAAAACGAACCAGCCATTTTATGCTCATCTATTAGACGATTCCGAAGAGCGTCTACGTCCATTGAGGGCACTGCAATCAGAATTACATTAACGACATCAGAATAAATGACAATACCAGTACAACCTGGAAGACGCTGATTACGATTAAGAGACCCGTCAAGTGATGTTAAAAACCTTAGTAGATCCGACAAATCCGAGAAAGATTCGCAACGATACTTCTCCCAGCGGAATTATTAACTAACTAGTGCCTTCCGAAGTAGTCTAACATTGACAAGTGGTCTCAGGATAACAAACGTGTAGAACAATCGGCGCAATCGATCGATGCCGCAACGATGCGAATCTAATACGGGTATATCTATCGAACAAAAATCGTAATTTCGCAAATTGCACCGCTCATTGTAGACCGAGATTTATTGTATCGCGTTTATGCACACCGATGCGCTAATGGACAGGCCCGTTCTCAGGCGTAATCGGATAATTTGCGCAACGATATAGCCTACGTATGAATTTCAATAATCGACGCGTTGTACATTTAAATATCTTCCAAACAAATCTTCTGGTGCTGTTCGGAAACACAGGGTTGGTTGCACAATGCGATTGTTACGCAATGCGTGCGCGTAAATTCAAGCCCGTCCGAGGACTTTAGAAGGTATGTACCCGTAGAGACGTACGTGAGAAATAATGTCCAGAGCTGAATCCGTTGTAAATACGCCATGGTTGTAAGGCAAGTAATGACGATTCTCGATTGGTTAATGAGATTCCGTTCGGAGCGGCCGGTCACTTCATGAGAAAATTCACTTACACTATTGCACACCAAGACACAAATATATATATTGGGTTTCATTAGCATGCGCGGCTGTTCTGCGACTTGTAAATCTGCGAAGTTCAATGGCAGCCGAGTAACGACCCGGCACGAGTGCATCGTTGCAATTCGTTTTATAGAGTTGCTCCACTTACATCCAGCCCTATCGCCCGGCAAGAAGTCCTCTCGTGTATGTAAGGATGCAGTTAAGTCCTTTTCGATATCTAGACATACGGGGGATTCTCGCGTGCGTGCTGCAGTGTCAAAGACAAATTTATTGGACAAATCCACAATTACGACCACTCGCACGATAAACCCGGAATGAAACTGGACTGTTTTCATCAAATGTGACCAATTCGTATGTTTCTTGATGTAGGAAACGTATGCAGCTTTTATTGTCCGACGATCCCTGTGGTTGCACTAAAACCAACTATGGATGGTCGTACATTTCTGGTAATTCTGACGAGGAAAATTTTAAGGCGGGTAATAATAAACATGTTGTGCGGCAATCGCATCTCCTTGCTCGGACATCATTTTCTTTCAAGGGTCTCATTAGTAGAGATACAGGGATCTTGTTCAACCTTAAGCAGTAATATATGAAACATCAGGAGTTTAACCCATTAGCGCATACGGCATACCAGTCGTGCGATTTTGGACTTACGCGATTTTAACTGTTAGAATCAAACTTTTTCTTTCTGGAAACTATGTATCCTATGGTTTTAAGGGTTGCTGATCACGAATCCAAAGTCAGAAGCAAAATTTAAAACAGCTGATCCAATATGGCGGTTCAAATATAGAAATAATGTTTTTCAACGAATCAGTTGGACCAATCAATCTTCCGAATGATATAAACTGCAGTATGTTTTCGTATATTTTTAGGTTCGCTGAATACGACTGATCAAAATATGATAAAAAATTTTGAGTGGGAAGGCAATTTTTTTTACTGTCGCAATATGCACAAAATCGCACAAAATATCTAAACTTCTCAAGCAGATTTGGTTTTTTATCGTACGATTTTTGTTAACAAAATGGCTGCCAAAAAACGAAAGCTAAAACATTCAACTTTATTTTCATTACTGTTTTTGAGGTGTTTGCATTGGAATCGTGTAAATTATTCAATTATTTCAGTAAAAATGTATGTACTTAAATATAATATATTTTTTTTAAACAACTATAAAAAGGGTTAAATATGAAAAATAATGTTTTTAAGGTTTTAACAAGTCGTTTTGTGCAGTTTCTCGTCATTATTTGAACAGGAACTAATGTAATAATCTGAATATCGTTGATTTTCGAAATATTGGTTTGCATATTGATATTTTCAGAACAAATCTCGTTGATTTGTTTTTCTGAATCAAGTAAATCAAATCATTTTTCAATTTTTATCTCTTAGCCTTTTTTTTTTCTTGAACAACCATGTCCGAACAACTTACCGCGTGGAGGTCGATGAATTCAAGTGTCTTCTTTCTTATTTTTTTAAAACCGTAAAAACATTATTTTTCATATATTTTTTATAGTTATTTTTAGAAATAATACTATATTTAAGTATATTTTTACTGAAAAATTGAATAATTTACACGATTCCAAAGAAAAAAAACGTCAAAACAGATACTAAAATGAAAGTTTTTTAGCTTTCATTTTTTGCCACCATTTTGTTAAAAAGATTGTAGGATAAAAAACTAAAGCTGGTTTAAAAGTTTTAGATGTTTTGTGGCAGTAAAATAAATTTCCTTCCCACTGAAATTTTTTATTAAATAAACATTTTTCATAAAAAAATCATATTTTTTTTTAAATTCTTAATCAACAATTGAAAATCAAAGTTTTGAAAATTTTAAACCATTCTATTGTGTAGAGCGTACCCGAAAATTATAGTAGGGTTGGATATTTTCCAAAAGATTTTCTTGCTTTTTCACAAAGTTTCCTGAGCTCAAACGTATTATACAAATTTCGCCGTTTTGAAACTTAATGGGTTAATGCACCATTCCAAACAGGCGGATTTTTATTCGCTAATTCATATCTCATGATTAGAAATGCTTATGCCATTTTTTTTATTATTGCGGTACTATCAAACTTTGCGTTAACACAATCCATTTCTGAAACGGGAGCGAAATGGAGCGATGTAAGCATGCAAGGACATCCAGCGACGACCAAGCTAACTAAATACCGTATTCACTTTATATTGCCTATATATGCGGGAGTCAACAATCTGGTTTATATAATCTTGTGCAGACAAATTTTTGTTCTCAGAGGAAAATAACGTTATAAATTTTTTAAATATTAGTTTACAGTTCCAACAAAGGCGAACCTTCTTACACAAGTTTACGTAACGTAAAACATAATTTTAATAAGATTTCAATTTAAATTAACTTGAATAATGGGAAATTAATTTTTAATAGATTAAAATTCACTTAACTCATGATGGTTTGATTTTCTGATACCCTAATTTGAAAAACCACATTAAAATCTTCTTTGCTGTTAAAATCTCAGTTGCGTAGATTATACAAGTCTACAAAAAATAGGGTCTTGGATGTTGTTGGGAAGCTGTGGGTCATTTCCGACGTAATTTGTATGCGTAGAATCCAAACTCGAAGTCAGAATCGGTCCATCACGTTTTGGTCACATCACAGTATTAGAGATATTTGAGGTTATGTACTCGAAAAAACGCGTTATTTTGCTATGTTTGAGGTTACGTGCAGGACGCAACAATTTTTTTTTGCCTTCTATACTATTTGCACCTTTTAAATGAGATTTACCCTTCAAAATGAGGTTTTATTCGATCCCCTAAGATTTTTTCTTTCAAAGTTAAATTACGAGATATATTCCATTAACATTATAAAAAAAAAAAAACAGTCACAATACTGAAACGTGATTTTAGTTATTAGTATCCATATTTTATATAGTTGTTTATATTTATATAGGTTTCATGATATTGAATCTGACCTAGAGCTTGTTCTCCAAGAGCATTTCAAGGTAAATTTGTTTACATGTATATCGTAAATTCAAATTGGCGTATCTTGGTGAAGAAAAGTCGTAATGGAATTCTGCGCATCCTATATTAAAGAAAAATAGTAGTATCACATGATCCAACGAAAGGAAAAACTCCTAAAAATGTTGTGTCTTCTGTACATGACCTCAAAAATAGCAAAAAAAAAAAACGGTTTTCGAGGAAATAACCTCCAATATCTCAAAATCCTGACGTGATTGGCCACTTCTGACATCGGCTTCTGATTCTGTGCACAAAATTACGTCGGAAATGACCCACAGCTTCCCAACAACAAAACCATATTGACCTGTGTTATGCAAAATATTAGTAAACGCAGTCATAAATACTTGCTTGCAATATTTATGTCTCGATCACCCACGACTTTTGTCTAATACGACTAGTTTGCCACAATAGCAGAACCCATGGTTGTTCGGCATCCGCCAATCTGTCGAAGGCACGATTTATAAGCTTTCGTGCAAATATGCAACTACGAAACATCCCGTGGTAGGTATACCTAAAATCGACCATTATGCGCTCGGCGGTATGGGATTTTGCAAATTCTAACGAATTACCAAGACACGGTATAATGCACGGAACCCCGAGGGAAGTTCGTAGATCGACTAAACTCGCAAGGAGGCGTATTGTCCGTCTGTGACCTCGGCGGGTCGCACGGGACCCCTAGTGAAGCAGCGTACGTATACATACGTTATGTACCTCACGATGTGGGAAAATTGGCCAAGACCAATCGAACCGTACCCGAAGAATTTTTCTCCTTTTGCGGTTCCCACCACTAGGCACCGAGACAATGACCGCGTATTTGTGCCAGCCATTTGCTGCAATTGTCTCCCGAGATGCCACGAGAATCCGGCACGATGGGCAATTTTTCGTTCTCCGACCCACTCGGTTCAAGCGGAAAACGGATTTTGATTCGAAAGCAATTTAGCCGCCATTAAGGATTTCGCAATTTCGTAATTCTTTAATTCCGGGGGATAATTGGCGCGCGAGAGAAAGTCATTAAACGTGGAATTACGCGGAATTATCTTGATATTCTGTGATACTGAAGTAAGTCATCGAAACACACGAGGATTTACATTTTCTTCAACGTAATCGAGTTCGAGATGAAAGTGAGGAAGATTCTTCAATTTCATATAAAATTACATTATTTATTAATAATGATAGCAGCAGGTTTGATGCTACTCTATGGGTAAAAATTTAAAGCGGAAGCGCAAAGATAAGTATAGTGAGAAAAGTACCATGTCGTGCTTTTAGTCACGTATCAGGCTAATTTTCTAATTAAAAGGGTTCTGGAGTCGATTGACTAATTACATTCGGGTATTCCTATATCCCGGCGTTACTGGCCAAGCAAATAGTAAATTTAAGAAATAGAACTTTTTCTGATATTAATCCCAATATGGTGGAAGCAAAATACCAATTTTCCTCCCTGGGGAGCAAATCAGTTTTTCACCCTTTGGTAATTGTATGAGCATAGTACATTGTACAACAAGGGAGCTAAATAGGTCTTTGTCGGTGAGTTTGTAAACACCTGTTCTTCCTTGTTACACATATAATTTTTTTCCCTACCTGGTCGGAATGTCCGTATTCCATGCCTGAGAAACGCGGGACGAAAGTTGCCGATTCCGCCCGGGCGCCAGTGCACTTCGTCCTCATTACTCCCTAGGGACGGAAAGTGTCGCCAGCGGGATTAAATGGATGGGGTCGGGAGAAAAATAGCGTCTGCCATACGGGAGGCAAGCGCGCGCACCTCGCAGGAGGTCTGCCCTCACGTCGCTCGGGAAAAACCAGCTCAGGAATCGCGCACTTTCCTCCCTTGAAGCATTATATACTATTATGTAACAGGAGTACAGTTTCTTCGGCATTACGTGCATATATTGAGGACCTGAAATTAGTTATTATGGAGAATAAAGTATCTACTTTACAGTCCGAGGACGATAATGTACACATTGTGTATCTATGCGCATGCGCATAGGCATATAACCTTACTTTATCGTCCGTATACCACAAAGCACTCTAAACACGTTACACGCACGTAACCTCGGAAACCACACTTCTGATACATAAAATATCGTATGTAACGTGGAACTAAAATAATTCTGGTCCGTGCATGGTGTTCCCGGTACGAGGCGCAGACGAATTACAGTTTTAGTTCCATGTTACATAATATAATATAAAATAATATAAAATAAGGCCGAGACCGCGAAATATAAACATGTTCTAAAGAATGTTTATATCCATTCGTGTTTCTAAATTCCTCCCTTCGAATATTTGAATGTGAATTTCGACGTCGAGAATCGTAAACAGTAGATTCCCGAGTTGAAATTTATTACGGCCCTGATCAGAGCCTGACCAGAAGCGTTACACCCTGATGATCAGGGCCTAAACAAATTTCTACTCGGGTTTGTCTGCGTTTAAAACAATAACATAGACTACTTCTCTCTTCTTCACTATCTCTGTCAGCTTCTTATATGAATGATATCAACAGCAGCATTCAGGTTCAGTGCCTGCCATGGAAACCACTAATAATGTTTCTTCTACTGTTAAAAATGAATGTGACTCATCTTTAATAGATTCAACAAATAATTTTGCAACGCCAAACGTGAAAAATGTTACAAACAAATCAGCGGATTCGATTGTGCCAGACGGTTTATCTGACGATGAAAATGTGGTTTTAGCAAATGCAAAATAAATATGAAAATATCATACAACAGAAAGAAACGGATCAATTTTTTGTTTACTTTACTAAAATATCAAAATAAAAATATAATAACGCATAAAATAATTAACTATAATTGTTCGCTTCTTTAAAATCAGAATTATTATATTTAATACACACTAAACACGAAAAAAAAACGAATTAATACTTCCCAGATATTTGATAAAAGGCTGTAGTAACTTTTAGGTTTTATTATAACAAAAAACATATAGATAATATTACCCATAATTTCTTAATACATCTACAATATTATTACATTTTATACGAAAAACTGACCACATTTAATACTCATGAACTGGTCAGTGCCCATGTTTATTGGCAAAAACTGGCCAATATTTAGGAGGAATTTCTACCAAGGATACTGTAAGGTATGTACCGCAGATATTCTGGAATTAGCAAACAATGGAAATGAACTGAAAATAATTACACGTACGGTGATTCGCACTAGCGAGTTAGAAAATTATTAATCTACCAGGTGAGCAAACTAACCACTAAACAATAGCGTTCCCAAATAAATTACTATTATTTTGTTTAATCAGGTGTTTTTACTGTAGTTTCTTCATGCATTGTATTTTATATACTACTGAGAATTATTGCAAGAGAGCCACCGTAAGCTTCAAACCACTCTGGTAATTATTTTTGCTTGCTCTCGAAATCTGAATTACTTAAAAACTACCAATAAGAAAATGAAAAGTGAGTCACCAAATGAATTAGTAATCATTTTTGCTAATAAAAAATTAAAACCTACAAATCTTTTACTAATTCTACAAACTTCTTAACTAAGAAGTCAATATCTACTTGAGATTAGTAGAATTTTAATAATGAATTGTATTTTTGAACTATTTGTCAGTAAGAAACTTACTATAGATGGTAACCCTTTTTTCGATGTACATAAGATGCTTTTTATCAATTCAAGTTTAGAGAGTGAGATTTTCTATTATTTCAGGAATATTGCAAAAGAGTGGCGCTCCTATATTTATAGTTAGTAACATTTTCAGTTTTATGTTATCTAACTTATAATTCGTTCATAAGTGTAGCTTTAAATTGCTAAATATTGAATTTAATGCTTAGTTTGCACTGACTCAACTCAGAAAAACAATGCAAACGTATTGTTGATTCAACACTTCTCTACTTATTTAAAAATTATTGAATCGTCATGTTTGTTATTATACTATCCCGATTCCAAAAGCCAGATTTAAATAAAAGTTTCTAAATTTGATTATTGGAATCATATGGTAGAATTGTCGATTAAACAGTATTAAACTGAATCTGGCTGCTGAATCCGCAGCATAATCTGATGTGATCTGATATCAGTGACATGACCGAATCTGGAATAATTTCACCAATAGTTGGCAATCTTTGTGTTTTATAAATAGCATGGTAATGAAAATGTGATACCACCTTAATCACTGTTATGTTCAAATAAATAACAAAATTTATAAAATTAACATATTCACTAAAATATGAAGAATACATAATTAATAAAATTATGTAAAAATGGTATTAATAATGTTATTCTATAACACACTAATTCCATATCTTTAGTTAAATCAATGGAAATGAATATATAGAAAGTTGTGGTGAGAGCCTAAAAACTGATACCTAAAAATGTTACCGAAAAAAATCAATCGACACAATCCATTTAAGTTTCTTGTAAACTGCCACAGTTTGAATTATTGCAATAATTAGAAACAATTATTCCACGTGTAATTAATTGTAGTATTTAATTCACAACGGTTAAAAATTTTCCTTTACAGACGTGGGAAGTAACGATTAATCGACTGTATCGGTTATTAATTACTTTGCGTATTTACAAACTCCGGACTTATTTACCTTCGAAGTACCGAACCAGTGACGTTTTTAATTGTCGATAAATTACGTCACGTCTGTATGCGTACAATTTTCACATTTTCAGGCATTGATTCAATTAAACGTCGACAAATTTCCGGGGGAAAATCCTTCAATTAACGCAATGAGGATTACCGGCAAATTTAAAACTTTATTCGCGTGTTGATTCGAAGATCGATCGCCAAGATCTAAACATCGTGCAACCATCCAATTTTTCCGACTACAAACATGCTATAATTTATCCAGCTTCGTAGAGAAATAGAAAGTTGATTTCGAGTCGAGTTAATTTAATCGTTCGATCGGCCCGTTCCTACGCCTATGTTTTTCTGCTTTTCCTCCGTTTTATAATTCAATATTTGAGCACATCGTAAAAGCATTTGTTTAATCCGCCTTTACTATGGTATAAATTAAAGAGCGAGCAGTGCACGTGAAAATTATTGCGTTACTAATCCGATTTTTCGCGTTACGTTTTGACAGACGATAATTACACGTGAGATCGCAGATTCCTTGCATTCTCATACGACCGTGTCACATTTTTATCAATTTAAGAGCAGATTTTATATTCACTACATTTCTATGCAGCGCTTTAAGCCAGAAAAATCGAAGCTTCGTCGTCCAAGGTTAATTACTGATCTACAACTAATTACTGCATGTAATATGAAATATGATTTCGTTTCGGGTAGATTTTACATGCATATGGCTTCCTTAATTTTGTTTAACTATATAATTTTATCTGTACTTCTAAGAAATGGAGAAATATCGACCTATTTTGCTGCTTGAAATAACCGAAACTCACGTACGTTTTTAACAAAATTGCATGCAGAGTATTCATTGTCTTTAAATTCTCCGCATTGAGCAATCACTCATGTTCTACACATTACGCGAATTTTATTGCTCGGCGTTTTTAAACTTTTCGATAATTTTTTCGTTACCGAAACTACCAATTTTTCGTCAATAAATCGAAGGAAGGTAATTTACCCAGTCACATTTCTTCGTTATTAATCTGCAGTTATCAATTGCGATAATGATGTTTTCGATGGACAAACTAGCATTTTGTACAAAATCCATGAGAACTCGTCGCGATGCAGCGATCGTAATTGCACTTTCATCGAACAGTCACTAATTTGACAGTAAAACCATAATTATGAGACCCCTACTAAGTAGCTCAACGATCATTCTCAGATTGTTTGTGCCCGATGATTATCGCAGATTACAATGCGCCGGATTAATTCGATTACAAAATTGTGTTTCGACTAATGTACCGTTCGTATTACTGAAATGCGATCTTTTGACTAAATCGAGTCGCAACCGATGAGGTCAAATTTTTGTAAACATTTTTTGCCAAATTATGCACTGGAATATTGGCTCCGAAATTAATCACTTTTGAATTGAATGTGTCCCGTCATCATAAGATCGCAAAAGTTCATTAAAATCTGTTTTCCTGATAAGAAATGCAGTTTCCATACATAACTGAAGTAATATTAGTCATTAAATAATATCTGATCCAAAGGTATGATTTTGAAAGAATTGTCAAATTAACTCAAATATTTAAACTAATATTGGATTTGTTCAATAGAAATCTAAGGTCTATAAATTTCCTTACCACATTTAGAATTTCAGAACAATTTCGTAATCGATGGATTCGCCGTAAATCCAATTTAACTTCCTGTTTCACTAGTTTTTTCCCATTTAACATGAACCGAAATTAACATAAATTAAATTTTACTGCCATCACTTGATGCCCAATAAGACCACTTGATATATAACTGAAGGTGAATAAATTACTTTGTTTATTGTAAAAATCTACATCCCACAGAAAGTACTAAAACAGATTGATGTGAAACCCAACGGAGTTTTTACTCCTAATTAAATTACAACTTAATTTCCCTTTATATCCATTAATACATCCGTTGACGAGTTGTTAAAGTCAATTGCCCGATATTGAAGAAATACCAAAGCGTCGAAAGTAAGCGCATAAAAACAAACCACTCTCTGACTTTAAATACATGGCAATTCGATATCTCCCTTTCCCTTGTCTATTTCAGTTTTTATATGAAGTAACAGCTTCAACGAGTCTTGATTTTCATTATCCATCACCGCAAGAAACATCTCTTGAGATCACTGACAAATGGTGTTATTTATCGAAAAATTAGTTACGAATTATTATCTCGTAATTACAGTATAGCTAATTTTTCCTCGTTTAAATATAATTTCCTAAATCGACGATCAGCTGCATCTTATTGTCGACTTTCTTCAACGTGTACTCGTTCGCGACGGTTTTTAACTCACGGAGGTACGAAAGTGGCCCGCAATCGTAAAAGGAAACGTGTTTTACTGGTGTGCCAGGGTAAGAAACTCTGTCGACTAATTTATTTCTGAGTTTACATGTAGATCTAGTGAACTTGCTCAGTTTCATGGCCAATTTGGTCAAGTCTTATATATACGACTGGCTACGAGTCACGCCTTACTACCGAGTTCAGCCTCAGATTTCACAGCGAACATGTCGCTCCGTTGACAACTTCTCGTGTTTACGTGTCAATCTATTTTTTCCTAATAGACGTATGTCGAAGATACGTTACACGTGTCATTTAAACGTACATTATTGAAATTAGATAGGTATGCAAACATTATTTGTAACAATTATATCGACCCAGGTGAAAAAGTTTTATAAAAATTGTATAAAACTTTTATAAAGTTGCCATATAAAAACTGTATAAAACTTATATAAAGAAATGGTTCTATAAAATATTTATAAAGTTAGTATATTTTTATAAGCATTTTATAAAATGTTATGAAATTAGAATCTACACTGCTTTTGACAAATACCGACTGAAGATATTTCTATAAAAAGAAACGATAAATTAATTAGAAAATAAATCAGCAACAACAATACATATTTGTACAATTTGGAGGAAATATATTTTTTAACAAAATTGAATACAATTTGTATATCAACATACAAATTTTACAAATTATGCATTTGGCGATGTGCTCTGCCGATGAATTAAGAATCCTGCTGAAATAATCTATTAAAATGCACCAGTACCAAAGATTGGTAGATACTGGCATTAAACAATGATCTCCACTAAAAGATGGCATTAAATCGTCGATCATTCCTAAAGTTCCATTTCCGCGAAAACACGAACAATTCTTTGAGAGAAATTAAGGACCCTCTGAAAAACAGCGAACACAAAGAAGAAAGTATTTATTATGCTTTTTAGGTTACATGCCGTGTGTTGCAAAATGCAAAGGTACATGACAAACTGTCAAAAAATCATTCTTTTTAAAATTTAACATACCCTAGTAACCACCATGGTAACCATGTTATGTACATCCTGTTCTTGTTTTTGATAGTTTCTTTTGAACTTCTAAATTGTATGGAGAAGGTACATCGCACTGCATGTAACCTAAAAATTATAATAAATATTTGTTTTTTCTTTATGTTTGCTGTTTTTCAGGATCCAGAATTTCGCAGAAATGGAAGTTTAGGAATGATCGACGAATTGTTTGATGTCAGTATCCACCAACATTTGGTATTATTGCATTTTAATGGATTTTAGCTGACTTCTTAATTCATCGACAGCGCCGGGTCTCGGAGCATATCGCCAAATGCAAAACCTAATCCAGGATATTTCCACACCCGTTGACTATATTATATCCTATTTTGAATGCATTCTTTTCTAGTTGAATTCAGAAACAACAATACATCATTTGTATGTTGATATACAAATTGAATTCAATTTGTTAAAATATATATTTCCTCCAAATTGTACAAATATGTATTGTTGTTGCTGAATTATTTCTGGAGTGGTTTTTCCAGCCTATATAATTCACTATCACAAGAAGAATATCGACTTCTGGATATATTTTTACTCATTGTTTTCTCTTTATACAATTTTAACGTACATCTTTTATGATACAAGACAAAAGAATGCATATCCAGTGAAATGTCATCGGAGAGTATGTTTTTTGTCTTTAAAACTGTGATTTGATTAGCTTCATGAGCACGAAGGAAGAAGTATTCATTTCGGACGGAGGAGGCGTTCATACAATTGAAATCGATCATCACTTGATAAGTTCGTTCAATTGATCAAATGATCCCATTGCGATTACACCATGTAATGGTTTCGGAAAATAAGGTGACTATACTTGCCCATCAATGTTTCCTCTTGCTCAGAGATTTTTAAAATTGACCACGATAAGTTAATTTAAATAACGGACAATTTTATGATATAGTTGGGTAAACTATTGAAAATGTCTTTTCTACATGTGGTAAACTCCTAAAGAATTTCTATGCGAATCGAATCAAATTTCCATCGACTTTTGTAGGTGTATAGAATGGATTTGAGTTCTGAGATGTCAGTTTACTACTGCAGGTATGAACATAATTCATTCCTCTAGTCAGTTTTAAACATTATTTACTACTATGTTAATTTATTTTCAACATCTAAAAATATAATCTAGAAAATGAGTATCGAATCCTGCGAATATCGCGCAGACATCCGATTAATTGCGAAATAGACTTGGATGGAAGTTATCGCCGCTCGGGTACAATTGCACAAAAAATTGCACGCGAGATTTCTCGAAAGTGAAAATTACGACGTTAGTCCATGACATAATGAAATAGGACTGGAGGCTAAAATTTATGATTATTGAAAAGCTCGGCAGTATCGGAGCCCTATTTATCGACCGCTTATTGGGATATTTGTTTCTTTTTCGTTGTAAGACTATCACGAAGGCGGGATGCGCACACGAGAGGGCATCGGAACGTTTGACTCGTCCCATTACCTCCTCGCGTGACTATCCGATGCACGGGAAACTGTGCCCACCCCTTATTATAATAGATCTCGGTAGTAAGATGCGACTTGTAACTGCTGCTTTACGATTAGTCAATTTTAATCGATTCGATCTTCCAGGTTCCGTCGACAGATCGTCCAGTAAAAAATCCGTGGTCCGGTGGGCGGAGGTCGATCCTGGTTTAATTAGCGCACACGAAATATCTGGGAGTTGCATCATTGCACGCTAATTAATGCGACTTGCTACTGTAGGTACATTTAATTAGTAACATTATAGGATATGCCAGGATATTTAGTTGGACTATTTTAATTGATGGTCGTTCCAGTTTTTTCCAATGTATTGTCTTTGAATGCTTTAGTGGGATTTTTATTTCAGAGAGGTAAAGCGGATGTAGTCTTTAATGATCCATGGTAAGTTTTGTTAAACTTCTAGAGGACCCGGGTATTCTAAACTATAAACGGTTCCCTACAAAAAAATATGCTCCGAAAAAAGATGTTTTTAGGCCTTATTATTTATTTTCGACTAATATTTTTTGGCTGCCATGAAAATTACTTATTTGAAAAATCAAAATGGTAATTGATGTTGCATTGTAGCTATTAAATAAACGTTACCCGTTAATCGGAAAAGTTACTTCTGACTTTTCTGGTCAAAACAAAATCACAAAAATGTATAAAAATAATCGTTTTTTGATTAGTTGAGCTAAAATAAACAAAACTTGAAGTGTTGCATTAATTTCATGGTCACATTCATTTTCAGCATAAGAAAATCTACAAGAATTCCTTCGCTGATTTTTCAAACTGCGAAATTTGACATTCAACATAAAAATAAATATTTTTGAATAGACAGTCAACTATTGTATTCTATGCGGGTATATAGTTGGTATATTAATTATTTTACTTTAGGTAGTTTACCTGTTTATTTGAAAGATAATACACTTGAGTGTATAATGCCAAATCTTGGACTAATAATGCAGCCAAAAAAAATGTTAGAAAATTCATCTTGTCCTATAATTAAGAGTCGATTTTCATGTGAGTTTCGGTCCAGAATCCAAAACAGCAAATTGGTTCTAGTTTTGGAGATATTGAAGGTCAAAAGGGTAAACAATTTGATTTTAGGCATTTTGAACATCAATTCACAGCCGAAAAAAATTCTGTTGTTCACCAGTAAGACTCAATTCTGATAGAATTTGTCCCGCTCAGTCGAAATATGGGCGCCAAAATATTGATGTGGAGCTAGTTTGTGATCAAATTGGGGGTCAAACGGGTCAAATATCATGTTTTTGGACATATTTCACATCTTTATTATAGGATGCGTCGCAAAAAAATCAAGAAATGCAAAATGACAGATGCAATATATTCAGCGAACTTTATGAAATTCCAATCTCTTAAAAATCGTTATCAATCTTAACTATTCGAGAAAAAACAGAAAAAATGCCGTAAAACACGATTTCTTACCCGTTTGATTTGCAATTTAGACAAAAGTTAGGCCCTATTCAATATTTTGGCATACATATTTGGACCAAAATCGTAGATTAAATATAAATCATAATTGATACCTAAAATCGAATTTTTGACCCACTTGACTTTTAATATTTCAAAAACTAGAGCCAATTGGCATTTTGGCGGTCATATTTAGATTCTAGTGCAAAAATCAGAATCGACTTTTATTTACGCGGTAACAAGAATTGGTTGGGCACGTAATCGACCTAATAGGGGGAACGCGATGGTTAAGTGGTTAGCATGCTCGCCTCGTAAACTGAACGTTCCTTAGGTCGTAAATTCGAATCCCCGTCCGGCAACTTTTTCTGATTATTTCCATTGCGGATAATTCAGGAAACCTTGCTGGGCGAAGGTACGAATTTGGGACTGCTACCGACATCAGTCTAGTTATCGACACCGTGAATGGTTTTCCGTGGTCGACGCTTCGTCAATATTGTCTTGAATGAAAATAAGACAATGTTTGCGATGCGCCTGCTACGGCACAGGCCGCCGACTAACTGTTGACGGTGTCGATCATGTGTAGTATTTGTGATTGTTTACTTGTTTGTATCGTCCTGTGTGGGATGATGACTAAGCCTTGCCCGATTAGCCATAGATGGCATAAAGTGGGCAAGTAAATCTGACCAATGTATGTATGTAAATGTATGTAATCGACCTAATATTTGGTTGATTGTATAACTTGAATGTTGTATTACTTGACCTGATTTTCAGAAATTATAGTAGCAGATAAATTTGTTCCAATGTTTCGCAAATATTCGTTTGACATTGTGCATCTGCCATTTGTAAGTTTTTAAATATATTTTCTGCACATTTCTTATGATATAAAGAATGTTCCATTCATAAGGAGATATTCAAGAAAACTAAATAATACAACAGTAATAAATACAAAATAATAAAACTTCCTTTATCACACAATCCTACATACCCAGGTCGAGTTTATGGCCCGGAGATCAGAATATGCTTCTACGAAATCTGTTAGTGTACTAAATCTGATTTTGAGATCAAATTCAATATATTGGTGTTACTTTCTGAAATACCCCAACCTAAAAGTGCAAAAACACCAAGTTCGGCGTATATTTGAGGTTATGTAGCATTGAACTCTTTCTTTTAATCCATCGACACCAAAGGATACATATATTTCGACAAAATAAATCTCACTTTCATGTCATAATTTAAGATTTATTTGTCATGAAACAGATATAATTTAAAATTTGTTGAAAAAATCTCAAAGAACAAAAAATAACAAGAATTCTCAAATGAATACACTAGAGTTTTATAAAATCTTTTCATAAATTTTGTTAAATTGAATACAAAATTTTAATAAAAAATCGGTCAAAGTATCACCACCAAAATCTGAAAAAATTTCACGATAAAACTCCATGAATTTTAAAAACTTTTTATTCTTAATATATATTGGAAAAATAGTCATAGTTTTCCAGTTATAGTTAATAATTGTCATTAAATACGTTACAATGACGCGGCGCAAAAATAAACATTTTCTCTGAAAAATTAAGTATTTTATCCAAATTTATCCATATGTCTCAAGAAAATCAAAATCTCCTAATAGATAAAAAAAGTATATCGAAATTGCCTGACACTTTCGATACTATAATGACTGTTTAATTAATAATCAAATTTATAGACTTTTCAACGTTAATGAGTTAATAAAAAAAATGTAAACATCGTCTTAAAGTACAAATCGTGGTTTGTTAAATATCATTGAGTTTGCTTAAATATTTCCCGGGCTGTTTTGGCGTTATATTTTATTTCAGTACTACGCTGGAAAGTACTTCCCTTGCTTTTTATATTTTTAATAATTTGCACTGAATTATTATAAAAAGGGACACAAGAAATTTCTGGTAAGTCAATCACTAATTTCCTCATTATTATTTCTGGCGAAAAGTAATGTATTCGCGTTCGAAGCATTTATAAATGTCTATTAATGAAGACATTACAATTATTTAAACCTCTGTTGAAAATATAAATTCTGACGTTATAATTCGATTACTCACATAACAAATTATATGCGATAACACCGAGTTACTCTGAATATAATCAATATTATAAAATAAACTACTTTCACGTCATCACATGTAAATGGAGTGATAAATAACACCCAAAAGACCGGATTAAGGATATTTATTGGATACTTCAGTGACATTTAGAAAATTAATGGATTTATAACCTTTACCGGTAATTCGCGAATTGACTACCGATTATGCCAATTAAACTGAATCGGTCAGCTGTGAAAGCTATAACCGGGTCAATAACCGAATGTTTCGATACAGAAGGCTGATATGCTTATTATGGAAAGGCGTGTGGAGTAAATTTCTCGCCAAGGTAACCGGGTCCAGTCCAAGTTCATGGCCTATTTGTCAAGATATTTTCAGTCTTGTTCCGGTATTGAAATCTCCATATCAAAAATGTGATCATGATAATAGTGGGTTAAATTGTTCGTTTTATTAGCTCATCTTCCTTTTAATTTACTACGGGATTATAAACAGCTACTGTCAATGTAACACTTTGTGACGTCCATGGTGATGTTCATGACACCAAGAGCAAAATTTGGTCAAATCTTGTGTCTTTTACTATATAACGAATTGTATGTAACTTCAGCAATCAAAACTAGGTCACAGAAATAATGTCTCGGATTCTGGTTTTAATATGATTGTTTCTCAGTTAGTTGCCACAATGTCCTGTGTCTAAATCCAAACCTCAACTACTCTTTAAACTTGTCGATCGAAGTATTTATTTTAAAACAATAAATAACCAGCATTAAAAAATATAAAAAATTCCACGAGAAATTCTAGGTTATTTATTTCAGTACAAATAACGTCTGTTGTTCTTCGGTAACGCTAAAAACACATTATTTACCCAATAGCATGAGAACTCTAAACAAAATTAGCGATCTCGCAATCGGTCGTTATGAGCCGAGAGTTAAATAATTGTTTGGCTCGTAAATAATGAACTTAGAGTCCAAACACAAACTCCCTTCAATGAAATGTACGAGATAATCGACTGCAATCGCACGCATCGCCTTACGTAATTCGTCCGCTAGTATACCAGATACATATGTACTAATTGATCGTGTTTATTGGTAAATATCATACTGCGGCATATATACGAAACGTAATGTAATATTCGTCGCATATCGTACCGGCGGCGGGTAAATGATAGTGTGTATTTTTTACCGACATTGCGAAACGTGCCATATCTTCGTCAGATTTCCATCTAGTGTTCATCGTGTACATATAAATTTATAGAAATAAATACGAAAAATAGTCGTATATAAATAGGATAGATAAAAGTGGATGCAAAATGTTATTTTCGATTATAATTTAAGCATGAGCAAAACTGGAGAATCTCGGAATGCGTGCGAATTCTCCAATAGAATCGCTTTAAAAATTGGTTGCGAAAATTTGAGTAGATAGCGATTTGTAAATGGCAAACGAATGAAATTAGCCAATAAGAGAGTAAGAAAGTTACCCTGCTCATGTATTAAAGTTGGCAATGTGCTTACTTATTTGCAACGTATACGAAGTTCTTATCGCTGGTAGTTTAGTACGACGAAAATATAAAATTCATTTCATCAAGCACTAACAAGATTGTGCTATTATTACGTAAAGAAATTATTATATTAAATGATGAATAAATATTGAACGTTTCGCAAAAACTAGTGAAGGAAAGATTACATTGTGTGAACAGGGTGTCCCGGAATCTGACTGCTGCATTATGGCATGCTTTTCGTTAAATTTCATATTGTGTGTTTTGTAAAGGATTATCCAATTATTGTACATACCTGTTTATACATGGTTTTTAAAGAAAGAGAGATTCATATGAAATATTAAACGATAAATACAGATTATATTGTTGAGAATTTACGTTTAAAAATATTCAACGAAAAGGGAATTCTTGTTTGAAATAGTTAATCTATGCATAGTTAATACATTAAAATAATGAGTATAGTTATATCAAATTTATGGAGTATAGTATCGATTTTAAATGAGCTGAAGCATTTAAATACATAGCTTTCATAGTAATTTTATTATTATATATAATATTAAATAGCAAAAGTTACATTTCAATTGAATAAAAAAAATGGTCGTATTTATAGATATAATCTTACATTTTTTTTTACTGATATAAATAATAATAGATAATATGCAGTATAAACACTATTCGTTTAACAATGAAAATTGTTGAATTATGTAAATGAAATGGGGCTTCATTTAACATACTAAGATAACCACAAAAGATTTAAAATTTATTACTTTTTATGGCTATTCCGTTCAACTAAAAATTAGTTTTACGAATTACTGAGCTGCATTAACTGCGTTTTTAGTAATTGCGTATGAGGCCATTCTACCGATTTTTCTTTGCAATAAAAAGTAGTGCATCATGACTTACTATCTTGTGATCATGAGATAGATTCCTATTATGCGAAAAAAAGTGCAGTTATTATTATTATTATTATTATTATTATTATTATTATTTCGACTTTATTGACATCAAAGAGAGGTACAATACATTCCCGTTTGTACAAATGGCGAGCCACAGGACAATGCTGTTTTTCAGACTGACCAATAGTTCTGAACAAAAGTATTCTATAGCACGAATTAGATTAGCACCAATCTTCTAGTGGTTGATCCCACTGCTGAATTTCTCGCTAAATCTGAATTAGTTCAAAACTACCAATAAGAAAATGAAAAGTGAGTCACCAAATGAATTAGTAATCATTTTTGCTAATAAAAAGTTAAATAAAATTTAATTTAGTTGCTCCATTCGTTACAAAACTTACATTATTTTAGTCAATTTTTTATAGTTACCTTGAGCTGGAAATTGAATAAATTAAACGGTGTTTGTTCTTACAGTAATTATAGTCATATGTGCATATTATTGTTATTAGGATATTACCAGAGCATTTTTAATAAGCATTAATTTGTTTATTTGTATAGTATTTATTATTTTATATCATTAGCTAGCCCCAAAATAAGGTAAAACTGTTGAATGCTATATTAAATATACTAAATTAAATCCGGCATTTTCTAGACGTTTTTTCCTTTTTAATTGTCTGGAAAATGATGCAAGATGCGAAAAAAGTTCAACAATACTTTATTGTTGGGAACAAAATTTTAGATCTAATATAAGAAGTAGTTTTGTTATTTTTTTAAAAGGTCCGATGTAAGTGGAAAACAACAAAAAGTAAAGTGAAAGATTTAAAAAAAAAGTTTTTTTAGTTTTTGGCTCATAACGTTTTTTCTAGTGTATTGCATCGATTATTACGTATAATAAGAAAAGAAAGTACAAATTTTAACCATGAAAAAAGAGCATTTGTTGAACTTTCTATATGGAATAGTAGCCGAAATATGGTTTTCATCTCTTTTTCGATTCATTTTTATTATAATGTAATTGCACGTACCAAAACTGTCTGTAAATGTAATTAAGTATAATAAAATATATTTTACATTACTCTATAGTATTTTACAGAATAATAATTGTTTTTTTACTCATTGACTTCACGATCCTACATGCAATAAAAGTTGAAATGGTGTATCTATTTAGTAAAGTTTCAAATTTTCAATTTTAGTCCGCCGATTTTTGATCTGCCATTTTGAATTAAAAAAAACGGATAACGGATAAGTAATATGTGATACCTACAACAGTCTGATGTAACATTCCATAAAAATAGAAGGAAATTTTCAAATTTTAGTCCGCTATTTTGGATCCGCCATTTTCAATTTTGAAATTTTGACCACGAATTCTTCATAAAGTACAAGTCACAGGATTCCATTGGATCACGCCTTCATGTAGAAAAATCACTTTTTTAAACAAGTTTTTAAGTTTTTTTCAAGTTTTTCCTCTTTAAGACGCCATATTGAAAAAAAACGGCTAAATTTATGAAAACACACTCCAAAACTATAGAATATGAGGTGTCGTGCAATTTCATTGACTCGTTCAATGAAAACTATGGACATGAAAAACTGACAATTTGTGCCACTTCCGGCGTTATCGGATTAATCTATACTTTATTGACCATCTTGCTCGAATAAATTTTGTTTTAATAAAAATATGAAAAACCTGTCAACATTTGATCCACCATTGGAACATTTACCTTATAATTAAAACAAAATATAAAATAATTTAAGACGAGTTAATTATATAAGTATTATATACAAAGAAAATATGCTGAGTGCTCTGCAAGTATTTATTAACATTAGCAACCGTTAGTGCACCATCGAAGAGAACACGATTTCATTTCGCATCCATCATCTGCATCGTAAACGAATAATTAATATTTGGAGTTAATGCATTTTGAATAACGCCACTTCTATCAATCAATTCACAATTTAAATATTTGTACAGAGCGTTCTCGAACGAGTTTAGTCCCTTTCACAAAAAACAAATGACTCCATCGGATCGGATCGAATCATTTATCAAGACGCGAAGTCAATTTATTGAATATTTCAGACACAGGAGTATCAATCGTTAGATTAAAGATCCTCCAATAACGTATAACCATTATAGATTGTAAATAAACTTCTATCGATAGTTTGTTACTGTACACATGCAGTAAATTATTTGTACTCGATTGCGCAATAAGATCTATGGTACGTATACATAAATAGTAATGCGGAAAATAAATATAATCCCTTTTTTTCAAAATATAATCTGAACTCCACAACATGATATAATTTTGCCTTCATATTTGGTTGTATGTGACAGTTAAAATTAATTAATAGGATATCTTAAGACTTTCGTATTCGCATATGAAAGCTTCTTGGTATTTCTTATCTTTAGAAATAGCAGATCTGAGAAACTAATTGTATGTTCTGAACAATACAGAATAATATTCTTCCCACATAAATATAAAAGATTCTTTATAATATATGAATAATAAAGAATGTTGAATATCGTATTACAATATTTAATCGACAAGAATCGAAATCGTTATAGAGTAATAAAAAAGAAAACGTCTTTATTAATTATTGTCAAAGTTATGGAAACTATTTGCAAAATATAATTTATTTATATCTTATACCATACAGAATTAATTTCGGTTCAACTATATGTATATAAATTTGTTTAGATTAGGACATCTACTAGTTTTTTACTGAAGTAAGTTATATATTCTCACGAAAGAAAATTATGAGTTATTAATTTTACAATTTGCAAAGTATGTAGCAAAAATAGTTGACACAATCACATGTCTAACAAAGTAGGAAATAATTGATATTATTGAGGATATTTTACGATTAATTATCAAGTTTAATTATGAATATGGTGGCCTTAAATATTGTTGCAAATAATTAGAATAATGGTTAATTCGAAGTGCTGAGGTGGCTAGACGACCTATTAATAACAAATGATAATTTGAATGAAAATTTTCGTGATTATACGAACTATTTGTATCAGTTAATAGCTTTGTCTATCTACTATCAAAGTATATTAACTATATTTAATAGTGTACCGACATTAAATACAAACTATAAGTTCGACAAGAATTAATAAAAACGTTTTTTTTCACCTTTTTTCATTTTGTCAAATTTTCATGTCCAAGAATAATTAGTTCTAAATATTTCGGATCATACGATTAATATTTTTGCAAGAATGCTATTTAAAAACTTTTACAATACAAAAATTGAGATATTTTTCTTATTGTAATAAGTAAATTCTTCAACATAGAATATGTTTTAAATTCCATCTATTACATATAATTAACAAATATAATTAATTTCATATATTCATTCTTCATTTGTATTTTTGATATGCCACTGTTGTGAAATTGAGGTTAAGAATGTTAAATTATTGTATTTAAAATCGGAATCACAGTTGTAATTGTAACATGAAACGTTTTTCAAATTGGATTCGTCGTTAGCTTGTATTGCATTCAATGGAAATAATGCTTGTTAATTTACTCTGTTACCGTCATGAACTACAGTTTTCACAATGAACCATAATGTCTCAACTTGTATGTCTCAAATGTCCGAAATATTTTTGTTTATATGAAATGTTATTATAATAAAAGGGTTTTCACATAGTACAACACATAAAACATTTTCACAAATGTGAAATTCAATTTTGACTCTAACTGCAAAAGTTTTTTGCAATCAAGCAAAGGAAAAACCCTATTATCTCTTAATAAATGCAACTATTGCTTAGTAATTGCTAAGGTAATGTGAAATCACAACGAAAGGTTTTAATTTTTTAGTATTTTTGAAATTATATAATATTTTTTGCAGTTTAAAACAGACATGTTTCACAGTTGACGATATATGAAATTAAAATCCAAAGCACTGTTTCCCTTTCTCAATTTTATATAAAATTTACATAAATTCCCAGTTTTATTCTGCATTTGCACCATATAAATTATTGCAAAAGTAAACAATCGCAGGACATGGATTTTGCGAAATATCTTTCTATTTTGGATAGTACGTCATGGATTTTACGGAAATAATTAAATAGTTGGTACTACACTACGGAGTAGGATAAGGAGCAACCATCATTTTTAGTTAATCTTAATAGCTAAATAATTATCTTGACAAATTAGGTAGTCAAGCCTACTATTTAAATAGCAAAACCAAGTAAAGAACATAGTTGTGATAGGTCCTACTATTTAGATAGTAAAACCAACTATTTTTTCACGTTGATATAGACAGTATATTTTGGTGTTTACTCGACAATAGATTTTTCAACCAATCGCCACAAATTGTGTAACTCGTTATTACGACTAACGTCGATTTTATGGTTGATACCAGCCATATCCTGGGCTGTGAATTGTTGCAATTGTCGTTATCGACCATAACGTTGTATTATTAATAAAGACTTATAGTACTGAGCTGAGATCCTAATTATAAATAAAATAAAACAAAGCTATCGAAAAAGTTGAATGAAAAAAATGGAGGTTTCAATGAAAATATTACAGACAATAATGTGATCTGCGAATTCCTACAAATAATCAAATATGTAATAAACCCGTTAGGTTTTTGTATTACTGACCAGGATTTAAGAATTTTGACTAAAAATTAATAATGACATAATTATGTTGAGTTAATTATAAGAAAGAGGCACATGTTGCGCAGGTCTTTTGTTTTTTGTAAATAACTTTTGATCATATAAGTCATTTTTGATCATTTATTGAGCTACCATTCTGAAGGTAATATCCATACCTAACTTTTTGGTTTTTGTAAGTATTACGATTCAATACAGAGGAGAGAATCTCGGTCAATTGTCAAAAGATTGTCCCCGGTTGTGCATCATTTAAAAAAAATCCGTTGAAGCTGTTAAAATATTGAGTAAAACCAAAAGAAATTCCAGATTTATGAGTTTTTAACAATTTGAATAAGATACCTAATACTGATTACTTAACTGCAACTACAATAACAATCTGTGATTACGACAATTTTAAAAGAATAATTTGTTCGCTTCTATTATTTTTCCAAACATCCTTTTACATGATAAAATATAGGTCTGAATCTAAATTTTATGCATAATCAGCATTCAACCTATTTCTTTAATGTACATAATAAATAGGCTGATTTTAAACATTAGAGAACTATTCTTAGAATATGAACACATTTTCTTCAGAAAATCGATGTAACTGTTATTCGTTCGGCATTTGTTAGAAAATAAGCTTATAATGATACTAGATATTGACAAAAATTTCATAACAATATCAAGTGAAATAATTTATTCCAAATTGTATAATTTTTTTATTGCATCAAGATTTACCCTAAAAGTGATTCTACACAATTTATCGAAAGAAGTGATCCAAACTGATTTTCGCGGTGTCTTCTGAAAAATATTTTTTGTATAAAAAAATGTCAGCAAAATTCACAATCATCTTCGGTATTTCTACATCGGTCCATTATAATTAATTTCCATGTTTTCGTATCCCTTCCAGTTCCACACTCTTCTTTGAAGTTGTCCTACAATTTGTTATAGATTGAAAATTTTGAACTAAATTATATATAAATTGAAAGAAAAACAAAATATTTTGTAGACAAATTCTGTAGAATCATGTTTAGGGTAAATCATGATACAACGAATTGTGTATTTTTATCATACAATTTGTAATAAAATTTTTAACCTGGGTAGATAAATACACAAGTCATGAAATACGGGAGATGCACTACGAGAGCTGCTGCACATCAAGTTCCTCTCGTCTAATATTTCAACCGGTAAAATTAAACATTACATTAATTAACATTACAAAATTTCGTCTTCAGATCCGTTTGGAAGACAAAACAACGAAAAATTCACATAATGATTCGTACACTCAAAAAATCTCGTGAATGTTCCCATAGTTCCGGTTTCATACAACCATTTCCATTTCCTTCGACTAAGTCCTGCAACCCCGCATAAACTTCCGACGTTTAGCAGATTTAATTAAATAGGGACGTTTTCCAATTAGAGTCAAGGTAAATAAGCTGACTAAGGAACTCATCTCGTTAGTGAAAGTTCGCGCCTGTCAGTTTACGAATTCATCGAACTTGCCGTCCGCTGCGAGATGGAACATCCGTCAATCCAATTTAAACCGAATTTTCAATGATGCTCATCGTAGGAGAATATCTTAGCATCGATCTAAGAATGCTGCATAGTATGCAATTAGTGCATATTCGTTAGGCGGTCGGAAAAATTAATGGCAAATGGATATGCAAGCAAATTGCAAATTGGCAGGCATGCTCGAGTTTTTCCAATTGACATTGTTCAATTTAGTTTTATTAGATCTTATATTCTTTAAAAGTTAACATGGATTTCCAAATTGTAGTCTTTTTGAGCTACTTCGAGTTGGAAAACATGGCATCAAATTTTGTATTAATTTAAGTATTTCAATTAACTGCACAATTCATCTATGAAATAAAACAGACTGCTGACTTACTTTGAGTACGATGCTTAATATTAAAATTCATATTCATCAATCATGATCAATTCATATATGACCATGATCTCCAGAAGATAACGCCATTTAAGTAAATAAAGGATGAGTTTGTGATGTAACATGAATCTGTTTAACTTTATATGAATGTCATGAAATTAAGTGACCCGAATCTTAACCCTTAACTGGCACAATCCCGCGTTTGAACGTAAATGACATAAATGGGTCTGATAGACCCGACGTATTCAAACGTGTATTGTACAACCGTCTTGGAATATTTTTGCTTAAAAATGTTACACAAGGTAGCTTATGATATGTTCTTGAAAATGTAAATGATTTCATGGCGTAATTTATTTTGGTCACATATAACACTTCGTCGATTTCTGAAATATTAGTATATTTACTTCGAGTTCGAATAAACGCTCGGATCTGCTGGACCCATAGTGCCAGTTAAATAATGTGACTACGCTCCTATAGAGTGTACTTGTTGATACAATTTTGTGACATCCCAGCATGATATTAAGGTATTAACAGATATTTTTTTAGGTTTGATAATTTTCAAAGTTAAAAGAGCAATTGATGTTAGTTATTCAACGTCGAGATAATGACATTAGTATTCAATGCTACCAATCGTTACTTTAAGAATAAAATTATAGCAAGTGATTTGCATGTCATTAGTGCGACTGCAGGGTTGTCTTTTATACCCCACCCATTCTTTTGTGATATTCTGGGTTTGCTTTGTTGTCAAGGTAGCCCAAAATAAACAAAATATTTTGTGAAAATTGCAACAATTTTCTGTCGAGAACAATTATATAAATTTATAGCACTTAATACTATTTGATACTATGATGGTACTGAAGAAAAATACAGGTACATGTCGCAACTGCGATTGGTCACGCGAGCAGCAGTGGAGTTAGTATCGCATTTTATTTGTGTTTTCGGGCCAAGGCATCCACATTAGCGACAGTGCCTACGAATGTCATCGTCAATTATCTTCATGACAAACAATTACGCGCACGCGTGCATCTAATGAAATACCAGCGCAAAAGTCATGCGGGTTAACCGTTTTTGGGTTGATGTGGTAACTGTTGATGGGAACAAATGTGTACATACGCTGCTGAATAGACTTTATGGACGAGTCGTGAGGCGTACACGCACTAATGACTGTGTAAACTCGGATGTCTATACGGATAAAAAAAAGTAGGTGAAGACCTAAAATCTAGTATCCTTGAAGAAGAGCGAGGAGTCTTTGAGAAGTGATTTGGTAAACATCGAATTTTTTTCACGCGAACGATAGACAATGTTTTTTCATGATCATGCATACCTTACGATTGTTATAAGGATGGGAACAAGTCGTTGGCAAATTCCACCTGTTCATTTAGTTTATGATGTGTGCTCGTCATGATGTTTTACCTTTTACGTCTCTCGTTTGACTATGACACTTCCACTTTTCTTATGACGACTTATTCAATGTTACCTAGTAAGTTTTAAAATTGTTTCAAATGTTTCAAAGTGAATATTACTTCTGACAAGGTAATAAAATCGGAAAAAATACCCTTTCTGAAAGTCAGCCCATAAACCATAACGTTTAAATCTCCCTTGTAGGAATCGAAATCAGCCACGCTAGCTCCTAACTAGTGCTAGATTTTTATTTCTACTGGGGATGCTATTCTTTATATTAATATCCCTTTAAACAAAATTTAAAACTGCAAACTCAAAACCAAACAGTTAATTATTCTATGTCCAAATAATGGCGGAACATTTATCAGCGTCTCGAACCCATAAATAAAATGTAATTTTCAACAAACAGCGAATGTTCACATTTTTCTTTTTGGTTTTGTTAATCGAGTACTTTCACAGCATGGGAACCTCATATCGTTGCGATGCTTATTAACTGTTTTGTAATCGCAGTTTGAAAATAATACAAATCGGGAACTCGATGATTACTTTCGCGGATAATGTTAGCCGTACATGCGATTATCGATCATTATGCATCAAGAAAGATGAGATCGAATAACGTGTCAGGCAATGTGTACGCAATTGAATAAAAGCCGCGCTGACGCAACATTCGCGGGAGATAAATGGATTACAATAATTTGTTCGCGCGAGAAAACGACGCGAATATAACGCGTTTTCGCGCCTTGGTAAAAGTGTGTCAGGCGGTTTCGCGGCTACCGTATAAAAGAGTCGACACTGGACCAACAGGTGGGTGCGTTTCCATAAGATGATAAATCTTAACCGGTCCCAATTATTACGAGCGCGTGGGTCATTTCTAACTGGCTCGCGACTATTTATTTACATGCGAATGGGAAATCCAATAAAAAGTGAAGTCGTGACCACGAAATGTAACGATAAATAGAGCGTACATTCCAGATCGCCTCATCGGAACGAAGCGACGACGTGCTCCCATTTTTTTTTCTTTTTCAAGTTTAGTTATGCACTTTGCATTTCAGGCGTGGGATAATGATCACGTTTGCTTGTAGTACGACAAGACTTTCATTCTTGACGTTGTCACTTTCTTTCTGGTTTCGAAACGTTATGAGCATTTAATAAGTGTTCTGGAGTTGTACTAGACGAGGATCTATTTGGCAACAAGATCGGTTGCAGACAATTAAGAGGAGAGTCCATTGATTTGATTACTACCAACCAATACATCTTGAAAATCAAAACCTCCAAGTTTTCAATTCAAACCTAAGATGGTACCACAAAATAGTCCTTATGGGTTAATTAGTAGGACAATATTTGACAGTATAAATTCTACTAATAGAAGTTTTGGAGAAGAAACACTTCAGAAAATGGAGACTTGTAAAACTCATAAAATATCGTGCCCAAAATAACCCTTTTGTAGCGCAGGTCTCTACGATGATGTTGTAGCAATATTAAAAGTCACTGCATCTCTTTTATCCTATTCGAGGTGGACTATGCCGCTTGAATAGTAATCCTCAATATTATTTACCTGCAAATTAGCAACGAGTATTTTGTTATAGGTTAGATCGTTGCAGGATTACAATGGGTATTGTTCACAACCGTATAAAGAGACTTTTTTACGACCTTGGCAATTGTACATAGACAAATTAAGTTCTCTGTTATTACAAATTTATGAAACTATTTTTTGGTATCTGGTCTTTGGAGTATTATTCAGGTTTACAACCCAATTTAGGATTCATCCGAACACGTCTAGAAGATGACTTCAATAGGTGAACGATGGATCAATTCCTAATATAACCTATCCGGGTATTTAAATAAGGAGAGATTTGTTTTAGAATTCAGCAATAATGTAGTAGGGACTAATCCTCGAAAGAAATATTACCCGTTGCAACAACATTGCTATTTCCCAGACTAATATGCGGTCTTTAGGTTTCCCTTCTACCACGTTTCACTAATTTTCCTTATTGGGGTACTTTATATAATTTCTCATCCGTGTTCCGAATCACAATTATCGCTAAGTCAGTGGAACATACTCTCTAAAGAACAGTAGCAATTCAATTCACCTATAATATATAACCATATTCACAGTCCACGTCCATTCACCAATAATTAAACGCAACGCATTCATAGTTCCCATAAATCGACTGGAGCGTATTATCTCATAGTTTGCTAGTTTCATTAAGGGGAACGTTGATCCTTGCTAACGTATCGAAGCATCCTATTAATTCAATCGACTTTCCCTCCCACTTTCATCGCCAATCGAACTACATGATTTCCCTGATTGTAGGTTCTCCTTCCTCCAAAGAAGGTTCGACGCGTGTGCCCCTTACCATAAGGATTTGACGATATGGTCGCGGCTTGCATTGTGTGTCATCCCGCGACTGCTTTCTCTATAGGAATTCTTACTTTCGCAATGGGACTATCGCACCGAAGAGAATTCGCACGGTTGTACCTGGGCCTTTTCATCGTAACTTTGCGTAAGGACTTTTACATTTTTCCCGTGTCCATCTCTAAGATCCAAACATCTCCCATGTGATCGCAACTTGTTGGCGGATAATCGGCGGACGATCGGTCGCTTACCTGAAACAGACAAAAAGAAATTCGTGAAGTTAGCGCATCGAACAAAGGCGATTATAGATACGTGAGATCGGCGATTATTGGAAAGGTTTCCCGCATGTAAGGAACACTTGTACTTTCAGAGAGTTGCGTAAGGAATACGGGGAGTTTTTAGAAATTTTTAGATCTTTCAATATTTTGTTATCGATCAAACGCTGAAACGTCGGTTTTGTCATTGTACTGAATACTAAAGTTGAAGATAAGACGATTTCCTACTTCATCATTTGATAATGTCGATACTTTCCTTCTTTGAAGATGATATCGTGAATACTAAAATGTTGAATTACGACCAGAAACTTTCTCATGGGGTAACACTCCATGCGAATAAAGGGTGAATTTATTGTTTAAATAGACGATTTGATCCATTAATCCTCCACAAATTCAAACGTGCCATGTATCTTTTCTTGAGTTAAAAAAACCTTAAATTATTTTTAAAAATTACGATTTTCCTCAAAGTGGTGCAACATTAAAACATGTTATCACGGGTGTGATGAATTTGGAAGTGGCTTAACCTCTTAAATAAGGGATAGAGGTACATAGGCAGCCCAAAGTGGAAAACCTTTAGCTTCACTCTCTTTCTTCTTTTCTGCATCATGGGCTTTTGCTTTCTCTCTGTTGAACTTTCCTAGTTGGCATCATGGACACACCATATATAATATCGATACAAGGAAACCCGGTTCGTTTTACAAATCGCTCGCACCACGGGGGAAGAGTAACGATCGTCGGATTTAGTTACTAGATTCTAAGGGCCTATATCTTTACAATAGTTATGAGCGCCAGCATCCTCATGATGTCCTTTAGTATGAGGAATAACGTGATCGACCCTATATATCAAGGGATAGCATTGCATGAGACCCTGGGTCTAAACGTTTTTTAACTTACAACGATAGGCAAATAAATATTTGCATAAGTACTACATAATTTACTCGTGTTAGGTGTAATGTTTTTCATGTATGACTTATAATGTTGGAATATAGGATAAGTAAATAAACCTTTTTGTCTGTGTATGAAGTAAACAGCTTGGAAATAACATAAGAATCAATAAAGCATAATCAACATGTGTCTTTTGATAATTCAATGACCAAAGACCAATTTCACGTAGAGCTTTTAAAGTTTATGTACACAGAATTCTAAAAAATTATTTTAAAATGTACCAAAGTGTTGTTTTGCAAAAAATAGGAATTGAATGGTTAAAAAAGCTTTTTCAAAAATTTGTTTCCATCCATAATGTATAAACCCCATCATCTAATATAATAAATATTAGTAACAAATTAATTCAGTGCACAATTTCTAAGAACGTAAAATACGAAACACTCATTGTTAAATGGTAACATTCAGTGAAGAATAGATTATTAAAAATTCTTCATCCATTTTTGACATTCACTATTTCAATATAATCCGAGTCCTAAAAAATAGAATACACATCAAACGAAACAATTCCTAACCGCTAAAACTAACCTATTAATAGTTTGAAAAGGAGAGAACGTTTGAATGCATATTACACGGATCTTCTTAATTTTAAAGTTTAGTATTTATCCCTCGATATCTTGAAAACTTTCTATGTTTTGTTCGCTTTATGCCCATAATGACTTTTTCTCAGCATTGTCTAAAGAAATTATTTTCGTAATATTAGCGTAGTCTTTTACCTTTTTTTGTTCAATGAGGACTTTTTTGTACCGTTCTAAATATTGGAAGCATGATAACCTTTGGAATGTTCTGGTCACGTATGATACGATAGATAATAAATAATAAGTAAATAAGTAAATATATAAATAGATGTCAAATTAAATTTAAACCTTTTATACTGCTATAGTTTTCAGTACCGAGTTTCTACCTGAGACAGTTTATATTCGTTTTTGTTACACCTGCATAGAAACCACGCCTTTATGAGTAGGTAAACCGTGTGACATAAATTTATTCAGCGCTTGTGTCTTCCAGGGTCTGGCGGGCGCTTTTCGCGTTTTCGCGCCCTCTTCACCGAGCGGTTTTCACAGTTTCACGCCGGCTTCTCCTTTTTAACGACGTGTATTTTACTGATATTATAAAGACGCAGTTCTTTGTACAGGTGTGATAAAAATATAGTGTACATCACGGGCGAGATTGAAGGAATCAGAGACTAGCCTCCCGTTGCAGCCTCAAATCCCTTCCTTTGCGCCCTAGATATACAATATATTATTTCGTTATCGTCACAAAGCGAACAAATTGATGGAAAGTTTTCCAATAACAACGAAACTGTTTAAAATATATTATACAAAAACGAAATATTATAACATTGCAATAAGTACATGGACATACGTTTATTTTTTACGTTTAAATTATTTATGAATAACTGAATTAAAAATTAGTTAAGTATTGATACTTTGTCTAATTTGTTATTTTTTACTTTAAATACTTAATACTTAAACATGCTATGTCCTAACTTCTAAACGTTAATATATACGTTTTGGATATTTAGTATTGTTTACATTTAAAAAGTGGTATGCCAAAACGTTTTCTATACGGCCATATAAATGGAAATTATACGAAACTGATAAGCGATTTTAGTATTATATAAATGTATGGTAAAAATCGGGGATAAAAATCGTTTATACCGGAATTAAACGTTTATTAAACAAGCCAATTCTTAATGGATTTCATAAGATGAATAAAATTCAGATGATAGGTCATGAGATGTAATTTTTCAAATTTACTACTTCGAAAATAAATCAATAATTAGAAATGAAAATGAAAATAAAAACCTTCATATAATTTGTATTACTTCAAACATATAAAGATATCCTTTCGTTCTTTGGTAAAACCACATGAGATCACTGAATGAACGACTTATTACGACAAGTTTTGAAAACATTACACATTCCCATTGGTTCGCAATAATATATATAATTCGACCTAAAGTTTCTCAACGGTATTTTGCAAAAGTCGACACCGAAATTATAAAATAGAGAAATTACCTACGAACGAAACTATAAATTTATAGATTACGTATACGCAAGATGTCGGTTCATCGATAAAGTATAAATGCCTATCGCGTCTATATAATAAAATCGATTAAAAACGACGATCGACCAGATCGACAGTTGCAAAAGCGACGATCGGGAGGTGGTTTTCTCTTTGTCTAAGGATTGTTGGAAAAGATCGTACTTCCCGCATTTGCATCTGCGTGTCTATAATCGTTACGTTCGATTACGTAGCTTTCTCACGAGACACGCCTGCATAATATGCGTAGGGTATACACGTATACTACGCAGTTCCGATGCGTTCACGACGGTCGGTCTTTTCTGCGAGATTGCACCACCAATCACGAGTTACGTATTAACATGCCAGCTGTGTTATACTACTAACCTTGCCTCGGAGTTTTCTTTCAAGGCTGGGACGGGAATCTCGAGCATCGATGCGGTTAGATTTGACGAGAAAATGCACTTGTTAAGGTATACGCACTTTACATGCGTAACCCCAGTTTCGAGAAATCGTTTCTAGCATAAAAATGGTCCCACCTCAATAAAATTCTTTTTTTCGGTCAATTTCGGTCACACGACAAAGAATATTAACCCATTAACGCCCAAAGGACACTTTTTCCTCCTTCTATTTCAATCGAGTATTTTGTATCAAAATGGAAGTCAGCAAAAATTAAGAGATACATATCCTACTGTTTTCGAGGTCGCTCTTCAAAATTCTGAGGTCAAAATTGAGTTTTAGACATAGAGTTTCTTTTTTCTAATTTTTTCAAAATTGTAATTTATTTTCGAAAAATTCTGAAAAAAATTGAGTGTATTCTCTCATGAATTCTAAGAGTTTTTTCTCCTTTGTATTTTTTCCGACTGTTGATAGTTTTTGAGAAAATGAATTTTAAATATTATAGCTTAGGATTTTTTTCTTGAAAACTGTCAAAATTTTGAAAAAAATTTCATTGTTCGCCGTCATTTTGAGGTCGTTAGAATTATGTAGGGTATAAAAATAAAATTTTTTCTTAAAATTGAAGTATTTTATTCACCTTTGTTTAGAGTTTCAATAGAATCCCAATCTAAGGACTCGAAAAAAATTGGTAAGAATAAATATTTCCCAATTTTCTGGATATATTTTCAAAATTCGGCGCCATATTGAAATTCCCGATGGGTGAAACTCAATTTTGACCTCGGAATCTTGAAGAGCGACCTCGAAAATAGTAGGATATGTACCTCTCAATTTTTGTTAACTTCGATATTGAAACGAAATGCTGGACTGAAATTGAAGCAAGAAGAAGCCCTTGGGTCTTGATGGGTTAAATCTGGGATGAATACTTAGAAAATGTGTATGCGATAACAACAATACCTATATTCAAACAGTATTCCGAAGACAAATTAATTGCCATTATTTTTTGTAAAAGAATTGTTGCAATTTCTGGAAATGTGACTATTAGAATTGTCACCGTTCTAAAAATTGAAAAGTCTGTCATCAAACTATCCTTCTGAAATGATGAAATTTACAAGTCACTGTTTCTGTGTATAATAATTTTATTAAGATCACGAGCGGGTAATATACGTGAGCAATTCCACGTGGGACAGATCAGTCATCTTTTGAAAAATCGTAAAATTTTGGTCTAGCTCTTGACAGTACAAAACAGTGTACCAAATGGTTTTTACTTTAAGGTAGTTAGACCCCACGATATGGTAAGTTAGGGAAAAATATTTAATAACGTTTCTAAGAATTTATTTTTCACTAATCATGACATTGTTGAATGGAGAAAGTATTATTGTTTTTGAAAAAATATTGTAACCTGCCGAAATAATTTCATAAACAACTTATGTTAATGATTCAAATTTTCTTCTCATCGCTAGTTAAAAATGTTGTAAATATTAATGGATTGTAACGAATAATGGTTTATTTTTTAAAGAAAAAGATTCTCTCTAACTTACCGAACGGATTTTTCCAAATTTTTTACCTGATCACTAACATTTTTCAGAAGTTGTAAAAACTAATAACTTTTTTTTTTTTAAATAAATAGAGATGTTTGACGTCAGCTTCAGAAATTTTCAAAAATCATATGATAAAGTTATAAAGAATGGTTTTCTGGACAAAATAAGCCGTCATTCATTCATTTTTAAAAACCAGCCAAAAGAAGAAAATTTGCGTCATTAATAAAAGTTGTTAAACAAATTATTTTTGGAGGATTCAATTTTTTGTTAAGAACAGTAATGCATTCTCTCATCAACAATATCATTAATAATGAAAATTAATTTTTTGGAAACGGTATTAAATATTTTTTCTAAACATACTACGAGGTATAACTACCTTAATGAAAAATTCTTCCAGTTATAAACAATTCGAAATTTTGGGAGGTTTTATTTTAAATATTATAACTGTTTTCTGTTCATCGTAGCACCATCTATGACTACAGTTTTGTATTCGTTTCGAAAAGACCTTTCAAATGAGTTCCCACATAACTCATGATGCCATGTAAGATATTCATCCCCCCTCGTGCCCCGTGCCTCGTCTTAGGTTGGAACCCGTCATAAAAGTTTTTTTTTGAAAAACTTAGTTTAGTTTAGTTATTTTGAAAAATCGTTTCACGTGTTATAACGTTTTGAAAACCGATACTGCCTGCGCACCTCGCATCGAAAATCGTTATTTTTTTAGTGGTGCATCATTTATACAATTTGAAAATCCCCAATACCTATATCTAATTTTTGTTTGTTATATTTTTAAGTATATGTTATTATTTTCAAATTACTAAAGGCCACTACGGCAAGTTTGACTGAGATAAAAAGAAGAAAATCATTATTTTATTTTGTGTTATTTATTCCTTTATATTGGTATCACCCTTTAAATTGTTACATGACCGAATAATGTGTACTTAAATATTCCTTCTTGCACCACTTGAAATAACGAAAATAACTTTGCACTTGGATGACTAAAAACAAAAATCTGTTTTCTTATACATCAAATATTAAAAGCATCGTGGACTAACTCGCAAACAGAAGCCCAATGAATTGAACTAGGCTCTTGAAAAGCATAAATTACTGTAATTGTAAAAATTGATTAATTTAATTGCAAATTACAAGTTTTTTTATATTGAATCAGAGAAGGAGACAAGCTAAATTTAGTTAAAGATGTAAAGAATACACTAAACAAGACGATATTTTTATTAATATTTATTAATATTTGAAAGGATTTTACAAAAAAATATAAACTAAACGCCAATGTATATCCATTTTTAATCAATCAACAGATTTTAAGGTTATCTTTCGAGCGATACCTTTAGACTATCTTAAATACTTTTGTAGCCATTTATAATGGCTTTCTTATTGCAAATATCTAAAAACGTTTTAAAAGCTAAAACAAAAGTGTTTCGAATTTGGACACTTTAGTAAATTTAAATATAGTACTGAATGCTATATAATCAGAATATATAAATGCTAAGAAACAATTTGGGGAAAAGTCAAATGTATAATAATGTCATTAATGGTTACAAACATGTATTTTTTTATTATTTATTTATTTTAAAGACTTAAGATCGGTTCGAGACAAATTTCAAGTATTATTTGAAGATTAATTTTCAGATAATTCTATGCTCCGTTATCAAGAGACAACATCGAAGAAGTACAAAAGAAACAAAACATGTCCAATTTTAATAAATCTGTAACCCAGAAATAGATTATAGACTTTTTGATAAAAATTTATGGCGTATGCCTCCGATGAAAATTTTCAATATTGCCCACACCCTGGTAGAAATCTGTCCAGTTTTTTGTTACATTGCCCAGTTTTCCTATACCTTTAACACGGGAAACACAGAAACTGGCCAAAAACTGGACTCATTTTCTACCAGGGCGGTCAGGACTTAAATATAATGTATTTACGCTCTTCTTACAACGACCCTCAGAGACTTTGTTTTATTAGATTGGAAACTAAAGCCGTTAACGAGAATGACGTAACCATTAGTCGTTAGTAATCAATATATGTTACGGCCAGGAGAGATTTTATTGAAAGGTCTCGACCTGAAACGAGAGTCGGAAAAACTGAAGGAAACTACAATAAAAATCTTGTCGTTGGAATCGGGTCTGTTTATGGCTCGGGTATGAATACAATAATTATATAGTGTCGTTTCAAGTACAATCCATTTTTTATAATTAAATGGAGGTCTCATCGTGATTTCGGGATGTCAAATTCAAAACAGAAGATTTGATGCAAAAAATGTAAATATTGATATTCAACTGCAATTCATTTACAACAAAAAATAATATTTAACAAAAAAATAAATTAGTTCGTTGAGTATAATCTTAATTCAAATATCATCATAATTAAAAACCAGGAAGCTATAATTCTTAAATAATCTGTAATTTAACAAATAAAAGTTCTAATTATTTACGATTTTCACACTGAATTAAACACATTTTTAACTTGAAGTGGAATCAGCATAAATTTTGCTGCTTACTTAAGTCATTAGGACTAATTATCAATGAAATTTAATTACTTTAGTCTGTTAATTAGTTGCTATTCAGGTAACATAAATAGACAAATAATTTCATAATAATTTTCACTTCTCTAACTAATATCGGCAGAGCTTTCTATTATCGAAAAGAAAAGTTTCATATAAATAATTTTTACTCTATTTATAATGATCAACAGTTTCTTTCATTAGCGCTAAGTTATTATATGATTTGTATAAAGAAGCAACGGAAAATGTTAAATAATCGTTACGTACGAACATTATTTTATTTTTATTGATATTTTTATTATTAAGACGAAAAGGCAAAAAGTAGAGAACCGTAAAGTTGTTGATGTATATCTGATTTATAATATCTTTGTCTTTATGTAATTCATTATCTTAGGATCATCTTATGAAAAATAACTTTTTACTTATGTAACTTGTTTAAATGCGTAAACAGGAATAACACAATAAACTGCTGAACAAGTTTAGAATTTTGAAACACTGATTTATTCCGTTTTTATTGAGCTCAAATCCATACATAAAAAAATTCGAGATATGGAGTTCTTTGGTTATATTTTTATTATAAATTTAATTATTGTTTTATTTATATTTTGTCGTTTTATTTATGTTACAAATTAATATGCTTCTTAATGCATTATTTTGTATTTTTGAAATATACTCTGTTTTCAACATTCATTATAAATTACACTTTTGCAAAGACTCTTAAATCTAAATTTTTTTGCGAGTTTGGCTTCTTCATTATTTTTGCTTCAGGTTTAACAATTAATAGCCTAAAACATTAAGAAACCTTTTGTTTCGGAATGACATTTTCAGATCAATTTTTTAAAAACTTCCATCCTAATCTTTATAAAATTAGTATAGATGCAGGTACACTGAGAAAAATCCGTAGATAAATTTACTACATCACATAGTTAGAAAAATGTAGTTAAAACTACTATGAAAAATAGTTAAATTTACCACTTTCATATTCGATTTTACTATAATTTTGTTACACCAACTATCTCCTCATAGACAAAAATCAACTATGTAGAATGAATTAAATAAATATGACAAATATAGTTAAAATAACTATAATCTAGTGTAGTCCTCATTTCACGCTTGACTCAAGTAAAAAATCATCAACTACTTTTTTTTCTGAGTGTACGAAGCCATCAAAATTGAACTCTGAACTTTAGACGGCTGATCATGCCCGACTGTTTTCACTTAACCCCACGCGCATTCATGTATTTTTTTCGTTATAGAGGACCTTCATTTTTCATTCATGTCATAAAACAATGGCAAATCAAGGATGTTAACAGAAATTTAAGAAAAATTAGAATAATTTTTTATACAAGACATTTTTAATTACTGAATAAATTACATCTGGTCTTGTCTCTCGAAAAAAAAGTGTCGAATAGATTAAGTTACACAACAAATGAGATCAGTTTAAATCTCTTTAAATCTCATTTATTTGTTTTCTGCAACTGGTTAATTATTTATTTATTTTTGATTGAATTCACATCAGTAGTACTTTTGTTTATAGATATGGTAATAATTCAAATCAATATAAATGATACAATAAAAAATTGTATGTCTTAAAATCGCTTGAAATTTGTCTTCATATTTATAACTTCGTCTTTCTAATATTATGTTACTTACTTTCTTTTATTTATAAGCACAGAGTGCATTTTGATGTTGTATTTTAAAAGTATTACTCAACATTATAGTTTCTTTTGTAATTATTTGTTTTGAATTCAAAATATCTGTTAAAAATATTGAACTTACTATTATTAAAAACTACTTATAAGATTTGTTTAATTATAATATTCAGTATTGTTTTCCCATTCTATAAAATATGTTTTAATGGATTTCGAATTTTAAATCTATATCACGATTATCATAAATTATAAATTGTCAATAAACAAATAGCAATTTAGTTTCTTTAAGTACTTCTTTGATCTCATTCCATGTAATTTCTAAACTAACCTTTTATTAAAGTTTCATTATATTTAATACAAAGACAGCAATTAAATACATAATATCTGGTAGATTCGCACTGTTTAACATCGTTATAAATCAAGTTCAACTACACAGTAGTTGCCATAAATATTATAACGATAAAGTAAAATGATTTGTAATTTTCATAATTTTATTCATATTTAATGAACGGTTATATTGTAATAGCCTAGTCGTTTCCAAGTTAATATTGAAAAAACACGTGTTTGCAACAGGAAACACCGAAAGCGGTTGCTGGAAGCAATACATACCTTCGTAAAGTACCAAATACAATTAAATCTTCCTGGAGAAAACTATTACAATTTCCTGACTCGAGGGCAACCTCGTTATTCGCAATTATTATATTTTACTACTTAATAAAACAACGATCATGCATTGTTAACAGCTTCTAAATATTTCCGCAAATTTACTCGCGTTTATAATTTATTAGCGGACTGGAAATCTTCAGCGTTTCATTTACAAGAATGAGAAAATAAAAATTGAATTTACCAATGCTGCAGTTTATGAAAGTATGCACAACAATTTTAATGACAACATAAATAATATCTATTACGCAAAAATAAAAATATGCGAGTGTTTCCATGGACTGATGGCAAATTTACGCGAGCTCGTTTATTTCTAGGTAAGCATTATGGCATTTTGCATAGAAATGATAACTTGTTATAATGTACGCGCATCAATTAAGTATTGAGTATCGATCGTAATTATGTCTAGGGTATTTTGAAATGGCAATAAATGTGCTCGCCAGTGTAAGATATGTCGAGGATAGAAATTTGCTATAAAAGAGATTCATGCATGTGACCAAGGAGTCTCTTGTCATTCTCCGGTAGTCTACACGTATGATTGATATCAAAAACAAAAGTACATATGGGTGAAAATAAAACATTTAGCCAAACCATGGTATGGTTCCCTTCCATATTTCAAATATTGAATGAAATATAAATATTTTTTAGAATCAATATTTTACAGCATATTGAATTGCAACATTGTAGAGCATGTTATGCCATTTGATCCAGTATATTTTTAATTAATTTCTGAAAACTACTAGTTTTGTGCTCATGCATCCAATTTCTGTATTTATTGGATAACAGCATTTAATTAAATTAATCTTTACAAAGTTTCAGTACGTGGATCTCAAAATTTACAAAATGATATCGTCTTATTATATTTTAAGCGATAATTTCACAGGTGAACAAAATTTGACTTTGTTAGAAATGCGGGTATACTTTTCTGAGGTATTTTTGGACGCTGAATCCAAATTCACTCATAGAATGTTTCCCATCACCTTGTATACTTTCGAGATATCCGTCGTTTTGCTTCCAGAATGCGTGTGAATTTTTCAAGATTCAAAAAATAACCGATACTTACAATTAGTGTTATCAGTGAAAAACTTAACAAATTTAAGTAAAAAAGCTGATGAAAATGTAACCAGCTAAATTAAACAAATTTTGTTGAAATATTATAGCTACATGGTTCTAAAATCACACGTTAATTTTCGGTGTTATACGTGTATTTAACTGTAATGTACGTGAAGATATGTATTTTTAACCGACAAATACCAGAATGATTTACATAAATTTCACAAAATTGGCAGACCAAAAACGGTGGATGAATTTGCAAAATATATTTACAAAAATATCGATATGGGATAGTCGCGTACAAGATTATTACATTAAAGAAATACCACGTATTATTCATAGTACACGACATATTTAATATAATATATGTATACGTAAAATTTACTTTAAATGTTCGCGGTTAAGCAATAATTTAAAGAATGCGGAAAGTCACGTAATATAAATAAACAAGTATTTGTTTTGATCGGAATTCCGCGTACCTTTTGAAAGTGTCCTCGTGCAATGCAGTTTGCTCCTATTATACGACAAGGCGTACACAGGTAAGTTTTACGAGAAATGCTTCGTTTTTAAGGTAAATTTTGAAAACATTATATACTATAATTTGAAAACCCCAAAATTAAACATGTAATGTGGACATATAGAATCATTTTATGAATATAATCTGTCCTCGTACGTTGCTCATTTCTTATTAAATGTGTTCAGTTATTTATTTCGATAAAAATTATCTAGTATATCTCTCATGAAATAACTGATTCTGATATTAACGTTTTAATAGCAGTATAGAGAATTTATTCTTCAATATCTTTTTGAAAGTTTATAAGAAGTAGGTTTATGATTATTATAATGCAACCTTTTGTTGTTAACAATTACATAAATTTATGTCTTAAATAATAAAAATATAGACAGTTATTTTTAAAATATGCCTATAAAATGGAAATTAATACATTTTTAATGCGTACATAGATATTTAGTATCAGAGTAGGTAAGAATAGTTAGTTCAGGCACCACTAGATATCGCTAGATGTGCGTTGCAAAGCTATATAATTAATATACGTTATTTTGTTAATGTAGTGTATCGGAGGTTGAACGCACATAATAATAATCACATTAATTGAATGGTAATAAAGGTTAATTAAACAAACATACATATCTTTGTTTGCACGTGTGCTGCAGATACAAGCCTTAGATCGAACTGCCGTTCCTAAACTAATACTCGCACTTGATATATGTATGCGCAATCTGGCGAACTACCAATGTACTACATTACAGTTAATATGAAAAGAATCCAATCCAATTTGGAAACGATATTCTTGAACAATGGTGTTTTGTAACTAGTCTATGTAATAAATTCTGGGTGTTTGTCGGTCACATTTAAGTAATACTTTGAGTAAAACGTAAATAAAGTAATGGCACGACGTGAACTGAGATTCCAGTTTCGTCTGTTTATTTATTTATCTTTTATATGAAGTATTAGTTACATTTGACCGATGTACACCAAGAGCCTACAAAATATGTCAAGAACTACTTGATGAATTGACTTATTGTTTTTTCTTTTAAAGTAAATAATATTAAGGGTCGTATGAGCCTAAATTCGAATGATACATGCCATTTTTTCGTATAGTTAGAACACTTTAAATACAAAAAAGTGTATGTTACTAAAAATTCACTAGAGCATATTACTAGTAATCTGCAGACCTGTCGAGTACCTGGTTTTACATGTTACGTTCGACAGAGTAGTACCACTTCCCAATAGATTTTTATGCATACAAAAAAAGTTGTACACTAAAAGAGTCAATAAATAACTGCAAAAAAACTGAAGTAGATGATTTGTTTTTTTTGTGAAAAATAACGGGTTTTGGGGCTTCTAGAGGACACCCGCCTTAAAGTATAAGTACACCCCATGGAAACATATTTGTCGTGTAAGCTACATATATCGGCTTATGTACAGAAGCCGTCGGGCTTGAGTAATTTTCAGGTGCTCTGGTGGGTTGTAACTCCAATTTCCGGCGATTTTGTCTAGATTCCAATACTTGTAATATGGAGACCTGGACAATTGGTCAGAAACTTGCCTCAGTTTCTATGAGCGTCGCAGACTATGGAATACACTAGTCTAGTCATGATCTATACCATGAAATTATCCTATAGTTAAAGAAGAATCCTCGCCGCAGAAACAAAAACAAAAGTGCATGTGAAATAAAAGAGGTATTACAAAAATGATCGGAAAAGTTGAAAAAATTAAAAACCACTTTCGATTCATAATAATAGACTTTATTTTTCTAACCAATAATCATAAAAATCTAACCAAATTCGAAAACAGCTCGTGTGCACACATCACAATTCACGGATCTTTGCTACAATAGTTCTTCACTGCACCATTTTTTGAAGGACCTTTACATAAAATAACAAGTTACCTTCATTTTAAGATGTATCACCATTCGTTTTTGAGGCATATAACACATTGTGGCATATAACCCACACCGAGTTCCATATTTGGAAAAACATGGATTCTCTCCACAACAAGAGACCGTACTAACAATAATCAGGAAGATGACTTTTAAATAATTAAACGACCTATATTTCTGATATCACTAAATTTGTCTGGAATATATTAATTTATACATACAACTGTCTCCAAATCTGAATACATTCGTGTTACAGCCTGCGTGTAAAAACTCATTTTCAAAAGTTAACTTCCCAATATTCCATAATCAACACAGAAAAAATAAGTCTTAAAATTGCTACATCTTAAATTCATCATTAGGTGAGGCTTAGTTTAATCCCGAAATTGCGTTAATTTTCTTAAATTCAGTCAGTGTTTTGGCTTAAAATCTTACTATTAAAATAAGATTTATCGAGCTTATGGCATCTAAGTTAGACGAATCTTATTTCAAACCAAAATATCGACTGAAAGTCAGTTTTGTTGTCTGAAAGTAAGACTGTAAGCCTAGATATTGACTGAATTTAAGAAAATTAACGCAATTTTGAGCTTTATTTTTTTCTGCGAAGTATCTTTACTGCTCAAGATTTTTAAGAGCATCTCATCCGCATGCCATGTAAGTTTCGCAAGGTTCCGATTCCGAATTCTACCTTAATTGTCTTCCAAATTTATATAAGAATTTTACAAAAATGTTTCTTTCTGGCAATAATGTAGGCAACTCACGTAATGTTATATATTCGAATTCCCGGCGAAAGTTGTTAACATGCGTCCCTCATATCGCAGGCGCATCTCGCGAAACGGTAATAATTCTTAGGTTTTGCACCAAACTGCAAATCGACTGTCCAAAAAACCCTTCTCGGAATTCAACGCCCATCCAAGTTCTTTTCGCCCCACGAATATTCCATCGGATTCTGAGGGGGTTTTTTTCGATCCTTCGATCTACGATCTTCCAAGACCTAATACCCATCGCTTTGCCACAAATCAGAGAGCCTGTATGCGGTAGCCACCAATACCACGTTCCTCTGGTGTGCACCAAGCATAACTTTTCTCTTCCCTTTCTGGGTCCATGCTTCTTAACGTCCAGTCTGTTCTATGCATATATATGTATATATATTTATATACGTGCGGCGAAACGACTCGGCACATGTCGAGTCTTTTATCTTTCATAGACGATTTATGCCCGCGGATCCTCGCCTTCTTGTTGGCTTTGCTAGGGCACGATATAGGTGAATGCATCGAGGGAATATATATTGCGCGTAGACGCTGTCGGTGAGCTCCCCCAAAGTCTCACCGAATCTCCGCCTTTTCAGTCGTAGATAATGCGAAAGGATTTCGGCCTCAACTATCTATATAATTCTCAAATCCTCGATATGGACGTGCACTCCAAGATTAATCGGTAATTTTTTGAAATAAGGTCTTGATCTTTTGTTACTCTGCTGGAAGAAATTTCTTAGAATTTTTATATTTAAGAGTTGCACTTAAGAATTTTAGATACGGATGACATTTTTGTACCTGATGATTGATTAGCTGTTTAAAAATGCATATACGATAACGAAATCTCGACTATTTAGCGCTAATTGTGCATTTGATGTGACATTTACATTGTAAGGTGACGATGTGTGAAAATTTACTCACTCATAAAAACATTGGTTACCACTGCCACACTTTATGATTCACATAACCACGTACATATGCATAGTCACTTTTCCTTCGACCCTCGGGTGTTAGGTAAATTGGAGTTGTGGTTGTTACATAAACATAATGGTATGACTCATACATCATTGTCAGTCTGGTTATACATATAGGTTATATATGGCGTTACAGGATCAGCTGATTATCGCAAACACCACTTTGAAAAGGTAGGAGTTGTTCGATCTCTCCTTACGTCATTTCCAATTGTTGACTGCAGTTAAATACAGCGAAGGTGGATCATAGTGGTCTAAATCAATCGCAAAGTAAACAATTTTAGTCCGATAAGTATATATAACAGTTTTTCTTTTTGACGTTGTTAAGGAGATATCTAAACTGGGCCGTGGAATGAGATTTTTTGTAAAATTTATTCCTATCACTTTCGTGTCGATTTCGCTGAAATATGAATAGCGACTGTATACAATAGTTACTTCAACTTTGACAGAATTTCGAAAAAACTAAAAAATACTTATTTAATTTTAACGTTATTAGAATTTACAGTTCCTCTGTTTGCCGTTTGGCCAACGTGGCGCTGTGACTCGCTTACAAAAGTTTTCTACGAATAAAGGAGTTTTAGAGAGTTATTACAAAAAATGCTCTGTAAACGTTGTACAACGAGGCTTCCAAACATACCTGATGTTACAGAATCTTATACTAATTTAAACACGCCGAACAAGTTGTGCTAAAATAACACAGGACCACAAAGTAAAAAAAATGTTTGGAAACTGAAACGCGACTAGGTAATTCTTATAGATTTTTACCTGCTGAATCCGAATCTGGGCACAGAATTTCCTCATAACCTTACATAAAAAAAATCTCAGACGTGATGAGCAAATTCTGTGCCCAGATTCGGATTCAGCGACTAAAAATCTATAATAATCACCTAATCGCGTTTCAGTTTTCAAACATTTTTTTTTATTTTTTGGTCCTGTGTAATTCAAGAAAACCAAGAATTAAATATGTTCAATTAATTCCGCATGCGAACTGCAAAAATATATGACTGCACATAATATGCATCAAGATGTTTTATTTTATAAGCTTATCAATCCCGAGCTTGGATTATAATGGCGGGACCTAGGAAAACCAAAATGTGATTTGCCTATCAACTTAGGAAGCAAGGCGGTTCTAAAATAGTGTGATATAGTCAATTTAACTACGAATTTTGTTCTCAGTGAGGACATCTCAAAATCAACGAAATCGCCAAAAAACATAAAATTTGAAATTTTCAGAAACCATTTTGGTTATAAATTGCCATCGAGTGATAGGTTATGACATATTACAGCTAAACATCGATCATTTTTATTCGTCAGCAGATTAATTTATATTTTGATTAACTGTCGTATTCATTATAAAATGGGGAAATTAGTTATTTCAATCTTAACGGACTGTAACCGAGAATAGTTTTCTACTGAATCAATAATAAAACGTTATTAAGAAACATCTGGATATATATAAAAAATCGGACATAATCAAAATTAATAAAGGAACGATAATTAAATACTTATTTTTAAATATTTGTGATTTTCTTAAAATTTCGAATGATCTTTTTCTCTTTCAATCCTTTTAACTTAAAAAAAAGTCGAAAATATTAAATATAAAGTGACATATTCGCATGTCATATGATGCATAAAAGAATCTCATCAACATAAAAATGTCTAAACTTTCATGCTAATAAAACACTTTCGATGATTCATCGTTAGAGTCGAAAACATTCGGTGTCTTCGGGAATTTTGCTTTCTTCTCCACCAATACTTCCCGTTCGCTTTCTGTAGACTGGTTTTACCAAATGGCACATTCGCTTCGGGTGATATCGAAACTCGTTTTAGGACTGGGTTACCCATACAGAGATACATTCCAGGTTAATCAGCAACTCGGAAGTAATGTAAAACTGAATTTGGGGAATTGCGAAATATGGACCGATCGCGTACGGAACGCTGATCAGATCGACATTTAAATACCGACTCGGCGAGGCCAACATCTGGAAAGTATGTCAAATGCCCTCGAGGGTCGCGAAGACAGCTGTTGCTCTAAAAAAGGCCCAGCTTTTCCCCTTGACCTTGGAATTTCCAACGGGAATGCGGAATGCGGATATTTTGGTACGAGCAGCTAGAATAAAATACATTTATTCTAATTGTATTTTAAATAAACGATTAATTTTTATATTAATTATTTTTTTTATCCTTCGAGTCATCTTTTTTTTTTATGGTTTCAAATATGACAATTGCTGAATATTTTATTGTAAATTTCTATGAATTTTTATTTATTAAATTTTTACTTTTAATCACGTGAAAAATAAGTCACTCTTGCTTACTAATTTTCAATCTTTTAAAATGAGATTTCACTCCTCCGAGTTTATTGTAACTTTATTTTTTCTGAAAAATTGCTTACTCAAAGTGCAAAATCAGAATTTTCAAAATCGTTTTCTATTATGGACTATATATTAGGTTCAGAATAAATACTACAAATGATTAAATTAAAGAAAATACTATTTATTTATTTTTTATTAAAGATAAACAATGCCATATCAATATCTAATTAACCCAGTTTTCATCATCTCGTATAAAGGTCATTGTTACAAGGTGGTGTCGATCGATGACTATTCATTTACTTAGAAATAACGTGATAATCTATGTACAAGATTGAGTCTCGGTGTTTGTAGTAATAACTGAATAAGATAAAATAAGAGACTATCATTCTTAGAATACTATCACGTTTAAATCTGGTGATACATCGGCCATCATTAACACCAAACGACAGAATGAAATACAGTTGACAGCGGCATTACATAATCCAAGCCTCTCTGGGTTCGGTTGCATTAAGAATGACGAGTTGTTTCCCATAGTTTATCATGCCTTGAATCCAAATTTGACAACCCGAATTTTGCGAAAATTATTGTTTTGCAGTAATTCTGATATTTGTGTTGTAGTAGAAGTACTCTATTATGTGTTAGCCAATTGTAAACAAATTTGTATTTTTACAATATTATGCCGATTATTTATAATAGATGGCTTTTGTCAATGATAATCATTTTCTTTTTAAAGTAATTTTTCAAGCCATTGGAGTCGTTTACAAAAAAATAATAAATTAAGCAGGACACAATAATAATGTAGGTAATAGTTATTTATATTTACAAAAGTTCAACAAGAAACTACTTAGTGATATAAATAAATCACAAAATGACACATGTTTGGAAAGCAAATTTCGGAAATATTATGAAATATTACGCCGCGCTGAAAAAAAGGTAAAAAAACTTTAATTACCACATTTACACGTTCATTTTAACCCATTTGGCCCTAGAGATACACATTTCAGAGTAAGCTCTTTCGATTAGGGTATTCAGAAATACATTTAAATTTTTGAAACAAAAACAGCGGCTTTTATAAGCGCTAAAAGAAACATAAAAAATTTGAACTCCATAATTCAACTACGAGTGCATAAAATTGTCTGGTAGGATTTTTGCTCCAGAATCCATATATGACCTCTAATTGGCTCTAGTTTTTGAGATACTGAAGGTCAAAGGGGTCAAAATGCGATTCTAGGCATTTTTAAGCATCTATTCACAGCCAAACAAAATTCTGCTGCACCATTAGTAAGTGTCAATTCTGATATGATTTATCATGCAAAATTCATATATGGACGCCAAAATATTGATGTGGACATAATTTTTGACCAAAATGTAAGGTCAAAGGGGTAAAAAATGTGTGATTGGACATTTTTCACGTTTATACTACAGGATACGAAGCAAAAAAATCAAGAAATGGAAAATGGCGGATGCAATATAATAACGAACTTTTTGAAATCGAATCACTTCAAACTCGTTATCGTCTTGTCTACTTTTGAAGACAAATAGAAAAAAATGTCCTAAAACGCGATTTTTTACATCTTTGACTTTCAATTTGGGCGAAAGTAGGTCGAATTAAATGTTTTGGTTTGCATATTTAGATTCTAAGGGAAACATTCTATAAGAATTGACTCTTACTTCTAGTTAGGAAGTGAAGTGAAGGTAGAGAAGACCAACATCCCCTTTTTAGGCGGTGAATAGTTGCTCAAAAATCCCTAGAATCAAATTGTTGACCCGTTTGACCTTCAATATCTCAAAAACTAAAGCCAATTGGCTACTTCGGAAGTAAGATTTTTATTCTGGAGCACAAATCCTATAAGCATCGACTCTTACTTATAGGGCTACAAAATTTGTTGGGTTACGTAATACTTCTAGTGAACTGTTTCGTAGATAACATAATAAGAAAAATCCTGTCAGAAGTATATAATTAAATGGCAAATTAAACATTTATCCATTTTTTGTAGTCATAAAATTAAATAAAAATTTGTCTTTTTTTAGTCATACTTGGTTAAAAAACACAGCTTCTGCTCTCCTGCGCTGACAAAACATAACCGATCCGAAATTAAAAACAATCTGGAATCGAAAATTTAATAAATTCTACATGCGTTAAATATTAAAACTTGGAAATTAAAATAATTTAAATATTGAAAATAAGTGACGTCCCGAAAAATGTTTGAATTTTTCGTTTCATATTCTTCATACTTCCTGTTTATAATATGTAGCTGAGTTTTGAAAAAATATTTATACCGTACGATACATAACCCCGAATTTATCAGAAATACGCCTTAAAATCGTCAAAACGACCTTTTTAAAAGTCTTACATACCGACGTTTCGAATGTTTGCCGATCTCTGTGGAAGATATTTTTAACACACGTTATTGCATTACGTATAGCGTAAAATTATTACTAGGTTACAAAGCAAAGTTACATGAATACGGGAAAGCAAAAGAGGATTGTGGCGGAGCATTCAGCGATTCCAGAAAATGCAAAGGCACGTCTGTGTATTTATTCGACAGAATAATTTAACGCACTAAAATATCGCGACGTGCACATACGTCAGGCCTTAGACGACGGAAATCTCGACGAGTGAAAGCCGCTGTTTACCTGTTAAACAGTGCATGCACGTAGATGAGTAATAATTATTGACGCACTTTACGGTTAACCCTTGCGCAAGAGGCCATTGTCAATATTTCTCTGAAAGAAACGGCACGCATTAAAGAGCTGTATTCGGAACACAATTATACAAAGCGAACGCCAATTTTGAAACGAGCGTTGTCAAGGTTGCAGAATTTCACAGTCGTCTTTTCTGTCATTTTTTTAGGCTCGTTTCGTGCGTCCAGTCGCGTGCAATGTGTAACTAGCCTCGTTAATGCGGCAGGAAACTTATGAAATAGAGTTATTTTTCAAATGTTCGCATTGTTAGAACAAAATCTAATAGTCGAAGACGTGTGCGTTCGGTAGTGATGTCTCCATTTTGTGTCATACAAATGAGTGATTAAATATTCTCCGAAAGAGGAAATACGTGACCGAAATTCTTACTTTTGGATGTCGATAAGGACAAGGTTAGATGCACGATAGAATCTTCAAGTGAAATCAGGTTCCTTTACGAACTATCATTACCCGCGATCCACACATAATATTTGTAGGTATATTGAACGGAAATTTGACTATGTTTCCGGTTTTAAAATGTGTCAATATATACAGGGTGATCCTTTTGTCTATGCCAACCAGCTAATAGTGGATTCCTGAGTTGATTCTAAGTAACTTTTTCCTGTACCAAAATTGGATCTGAGGCTCAGAATTTAAGTGAAGAGACATTGAAATTTAGAAAAAAAAAATTGTTTTCAATAACTCGGCTTCTTTTCAAGTTATTGCAATGGATGAGGGTTCGTTTTCAAGCTTTTCTTAAGCCCTACAATTCATTCTTGACAACATTTGTCATGGGGTAAATATATCTGAAGTTATGGCCTCGAAAATGGTAAAAAAGGCCAATTTTTGCAGTTTTTCTCATCTAACTCATTTCGCAACATAGTTAACGAAATGTTAAACTGGAAAAAGTTGTAGAGCTTGAAAAGACGAAGCATTTGCCCCCTCATATGTTCGTTTTTAATGAAAATTGAGTCCGCGGGAACCCTTTTAATTTTTGTTATTTTTTCTAGCTTGACATTAGCTATTACTTTTTCGTTAGCTATTTTGCGAAATGAGTTAGATGCGAAAAACCTCAAAAATTGGCCTTTTTTACCACTTTCGAGGCCATAACTTCAGACATATTCACCGGAGCATAAATGTTCTCAGAATTGCAATAACTTGAATAGAAGCCGAGTTATTGCAAAAAAACAATTTTTTTTTCTAAATTTCAATGGCTCTTGACTTAAATTCTGAGCCTCAGATCCACTTTTGATACAAGTAAAAGTTACTTAGAATCAACTCAGGAATCCACTATTAGCCGGTTGCCACATACACAAGGATCACCCTGTACACACATCTTGTTTTCCGGCTTCTCCAGAATATTTTTATTTTTAATTGAAAATTGGAATCAAAACAAACAAGCAACGTCTCTATTTTCCTAAATGAACTCGATTTTATTAAAAAATATACTATTAATAAACACTCATTTGACCAGGTTTTTTGTTATAGTATCGAATAATTAACACGTGAATCGTTCATATCACGGGATCTTAAATTAAGAATAGAATAAATATTTATATAAGCTTTTATAATAATATATATTATAAGCTTTTGAGCCAAAACGTATTAACTTCATTTATGAAATTTAGAAGAATGGTCGAGTGAAATGACCTAGGCTTATATTAAACTCAAATCAAAATGAATACAAATTACACAATTATGCCTAATTTGAAATTTTAGAAATAATTTCCGCTATTTTCAATTTTGAAAATCTGACTACAAATTCGTTATCAACGACCCAAAAAATAGGCGGATACTGAAAGCCACAAAAATCAATGAATATTTAATACTTTAGTTCCGCCATATTGGATCCGCCATTTTGAATTTAAACAAACCAATAACTGATTCGTAATCAGCAACCCCAAAAAACCACGAGTAATGAGTTTTGTTTAACTAGATTACTTTCGTATACGATGATGGGTCATTTTGAAAAACCATTTTGTTAATAAGCCATTAAAAAAAATCAAGTATGATGGTTTCCTTTAGTCGTCACGTCGGGTGCACGTTTATGACTGGTTTTGAGTAGATACAATTGCGTTTTGACAAACAATTAGGAGAAACGAAAAAAGTTAGTCCGAAAATCATGATCTATTTACATATTTTTGCAAAAAAAATATTGGAAATTACAATTTTTTGAAAATTTTCTCATCACCATTCAAAAGAGCGACCGTGAAACAATAAAATTCATGTACTTTCGATTTTTTTCGTTATATGTTTCATGCGAGAAATAACTGCTGAACTCGGGGTAAAATTCCAGTGCATTCGGCGGTTAATGGGTTAACTCAGTTTGAAGTTTGTTAACAAATCTAATACAACAATCTGAAAACGTTTGTATTTTGTTTAAAAAACGAATAATTATATAAAGTAGTCGCCGAAGAATTCATTGCAAATAACCTATGTCAATTACATAACGACGTCAAATAACTCCGATACCAATCCATAAAAATCCAGTACCAAACTAGAAAAATAATTAATGTAAATACAATAAGTCATAACATCACAATTACGGCATTCACATTACACATTCATCAAAAGTGAAAATATCCCGAAGCCTTGTAATATTTTAATTTTAAGTTATCAATAACATGCTGATACCCATGCACTCGATGAGAAAATATTTTCAGGCATCTCGCATGCTTCGACCGGTGATTGAGTGCTAATACAGAACAGTGAATGTGGCGTATAATGACGTAATGCTGCTTCTTAATTAAAATGGATAACGATAGAAACAAATTTGATCTATTACCCGAATAACAATCTATACTCCATCAGACCAAACCAGACAAATGATGAATGAGCCGTATACGCCTACTTGTGCCGTTGTCCGCACAAAATGTGCACGAATTCAATGTACGAACAAGTAAAACAAGTATTCTTATTAACGAATGTATTTCCAGAAGTTAAATGCACCAATTAGAAACTGTGTGACTTGTAACGATTTGTTAAGTTTCATTACTTGAAATACTCGAAATAACGTAGCCACCAAGTAGTATGTTTAATAATTTGGGGTATTTATCATGTAAACTCGAATTTCGCATTAATATGCTGGTCACATTCTATTCCCTTATCTATCGATATATTTTCTAAACGATTTGTCTATATAAGTTTGCAAAATTAAACAGCAGTGCCTAATTGAATATTAATTGTTTATTTATTCTCTAATATTAATTGGCTATATATTATACAATCCTAAGATGAACAAATTCCGAATTTTGCACAAAATTGTCACCAAATAAGTTGTTGCATTGGATATTCCATGAAAAATTAGCAAAATCTACTGACGTACCTTTTAAGTAGGTACAAATATTTTCTGCAGTTTTTATGCATTTTCCGTTGCTAAAAATCCCATTCTAATTTGTTGGAAATTTAAAATAAAAAATCACGTTTTTTAAAATAAATTCGTCAATAGTAATGCCAATTTAGTTTTTTCTGTTGGAGTCGAAAAAAGTCGAAAAGATTCTTTTCAATTTTTTTTTCCATCTTTGAAATGTTTTACGACATGAAAGTTATTAGTGCAATTTTGGCGTAAACGTTATTTGGCGTAAAAGTTATATGCCCATTGCAAAAAGTATTGTCGTTTTGATTTAATCACGTCTTTTTTCTCGGCTCTTTGTTTTCCCGTTGTTCTTTGCTCAAAAACCAAAAATTCTACCGTTAGATGCGACATTACAGTTTTTTGAATCACCAATAATGAAGTAATTTTCAGTTTGACGGAATTTAGAGTACTTTGCCATTATTTCAACAAGTTTAACAATTGGTTATTCATGTAATTGTTAATATTTGCAGAAAAATATATGGTGCCTGAAAAGTTATATAAAAAATAATACGAAATTATACAAAAAATCATACAAAATTTCTTGCTTTTCACCATATAACTGGTAGCAAATGACAATTATGCTGGGATGATGAACACCTCCACGAAAAAACAAAATGAATGTCGTATCAATTTACTATTTCCAGAATTAGCACACAACCAATTAAGGAATTGTTCCATCCAGAAACAAGGGATTAGTTAGGACAACCAACCGTTAATGTTCTCAGATCCCGACAACAAATTTATTGTGGCAGGCAAGTAATAATTTTGTGCAAGTGTAAATTATGCCAATTAATATGTCATTAACAAATTTATTTCTTATGAAACTATTCACTTCCTACCTCCAGTAATTTCTTGTCTGGATCTGAGATATTTTGAGATGTGCAATATGTATAGTACCGTTTATAATAGTTAATAATAACTATTACAATACGCGTCGCAAATCGTAAAATACATTACTCTCTCTATTACAAAAGTTATCTCGTGAAGCCTGAGACTGTTTCTAAATCAAATATTTCCTAGTATTTCAAATCGTATTATAAATTGATACTATTCCATTTCAAATCCAATTCCGGTGAACCTAACAGTTTTATAATAACCCAACAATTACCTAATACATTGGTGTTACATCAACTAAATAGAAATACAGCTTCTTCAATTTCTGGAAGAAAGTGACCACTCAGATCTCATATCAAATCTCCTATTATTATGGTTACGTCAAAATGCCAACCAGCAAATTTTTTGCATTCCAGAGACGCGGAAGAAGTCTCCGAGCGAAAGGTGGAAGCTGCCCGGTTCCTGGAAGTGGTCGTGTCTGGGCATCTTCATTATTCTTGGATGCATTCCGGGCTTCAGCACATCGATAGCACTTGGGTATATAGGGTATCGCCGGGTTACCAGCATGGTGCACCCACACAGATACAACCGCGAGATTCTAAGAGTCGACCAATTAGCGTTGCAGCCTCGTGAACCTTTGGCTTGTAGTCTCAGCAAGGCCAGTACGAGCAACAGGAAAGAGTATTGAATAGATGCACGTGTCGATACTTTGCGCTTATGAAAGTAAACTGCCATCAGGAATCGTGGCTCAGGAATAAGGAAGAGACAGGTTGGTTGGATTGAAATTACATCGAAAATGCCCGAAAAAAAGTTCCATTTTTTATGATTGTATATACGAAATCACGCCTTGTCAATTATTCTTATGTAATATATATAAATAGCAACACCATAAATAATCCTTATATGATCATAGTAGTTTGTCGCGGAGGAGATACTGATCTTAGTCACGACATGTTTTGCATGATTGGGCATGTTTATATTTGTGTCGTGTCAATTACTGTTATTACCTAAATATCGTTCAATAGCAACGCTAATAGTTCTCGTGCACTGAATAAATGTGTAAATGGATCCTAAGTGATATAAGCTTCATCTTTAATGAAATCTTTTCATATTACTTATCGATAATCATAAATATTAATGTTCGTGTTTTATATATGATTGAAAATAATAGATACTGTAGCATCAATTAGGATGATTTTGATACGCATGTTCATTCATACACCGAGAAAAAAAAATTAGTAATATTCATAAAATACAGTAGCCCCTCACATAGTGTCGCTTTCTAGAAATCCTCTGATACTGCCGCAGTTCGTTCCTCTAATAGTGTCGCTGTAAGCTCCTCACTATTTACCCATCTCATATCAACAGATTGACCACGTGAGGGGTTTAGAGTGTAAGGAATGCGGAGAGTGGGGGTGCGACACAGATAGAGGATTTGTTTCCCCTTCAGTCCCGAGGCGGTGACACTATGAGAGGGTCTACTGTATGCGGTTGCCTGTTAGCAGACAAATATTAAGCAATGCCAACTACATTTTAGTTGAATTAACTAAATGTTGTTGAATCGGGATAATGATGTAGTTGGAAGCATTAATTTGTAGTTGCATTGACTAAATATGTTGGTGCTAATCGGCAAATACATATTTAGTCAAAATTACTAATTTTATTCTCAGTGTACGGTGGATCATTCAAAATCGAATTATCATTGTTTAGTGGCCAAGATCCGCTCAAAAGCTGCATGTCAAAATTTTCCAAATGTTAAAATAATAATGTTACGTACCATTTTTTACAACAAAAATACGAAATATTTTGGTTTTATTTTTAAGTTATCGAATTTTATGAATGGCATTCGCATACCTCTAAATGTCACAAATATAAGGTCAAAAAGGAATTTGCTATTCGATAGGCGTATTTCAAAAAGTAAATATGGCGGACGCGAATATGCTTTTCAACAAAAGCATATTTTCTAGCAAAATTCTTTTTGGACACGATATTTGTAACTTTTAGAGGTATGCTACCCTCTAATAAAATTCGAGAAATTAAAAATAAAACAAAAAATGTCTTGATTTTTAGAATTTAAAAAATGTTGACATGCTTTATTGGGAAGAGTAGTTCTTTTGCAATAAGAAATAAATAGTTTCAAATTTTTCTCGTGGAGTTTAATCCTTTTTTGTCCAAAATGATAGAAGCAGGTACGTCGACATCAGCTCAGTTTCTACTTAAATTTTTTTAATTTTTGGAAAATACATTTCCGACTACTTTGAAGAGTGCTTTATCAATTCCCGCCGAGAAAATGGCCAAAAACGATTTATGTTGAACATAAATAATATACTAATAGAATATTTATTAGAAGCAATGGCCGATTCAAAATGGTCGCGAAACGAAGCACTTTTTTTTAAAATTATTAATACATTGAAATAGAGCTCATAGAAAGGTTTTTTTTTATTTTATAATGATGATATAAATATTAACTGGTTATCGACGAAAGTTATAATCATTTTGAGTTGATAAATCCATAATGGCGGATCCATTATGGCCACCTTATGTAAATTGTACCTCTCATATGAATCGTTGTTCCATAAATGTGTTTGAAAATTGAACTTATATGTTAGTTCATTACGAATGTCATATACATATTCTGACCTGACAAGAACAAAATGGCGGATACGCTATGGACTCCGGTACATCTCATTGAATTTCATTCACACATAAAAACATGGCATTTTTTTTGTTATTATGCAAATTTTTTTCAGATATAGTCTTTTTTTGGCCATTTTCTCAACGGTAATCGATAGAGCACACTTCAAAATAGTCGAAAATGTATTTTCCAAAATTAAAAAAAAATTCTTTCTACGGCAGAAACTGAGCTGATTTGGACGTGCCTGCTTCTCCCATTTTGGGCCAAAAATGGTTAAATACTGTAATACAGTGTTCAATTTCATGAAGAAATTTTAATCACCGTATACAATGATTATAACTATTTAAACCATTTAGAACGGTTTAGTAGTTAATTTAACAAATCTAGAAAAATATTTGATCGTTTTGTGTATTAAATAAATTGTTTTAAAAAGAAATTTCTTAGAACCTGATTCTTATGTCCATCATAATAAACTATTAGAATGACTCTGAATCTAGAATTATCGGTGCTTTCAGGACAAGCATTAACGATTCTTCCTCTCGTTTCATATCAAATCTTGATAGACGACATGGATTCCTATATAGAAATCTACAAAGCCTGTATATAATGTGATTTCCACTTTCGATTTTCTGGTCCATTGCAATAAATTTACTTTATAGATCAGGAAGTTTAGAGCAAGAAAGTGATTAATTAAATTCCCAAAGCCAAATAAATCACCGTATTTCTAAACGATTTAAACTGTTCCAAAAATGTAAAATACCGAAACGTGTTCACAATGTACGACATTCATTTACAAGTCATTAGCGACTGCATGCTCCTTTATAATCTATGTAAGCAATACAAATTGAAACGAAATTCCTTTGCTAAATGATAAAATATGAGTAATAAATTCAGTTCCAATAAAAGAAACTTTTCCCTGTCGCGAATAATGACCGTTAAACATTTCTAATATTTTTCATTAAGCTATATATGTATATCATCGAAATAAATTTAACAGCGGCGTGGGTTCGGTAGTTGCTGGACCAAACTGGTTTATGCGAACAAGTCAGAAAGAAATATTCACGCCTTTTGAATTCTGCAAATTAGGCGTTAAGCTCTATGATATTGTTGATTATTTAACATTATGTCGTAATAGATATTGATCGGCTATCAGGAAACTATTTTGTTGCAAAATATTATTGCGCCAAATGATAATCATTAAACACCGTTGATGTTTTATTCGGAGACCAGGGTTTATTGAGCTCCACGATTATATAAGCGTTTAGTACGAACTCAATCTGAAAGATAAAATCATTTTGTAGAAATTATCGTGCCAAGTGAGAAAACGTTTTGATAGACACTTCTAATTACGCGATAATTAAGTTAATACTAAATTATTGTAATTACGTGGTGAACTATCGAAAATGTTAAATACGAGTGCGAATAAGCTACGGAAAATTAATTGGATAATAACGATTCGCACGTATCTACGAATTTCACATATTGTTTAAATGACGAAATATGAGTTTGTTCATATTAACATTTCTTAAATGTTAGTTCTTTTATATTTTTTTAACAGATTTCGACAGAAATTAATGGCGTTATTTTTCTTCTGTGTTGAAAACTATATGAATGATCTTATACACTGTACAAATGATGCCAAGAACTTCGAGCACGTGTGGGTGCGGGTTGAAAAACCATTAAATAATAAAACTGACTGGTCAAAAAACCGACAATCAAAAAGGCGGCAGTCAAAAAAACGGGAGCGAGACAAAAACCCGACAGATCGAAAAATCAACAGTCGCAAAGCCGATAGTGGAAAAGCCTACAGTCAAAATGCCAGCACATAAAAAAATGTGGATACATCCACAAGCGGACAGTCATTTTTGGCTGTCGATTTTTTGACCTGTCGACTTTTTGATTTGTCGGTTTTTCGACCTGCACCCGCACGTGTACATTAATGCTTTACAATTTATTATAAGTGATGAATCCAGACGACACGGACGGTAGCATTGGTGTTCACTCTATCGTATAGTTAAAGGGACAGTGAAAAGAAGTAAATAAAATTGAAGATCTTATAAATAAAAAATTAACGATAATTATATTGCTAAAAATGCAACAAGTGTATAATAATTTAATCATAAAAAGATCGATGCACATTGACTAAAGTTCAAATTCGATAATTTAAGTATTTTACAATTATTACATTTTTTAATTTTAAACTTTTCTAATTTTCGTGCGTGTCTGGTAATTCATCGCTACCCTCCCGGTATTTCTTTTAGGATAATTATTTCACTTTTGTTTTATTTTTGGAATTTCGATTGTTTTATAATTCCGACCTTTCTCCCATTGTTGTTATACTAAATTAATTTTATTGTGTATTTAGCTGTAAATTACTATTATTATATTTTTATTTCATTTTATTATTTTTATTTGTTTCATTTATTTCACAATTTTGTTTTTATTTTGTGCTTTGGTGGAACTAAAAAGATATAAGTAGAGGAACAATATCAACTATTGTGGAAAGCCCACGAATACTTCTCTAAAAATGAATGTTTTTTAAAGCCTTGATTAGATAGATTTAACGTATAAATCTTAATTAATAATGATACAGGCTAATTTTAAAAAATTAAACGAAATTTTAGTACAGAATAATTCAATTCCTATTATTTTTTGATAAGTAGGTATTATTCTAACCATTACCATTTAAGTGCTCGACTGTCTAATCATCCTAAGATATTTGGAAGGTGGGATATTGCAATCCATACGCATGGAAACCCCAATTCAATTCAAACTCTTTACATAAAATTTGTAGTTATTTGTTAGTATAGGTATATGTATTTAAAATACATTAAAAATGTTTATAATTGTGATAAAATGAAATACAGAATACCACAATAAAGTTCAGAGTGTAGTATAGTTCGACCTTATCCACTTGTAAACCGAAATTACATTTTCAGTTACAATTGCATACGAGTGGAAGTTTGGACGCAAGTCCCGCATTGGCAATCCAGTAACTTTTAACCCTTTGAGCTACGTACGCAATTGCAATCATACCTTGCTCAATTTGTTTGTTTTTTTTTAATTTTTTAATGTGCTCAATTTGTATTTTTTTTTGACATTTTTAATGTGCTTCGGGTTAATATTTGTCAATTTGGCAGTATTTTTTCAATTTTATTGTTTTTATTATAAATAAACTTACACTAAAAAACATGACGTTTTTATGTCTAATTGGATTGCTATGACATTCATAATTTACCATGTAGTTTTAATTACTGTATTATTATTATTATACATACATACATGTATATTATATTGCATGTTAAGATTGTTAAATCCGGTGCCTGATTCGACAGTCAAATTGGTACTCAGGTATTTTCGGACTGATGTCTTTTTCGGAAATCAAAATGGTGGTAGCTTACTTTACAGTAAAGATATTATATTTTAACAATTATGCTATTGCAACAGTACTTTATTATTTTAGCTATATTTAAAGGATATCTCATCCTTTATAGTATTAATTGCTATGTCATTAGTATCATTTGTACTTGCTACAATACAAAATTTGCATTTACAGTATTTGTTTTGTAATTATGACAAACATGAATTGTGATTTTTTACGAGTTTCGCACAATTTAGTAAAATATCGTCCTGTAGGGGAGAGTGGGGCGCAGTGGCACGCGAATCTTTAAATGAATTATTGTGATTACCGGTGAAGTTTATTTACAACGTATATTGCATTAATGATTTCTGTAGGGATTCAGATATATTTTAAAGCTGTAATAATTTGTATAGATCTGTTAAACGTATTTGAAAAAGTCGCTTGAAAAAAAATCTCGCTATGGTTCACTGTACCCCACTAGTGGGGCACAGTGAAACAAGGAGTGGGGTACAGTGGTGCAAGGAATAAAACGTGCGTGGCGTACAGGTTATGATAAATCCAATAGGTAAAATGTTTTTTTTTTATTGCAATAATGGCAAACTAATTAATTACATAACAATCTGTTTGAAATAATATTTATATCAGTAACATTATAATTGGAAAATAAAATATATATGCGCGTAATTAACATAACCAAAATATTTTTTTATAGTTGAATCTCAATTAGAATCTGTAATACAATTTGATAACCATTTTCACAATAAAAATTAATCACATTTAATTATTTATATTTTTTAACTTTTTTTAATATACATTCACTTACGATTTAAAAGTTTACTCAATACACTTTATACATTTCATTGAATAAATGACAAAATTTTTTAATATTTCACCTTGATTTTCATTGTATATTCCCTTCAGAATATAATTCAAAACATAATAATGACAGACTTTCCATTAAATTAATTGAAACCGAATTATGTGCCATTAAATACATTTGCTTGCCAACATTTTAAAATTGTCTCACTGTGCCCCACGCGTCAGTGTTTCACTGTGCCCCATTGGCAATAAAGTTATTTTTTATTAAAAAACTATTATTAATTTAACTTAAATACATAAAACACTAATCGATTCAAAAATACCCAAGCTATGAATATTTACACGAAACTTGACAAGACGGGAAATGTGAAGTTTGAAATAACATGTTTTCAAAGTAACAAAAAATTTAGTTTTCACAATTCGAAACCTGACTTATTTTTTAATTCGTTTTATCGGCCCGTGTTCAGTATATACTTACGTTTGAAGAAATCCAATATCGCTTACTGCTTTCCAAAAAAAAAAATTACAATGAATGCGCAAACGATGTCCGAGATATTTAGCACGTTTCACTGTGCCCCGCGTGCCACTGAGCCCCACTCTCCCCTATATATTGGATTCGTAATCAGCGATCGGAAAACTCCAAATACTGATTTTTCCAAGTTTTGTTCAGTTTTCTTATATATTCCCAGCGCCCCCAAAAACTTTCTGAAATGCGCAGTTTGAAATAATTAGTCCATTCGCTGTATTGTAGAAATCTTTAGTCCAGTTTTGTATAACATTCTCTAGTTTTCTTAAAGCGTTAAGACGGAAAATAACGAAACTGGTCAGACTCGAGCCAAAAAATTGGCCCACTTTCTAGTAAGATTTGGAATGTATGACGTTAAAAAACTACCTTATTTTGACAAAGCAGGGTTCTTAATTATTGATAATATATTGATTATATTAAGATAAAATTAATACCGCACGTCAAATATGTCAAATAAAATAGCTTACAAGCATTAAGGACGTCGAGTATCTTTCACGGTCGGTGCCTGGAAATAACGTAGCTTAATCTCAAAGCACGCCAGTCTGCGATTAAAGTTTTATATATGTATAGCACGAAATGTTGACACTCTAATAAAAAAAAGCACACGAAATAACACGAAGATCCTTCCATATTTATCGATTTTTATTAAGAAACTTTTTGGCGCAGATAATGCAAGGACATCTGATAATGAAGCTCCTTTGAGTTGTGTTTACTTTTTTCCTTATTTCGTACGTAAGCACCATCTCAAAATTATTCTTCGTTGCTCACTTTTAAGTAATTTTTTTTTTTTACGTTGAATGTCTTCTGCTTTTAGTCCGAATAAGGGACTCACGAGGAATTGTATCCTTGAGAAATACTTATCTTTGCGATGCCAATATTTATTACAAGTTGTAAATTATTGGAAATGAGACTTGCCATCTTGACATCACCAGTTTATATACGGCACATCTGTCTAAAGATGTCCTCAAAAGCTCCTAAGAAATCCAACGATACCTTTTGGTTCACTTTTCAAAATATTCTGAGGATGTCCACAGAAATATGACGATAAAAGCGTTCGACACGAGAACATCCCCAGACAGATATGATGTTAGTGTTGATTTGATCCTTCATTTCCCACACAACCAAAAGACTTAGAAAACTAAATTTAAATTTTTTTCATAAGAAAGTTGTATTTACTTACTTTTTTAAGGTTTATTTATTTATTTTATAGCATAAAGCATAGAGTTGGGCGATTTTAAATCAATGTTAAGAAGATCGTTCTCTGATCAATTTTCGTCTGAATATCCCATCCCTAATATAGAACATTTTTTCTAACTTCCCTATAATTTTTTCTTCCACTACGTTATTTAGGTGCAAAGAAAATTTAATATGCTTTTGAGTGAATGATTACTCATTTCTATACCGGCAGCCGCGATGTAGACCCATCAGGCCTATGGATATCGCGTTCGGGCATGGCGGCGACAATCATAACTAGAGTTAACCTATACAACCAGAGTTGACTGAAAATTGACTATAGTCGACATTTACTGGGACGTTAGTCGACTGTTAACTGTCGAATATCGACGTTTAGTCGACTTTTGCTTCTGTGGTCCTTTTTCAACGCATTTCATTGGTCGACTAAAGTCATTATTAAGGTGATTATTTGGTTTGTTAAGATCAAAGTGATTATTTGGTAGAAAGAAAGAGAAATGACAAAATTTTGTTTGGCTTTGATACAATACATATTCTAAAAGATTTGACGTGTACTAAATTATGTCATAATCTTATTTTACTCCCTCTCTCCACCTTTTTCCCTCCTTCGATCTTTTATCTCTCCCTCTTTCCTCCTATCATGTATCCATGACATAAATTAGCGTTCAGCTTCTTAAAATAATATACATTTTGTATAATCTTAATGCCCGAATTCGAAAAAAAAAACAATTTATGACAGTTGACTAAAATAAAATCAACCATTTTTGCATGCTAAAAGAATAATTTCTGTACACATTCTGTCTTCGAGACAAAATTGGAATAAAAATTGTAGCCCCAATTATATTGGATCCAAAATCATGTTAAATTTCTTCAAATATTATCCTATTATTTCCGCTGTTAAATTGCTCATTTACAAACGTTTTAAAATTTTCACAAAGAAACCAGACGAACAGATTTAATGAAAAAGATGGTAAATTAAGGCGTCTGATGTTACTGATTTGTTTAATTAATAATGTCGAGTACAACACAATTTATTGTCAGCATGTAACAAGTGTAATGTTTATGAAAAATCCTATTCTGAACGAAATGTTCATTAATTTTAAAAGCTGTAGTATAAGAACAAAAGAAGAAATTCAAATGCATAATTTAATTGTAGTTTTTATACGAAAGCTCGTTATCATCTTAGAACGTCTCCTCAAGTCTTGTACGTTGGTGACACTTTTTTATTACATCATAATGTCTGGCTCCATGTGCATAGATGAGACGCAGTAGCCGAAGGCTGAAAATGTGCAATCTCTTTCGAATAAACAATACAAGTCTGCAACAATTTCTCAAACAAAACACGACACACCGTTAAAGAGTCAGATAAGTAACGAAAATATTTCTAGAAACTATTCTTGCACTCGCAATAAGCCGCGATGGTTATTTTGAAATCACTCTCCGTCTTTTATTCTCTGTATGTACGTTACATCCGTTTTGTATATTTTAATGTGGGCTCTGTTAATGTAAATTACTGATGATATCAGCATAGTTCAACTAGCATTCGAACTTACTCCGAAGCATAATAAGAAAATGAGCAATTCGACGTCCACACAGCTCTCGTCACGAGAGTTCGATTCAATTATATTATTTTTTTTAAAATGTCATCACATCTAATCCTTGAGAAAACTATATGAATATATAAATCATGCTTCTAGTTATTGTCGTGAATAACTAATGAGAATTTCTCTCAACTAATACCCATAAATTGTACACTATATAATAACACAAAATGTTGGTAAATTTAATTAAATAATTTATTGTAATTAATTTAATAAAGTAAATTACGCAATTACGAGGATTTAATTCGATATTTACTAGAAAATAGATTTTTTGGTGTAATAATGTTAACAGTCGATTAGAAGTTCTTTTCTTTTTAGTCCACTAAAAATTAATTATTCTGGCACTTCATTTTCATAACTATATTCAGTAATATATTCCCATTACGAATTAACATAACGTGTCCAGAGAATTTATCGACTTTCCTCATCATATATTGACATGGAACAAAATGAATTTTTAGTCACCTTAAAAACCTCGAAACCTGAGAATTTCATGTAAATCAAGTAAAATATGCCATATTTCGATGCTAGATTTCTAGTACGATAGAATAGTATTCAACTAAAAAACTGTTTTGTAGAAAATCTTTATTTTATGTTAGTGCCTCAGTATAAAGGAATTCGAATATACACAACGGACTCTATTTTAACTAAAAAAATTAATAATGTTTATTCTTTTAAGAAAATATATCGAAGTTCTAGCCATGCGACACAAAAACCAGATTGCTTGTTTTATTTAGTTCCTAATAAAAAGAATATATCCACGGGGGTAAAATTCTTTCCAAATGTAATATACATAGAACGAAATTTATATCAAGTATAAATACAATTCGCAAAGAAGTTGTGTTATTAATATTATTTCACATTAATTAAATATCTAATAATAAACATGTAAATACTAAAAGATATGAAATACTATAGTAATAGAGATACACGGCTTGAATAGCGAATATTAAATGACATATTATTATTAATTAATTATTAAATAAATAGAAATTGTTAATAGAATTGTATATAATGTAACCGCATAGTTTAGACATAGTAAAGTTATGTTCTTTTTAAATTATATAAATGACTCTTGTGATTTTAACTAAAAAGCCTATCATGTAAAGCATAGAATTTATTGATTTCAAATATATTCGAAATTTTACGATCCTTTGACTAAGTGCTTAGGAACAGCTTTTATGAGTAAAGATAATAATTAAAATAATTAAAAGATAATAAAAAAATAAAAGTCATGATGAAACTTTAAAAAATACGTACACAACATGTTCTTTTTTTATGTTTAAACAAATGAATATAAAATTGTAGGAAATAATGACAAATAAGAATTGGAGAAATGTCGGGCATTTATTTGAGAAGTATACTAATTAATATATTTTTGATGGAATTGATGAATTCAATCGAAAATGATAGATGAATTATTGATTAATTAATTTAAAATTATTGACAAATATCAAATTACAATATATTTTCAGTACAAAATATATTTAACAAGTACAACCATATCTAAGTTTTACCTTAATTTATAAAAAAAATGTTTACATGAATTTTTCGTACCCTTGCAACTAGAAATATTGTTTGGCAAACGTGCAAAAATCTATTTTTTAAACACTGCGAAGAAAGATTTGGTTTTCCGCACGCAAAAATATGCAACAAATGTGCAATTAACATTTAATTGAAATCTATGCGTCAATATCCATAAACTTTTCGCAAGCGTTTGAAAAAATGTTATATGATACTTTTTTGTATCGAACTTGTATCGAAAAGTACTATTTTTACACTGTTTTACAAAGATATATACAACAGGAAATTAAAAAATATTATCGTAAAATAAACTCTCTAATAGTTAAATATTTATGCTTAGTTTTTCTTTGGGATAATCTTTAAGCCATTTACATCGACTTTATGTTCTTAATTTCAAGATAATAAGTTAAAATATCGTGACTACTTTGTAAATTTCTTTGAGTGTAAATTCACTCTTTATGAATTGAATATTGAATTACCATAATAAAAGAGTGAATTCCTATTCTTAGTTAGTGAAAACTCACTTTTTCTGGAGTAAAAGCTCCCTCTACATGGAATCAAAATTCATTCTAAGAGAGTGAACATTCACTCATTTGCTAGAGCGACTGAATGATTTCTCCCTAAAGAGTTAATTTTCATACTAAGAAATTTAGAGATAGAAATAAAAATAATTCACGAAAGAATACCAAATTGTGCTTGATAAAAATATAAACTTTTGTTATACTTGATATAATTTTTAATTTGTGCAGCCAAATTAAAAATATAATACCCTGTACTGCCTACATTTTTTAAAGTGATAATTCACTCTTTAATTAGTGAAAACCCTAGAACTCTTGTGAAATAGTAAATATTTAACTCTTTAAGGGTGGAAATTCATACTATCCTCCAAAGTTGTCAACTCCACGACTCGGAGGGAAAGAGTGAATTGTCATTCTTGTTGTAGATTGAAATTTGACTTTTAAAAAGTTGAATATTCACTCTTTCATGAGAGTTGCTCGCTGCTGATTACTAATTAAAGAGTGAATTCTCACTCCAAGAAATTGACAGTAATTACTTAATTATAAAATCCAATTTAAAAAAAAATATTTTTCAAAATAATTTTCATACTTATTTATTTTTTCATTTTAGTTTGTTACCACTACATAACATATTGGGTTACACTCCAACAATCAAATTAGTAATTAAAAAAAAGGTATATCAGAATATATTTTGTTCGAAAGAGCACGAGATTTTATTTACTGTTCGCAATGTTCGCTCACATTTCATGTTTAAAAATGAGACACTTTTGTAACGTTTTATTACTGAAGTAATGTTTTGCTTATGAATATGGAATTTTCAGTTGTTTCATAAATATTTTTGTTACGTACATTTTTTTTAAACAGCGATGGATACTTGTAATATACGAAGGCAGAAAAAAAAATTTAGTTCACACTAATTGAAAGAAAGAATAATGCGTGGTGCTACTCGGTTTTTGTCATTGTTATCTTTGAAAATTGTATTACTATAAAATTAAATATATTTACCACTTATAAATTACACGTCTTTCATTTACTGTTTTGACACTTGTATATATCTTTATTATTATACAGAGAACATATTGAAGAAGCATAAAGTACATAAAAGAATAAGACGAAAATTCTACTATCAAAATTACACCTGAGGGATAGAATTTTAGTTAAAAACCACAAGTTTAAAAAAAAGTAATGAATTTTGTAATAACTCTGCTCATTTTAAAGTTATTTCAACGAATGAAGGCTGATTTGAAAGATTTTTTCAAGCGTTATATGTCTTATAAAGATAATCTGACCTTCGACGGCTATTTCATTAGTTATAGCCAGAAAACATATAAAAAATTCCAATTTTTTGCGGTTTTTCAGCTCTAACTCATTTTGCAATATAGATTTGAATTTAGTTTTTTTTAAAAAATGTTTTTTCAGGCCGTACAACTTCATTCTAAATTTCGTTAGCTAGGTATATTAGACATGGAATAATTTGTGTGTATATTTGTTGAGGTGTCAATTACCAGGAGCACTATTTGGAAAATCATTTAAAGTCGATTGCTAACTATGCCAAGTAATAGTAGTTTTCGATACAAGGGCGTATGCGTAAAGAACTTTACACACACACACGTGTGCCGAAATATTGTTTACGTACGGCTTTTTCGTGCGTAAAGTATAATCGAGTGCGTAAAGTTTACTTTACGCACAAGTTTACTTTACGCACCGAAAAGACGTACATAAAGGTTATTTTATAACGAGTATTTCTTACTTATTGTATAATTCAAAAACTTTTCCTGAAGGGGTACACTCAACGCCATTATGTAGTGTTTTTCATATACAATAAGTCATAAGCTTCAACATTTCAGTGTAGTCGAATGTTTAAAAGTTATTACATAAATATTCTTGCAGAATCTATTTTCGGGAAAAAAGTTCCAAATTTTTCTATTTTCTAAATCTTTCTTTTTTATAGGCACACATCAACATTCAGTATTTAAAAATTTGTAGCCTTACTGGTGTATTGGAAAATTTGAAAGGTTTTGGCACTTCTTACACTTTTCAACAATATAAAACCGACTTTACATTAACATGTCAAACTATTTAAACAGATTTAATAACGTTCTATCGAGCTATCATATATAATTTTTTGTGGGAATTGTTTTAAACCACCCAGCATCACAAAAATTAAAAGTTTCCGTGATATGCCCATAAATTACACTGATATGCATTTTTAAAAATTGTAAAAATTATATAATTCATTTTTGTATTTTCAGGTTTGCTTGCGGTCAAGTTTATCACACCCTGAACTTTTCCAAAAAAGGTGTCCATTCACAAAAAAGACGAAATATTGTCCAGCGGTTATGTATTACACACGAAACCTTAGAATACATTTTTGGATGTTTTATAAGGGAAGGGTCAAAAGGTCGGATACAACAAAAGTAAAGAGAAAGAGTGAAAAGCATCTCACGTTACCTCCGTGCAAGGCGTGCGCGGAAAGTTGAAGCATGCGGAACAAGTGTTTGCAAATGCTTACCGAATATGACCATGATTTACGACCAAGGGAATGTTGATGCAACATCCCTGATAAATCAGTTGTCGCACGTGCCAAATTTAGAAGTACTAACTATTCCGAATAACGTTATTTACATTCGCAAATTGCTTATAATAAATGGAAGAATGTTTGAGATAAAATAAATAGTTCCATGGATTCTAGTGTAGTTTTTAAATAATAATAATTTATCGTTGCCTTTCCAAATGTCAAAATATTATCCCTTTGCTGTACATACTGTATTTTTATCTGTCAATGAGTGCTTTCATTTTTTATCATTAATTGTATTATTAATTGCAGGTTGACTTTCGCGTTTAATATTGTAACTGCATTATCAAATATTACAACTATTAGACACCATAAATGTCATTTATATTTATGTTTTTATACTCCTGAAATAGTTGTAGAATATTACATATTTTCGAATCGATGGCAAAAGAAAAAAATAGTCAAGAAAAAATAATTATTTTGTTGTGTTGTATGATGTTTATTTACTTATTATTCATTATTTTTAAATTTTGTGTACCAAAGAAAATTCTAATAAAGACGGAAAATAATCAAGTAAAAATTGTAACCGTGAGTAAATTCATTAATTATAATATTAAATAAGCGGCCAAAATTCGGTTTTAATAATTTTTTATTTTATGACCAACGTTTCTATAAGCTTTATAATCCTCTTCAGGGGTTTAACCTAATGAAATCATGATGTATAATGAGTACATCAAATTACAAAAATAATAAAAAGCACAATAAAAAAAAAATTAAAAATAACATTTGATATTTACATTAAATGAGTTGTTATGAAGTGTCGAAAATAACACTGGATGAGATAAATATCATCAAGGTCTTATGCTCTACCTAAAATCCATAAATTGGGGTTTCCCCTACCAGTCATCGTATCCGGTAATTCACCTGTTTATAACATGGCGACATTTTTACATACATCTTGTTAAATATTGACCTTGATAATACAAATTCAGCACATGCCAGTTGGACCTTTAAATCTTCAATCAATAATTAACTTATGGATCAAGAGGATACACTTATATCCTTAGACGTAATATTGTTATTTACCAACATTCCTAATAACTTAGTATTTCACAGAATAAAAAGAAGAGATATGATAAAACTTAAACTTTTGACTACCATCCCTTGTAATTACGCGGTCCAAATTTGTTTTACAGTCAACATAATTTATTTTTAGTGGGAAAATCTACCAACAAATCTCAGGCTCACCTGTGGGATCTCCATTATCACCAACATTAGCAAATATGGTGACGATAGATTTGGAAACTCTAAACTCACTGCCTACATCTCTTCCGTCTTTTTATAAAATATATGTTGGCGATCAATTTTTAATTTTCAAAAAAAAAACAGCATAAAATCAAATATTATCATAAGACCAAAAATGTTTAAATAAGATCTAATTTATACATTTTACTTTCATTTAACCTTCAACAGGCATTGATAGCACGCAATAAAAAGGAGACACAGATATGAGTATACAAATATTTATGTAAAGTGGGGATATTGTGGGATTAAATTTTGTTTTCAATTTTTCTTATAGCGAAAGTTAAGAGTTCTGTAAATTTGCCCGCATATACACTGATTCGCAGTACTTTTTACTGATTCAGATTAAGAAATTAATAAAATAAATCCTGACATTTGGTATTCTACTTTAAATATATTAAAACAAATCATACGCAACTTTTTGCACTATTTTTACGGATTTTGATCATTTTTATTTTTATGGGATAATTTTGATATGTATTTCCATGACCTTACTTGCATCTTATATACTACTTATATAGTAGATCCTCGTGAGAGAATCCACAGCCAGGTGTTTTATACTGAAACAGGAATGGCAGAAATTGCATAGATGCTTTTATTCAGTACTAAGAATCCTGTTTCAGTATATATATGAGCAATTTTGCATCGGTTCGTTGTAACCTTTTGAAGAGGATACCCGTATTTGTTGATCGAAACTTAGGTAAAGAAAATGTTTGGACCTCCCATCACGCCATTGATTCTTTTATTTGATTTTAGTAAAATCTGTGCCCTCAAATTGACCTTAATTTATGTTATAAATTTCAGTTTTATTTTTGCTTGAGCGATGTAATACCAAAACTGAAATTATATTAATTATAATACGGGAAAATTAAACAAATTAATTTTTTACAATGAAATCCTAATTTGATCTTGATATAAATTTAATTAATTGTAGGGAGCAGAAAATTACTGCCTGATTATGCACGTTAGTAGCCATTTCCCCAATATTCAGGGTGTTTTTCAGCTTCTATATTACATAGAAATAAAATAAAAATTTACAATTTAACCTGTACATTTTCTATACAAATTACCAACAAAATTTTACTTTTTGTCAGCCTTGTCAAACGAAGTATCACTTCTGACGTATTTTTTCATGCTGAAAACGACGGCGATGGCAGAATTTTAATATCACTTCACATTTTGGAGAAAAATGAGATTAAATGTGTAAAAAATAGGGTTTTTGGCCGTATTTCGGTTTACTTCGTAGCAGAAGAGAATTTATTTTTGACAAACGATTTATAATTTTCGTCGTATTTTTTTGTGCTGAAAACGATGGCACTCGCAGAATTTTGCAATCACGGCATATTTCTGAGAAAAATGAGGTTAAATGTGAATAAAAAATGAGATTAAATTTAACCACGTTTTTCTCCAAAATGTGACGTCATAGCAAAATTCTGCTAGCGCCACCGTTTTCACCGCAAACAAATACTCAAAAAATGATACTTCGCTTGTCAAAGGCAAAATCAGTGTCGGACAGTGTTATGAAACAGTTCTTTTGCCACCGAATTAATTTACATAATGAAGTAAAATCTAAGAAGATCATATCAACGCCAACATGTTATCACACTAAACCCATATTCGCTCGTTACATTCACAGGCATGTTAATAACTAGTTTTCATCATTTTTACGTAAAATATTTCAAGCAAATATGACAAATATGTCATAATTAATGATAAAAGTAGTTTTCAGCGAGACAGACGTGTCCATATTCATAATACACTTATAATTTTTAAAACTGGCGGTATTTATGAAAAATTAAAAAACAAAACATTCGGTTTGGTATTTTTTTATAAAAGAATATTAATGCTATAATAAATTGCGTAATTTAATATAACATCTGTTTAAATTTAATAATGGAAAGGCAAATCGACATGGTATGAAAAGTATGCAACGATTAATTGCTAAATTATTAACGCTATATTAATTACTCCGAATTCAACTAATATTCATATTAAATACGATAAATTTATGTTTTTGAACTGCAGTTAATTGACCATTCCTAAATATAATTTAATCACAAATATTTTAAAGACAAATAATTACATGAATTAATATTCCGTATGACTCTTATCTAATAATGTTTGCATATTATTTCGGTGTAAATAAGACGCACTTAGTAAGGCAAATAGAAATCCCAATCTTGATCGTGTCGAGAAACTGCTTCCGTAGTTCCCTGCGGAATGTACATGTAAAAAAAAATGTTCAATCCTAGCAGTCGGCTACATACCGTCAATTAACGCAATTACCTTCAAACTTTTAAAAAGTGACCATATTATTATTTGACTTCCACTTAACACTATGCCTTCTAAGTAAAACTAAACTGGCAATACAAATAATAATCTCGTATAAGCAAGTTGCCTGGTATGTACTCCTATATTATAGGTATTAACTTAGATACCTCTTAAAATCATTTTTCTTGGATTTCAAATTTCTGCATAAATTATTCTTTTTTATGTTTATGTTTATTCTAATAACGACTGTCCTGGTATTCAATCTTGTGCTAACATAATATTTAATTTAACAAAGAAGTCTGTCGTTGGAAAATCAAAATCTCCACCTTTTTCTTTGACATGGTGGGTTTATGACATTGCTAATTTAGTGTATTATTAATATATTTGCTTTTATCTAATATTTTAAATGAATCTATTTTGTTGTTGCAATTGGGATTATTCTTACCATTAGTAAAATTCAACTAAAGCTGCAACAACTGATAACTCTTTCACTTGTGCTTAGAAAAATGCATCTATCTTTTTTTATGTCGAACTGTTTTTCTTTTGATCATTATTTTTCACACAAGTATTTAAAAAAAATGTAAACAACCTAAGAAAATCGTTATTAACATTTTTTAACGTAATGGCATCAAATCATCTCACTGTTGATTTTTGTTCTCATATTCTTATTTATGAAACAAAAATAAAACAAAACTTGTTTTTTGCGGATGTATGTTTTCTGTATGATTACCATCATATTTTTGCTGATTTATCCAAAAAAATAATCATTTCGATAAAATACAATAATTATATTTTATAATTCATAAAATTAAGCTATGTTATTTTAGAACAATAATTTGTTATTCCTATATTATGATGAGTATAAGAAAACGAGACGAACGTGAAAAAGTACTAATTATTTGTGTTGAAATATCCATTATAAAAAATTCATATTTATTATAGTCATATGCAAGTCATGTCTAGAATCGGCATACATGAAAGAGAGGTCAAAATCTATAAAACTGAAAATACTTTAGAATCTATAAAACTATTAACCATAGATGTTCTCGATGATACTCACTGCTTATTAAAATAACATAAAAAAACATAAAATACTTTATAACATTTTACTGAATTCTCAAATATCAATTTGTTTAGTTAATTCAAAGATAGTTAATTCAAATTATTCTTCGACAATAAACTGCAATAAAATGTTAAAAAGTCAAAACATGACCAAGTCCTGGATTTATGAGGAATAAATCAGAGTGATGAAAACAATCAAATGATTAAAATACGACTGTAATCAAATTAACAATAAAATGCCATTCGTCATCTATTTATCCCGTGTTTTCAAATATTCATTAATATTAATAGCTACTAATGAAATTTCCGGAGATTTCCCTGCGATTAGAAAACTATGTAAGTGCAGTTATACGACCGTAGGTAGACAAAGCGGCAGTTCGGTGAATTCCAGCGGAGCAAGCAGCTCGCATAGATAAGTTGCTAATTTGAATACTTGCAAAACATTCGAATCACGTTCGAACAGTAGAAGTGCATGAAGATGAATTTATTCGGAACTCGAAACCATCCAATTCTAAAATTAAAAAGAAAAAGTGCGAGGAATATGTAATTATCTTTCGTGCTGCAAAACGATTTTATTGCGCCGTACATCATCATCGAAATTATTAATCGAATGCCGGAATACGTAAAATTGCTGCCATAAATTTTGCAAACTTGTTGCTGCCGATTAATAGCTCCTTCCTGCGGTTCAAACGTGGGTTGGCATTCGTCCATTCGTCGCTTATACCTCTGACTTTGATAGAAAATCACCATCGATCATTTTCTTTTATGGCACTACTGTATCCCACGCGAAAAAGAAATTTTCTTGAGAATAATTCCCATTACTAATCTAACAATTTGCCAGCTGTAGCTACTGAAATATTGATTCTTAAATAGTACTACAAAAATGTCAGTTCAAACCTGACGACTAAAATCATTCATTCTGTAGATATTTAGTGAAAAATGTTCTAAAGTTCCATACCCTAGTCAGCATATAACCTAAAAATGACGCTTATGAAACATTTTACGAAATCTTCAATCTAATATACAAAAATATGTTTATACGTCATGGATTAGTGCACTTGCGGAAAAGTTCGTTACGTACAAATACCACAGTGGTAAGTTACCAACACACAAATCGAATACAATCAAATAGAATCTGAACTCAAAATATGGGGTGCACCTCAAAAACCAGACAAATCAAAAACCAGATCTTCAAAAACCCTATATTTCAAAATACAGACAACTCCGATTGGTGTGTTCACTACATAAAAAAATAATCTCGGGTCGCCGTCCTTGAGACCGCACTGGAAGGTCATTTCATGGTCAAAAATGTTTAACCAAGGGATTAATTTTGTAGGTCACTTGAAGGTCAAATCAATTTCACCCCCGGTTATTTATTAAGCACTAAATCAATCATTAATTACACTTTCAAAATATGTAAATTTTGAAATATCTGATTTTTGAATGTCTGTATTTTGAAATGTCTGTTTTTTAAATGTTTGTTTTTTAAATGTCTGGTTTTTTAATGTCTGTTTTTTTAAATGTATGTTTTTTTTAAAAAACCTTATGAAGGCACGATATAACCGGACCGTAAAATATGCGAGTGCTATAATATTTGAGTTGAAATGTTACATAATTTAAAGTTATTCCAGCGATTATTATTTCAAACACATTTCTTATACAATTTTTGAATGAAAAGTTTGTAAATAATATAAAGTATAATACAAAAAGTTTTGATATACTTTAAATAAATATAAATATCATACAATTATTTTACTTTTTTATGTCTGTAATAAAGTAAATTTTGTAAAATATTATTTAGGAAGTGTTTTGCTTAAAGTTGCATAATTTTAAAATATTTTGTAGACTTTTTTTATACTATTTTACATGACATATTAATCTAATAATTAGTTTCAACATATTATAAGTGATTACGCCATTTATTAGGATAATTGATTCAATAATTAAAAATGTCATTGCAACTATTTTTTGTAGCAGTCTTACGTCATTGTCATAATTACTCTTCCTAATATGTGTACTAACATTACAATACCAGTATTCGTCCCACAGCTCCCTAGGATAGAAAAAGTGATGCTTTTGGACGTACTCAGGAGCTGCTCGAGACACCCAGGATGGATAATAAACTCGCGGTTAAGTACTTAAAATTGAAGAATACTGAATTTTTTGTGCTTACTTCATCTTGCATGTATAATAACTCTATTTGTTAATTAAAAAAATGTGGAATTATGCATTAAAAAAATAAAATGTTTAAAATCATTGTATAGTATTTAAAAATATAGACATTTGTTAAAAAAATCTCAATATTAGACTTCGTTTATAATATATTCTCTTAAAACTGCGAATTTAAAAAAAAGGTGCATAAAATTTAAATTGTTCATAACCTTTTTATTTTAATAAATTTTAAAAATCCTTTTAGGATTTTATTTCTAATATTTAATACTATATGAAAATAGATCGATTTTGAATTTTCATGAATGTTGGTGAAATAGAGGGCCAATTCACATTTTGAGTTCTCTTCGTCGTGGAAATTTTTCTTTCTTGTCATTACAAAGTAAATTTTCTATACCTCTTGCTTAGGTTCACTCTATCCTTCTAGGCGCATTATCAAACAGAATTTCAATATGTACTACTGGTTGAAAAAACATTGCCATCAATACCTAGTCTAAATGCTATTGTCATATTATTAATAAATAGATTTATACTGGTCAATATACTATGCTTTGAGTGCCCTTCTAGTGCTTTTAACATGTCTCATTCACACATAATTAAAATTTTTTTCGATTGACACAAGATAAATAACAACTAAAATGTACGTAATCTACAATTTTTTTACAATTCTTGAACGATCTGGGAATTTTTTGTACTGAATTTGAGTAGGTGTTAAGAGTGAATTTTTATTGCTTGATCAATATTTTTAACAAAATTACGAATTTGCGTACAAAAACGAATAAAACAAACAAAAACTAAAAAAACTACACCAACAAAATAAACAAAAGCAAAAAATAAAAAAATGGACTGTAAAATCCTTACGTAACCTCTTTGACGGTACACCCTCGGGTCGACAAAATGTCAGCAGCAAACTGCGGAGGTAAAACGCGGGTACTATTTGCCACATGTCTGGTTTCATGTAGATTCACTGCTAAATTTAAAAGGTGTTACAATATATAAGAGAAATGTTATGCTTGCCATATTCAATTTCAAGATTTTGACTTTAGATTCTCAAAAAACAATAACAAGTTTTGTAAAAAATCATTGAGAAATTTGAAAAATATGTATGTAGAATAAATTATTAGTCGCCATATTACATCCGCCATTTTGAATTTTGAGATTTGCTATTAAGATTCGAATTTAGTGATCAAAAATCAATAGGGTATCAAATTTTAGAGAAAATTCGCCGTAAAATATTCAAGTTATCCAGGATGTGCATATATGCTACATTATCACTCAACTGGTTAAATATTACAATAATGCTTGTATAGAAAATATTTATTTTCATTTTTTCATTACTAATGGTTAATTCGCTTTTGAACTGGGTATGACGTCATCATGACACAATAGGCATTGACGCGTGGATATATTTTCTTTACAAATTGTCATTGACGACAATTTAGACATCTGCAACGAAAAAGGGGAACTTCTGATAAGGTCTGCTTTATTGAATCTTCATTAGAGTATAATCACGTATAACTTAGAAGCTCCTAATAAGGAAGGCGTTACTAAATCTTCACCAAGACCTGATCAGATAATATTCAAGAATACTTGATAAGAAATAAAAGATCAGAAACACCTGATCAAAATTTAACACTGATAGTCATCATGACAATTTTCTCTCACCCTTACATCACAATTTTTGTATCCAACTTCAGATGGAAGGCAATTTCTTGTATTGTCAAAAGTTTGCCATGACATGAAGAAATTTCGTTAAATATCTTATTTATCGTCCTCCAACCATAAAAACTTTCAATCTCTTAACTGTTTCGAATGTTTATTATTCAAGATTTCAATCATTTCTATCGGCTCGAAATGATTGGCGAGATATATACGTCGTTTCTGGACTTTTACGGTAGTGCATGTGGTACTTCATGCAGCGAAATCCATCGTCGGCAACTTGCGAATAAGACCGATAGCCACGAGTCCTTCATCATTCTTTTGTGACGTCTTTCGAATCACTCGCTCGAACGAGCCCCTTGAAAGTCATCACGGCGGCTCTGTAACATCTCGAGTACCATTGTTGGGCCCTCGCGAATATGACCCATCGCTATATATGCATGTCGGCTTTCACAATTAATCGTCGTAAAATCATGGCGAAATTATATTCAGAAGCTGAATGATGTACGATTCGAGACGCGAAGATGTGTAATGAATTTACCTCGGATAATTACACGCGATTATTATGCAAAGTCCTCGGCCATAATGGTACCAGTGTGTTACGAGGGCCTCTTTCTGGCACTCGTGAATTCGCGACTTTTTTCAATCGACGATGTATTTACTCCTCATAAAGCATTCATTGTGTACGTAAATCATCCGAGATGTTTAATGAAAATTACTCGAGTAAATTTGTTAAGTTAAATAAGGTTGCGTTACGTGAGGTTGGAATTCTTTGAATTGAAAATGATTGTAGTCAATAACGTTACGCGACATTAATTTCATCTCCGTTTTATGATTTATTAATCTGCTTGATGTATACAGTTTCGAAGATAAAAGGAATACTGGAATGTACAAGATGGTTGACAGGCTATCATTTATATCGTGCGCAAGGATTTTTCATTATCTTTTCTGCAATTATTTTTTTAAGATGTACATACCCAAAAATGACTTCGTGACTAAAATGAACAAAGTAGCATTATGTAAAGATGAACTTGAGCAACGGCAATTCGTTTGTTGATTGGATCTGTCTTGAAATAATCGAAAAATTCATCACTTATTTACTAAACTTGAGTTCAAAAATAAAAATATAGGTCATTCACTCAATAACACAGCCTCCCGATCTGGAGGTCAGACTATGTCTGTAATATGTTTTTTAGGTCGCTGAATCCGAATCTGAAGTCTATTTAACTCAATTACATCAGGATTTTGACATGACCTAAAAAAAACCTCAAAAATCCTATAATTGGGCTTTAAAATATTAAAATAAAGAATAATTTGCAGTTGGAAGTCCCTACTACATTTTCGCAATGTTTTTGGACTCTCTGAAACCATATCCGAAGTCCATTCAGTCCCATCGCGTTAAGTTCTTGATTTAACCTCAAAAATAAATGTAAAATCTACTCTGAAATATGAAAATAAAGACAAATTCTGGTCTACAAGATGGTTCTGGATACTACTGGAATGTATAGTGGATAGTTCTCCATAATATTGGATTATACTGAAATTACTGGAATATACTGAACAATATTGGACGATACTGGAGACTATTATGAAATAAAGGAAGATTGGTTAAATTTTACAATAAACATATAATTCTAAATTTTTTTCTCCGTAATATTAAATGGCCATTTTACGCCCCATGTAGTACACAGGAATTTTGCTCCATTGCGAGGAAAGAGAGCGTATTCCGCACCTAATTCAGCGCGACAAAATACATAAAGATACATAAAAACAGTTTTAACATCAGACCATCGTATGAGTTAATGTCACCGTGATTTGTAATGACCAGTTATGGAGTTGAATGTGCTTCAAATTTGGTTTCCGCGACCTCAAAAATATGAAGAATAGATGGTATGACTTTTTATTTCAATATTTTGGGGTCGATTTGTAGATTTTTTGAGGTTGTACAAGAATCCGACGTGATGGGGTTAATTGGACTCTAAATTGGATTGCCTACTACATTTTTAGCACTACGCGCGAATGTTATTGTCTTTCGATTCCTACCATATTCTGCCATTTGTTTGAAGTTACACAATTCAAGCAGGCATCTTTAAAAGAGCTTCAACTAGTGTCCAAAACTGTCTGGTACATTCCAATATTGTTCAGTACAGTAGGGGAGAGTGAGTAGACTGTGACACGGGGCACACTGTTCCACTCAAGATTTCTCGAAACCTGTGCACCTAAAACATCCAATATTTTTGTATAATATTAAGGTTATCACTGTCAATAAAAAAAAAAGTGAAAATAACGGCGTTCGTAAGGGTGGTGGTGAGTAATAGATAATTATGAGTTTCGAGGTATCTAAACTAACCTTTTTGTCTCAATTTCCTTTTGTCATAAATTTACATATATTTCTTCTGTATATTTAGTAAGGCATCAACTGAATAATAGAATTATCAAAGATAATAATCGAATTAAAAAATTAATCTAAAAATATTTAATGAAAATTGTAAAAATCATTATAATAACATCATAATGTATTTAAACAATAGTAGTTTTCGATACAAGGGCGTATGCGTAAAGAACTTTACACACACACACACACGTGTGCCGAAATAAAGTTTACTTTACGCGCCGAAAAGACGTACATAAATAGTATATTACTCAACGAGGGAGGTAAAATAAAGAATGTCTCAGGCTGCGTGTAATTTTCACCCTCGGCTTCACCTCGGGTAAAAATTACACGCAGCCTGAGACATTCTTTTTTACTTCCCGAGGGAAGTATACGATTTTTCTTCATAACAGGGAGGAAAAGAAGAAACTTTCCTCCCGCTTGCGGGAGGAAAGTTGCTGCTTTCGTCCCAGTGTGATGAAAAGTAACTTTTCTCCCGCTTGCGGGAGGAAAGTTGCTGTTTTCGTCCCAGTGTGATGAAAATTATTTTTCTGCCTTACATCATACGTCACAATGTATCCGTCAATATAAATTACTACCTGTGACACCTGACCACACAGCCTTAACTTAAGTAATCACAATAAAAATTAAAGTTTACAGGTTCTAATTTTAGCCGATACTCTACCAACTGAGCCACTGCCGCTCTTACAGGTTATAATATATTTTAAATTGACTTTGAAAAAAAGTGTCCCACTCTCCCCTACATTGCAGTACAGTCCAATATTCTCCATTGCTGTCCAGTACAGTGAAGTACAGTGAAGTCCAATACTTCTCAGTTGAGAGTCTAATTATAGAATTTTTTTAAGTTTTTTGAGGTTATGTCAAAAGATCCGTACTACAAGTAATTGTAACGCGAACTTTGGATTAAGAAGACATCTAATGCACATTGAGGAAACCCCACTCTTTTCATATTTCATAGAATTTCTTTACGTGGATTTCTTTCATTCGATCGCTACATTTTCAGAAAAATTCCCGGTAAAATTGCAGAAGAATTGCCCCACCTAAAAAATTAATTATACATCATGTTTCTGACGTATTTTGGGGCGCTGAGTACGAATCTGATAATACAAATTGGCGTTCGGACATACTGAAGCCGCTATCTTAAAAAACTACAAAAAAAGTTGTTTATTTTTTATTTTTTTGAGTTTATTTTCAAAACTATCGTCAATTTTGCAAATGTACCTGAAAAACATGAGTTTTATAGGACACTGTATATCTTCAATACAATACGTGAATCTCGGGGGTGCTTGCATGCTGGGGGCTCCGCCCCAGGCCCCCCTTTTTATGCTAACCTAACCTCCAACCATCAGAGGGAGACGGTTAGATTCTAAGGGCTTTAAAGGTTAGATTCATTTCTTCGTAAAATCAACGATAATGCCGTAAAAAGCAAATTAACATGAAATTAACATAAATTGTACATACACATATACAATGCATATGTATGTATATTATATACATTACATGAAAAACAGAGACACAGAGGAAGCAGGGGAGTGAGGCGGGTATCAGGGGGGGGGGCTAACTTTAAAAATTTGTTTAAATTTTATTTTAGTATAAAAATTTGATTAATTTTTGTTTTTTTAAGCATCAGTGTGAACAAGACGTGCTCATTTATCAGTGCTTCGGCTGATCTGCGGTCGGGGTCGAAGTTTTGAAAATGCTCATTTTCAATTTTAATATAGGGTGAATATGCCAATGAATGGACGACTACCAATGAATGGATCGACGATTTTCTACATATTTTTATTTCTTATGAATGTATGAGGCACAACATGCAACAAAATACATATTTTTATGTTCTTTGACAATTCAAAACAATATTTACAGTACTATTGATCTTCCAGTGTTTATTATTTTGGAAAATCAAAGCAAAGTTTTAAAGCCATCCAAAACTGGTACTGAAAACGTCCCATTTGATTTAACCCGTCTATTCATTGGGGTTTAGCGGATTTTTTTACGAACGTACGAAGACGAGGTTAATAATTAAATAAAATCAAAGGTTGAACTACACGGTCATAAAGAGCAGAGTCTAACGATTCTAATAGTGGTATCATAATTAAATTTTCATTAAAGAATTCAAAAGTTACAATCGATCAAAGTGTGAAAAATGCTTAACCGTCCATTCATTGGCATATTCACCCTATTTAAGGAACAATATATTGTTACAATATATGTATAGAAACTACTCGAACCTAACGATGCTAGAACTACCCTCTGCCGCCTTCTTTCCCGGCAGTGTTAAAATGGGAATATTCCCGGAAGCATCAGACTTTCGTCAGGGAACTGCAATACGAATTTAGCCAAAATTGTTGGCACCCGGGTCGAAGGCATGTAGTTTCAAATTGAAGAATGTAACTAATTATAAATTCGAGAGGAAATGCGTGCCCCTGAGGGGTGCTCGCATCCTGGGGGCTTCGCCTCCAAATCCCACTTTTTATACTACCAACCAACCAACCAGTACGCATGATAATCAAACGACCGTAAAATTTAAGTCCTGTAATTATTGCAATGTACATATCTATTCCGTTTTAAAAGCTGAACTTACTTCGGGAAAATGCATTATGGTCATATTCGTTGCTCATTTACGAGCTTACTGTTCATATTGGAAAGAAAATGCATATAACTTTTTTTGTGGAGAATTTTCCGCAAAAAAGCATTTTTTCGTACGATGTGTAGTTTTGAAAATAAACTCAAAAAACTAAAGAAAGATCTGTTTTTGTGCAGTTTTTTTAAGATAGCGGCTTCAGTATGTCCAAGCGTCAATTGTTATTATCAGATTCGTAATCAGCGCTCCAAAAAAACTTGGTTGTATAATTAATTTATTAGGTGGGACAGTTCTTCTGCAACTTTACCAAATTTCCAACCTTTATTGGAAAATATACAGGTCAAGATTCACTTCGGTAAATTCTGTAATCAATTTTAAATTCCAATAGAAAATAGTTTACTGAATATTACCAAAATGGATATTTAAGACAGTAATAAGTACTTCATGAAATTGCTATCTGTTATACAGGAAAAGGTCTGCAGGAATTTTTAGTCGATTAGTTTAAAGAGTCTTAAAACGAAGTAATTAAATGTTATGCTCTTTATAATGAATTTAATTAAATACCGTTTCTCATTTTCACATTGTTGACACGTAATTATACTTGTCGATATGCACTTGGCGTTTTCAGCCAAGCCACATGTCATAATCGCAACATTCCGCCGCCAATCAGCCCTGGCCGCCGCCCACTCGAATGCGAAGTCCTTAAATCATATTTTTGCCGTAACGGTCTCCTATCGCGAATGCGTACATAAATAATGAGTCGACAGGGGCAAAAACGTACAAAGTCTTCAGAAAATTCAGCAGGAGCGATATCGGAACGACGATAAATTACACATCGACGAAACGATTTTTCCGCCTCTAAACGTCTCTCGGGTTGCTAATAGGAAACGAGTTGGCACTTTTCGAATCGTAATGACGGTAAATCATAACCGCGCGATCGGTTTAACGCCGTTCCGTACAGACTTGTTATTACGAATATTCCGTAGGTGTTATTACATTCAGCGGCCTCGGCGGCCATTGTGATAAAAAAGCGACACCGGTACTCGCTCGGCGCATTGCGTGGTTGGTAGGTAATAGTACTCTCTGGCGGACATTGAAAAATTCGCGGTCGCTCGGGATTCAGGCTACCACCGATGGAGCGCAATTTATCCATGATAAAAAATGGCAGCAACTGATTTATTACGATCACGGGCGCGAAATTGCGACGACGACGACGACGTAAGCGCCGCCGGAGCAGGAAGTGCATCTCCCGGGTGGAAACGACCCATTGTTCGAGGTTGCTTGATGGTTCGCCCTCATAGACGCATCGAAATAACGAGTCCCTCTATGCCTCATCTCCAACAAAATAAATGAAATAATGAGATAAAGCTCCTCGCCTACGCACCCAAAGAGAAGGTGGCGAAGCCATTCAACCGGCCGAATGAATGGGTGGTAAGGACGAAATGAAAAAATCACTACAACCTCGGGCAAATTGAAATTATACTTGCAAATACGGTTCTATTGTGACGTCGCGTTAGTTACGCACGATATGATCGTGAAGATGATAAGACTTGCTGGATTGAAAAATGGCTAAATCCTGAAGCATAATTATAATCTTGAACGTGTGTTTTGAAACGCTTTATGCGTATTCGTTACTGGAAAGATTCGCAATTTACATATAGTTTACAGTTGGTGTTGTTTAGGTATGGAGAGCAATTCCCATTAAAGATATTGGTTCCACAAAAATGCGATGGATATCGATTCTTGATGAAACCAGTATTGCTGAGGACTCTGAGACAATTGATCTCCATTCTCATTTTGGTGACAAATAAAGGAGGATGCCCACGGATATAGGTGGTTTGTGCTCTCGAGATGGAACCTCCCTAATTGGCATATTCGGTTAGGGTATGATGGGAGATAACACCTCATACCAAATTCGATGGCCCAATCATAGCGGAAGTTCGACAAAATCGCTGTAGAAATCGTGGATCTTACACAGAAAAATGCAGAAATCTAAGTAGTAACAGTACGAACAAAACACGGTGCGGCATATTACTACGTACGTTACTGGACTTTCTATGTAGAATCCGTAACTTTTATAGCGATATTCTCGACCTTCCGTTATGATTGCACCATCGAATTTTATATGAGATTTTACCTCCCATAATACCCTAACCGAATATGCCAATTAGGGAGGTTCCATCTCCAGGGCACAAACCACCTACACCCGTGGCTGTAGTCCTTCAGGAGCCAACTACACTCAAAAAAATTCCTTGCACCCGTGTGCAAGGATTCAATAAGGTTCCCTTACTGAATACGGCGCCAACTAATCGATCCTTGTTAAAGTAGCAAGGAAAACCTTACTACAATAATAGGGAAATTCATTGTTCCACTTAGTTTTCTTGATTCATCTAAGAATAAAAAAGTACTGTTATGATAAAGATAATATTATTCTTTTAGCAACATGGTTAATAGAAGTAAAAATAGATATTTATTTGCAACAACAAAGAATATCTTTATTGCTGGAGCTACCGTATGAATACGATACATGTATATACATATGTATGTATTATGGTATGTATTACTTGTATATATCCTTCATCTTCATTCCAATAAACATTTCGACGAGGGCATGTCTAAAATATATCTAAAAGATGTATTTTTTAAAGATGAGGCCATTTCCTCAGAATAAACATAACCTCGAACTGTAGGATATATGTGGTGTCAAAACAAGCACAAACATGATCCATCTATACATATTAATTTTGATATATCGACATATCGACAAATGACTGAAATGTACTAGCTCTTTCAATGAAAATTTTATTATCATCACATTAAAATATTTAGGTCTCAAACAATTAAATATCAATAATAAATTTGCATTAAAAAGTTCATTATTTAGGCCTCTTCGTAGCTCTTACAGCACACTCGAATACTCAGCGTCCATTTTTCTGCTGTGAAGTTCCTTTTTCCTTCATATATATACTAAAAATTATTCAAGTGTATTAAGAGAAGTAAAATTTGTCAAAATTTTGTATGTGTAAAACGAATGTGAAAGTAATGTTGGAATAGTCGAGTCGGTCCTCAATTTGGACCTCTTTTTTATTGAGCATTTTCTCGGATTACAAGTTGTGACATTTGATCCAATAAAATTTTTTCAGGGAAATGAGAATCTGGCATAACTCGAGACAAGGTTATAAAGTAATTTTGAAAATAAATTAGAAGAGATATAATGAGGACAAACTGTGTCATTTTTCATTCATTTTATTGTTCAGCATAAGTTTTATATTTATTTATTTTTCTTTAATTTTATCATTAGTTTCCTGTGAGTATTTAATACTATCAGTTGAATTGGTTCAAGTCTACTATACCTTAGAAAAGTAATTTAATATGCCTTGAATAACATTGAAAACATTAAAGCGTATAGTGCAATTAGAGAAAAATGCCCCAATTTGTCATCATTGCATCTCCTTCAATTTTGCATAAAAATGACCTCATAGCCTGGTTTCGAGTTATGCCAGAATCTCCAAAGCCTGAAAAAAATTTATTGGAACAAATCGCATAACTTCAAATAAGAGATAATGCTAATGAAAAAAAAGGTACAAATTGATCAACACCGATTCGACTTTTCGAACACTTCCAAAGCAAGCTCTCAGAGGCCTACATCATGAATTTCTTTATGCACATTTCTTATGGATTAATTATTTAAAGCTAAATTCATAATAACTTGATCTTGCAGTAACAGATTTTCAATCATCGGAAGAGGTAATAGGTTTCAGCTACTGAAAGTCGAACATACATGAAAATATTTTCTACGGAGAATGCTTTCTATCATTTCTGCATTGATACAGATCTTTTAAATTATAATAAATATTAAGAAGTTCAGAATCAAAATACATTATACTTTTATATCATAATATAAATAATGTTCATTAAAAACAATTAAATTTAAATTAAATGTAAAGGGTATATGTTTTAGACTTTCGAGGTGTCTTCGCATACATGTACATGCTTGCCATTTCAAACTGTATATTGTTTTATTTATCCTATTAAGCATTATAATATTTGTATACCAACTATACGTAACCTTACTTTTATAGTTTAGAAATCTGCTTAATTGAATAATTTATCACTTCTGTATTGACAGAGATTCTCCTGCTATTATGCATGATACCATTTACTAATATAACTGCATCTCTGTTGCTAGTTTAACAAGGATTCCTTGTTATTTCAAACATTTTCTATACTTTTAAGGAAGCAAATTTCCTACTTTTATAACAGCGAGGTATCCAGCTGTCCTAAGAAGGATTTATTTTAGTCAGGATTGAGTTAATAAGGGGAATTAGTTGTTCTTCAACGTTTTATTTTTTTCAGTGTACTGAAATAGGTCATTCATGCGTAAAAATGGTGTCTTATGGAATTTTCAAAAAGTTCCGTAACCCAGGGTACACGATTTCTTTCCTTTGTAAGAATTATGCAGAACCAACATAATCGACATACTATATGGATTGCGGGAAATTTCTGAAAAGGTTAGTTACTTCTGAAATTTAAGGGAGAAATGTATCCTCGTGAGCTAAACGCGTAACTAACCCGAGTTGGCAAAAAACCCGAAAAAAATAGTAGTTTCTTAAACTGAAATCCTATTTTTATATGAAACTGTAGAGCAATAGATTCCTACTTTTAGATCTGGTGGAGTAATTGGTTGTACCAAAAGATAGTGTAATGCGCATCCTGGAATTAAAAATGACGACTTAAAAATGGCGTCATTTTCAACTTTTCTGTATTAAGTTGTAATACTTTTGTAAATGAACATACATTTATTACCAATTGATTAAAGATTTTCCACATCCTCGATCACGAATCACTTTTCAAATTGTTCAAATTAAAAATGTCGGATCCAATATGGTGGTCAAAAATTTTGAATTCGGAAGCTAGTTTCGAAAATTAGTCCCCAAAATTCGCACAAGCATTTTTCTTTCTTCTTACTGAAACGATTCCCACGTTGTATAGAAGAAAAGATTCGCGTGTTCTGTCAATGGCAGTTCATATCAACCTAGTTCTACTGCCACAGCCTTTCGAGGCTAGTACATTTTTATTACCCTAAGAGAATTTTTCTGATTAAAAGTTCCATGCTGTCTAGTTCTAACGGGATATACTTGCAATATGCGCAAAAGTGCCATAATATTATTGAAATTACTGTGTTTTTTTCTAATTACTGTCTGCATCATTACGATCTTATATATATACAATATATATACATATAATTCATTAAAGATATCTTGAAAGTGTCGAAAAGATCTCCGACGGACATCTTTTAGATATATCGAAATAGTTAGTTTCGTATCAAAGGCGTAAAAGAACTTATGAGCCCGTAGGCGATCACCGCATCCAAGGGACTGGCGAAGACTACCCCTGGGGGGTAGGGGGTCGAAACGTCGAAATTTGATGAAAAACTGTAGGGTAATTTTCTGCCGAGGTGACCAAATTCAATACTTTTTCAGACAATAGTCATAAACATTTTAAAGCAGTTTTTATGGCATTATCGTTCACTTTAGGAAGAAAATGCATAAAACCTTTTTTGTAGAGAATTTAATGCTCTATCTTTTTTGTTTGAAACATTTTTTAATAAAATTTGTATTTTTCAAAATAAATGCAAAAAACTACGAAGAAACTTAATTGGGGCTAATTTCTTTTTAGTAATGGACGGGTGGATCTGCCCCAAAATCTAATCAGATCTAAGTTATGCCAAGACGCGTATTTAAAAAAAAAATTATGTCAATACGCTTATCCATTCGCGAGTTATCGTGAGACAAAAAACGGGACGCACGGACACAAATTTTTTTATTGTTGAATTGGGCTCCTTAGGGCCTGAAACGTCGACATTTGATGAAAAACTATAGGGTAATTTTTATTAACGAAGTGACCAAATTCAATACTTCGTCCAGACCTAAGGTCTGGGTCGAAGTAATAAGTGTAGTTTTTTGCAAAACTGTCAATCGTTCAAGATTATGTAAAGTAATGTTTTATACTAACAGTCTCTAAGTACAAATAACATTTTGTGGTATAAATTTTTTAAATAACTTCATCACAAAATAAGTTTTGTCGTAAAACAAAAAGCAAAATATTTTTGTCGCAATAGGCCGCAAAATGCTCCCGTTTTAGGCATAGGAGTTAATCTCACTTTACATCCTACTGCGACAAAAAATGTTCGTACAACGAGCGCAACATCTTGCACGCTAGGGGATCGCAAAATGACAATTTTCGCCCTAGGGATGAAAAATACTATTCTTTTTTTAAATCACATCGGTAATAGACGTAGGTAGGATTCTTTTTTTATTAATTTTTATTTAATCATAATAATAATTTTATTTAATAATAAGTAAAAAAATGTATAGTAATTCGCAAGAACCAACGTCAAATGTACAATTTGCAATCCCAAATGCAAACGAGATTTCATACATGAAACGGGTATTTATAAATATTGTCAAATGTAAGGTGAACATAACATAAACGCCATAATATTTAATAATAATACAAGTAAAAAAACCGTATGTATTAGTATAAAATTAAAACTTATCATCACAGAATGAGTGTTTTTAATGTTAATTATTTTTCTATTTTCTGGCAATGGACAGGTAGAAAAAACATTCTAGTGAAAAAAGAAACAGACATATTACATTCATGTATATTAAATCTCTTGTTTTTGCACGTACAACTGACATTGTTTTAAATTACCTGTGAGAAGTAATAACTTAGCTATTTTAATGATATTAACGGCTCGTACCGTGACTGCTTCTTCAAGATTTACGTAATTTGCAGAAAACAATGAAGTTTATTATATAAATTTATATCGCGGAAATAGCCTATTGGAGATCAGTTTTCATTCTTTTTCAGTATATTTTCGTGCTATATCCACATACGGAGATGATAAATAGCTGTCATGAATAGAAGAAGTCATGAATCGCATTGGTGCGAAACTAGGTTTCTCTCTTTTTAATGCATATTTCCTACTGCATGGAATTGATTTTAATATAAAAAAGTGTGACATCTAAAATTTGTTCATATTGAAAATATAGTTTTCTTTATAACAACGCTGTTAACATTAAGTGTTAATGTCGTTTTTTGACGATACATTTTTTAATACCTTTTTTTTAATGTTCATGATATTTGAAATAAAATATTAATTTTTTGTATCAGTACTAAAATCAGGAACTGTTACAAATATGTGCTGGTATTTATTCGAAAAAGCTGAACTGAAATCTTTATTTTACAAGTGACTTTCAGAAAATTTAAAAAAATGTATTTCACTTTTCCAAAATTAATATATTTTTTTTTATTTTTATTTCAAATACAGATCATTTTATATAAAATTTATAATTAGAAGTTAAAAAAATATATTATACATTCTATTTGATAAAATCAATTGATAAGTGAAAGCAATATTAAATTTGCTTTTAATGCAAACTTGTATGTACTGAATTCTATTCGAAAATATTAAAAATGTTATTATTGAACATTTAAAAGTATGTATTATTCAACTAAAGATTAACGAACTAGACATTTCTCTTCAGATGTCATAAGCATGTTTACTTTAGCTGTCTGCATCTACTACACTCCAGTAATTCACTCATGTGTGTTCAAAAAGTATTCTATTTTTTTTTGTTATCCGAGAAAGTCCTTGAAATAGTCACCATATTTCTAGAGTCTGAAGAATTTGAATCAGAGAAAACTGCTACATTAAGTGATACAATGAAAGATTTTTATAACTGTACACACTTAATGTTTGAAATGGTCGCATTAGACAAAGAAAATGTTCGTTTACAGCTTAATAAGATTTTTTTATGAGGTAGGTGTAAAATGGTCATTTGTCGAGGCGTAAAACTCCATTATCGACAAAAATAACTATTTAAAAAAAATGTGATATTCAGTTGAAATACCCAATAATTATAAATTCTAAACTTGACCTACGAAATCCAGAATATTGGTTATGACTGTAAATTAATTAGAAGTAAACCATTTATTTCTATATAACGTTTGTTTAGGCATGGAAAACGTTCTATCTCTCATTTTTCCTAAATATACATTCTGCTTCAAAAAACATTCTGATAACTTCTATCTACTAGTATCAAACTGTATCAAACTGTTCGAAAATAGGGAACTAAAGTTTTTCTAAATTCTAATTAAATAAGTTGATAAAAATAAAAATTAGTTTGAAAGAAAGTAAAATTAAATTAAAAAAGCCTAAGATATTTTTAGTTATTTAATAATACCAAAAAATAATTCGTTTCCTACTGTTCAACTACATACATAATAAAAAGTTAAACAGTCGTATATCAGTATTGTGACAACATCGTAGTGTCGAACGTGGTTATTTTGATTGTAGTAATTTTCGTTGTTATATCATTATAGTTATGTTGAATGCTCGCATTACGACACTGACGTAATTTTATTGCAGTGATTTTCAGCGTGATTCTTATGTAGCGTTTATTAACAGCTAATGTGATGACAGCTTTATTGTTTAGACTGCATAGTCATTTTTGCTAATAATTTTGTTATTTAACTGTCAGTGAATTTGAATTACTTCAGAAAAATCAAGAATAATTAATATTATTCTTACCTAAGTAGTAACTTTCACTAAATCGTGTAATGAATATCATTAACCCTCTGAAAAGCACAAAATATATCCTGGTGCGAAACGTATTTTCACAATAGTTACTTTTTTAAGTGCCAGGGGGATTATTTCATGTGAATATTAAACCCAATAGATAGTGAAGCATTACGAAGCACAGATTAATAACAGATAGCCAAAGGTTCTCTCAAATGCGTGGCAAATCTGCTGCGTTTTCGTTACCGTTCCTACTTGTACATTGCTTTACAATTTCTGTATATTTACGTATTAAAAAATTGGGTTTGATTTATTTTATTTTATTTCTAACATACTTTTTGTTTTTGAAAACGTGATCATCTGATATACAAGAGAACAAATATTATAGGCGATGTACAAGTAGGATCGGTAACGAAAAACGAGTCACGCGTTTAGAGGGCTATCTGTTATTAATCTATGCATAAAGTAACGGGCTTGAGGTGAACTGGAATAAAAATTACGACAGTTTATTTATTTACTTCTGTACTCCAATCATTATTTACATATTACCAAGGACCGATAAATACCACGAAATTTCATTATATATGTATATTGTAATAAATTTAAAAGGTAGAGAAATTAGAAAACAACTGCACATTTAAAATTATTATAAAACCCCCAAAAACTAATCTGATGGTACTGTAGGAAATTTCCCTAAAAAACCTAAATTAAAGATGACTGAATAGCATTTTCAAAATTCAGGCTATGTAAAGGCAATTAAGAAAAATCACTTATTTCTGAAAACTCTCAGTCAGCTCTCCATTAATTTCTTTTGTAGTTTCTTTTTGTAGTTTGCCCTTACAGAGCCCGAATTATGAAAAATCGATTCAGTCATTTTTTATTAGCGATTTTTTGTGAAAATTCCTACCTTATCTGCAGATCACTTTAGAACCTCCTTAAGCACATAAAGGTTAGTTAACGATTACTTTTAAGTGTCCGATTTCTTTACATTATTCATGGAATATGAAATGCACATTCTAACCATGAGAGAACAAAATTCTGATAGATTTCGTGTTACATCATTACACAGTTTTGAAAGTACAAGCAAAAAACCAATATCAACATTTTAAAAAGAAAGAAAAGAATTGCTGCACTTGGAAGCCAGGAAAATTCTTCTATAATTCATAGAATTTTCTTAGAATCGGATGTATGCAATACATAAGGAATAGATTTCCTTGTAACGTGCAGCGGCAGTCAACGTACATGGGGAATAGTGCATTGTGTATCGAGCACAAGGGTCGGTGAGCCTGTTGGTGGCTTAGCGATCTCATGTTTCGCATTCATACTCCCATCTGCATATTACGATCGAGATGTTCCTTGGTGGCTGCAACCGTTTTCTTGATACGACTCGACAGCTGGCATGCATTAAATTAGATTGGAGACGTCATAAAAGACTTTAACGAACAGAATTTCTAAAGCTACATTCAAGCTGTCGTATATTCCCGAAGATTATGCGAGACTATTTCACTTTTACGCGTTACGCGTTATTGGCTTATCACGGCGATCCAATATTTGCGTGGCTGGGAATAATATTTTGAATACGAAATGAATTGGGAATTAAATATTACTGCCAGGAAAATAACGTCCATATTCTATGAACGTCATTCAAGAGACAAACAATTGTTAAACAATGCTGGAGACGTAGAGAAAATTGTGAAAACAAAGTGATGAGAAAAATTCAGTTAAAAAATAACGAAACAATATACAGTACAGTCCCGCTATATTTGCGTCTCGCTATATTTACGTCCCAGCATATTTTTCCAGTTCCGTCTCGTTATATTTGTCTGTCGTCTCTCTCCTTTTTCCCCACCTTGCGCGCTGAGGCCTCAGGAAGTGCCTGCTGTGACGTCACGAACGTAACACGACAAATTGAAGAGAGTGGGATAAGCGGCGCTCCCCTTTTTTTAATAAATATAAGGAGACGGGAGGGGAAGGCAAGGAATCGAGCAGGCAAATATACCGAGACTCTACTGTAATGCAATTGTGTACGGAAGAAATTGTATAATCGACTTTTATTTAAAATTATTTCGGTAGGTTATATTTTTATTGTCGAACAGTAATTAAATTAGTTAAAGAAGGGCTTATGTCCTACCCACTGATATGTAAAGATATGGATAGGTCATAGTAGTAAAGTTTTTCGCCAAATAGAAGTTTGGGAAGTAGGTAAACGGGCAGGTGCCGAAACCTCCTGAATGCGTACGACTATTTCCGAATGCTACATTACAAACTGTTTTTTTTTTATTTATGACATTTATATATACTACATCTGTAGTGATTGTGTATAGAGTTCCATATAAAATACATGCGTATTTGAAATGCCTTACGTGTGCCTTTCGGAATTGAACATTTTTACTATTTTGTTTTATTGTTGTTGAAATATATGCATACGGAGTACGTATGCACTTGAATGCTGACATTGATATTGCAGAAACAGAAGGAAAAAATAATATCTTATATCCAGGTTCAGTAACTTATTTGTGAACATTTAGTTGTCTTAGGCAATTTATGAAAGCAGTCAGTAAAGGAGTTTTAGATTCAATTTTCAAAACGTAAAGTATAAAGACATACTTTAGTTCTTGAACATGTGTTTAAATACAAATCAGTGGATGAAGTATGCTTCCAGTGTCTCTATCTCACGATCTAATATGGGCAAATCTCTGGAACTTTTAAATTTCAGCCTCTCAATAAATTTTTTTTTAAACTTCAAGCACAACATTGGCGTTGGGTATATGTATTCATATCTACATAAGAAGTAAAAATGTACGCTCGGGCATCCTTTTTACTCACCGGCATTAAAACTTTGCGGTACAATGTCCAAAATATTGACCACCGGGATGAGCTTGAAATTTTGATTTTTTGAAAGGTTAATAATTAAATAACGCATTTCCGCCCAATTTTTTAAAAATATCACTTATGTGAGAGTTGAAGATGTATATAACATTGCATTTTAAGCAATATTTATTTAATATTTTGTTTTATAATTAAATAAACCAATAAAAATTATCATTTTTATAACAAAAAATAGGATTACAGGTAAATGCTTAATTGGATCGCCCTAAGATTGTGTATAATAGGGTTTCCGAGGTCACCGATTATGAATCTGATTTCAGATTTTGGAAATTCAAAATGGCGGATCCAAGATGGCGGTGAAAAATGAAGTTATTAGTAGATTTCGTTAAAATTGGATCTGCCACATTGAAATTTCAAAATCCGAGCTCAGATTCGTAATCATCAGCCCGAAAACTCCTGTATAGCAAATTTATATAATAGCACATATGCTCATATACGAGTATATGCAGTTATATCAGGTCAAAATTCATACATGAGCATATATAATTATACATGGATTATATATAATTATATATGGATTATATATGAATCATATATGATGATATATGATCATATATGGTTCATATATGTCCATATATGGTTCATATACAGGGTCATCGAAAAGTATCGGACCCCCCTAATATCTTCAGTTAGAATGCACTTAGGAGAAAATGTCCAATAGCAAAGTTGTATGGTTTCAAGCGGGGAGTAAGATGATGACCTTGACTTTGACCTTGACCATGTCCTTCAAGGTCATTTCAAGGTCAATCTTATTTGTTTAAATAGAACCCCCTACATTTTATTGCATATTCTTATAGCTTACCTCGAGAGCTTTCCAAAACACTATAATAAAATATTTTTTTATTAAGTACTTTTTGAGTTATAAAGGTTTGAAGTTAACAATTTTTTGACACAAAATGTAGAATATCTTGTAAAATATTATTTAGTTTTCAGTAATCATAACCTTAATACTTTTGTGCGCGGAATAACGAGACCAATTAATTGGTTTAAAGAAAATACATTAATCGGATCCCCCTAATATTTTCAGTAAGAATGCATTTTGGAAACTTCAAACCTTTATAACTCAAAAAGTACTTAATAAAAAAATATTTTATTATAGTGTTTTGGAAAGCTCTCGAGATAAGCTATAAGAATATGCAATAAAATGTAGGGGGTTCTATTTAAAAAAATAAGATTGACCTTGATATGACCTTGAAGGACATGGTCAAGGTCAAAGTCAAGGTCATCATCTTACTCCCCGCTTGAAACCATACAACTTTGCTATTGGACATTTTCTCCTAAGTGCATTCTAACTGAAGATATTAGGGGGGTCCGATACTTTTCGATGACCCTGTATGATCCATATATGATTCATTTTTTCCCGGGTTATCACTTATACATAGACTCGAAATGCATATTTTGTTTTACAATAGCTCTAATTTGAAACACAGTGCTTAAACAAGTATAATAAAGAATTGTTTTTCTTTAAACACATAAAGAACACCAAATTTTATCTGAATAAACATACTTTTTGTTTCTGACCACAATGTTACTAAGCTTACAGTGTTTAATTCATCGTTAAATTACGACTTTATAAATAGTTCTTTCAATAACTTTGAAAATATGTAAAATATAAGAATGCCGCGCACTTTACATACTTATATAAGGTATTTACTTACCAGCACACCGAACAACAACTTAATATTGGCGATATTTTGAATGTGCCACGAAAAATAGTCAATTTTCTGAAATTGGCACGTTTTTGGAATGTATGTTTACACTTGTATAACATCAACAGTTTAAGGCGCACACAAATGAGTAAAGTGTCAAACACTTTATTATTGTGTCCTTTAATAACCAAAAACAATAAATATTCGATTTCTAAGACGGCGCGGATAATAAATAAACAAGTTTAAATAAGTTTAGAATTTACGAAATTCAGGGGACGGCTACTGTAGGCTCACTCTATACAATTAAATGTGTGGCACATATAATTCATATGAATATATTGCTTTATGAGATGTTTGCCTCCATTTCGCGCTAAAAACACAAGGTTAACTCACGCGGCGCAAATACAATACTCATAAGAGTAAAAAAAAACATGCAAGGGACGCATGAAATTTCATTATTTTTTTATCTATAAATAATTATAGAGCGTCTCTGTAACGTCGGGCGACTTCGAAATTCATCAAGCTTTTTATTTATGATATCTTGAAGAATAAAAAAAATATAGCATTTGTGTGAAAGCAATGACGTTCAAGTAGTGTCACAGGACTCCACAGTTTAAAAGTTCTAGAGATTTGCCCATATACTTCCCACTGTTTATAACATTCACTCCTTCTGATGGCGCATAAAATACATTTCCATTAACTGCATGATTTCTTGAATTTTTTTAATATGTAATTTTTACATTACTACATGCCTGGTAAATAATTAAGTTTCACTGCACACTTTCTGATACTCCAGACATTTGAATTTGAGCGCGCAACCCGTCAGCCACTTACAGCACGGCGCAACGATGCATGCTCCACTTTGCCCCTTGCAATCGTTGATCTCATCGAGAGCGTTCGGGCACTTTCGGCAGCCTGCCCGTTTACCTACTTGGAAATTTTCTACTTGCTTGAAAGTGCCACTATGCACAATCCATATCTTTACATATCAGTGGTCCTACCACGATATTTGACTTCGCCCTCAATACAAGAGAAAAAATACGAGAGAGGAAAAAAAGTGAAAAAAAAAGAAGAAACCATAATCCTTTCCCGACATGAGAGGCAAAACTTGGAAAAGTAAAAGGACAAAGGGGTGACCTGAACGTTTCAGATCTTATCTATTCTTAGATCTTATAATTTTTTTATGTCGGGGAAGCGATTTTGCTGTTTTGATTTCTTACTTTTTGTCACTCTCGTATTGGAAAAAAAATTCTCTTGCATTGAGATCCCAGTCAAGTGAAGTCAAGAAAAACTTCGCAAGTGTAAATTTAATGATAAACACTCAAAATCCCCTAAGAAAAAAAAACGCGATAAAATCCCCCGTTACACTAATACCGAAATTCAAATTCTGATCTCACTAAAATCACACTTTTTAATAATACAACAACATAAAACACTTATTATGATATCTGTTTAGTTACGATATAAGTTAAGGTAAATTAGGTTACGCTAGACTGGTTTAGGTCAGGAGGTTTTTTACGTCTCAGCGTTCCAATGAGAATTCTAGAATTTATTTTACCAGTATTATGACCATTTTATATTTAATGCAAATTTTATAAAAAATTATGTGAGGTTAGATTTGATTAGGCTAGCTTAGGGAAGGTTGGATTAGTTTTTCTAATTAGGTGAATTTTACTGATGATTAGTGTGCAATATTTTAGTCATTCTGAACAAAGTAAAAATTTTCCGCCTGATTTATGCCCATTTTAACGAGTTTCAGCGCAGCATTTGAGGGAGACTACTTTTTCTTTCGTAATGTAACGCCTTTCCCCCATCACGATTTACTTTTTATATCCAATTATGATGCAAAATGATAGGTAAAATATACCTACAGTGTATTGACAGAAACAATGCCGTGAATTTTTATCAGAAATCGGCCAAATTTACTTCTGAATAAAATATGAAAATGGAAATAAAAATAAAAACTGCTTAATGCATCTAAACACTCTATGAAAGACAACGTATATAATTATAACAAGAGTGATATTTTTTCTTCAAAATATTTCTTTATTTTTCTGAATGAAAAAGTTGTCATTAAAATAAATTTTTTTTTTGCAAGGTAGAAAATATTTTCAAGCGCCCTCTGTTGGAATCACCCGGATCCTTGAATTGCGGCATTTTTGAATAAACATTTTTACAGAAAATGTTGAAAATGCTAAATTCTGATGCTAATTATATGAAAAATATGAAAAAAATAAAAACGTGTGAATAATTGCGAAAAAATAACGGCGAACTTAAAAGAACATTCGGTAGACACCAGGGTATCCTGGGACCTTCGATTGCCGGACGAATGCTCTACAATCTTGGAAATGTTTAATTAAGTCAGTTACCACCAGTAACCCAGTGTCATCTGCGCGTATATTACCACCTGTACATCTGTAAGTAGTTACAGCCGTTGGTTAAGTAGTAAGATGCGATACAGACAAACTGCTGTAGTCGTTCTTACTATTCACATGCTAAGAGCAGTCTCATAAGTAGTAACGTAACAAAATAATAAGTAAGCTTTACCATTTAATTACATATTAATTTTATCAATGCACATTTAAATTTTGCATTTATGAAGGATGTTGGTCTTATGGGAGGTAATCAATGGATAAATTAATAATTTGCAGGAAAAATTACTAAACTGTCTTAATGCAAATGATTACAGTAACTTACAGAGTTTGAATTTTCCACTGTACATTACCTTCCATTTATACGCTTTAAACGCACTTTAAGAGTCGAAGAAGAAATAGATTAAAAACTCCATTAGTTCTTACCATATTTTGTGGTTAAAAAAGTAGAAAATGGGTATTATCACCTAGAATAAAAAAAAACAAATAATTTGTATTACATCGTTAAGATGTCTAAAGATTACAATGAATTGTTTTTCCTTAGAATTTGAAATGTATATCATGATGGAAATGAATCGATTCATACACAGTTTTAAGCAGAACTTTTTATCATATAGCTCGTAAATAAGCTCGAATTTATTTGAAAATGTCGATTTTGGTAAAAATGCGATGTCTTAAAATACATATGTATAAATCGTTGATAACGTACGATCATATGTGTTCTTTAAAAAAAAAAGTTAGCACTCGTGTTAATGAAGGACATGGTGCAAGGAGTACTTGCTACCGATACTCGAGTAGAATAAAAATGTATTAAATCTTCACTTTTTAAGCGTGTTAGTTTAAAATTAAGATATGACATGTTAAGATGAAATTGATGGCTTCCATTAACTACCTGTAGGATATTTTTAAAAATAATTTCCCATGGCCCCTGATTAATTATTACGAAGGTTACTACTAAAGACTTTAAAACAATAAAAACAGTTGGTGAAATCGAGGACAAATGACCTTTGAATCAGATATCGAAGTACCAGCACTTGTTACATGTATTCCCTAATATATTCAGCGTAATTAATAGCACAAGATAAAAGTTTATTTCGAAATTGACCGACCGAGATATCGTTCGCCATTGGTCAATCGGCGATCTCGACAATTTCTGAATCCAATGAATCCTCTACGAGACACAACGCGATAGACAATGTCGGTCATGTGGGATAACACGGACTTATCACTACGTTAGTGCATTTTTTTATGTGAAGTACGTATACAAGATAAGCATACAGACTTTCCCTGTCCTTCGGCATCCTACAGCTCTTCCCGTCGTGGACATTTCGCAACCAGCGCACAGGTATATTCTCTACTGACACTCCCTGTCGCTAAACCGCAATTTATTATACTTCGTGGTGATCCACGTGGCTCCCAGGTTCATTCAACGTGACTGGCTCATTGTCACCAAACTATACAATTGGAACAAAAATTATAAGAGCCTTTTAAATTTTGTACATGGTGATATTTTCTCGGTGACGGAAGTTAGTAATGAAATTCATCCTTCATTCATTCAGTACATAAATGACATACAAAATTATACGATGATGAATTGTGAGTTTCAATATACTCTTTTTTTTTAAATATTAATGTTATTAAAGGTTTCGAAATAGTGGTCTGAATTTTTATTTTGTAATAGTCGCTCGAAAAAAATTAAAATGATTGGAAAAATAATGCTGATAGATATAATAAAAATCTCTCTGTGTTGTTCCCTGAATTATGTCCATAATAATATACTGTTTATCCCATCTATTAGGGGAAATAGATCTGATACCATCCTTTCTGCGTTTCTGGCAGATAGCGGTGATGTTTGAATTGCTAGTAGTGTGACTGGAACGCTGTCATTATGTTAAGAATTTGGAAAAAGGTTGCTTTGTAGTTATTGGAGAGTTATAACTTCCGATTATGTTTGGCAACGATAGGATTCATTTTTTAAGTTGACAATACTACACGGAGAAAAATAATCAGCAAAATCAGCCGAAAAATCCGCAGATTCTACCAATTTTATCCTATAGGGACAGCTGTTGGAATTCCGTTAGGTATAGCCAATAATTTCAGCTAAATTTACTGAAAAAGTCCGCAAATTTAACGGAACAAATCTGCTAATGTAGCGGAAATTTAGAGCTAAGCGCGAATTGAGTAGGGTTAAGGCTACATTAGCGGAATCAAAACAGCTAAAATTGCATATATTTTCGGCAATTCCAGCCGAAAATTTTAGCTGATACGAATCAGCTAATCCAGCGGAGTCATTTTTCTCCGTGTACAGTTATTAGTATTTTTTGGAAGATAAATTTTTTAAAGAAGTAATGGTAGTCCGAAACCTACCCTTATTACTGTTTTCAGGGAGTAAAGTGTTATTAATAAATATGACAATTACAGAGGTTTATTATAGAAATCCTATGAAAATATCAAATAAAAAATTAGGAGGTCAATAATGGAACATTCCGGTCATCTTTCGGGAATTGTCGAAAACCCATAATGTTTTAATTCCTTCTTGAATCTCCTAGAACCATGCACATAAATCCCGTTAACCAGCGAGAAATGTAAGGAACTCTCCAAAAAGTTGATAATTAGCATTCTTTCTTGTAGTAATTACCATTCAGATAGTCGGTACATTGATAGAAAAAGTTGGCAGTTCCAGCGAAAAAATTAGCTAACGCAGCGAATTTTGTAGCCAGATTTGGGTCAGCAAGTGTTTTCGCTAACGCAGCCAGTCGAATTGGCTGCCACTTCGAAAATTTCGCTATATTAGCCAAAAACTTGTCTATCCTAGAGAATTTTGTTGCTAGATTTGTGTCAGGGAAATTATTTTTATCGGTGTATCGTACCACTCTCTTCTAGATACAGGGCGAATTATGATGTAGCCCCATGATAAAGGTGTATCTGTGCTGCTCTGCAGATGACGTCGCTGAGTTTTTCGTTGATTTGGTTTTAACGAGATTGATTCTGTGATTTGAAGTGACCTACAAAAAATATCTTTTCTTTTCCTAGGGGTTTGGAGCAATCCGCTGATCATATAATCCCAAGTTCAACGTATAACTAGACTAGAACATCAAGGGATATAACGTATAAGTTGTACGATTAGGTGTATATTACTACTACAACACCATTTACGAAACGTGAGGTTACGACGAAAACTGATAATGCGGTTATATGAATCATAAATTGCGATAATAGTAAGTAATTTCTCTATCTGAGAAATCTTATATTTCATATTTATACATCCAACTTTAAAAAATTGATGAAATCGGCTTTATCTTTATTTAGCTTATAAAATGAAAGGTATTTAGAAATATCTGATACAATGCATTGACATTCTTTAAAACCGTACATGACAAAATCTGGAAATATTATATATTGGGTGTACCACAACTAATAGATCATACACAGTGATTTTAAAACACAAACAGGTTTAACTAAAATGACAACGAAAACGGCTCCGCGGACTGTGAAGGAGGACTGTTCACGAGTGAAAATCCGTTTAGTTTGAAATCGTAGCTGCTCCTTTTTTTGAGATATATTAAAATTAGGTTTTGTGATTTATTTACGTTTTACTATATATTCGTGCATATGACAATCATACCCAAGTAGCACAAAGTTTTAAGAAAGTTTTTATAACTACCAAAAACGTTTTTGCGACTTACATTATTGAAAATTGTACAACTAAAAAGTTTTAGTAGTATATACAACTTTTCGTGGATGTAGAAACGTTTTTACAACTCCGTAAACGTTATTTATCTTGTAATATGTAATTCAAGTCGCTAATACGTTTTTAAAACTTCATATACATTTATTGCATTGTAATACACTATTAAAATTGTATAAACGTTTACACGATTCCTCAAAGGTTGGTTGCAATATTACGAATATTTAAGTCGTTAAAACATTTATAAGACCATTGTACAACTTGATATATGTATGAGTTTGTATGCGATTCTATGAAGTTGCATACAACTGCCGCTAGGTGGCGAATATTCCAAAAAAAGGTAAAGAAAACGATCGTTTGTGGTGCAATATCGTCAGATTTTTTTCTTTCGAGTTGTATTGAATAAACTAAAAATTAATTTCCTTTACCTGATTTTAGCTAGAAAAAATATCTTCATAAAAAATGCTCTATCTTCGCTAAAAATTATCGTTTTTGGCTCAACCGGTGGTCATTTTAATCGGAAAACAACAAGGAAGTCGCAATTCCATGGTACATAATTTTAGAATGCATTCGAACAAAGTTATTGGGATATATTTTAAGGTGTTACTATTTTTTGGGAGGAAAAATTATCAATATTGAAAACGAAAAAAACTCGGCCGAAAATCGATCGTTTTTGTTTGGACTACGCTCATTGTCTTCGGAAAACATCGAAGAAAAGTTATCTCACTTGGTAGAATTCTACACCAACGGCGTTGAAAATGCCAGTAGAAATACGCAAAAAATGTTTTTTTTTTTGCAAAAAATTCCAATTTTCGAAGCTCGGGTGGGACCCTTAGGATTCCAAATAAAAATCTGAAAAAATTCAGAGGTTGTTTTTGAATTATTTGGAACCGATTTGGGGGGCGGCGCGAAAAAAAAAATTTTTTAAGGACCGCCCTAATATATAGTCTCTTTTATGTATTTGAAAAGAGTTTTAGTTATGGTTGCTGCGAAAAGTACACAAATAAAAGCATCGCTGCTATGATGGATTTTAAGCAATTTTTTGTCCAAAACAATTCATGCAGACAGGAAAAAATTATGCACAAATGTTTTATATTAATTCTATGAAATTATTTAACCTTAAAATATTTCAAAATTTGTCTATATTGAGCATGTTTTTCGAGCAACGAAAAAAAGTTACACATCAGCCACTACAACACTATAGTAAAAGTTTAGATTCGTATTTTCTAACAAAGTTTACACCAAGTATTACAGACACCATCTCACGGAGACGCCTTAAGAAGCTCCTCGGAGCGTCTAAATTTCATCTTCATTTATCTTGTTAACATACTGCAAACGACCTTTGTTCTGAGGATGTCATGTCTATCTTAAATGTAGCTTTTGTTCTCCTTTTAGTCCTCTAGGCGTCCTGAGGAATTCTTAAGTAGGTCTGCCCGAGCATGTGATAAATAGGCAGTTCCACAATAACGAAACCTTAATGAAGGGTGAAACATCTCAGATATTACTATAATTAGTAGAAATCGAGGGAGATATCGGCAATTTGTTCACAACAACACCTTAAAAGCTGCGAATGATAATAATGGAAGTTAGATTTCCAAGAAGCTTTAAACGTTTTATAGATAGAAGTATTGGTAATTAAATAGCGTTTCTAACAAACAAATATATGATCCAGTAATTAAAATATGCTCAAATTTACCATTAATATTAGATATACTTATAGTTACTACCCTAGTAGAAAATGAACCCAGTTTTTGACTACCCAACGGGCACGAAGCACCCAAATGTTTCTAAAACGTTTTTAGAATGTTCCAGAAACGTTCCTAAAACGTTATATGTCTGCAACATGGATGAAACGTTTATAAAACGTTCCGTAAAAGTTGCAGACATATAACGTTTTAGGAACGTTTCTGGAACATTCTAAAAATGTTTTAGAAACATTTGGGTTCTTCGTGCCCGTTGGGTAGTTTCTATCCAGTTTACATTTTTTCCAAGGTATAGGGGAACTGGGCAGTGTGACAAAAAAACTGGACAGATTTCAATCAGGGTAGTAGTAAATATCATGAATTTGTAATACTGGAAATATACTTATATATTTCAGGTCATTACGTCTTTTTTCAACTCAAATATTGCATATGGTATTTATTTAATTTATATAGTTTTAAAAAAAGAATACATATACATATACCATATATATTTAGATAGAAGGTTCAATTAAAATTTTTCTTTTATAATTACTGGATTTTTTTAAATTGTGACCTACAAAGATAATTTTCAACTATAACATTAAATATGTTATTATGAGTAAAATTACTTATGTCTTTAAGTAAACTTCATTTTTTATGACTTAAAGTAAAAGAAAGATCTATTAGTGATAAATTTCACCATTTTATTGATTTTTGAAAATATCTTGCCATCTTGCAGTCATATAAGTAATGGGACAAGAATTTAATGCACCAATAGGCCACACCATGTTACAATTTTTCCAACTAGAAGCCGGTTAAGATGAAGTGAAACGTTATCTCCCGACCACACTTGGTATAGTGTTACCATCCTGCAGCCTACGAGGCATGATCTACGAGAGAAATGTTCACTCGCTAATCCGACCATTGCGGTTTCAGCCAACGCATTTGAGCGCAAGAGTCATCGATTCCCGCGAAGATCGTCAATGAACCATTTGGAAAAATCCAGAAGGTATAAATCATCCTGTCTAAAGCAAAAACTTTGAAAAACACTCTTCGGAAATATCCTTTAGCCAGCAATCGTTTCTCCGTGAATACTTATAAATAATCATGTCCTCTTCCGTTAACGTCTCTGAAAAGTTTTAGTAGGAATTTGTTTCGGTTGGTTGCGCTCGAACGGGAAATTAGGGAACGGCCAGTTAAATCTACATAGTTTTATTATTTTCAATGCCATGGACTCAAAACTTTTATTATTTACAAGTGAAAGTGTATTCAATAAAGAATTAATATAGAATTAATTTCATATCGTTTAGAATCAAATCGATGTTAAAAAATGGAAATATACAATTGTAAGATGAATAATTAAATTGCGCTGCGAACATTAATTTTAGACAATTAAGAATCTGGATAATGAGTAGCATATATATTAATGAATATTCTATAACAAAAGTGTGCACGATTATTTTTCTTCCATACTTTCTCCAAAATTGGTAAATGTCAACTAAATTGGGCAACACACTTAGTCATTAGTAAAAGAATAAATTTTAGTTTTTTTACTTTTATTTGTCATTTTATTCTATATTTAAGTTGTGATTCGTATAACTTACTATATATCACCTTCATAATGACACTTGTAATATAATATGGGCAGTGAAAAAGGAATTATTATTTCGCGACAATTTTAGCGGAGTCAGTAATTTGATTTTGTGAAAATAATTCTTTGTTATACATTACGTGCTTTAAAAACATTAAACAAATTAATCATACGCAAAATATCGTCACCATTTTTATAACCTTTAAATTTTATGATCCTTTAATTATTTCTAATAGTGTGAAATTCCTCCTCAATTGTGTGAAAGAAGCATTCCTTAAACGGATGGGAAATACCCTGGGTAAAACCACAATTTTGGAAAACCCCCTCGACGGGTATCCCAATAGTTGATGCATCAATCAATTTCACAATAGTTGTAGTTTTGAACTTCATCAATATGTGCATGGTGTTTAATATCCTATGACAACTAAAATGGTGGTAGAACAAAATACAATAAAACCAACGAGAGTATATTGCATAGAGATTTATTTTAATTACAGACGTTGTTGACATATCCATATTAGAAATTTCGAGCCAAGGTCAACGTGTACTAATAACACGACCGAACAAAAGTTTGTTGCCATATAAGTAAGAGTCACTTCTAATAGGATTTCTGCTCTAGAATCCAGATATCATTAATATGCATTTTCGAAATTTTATCGACCGTTAAAAATGCAAAGATTTGTTAATAAAATATTCATATGTTTCGGTCATAAAAAAATAAAAGGATGGTCACAATATATAATAATAAAACAATTTAAAATACATTAAACTTAACGTTTCGACCTCTTGGTACGAATCATATTCAGAATAAAATAATGTGGGTCTAATACTGGTATTTATACTTACCAGGGAAACAAAATGTGTGTGGCATAGTGTAAATAAAGGAACGAAACAATGAGATTTGTAAATGCTGATGGATGTGATTTCAGTTTAGAAGGGAAATATACATGTCAGGTAGGTATGATTTTTCCAATCTAATGTTTACTGTTTTGTTTTCTTCCTTCTTAATAAAAAGTTGTCTATATCGAACCTCTTTCTCCACTATTTTTCTATTGCTAGGATTTTGGTTTTCTCATAATTGAATTCGTATCCTTTTTCATCTCTATGGTAAGTTAGACCCGTGTGTTGTTCTTCATTGGAAGTTAGGAAATTCCTTTTAGTCCAACTTCTAAAGGTCTATTTATATGTTTGTCCTACGATTTTTTTCACATTGAATGCACGGTAACAGTTGCTCACAGTTGTACAATTTGAATTTTCTCTGGGTCGAAAACGGCCCTGAGTCGGGATTAAGGATTAATATTTAAGAGATTGAACCCGTTTTTTATGCATTGGTTATCCAATAAAAAAGTTATCGGCTTAGATGTTTTGTAGTAAACTTAAATTCTTTTTGTGAAATTCTGTGGTGGATAGTTTTACTGCTTATCAATCAGCCCATAGTTCATCCCAAGTTCGTATGGTTATGGATGCGTTGACAGATAATGTATGTATCTACCAGACCAGGTATTTTTATGAAACCAGTCTAGTGTCAGGCTGCCATTCGGCATGGTTATAATTTTGACATCAAGGTCATTGATTTTATTGTTGTTTTCCAATTCGAAGGTAAATTTCAATCTCTTGTTTTCAGTGTCGAAATTTTTGTAAATTCATCTAGGATGAAGTCTTCTAAACCTTCGGGGATGCAGGTGAAAATATCGTCTACCTATAGAAAAATGGTGGGCAGAAATGTAGTTTCTGGAAAATTCGTTTTGTTACGTATTCAAGCACGAGATTTGCTAGAACAAATATAGCAGCAGAAATAAAATTACCAATCGGCTCTAATTTTTGAAGTATTGAGGGTTAAAGGGATAACAAATTCGATTCTAGGCATTTTGGAGTATCTATTCATAGCCCAAAAATATGCTGTTGTCCCACCAGTAACAGTCAATTCGCATTTTCCCGCAGGATCCCCATATGTACGCCAAAGTATTGAATTGGACCTACTTTTTACCCAAACTGAAGGTCAAAGGGGTAAAAAAGTTTGTCGGACATATTTGATCCGTCACTTTACATTTCTTGATTTTTTTGCTTCGCATTCTAGTGTACATGTGAAAAATGTCCGAGAAACCCTATTTGTTACCCCTTTAACCTTCAATATGGTAAAAAAACCTAGGTCCTCGTCAATATTTTGGCATAAATATTTCGATTCCGGAACAAAATTATTCCAGAATGGACTCTTATTTATAAGGCAACGTGGAAACCTCAATTTTTGTTGGGCATTGTAATGGAGAGATCTTCTTTCGCCATTTTAGTATTGATATGTAAAAAATGCACACCAGCAATCTTTCGCGAACATATAAATTTTCGAACCGTATAAATTTACGATTATTTATTATGCAAATGAGAACAATTCGCATCGTTTTGTTTATAGTAATTTACGCGTAACGTTGATGCATCCATCGTCTCAAAAATCGTCCGATATTTATGGGTGACTCGAGGCGTCGTGCATGAACGTTAATGCATTTTTTCTTCGCAATTGCCTCGTTTCTGTGATACGTTCCATAGTCGATTGTGAGTATGTATATACAAGGTTGAAAGGGACGCCGATGAATCTGCCGGCTAAAGAGTCACGATAAATGAGGAATTTCGCGCAACTGCCCATAGGAAGACCGCACTCGCGTCTCAGTAGTAGATCATTCATCCAGCGAGATTGAGATCGGTTCTGGTCCCTGCATTTATATATACATACACGGGAAAACAAAGGTTTCAAGGCCATCTCAGAGGGTACAAACGCGTCCCGACTTCAGTCGGTCGGACCTTTCTTTCCTTTCTTACCGACAGCAATATTCATCGCACCGAAGCGTCGATCGATCTACGTCTTCTCCTTGGCTCTTTCTCGATACTGAATGGAAAAGAGAAAGAGAGAGTGACAAAAGTAGAGAGAGCATCGGCATGGCAGCGAATTGCACCGCGTGGTGCAGTAGACCTCCGGGGAAAGATGTGTGTGCGTGCGTGTAAGATCATCGATCACGGCTTCGATCGTATACGTAATCTAATATGCGTCTCCATTCACGATCATTTATGCTCTTATGCAATTTTCTGCATCCTTACGAGCGTGATATTCGTGTGATGAAAGATTGCCGCTCACAACTCTGAGCGATTTCGTGATATCGTAATTAATCACGATGATTGAGAATATCGCTCTTTATTTGGTTCAGCGGGGGAGGTTAAGAAGTCCAGAATGTTTTGTTGGACCCACAAATGTACTGACAACGTATTATATGATATAATTGACTTTTCATCGAATTTTAAGATACTTTTGTAGTAGTCATTAAGGAATAGCAGAACATTTCACAAATTATGTAGAAATATATGTCCAGAGTCTAGCCGGGTTACCCTGGTTGTATCCGGGATCCGACAGGGCTTGCCACGCTTCCCTAACTACAGATAGGTCAGATTGAAGATAGTGCCCGGGCGATGATCAGAACCCGAACAGGTTGCCCTAGTTTTATCCGGAATCCGAATGTATCTTAATGTTTCTATTGTGGTCAAATCGGGCCAATTCTACTCGGGAGACTAACAAAAAAGAATATTTACCTGTCGAGGGGCCACAATATTGCAATTTATGTCTACCTACTGAACACGAATCTGCAATAAAAATAAGGGTTTCCACACTCATTTCGGAAACCAATTAAAAATATCGGCTGAAACCGTATCTGGAAAAGGTTTAATTTCCAGTGCAGAATTTAATAGTGAAAAATCGATTGAAATTTTGACCTGCATTCTGTCGTGATCTGCGCACTGGGATCTTTCGGGGTCGCTGATAATGAACCTGACCTCAGAATTTTTGAATTGTAAATGACGAATCCAATATGGAGGACCAAATTGTTTCCAATTTACGATGAACCAGACACAATCCTGTACAGTAGTCCTTCCCTTAAGTTTACTTCCCTTAAGTTTTATACTTCCCGTAAGTTTTGCTAGTTTCTTCCCATATATTTTACCGCGCATGCGCGGGGCGCGCAGAAGGGTTCAATATATCTATACTCCATGAGTTAAACTTAAGGGAAGAAGCCGCCATCTTGAAAGCCCAAATGTAAAACTTAAGGGGAGGACTACTGTACTTGGAGTTTATGAACTTGAACTAGAACTTTATCGAAGTCCTCTAATTGCAAATGCGTGTAAATTTAAAAATAGTATGATATTTTTTTACACGTTTTGTAGATTTTAAGGTGTATTTTAAATCTGACTGCCACATTGGATCCGCCATTTTGAATTTCCAATTTATGAATTCGGATGAAAACTTCGGATGAACGTATGAATTCCTATCTTTGTTATGGGTAGATCGAAGTTATTTACAAACGAATTCTTTGTAAAAATAATATTTTTGCATTATTTTGTTTATAATTATTTAACATTAACAAATTATTGATCATAGATTTCTTAAACAAATGTCTGAGTTATGTACAGATTCGACAAGGAAGTGTAATTAATGAAAAACTGATTTTTTGAGCTAAAAAAAACAACAAAGAATTGGTGGTTTCTGCAGGGATGACCCTGACGCAAAAGGATGTCCCTAGTAGTCCAGAACATATGTTCGGGATATAATCCCGACAAAGAGTTGCTCGGAGTTGGTTAGGAGAGGGTGCCCTCCCGTTGCTGGTTGAACACCCATGCATGTGAGAAGGGAGTATACAGGACTCTGAGTCGCTGTTTCTAATTGTGTGTTTGGTTGAATTTCCCCGAAGTCTTGGCGCAATGGGAGATTTCCGTGAACATATAAATAAGCCCGTTGAGGGAATTTCTAATCAGTTTATCGAGAGGATCCTAAGCGATCAGCTCTCGAGCGTGTGAGAGTACTTGGGCCAAGACTGCGGGAGGTGCGGACGACTGATTGTGAGCCCCGGGACGCCGCTCGGACTCGTCTGTGAGTGAGTAGTAAGTATATAGAATGAGTTCAGGAACAATTAGTCGGTTAATGAATATTAATTAATATTTCCATTTATTATATATTTACATATTTGCATGCGATGTCTGGGGCAGGGCCCGCTACTCGTAGCCCCACTGACGAGTCCGAGAGCGGGCCCGGGACGAAACATCAGCTAACTTGTAATAATTAATACTTGTTTATATGTGCGTGGAACTTCTTACCCGGATTACCGGATAAGCCAACTTTTGTCTTAGGAATAGGCCACCGACGGCTTCTTCACCGATCATACCCTCTTCTCCCGGGGCCAGGGGTGCTCTCTATTTATTAACTACACTTGCGCCCTATACAGTCCACATAGGGATCCTACTTCCCAAAACAACATATATTTCACTTGATGTTATTTATATCCTCATAAATACACTTTACTTTGAATCCTACAATTTTTTATTTCAAATGTTTACTTATTATTATTAAAAATACGCCTTTTTCCGCAGTGGCCTAATTAATTCTGAATTGGTTAAAGTTGTAATGTGCCATAGTTCTTTAAATAAACTCACTTGCCGAATGGTCCATTGAATTGATAATTTTTCACTTACCTGAAACAAACAATATAAATTTTAATTTTTCGTTTGCGAAAATTTGTCATGAGTATTATCAATTACAATAAACTCACCAAATTCATCGTAGTCAATATTAGATAATAATGTAACTAATTCTATATTCACAAATTTACCATAGTATCATAAAAGATCGATGATAATGTAATAAAATCAGTTATATGAATGCATACAATATTTAGACCAGTACGTTTTAGTATTTGGCAGGAATTGGCAAGAATACATTTTTGTAACAATTGTCAATTTGTCATTTCAAGTTGCAGGTAGCGAAATTTTGTGAATTCTCTTTCGATATTGTTTTAACCCTTCTGTAGTTTAATTCATTTGCAGAAATCTGTATCATAATAAAAACCCTTTTATTTCATCACGGATTGATAGTTTATTGGACCAATGATTTTAAACCCAAAATCAGTTCTTAAAAATTCAAAATGGTGGCGAACAGTTTCGGATATTTTGTCAAGATTTGTCAGATTTGCATGCAAATCGTTACCCGGGGGTGTTGGTGTCACTAATCGCGAATCTGATATTATTTTGAATTTTTAAAAATTGATTGACATCAGATTTGCGATCAGCGACCCCGAAAACCGCCGAATAACGATTTTTGTAAGCTGATTTCATAAACTTTTTTGTTAAACGAACATTATCGACTTATTAAAAAACTCACTTATTACCTAACATTCATAGTCTTGTAACTTTGTTAATGAATTTTATTATTATTGTTAACTTATATTTCTAAAACGTCTAGATCATCACGTTCAATTTGCGTTTTGGATTATATTCAAATTTGTAGAAAATCCGTTGTTTGTTGATGAGATATAAAATATTTATTCATGGTGAATTCACCTTAATACATATGCCTTTAAATGAATATACGACCTCGATAAAAGCGCATTTGATGAAAGTAACGAGTCGGTATTTAGCTGCTCCTAAATGCTGTTATATATAAAAAGTATATTCCATATAAATTCCATGCAATTTTTCTATTGTATCACGCCTATATTATTTCCATGATTTTCCAGGTATAGAAAAATTTTAAGATTTGTAAACGTAAAATGACACAATCTCATCGAAAAAGATCTCAGCAAACAGATCGTCATTCAAAGGGGAAAATGTACTTTAAGATATCCTGTGTGCTTTTTCGAGGAAAAATCAAAATCCCTGCTTGTGTAACATAAAAAATAATGGGTGAATGTGGCGTTTTTTACACTTTTAGGTTAGGATATTTTAACATTTTGATGTGATAGAGCAGTATGGCCAAAATTGGTCTTAGCTGATCAAAAATTTTTGAAAAAATGTTAATTTCTGGGTATTTTATTGGCCCGTATAATTCACATCAAGATAATTTTTGTTATATAAATATAAATGACACGATAGAACAGTAACAAGGGCTAACTAATATTTAAATGAAATATGTCATTGAAAAATAACGTAGTGAAACGAAACGTATCGAAAAAATGTAAACAAAACTAAATTTTTTAATAGAATAGTAATTTCTAGTAAAGCTACTTACTTCCGCGAATAAGTTCAAAGAATTTCATTACTAGAAGCGAGCAGCAGCTAACTACGTTAGAATGCATACGACGAGAAAAGTGCGTAAAACATGCTGCCGCATGAATCTTGGTACAATGTTGTTGTACCATAGAACTGTCCCTGGAGGGAAGGCTCTGCCGTTAATATAATTGTGTGGGGTTTAGAGAGAAGCTCGCGGTTTAAACGATACAAAGGCTCGGAAGCGGCGATTCAAACATCGCCAGCGATATTTATACGATATATGCGATATAAGCCAAGTCGAAAAATAAGAAGCATTCGTGAATACTAGAATTATTGTATATTCTGTGGTGGAGAGATAAAATATACTTCTGAAAATAGTGTTAAAGGGGAGAGAAAGAGAGATATCGGAGAAAAAGGGATATAAAGAGAAAGAGAACAGGAAAGGGACCAAAGAAAGGAATATGCACCCGAGTATAATGAATATGTCTTTTCATAGAATATCAGCGAAAGATCTTCCTCCAGCATATCTACACTACGATATTGGCTACTCCTTTTACATTCCTTTATATTCCGCAAAACATTGTTCGCCCAGATTGAACGAAAAATGAAATAATAATCATTTTCAAATGTACGCTCACTGAAACTAACTGAATAGCACAAACGATGCACTGAAAATGAACAACAATGATGTATCAATTTTGTACTATTATACCAGAATAGTAGTATGAAAAAGGAAAGTTTGAAAATAACATTTTTTCATATATCTGAAATAAATTAAGTGCTTTAGAGACCATTTTTTTGTACCCAACCTAACCTAACCTAAAGATTCGAGGATATAGAATCCCAAAAGCACATTACGAGGAAAAAACAAATTCAGATATCTTGATATTTAACATAAATAAATATAGGATATTGGTCTTATAACAAGCAAACATAGATGTTAATTTTACTATATCATTTTAATATTTCTAACTAAATTTCACCCAATAACAGTACTTGTGGAAAAAAAAGAGGACCATTAACCCATTAACACTCAGACGGACGGATTTTCAGTATCAGTTGGAACATCGATAATTTGTATATAAATGCCTTTAGAAAAATTTGAGCTCCACTGTTTCTAGCGTAAAATTGTATGCTCTTTCACAATTTTTTAATAATATTTCGATAAAATGAACCGCGAAAAAGTTATACACGTGTGTCTGTTAAAAAACATGGTTTTTTACATTTTGTTTTTCATTAATGTTTTAATCACTTTCACCTCGAAATTACGTTGAGGAACATATCTAAGTTGAAAATATCGAGTCCATGGACCTCCAGGATTAAAATGTACCATATCAGAATTCATAATTAAAGATGGCAGTTTTGAAAATGGCGCCTAGAAAATCAAAATTCTTATTAAAACTTAACCATTTTTTTTCTTAAAAACTATAGACTTTGGAGAAAATGTTATAAGAACAATAATGCTTAGGAATGAGTCAAGGAATTCTCTCAAATTTTATCAGCATGAATAATACACTGCTTGATTTTTCTAAAATTCGAAAAATCAAAATTTTGAAAAGAATCATTTAAAAAATCTGAAAAAATTTGAGTAGTTTCTTTAAATAGTTCTGTAGTAGTTTTACGTATTAAGGGCGTAACTGATCGCCGCGTCAGAGGGCCGGCGAAGCCGACTCGAGGTTTGCGCGATCAGTTGAGGGCGATAAATATTACTCCTGTAATACGAACATTATTTTTTGGTCAGCGGGCGTAAAATTCGCGACCGCATTACAGAAAGTATTAGGGATGTGGTGGTGAAAAATGATTTAACGACGACAGTGTAAAGTTCAATGACAAAATCTCGAATAAATAAGACGCGAAGGGTTTAGGAGGAGAATGGGGGGTCCGGGGGTGGCGAAGCCCCCCTCATTCGAAAAATATGTACTAAAAAGTAAATAATAAAATAAAAATAATACATTTTATAATATATTTTGTTTCCGTGTAACACCCCCCGACCCTAAAAGAAAATAAATCCTTATAACTTGAAAGGAAATAAATGATAATCAAAATTTAAAATACAAAATTTGCGGCATAGCGACGTACACTTTGTTTATTGCGGCGAATGTAAACAACTTTACTGAGACATGAATTCTTGGTATTTTCGTTTATATGCCACTCTTGTATATTGTTGAGAATTTATTTTGAACCTATTTTTAATTTAAAATAACTAGCTAATTCAAATTTATTGAAAATTGACATAAAAAAATTATTTGAATTGAATTTTATTTTAAAATAAGTAGGTAATTCAAATTTATCAATAATTGACATAAAAAAATTATTTTTATTTTACGCACCCGGAGGCGTAAAACTGAATTTTACGCCCGGCGGGCCAAAAAAATATTTTTATTCTAAGGAAATTTTCTGTAAAGTCTATAGTATTCATGAAAATAAATTACCAGGGCCAATGGTTAGCGAAACATTTTAAGTACATAGTAAATTGTGCCTCGAAAGACATTTTTTTAAACAAGTGGCGCTTTACATTTCAAAATTCAAAGTATTATAACAAATTTTCCTGAAGGGGCGCGCAAGTACTGAGCGCCAATTAGTATAGTTTTTACGTGTAGAATATAAGAGCAGCCTTTGGTAGTTTAGCTAAAGCAAAACTTCACAAAACTATAGCACAAATATACATAAAGGTTGTATTTTCGAAAAAATCATTTTTCATAGTTTAGTGCATTTTAACTCTTTCTTATTTATCGGCACGCTTCAATACTGAATGATCCTGTATTAAGTAGATAGTAGGGAAATTGTAAAAGAATTTTCAGGTCATTATTCAATGACTTAAAAAAGTTATAGCAGTTTAATTGAAAACAAATTTGATATCTTCACTACTATAGGAGCAATATTTGGGGGATTTGGAAATTTTTTTATGTTTAAATGATATAAAACCGACTTTAAAGTATGGTGTTCCTCTAATTAAAGATACTTTCTTTTATTTTATGCATTACTATAAATAAAAGGTATTGTGAGAAAGGACTTGAACCGCTCACCCTCACAAAAGTTAAAAGATCTAGTGATATGCCTATATATTTATTCTCAAAAATGTATACTAAAATTCATTGTAAATGATATATGGATATTTTCACTAGATTTGTTACACTAAATTTAAATGGACCAGCGAAGTACAACTCAATAAACCCATGAAATGGTTAAGTCGAAAATAGTTACAATTAATAATTATTTGTTATCTAGTTTCTTCATTATACCAGCAATTCACCAACTCAAAGATCACAACGAGTTCACAAATATTGATGTGATAATATCTTTACAACATATTCTAAAATAAAGAGCAAGATGTCACAATCTTAGAACCCACATGTAAATTTACCATTGTTTGGAATAATATAAACGAAAGTCATCGCTGAAACTTCCTGGTATCCTCGTATAATGGCGCAGGGCGAGGTTATCTTATCTCTGTTTCGCGTCACCAGGGGGCAGAGTATTTTTACGACAGTAGCGCCGTCATCGTTTCGGCTCGGCCTCCGACCCTTCAGCCTATACCGGAGAACTTTACACTCCGTATCTTTTTCGGACCTTCAGGGACTTTTCGAGCGATGGACGAGATTTCGAGCGAAGCGAGCAATCCACGTATGATCACCGTTATGCCCAAAGCGTCTGTAAAATTCGTTTAAAAAAATGTTGTGGTCGAATACTGTCCACTTTTTAGTAAATCGCGAATAAATTCTCATTTTATGATCTTAAATTCAACGTTATTTGTCTATATTAGTAATTCTATAGAACCTTTAACTTTTATAGTACACGGCGATGTATCTTACAAACAAATGAATATCGACCTAAATGATCAAGATTCTTTTTCTATGATATATTAAAATGTTAGCCCTTATATATTTTTTAAGATAATAAACCACTGGAAAGAAGAAAAAGGAACGTAAAATACGATTTTTACCAAATTTCACAACGTACAATCCAACCATTTCATTTTTATATCAATAAAAAAAAATAACTACTATCCAATCACTCTGAAAAATTCAGAGAATCTTCGTATAATCTTGGAGTTTCAATAAACAACATGCCACGAGTATGCTTATCTTCTAAAAAAGTGTGCAGCTTAAACTGTAAGCGTCCACCGATTATTCCAAATTCGGGAATTTATTACTTTTTTCAATATGGATAAAATAACTTTTCATTTCTCGAATTCTTAGTTTCATAGAATAATTCTACACTAAAAGCCCCAAAAAATAAAATGCACGGAATACGTGTGCCTCATAAACCAACTTTGTAGGAGGCTTCTAAAAATTATCAAATCAGTGCGTAACTCGTTCAAATACACAACATTTTCGAGTGGCACTCTTAAAGGGCGTTTAGGCACGCTTAAAACGACATTGTAATTTCTTCTTTAACCCATTAAGTCCTGAATGGACGTTTTTTTACTACAATTTTCAACGGTTGTATTTAGTGTGAAAAAAGGCTCTAAAAAATTTGAAAGAAGACATATCTGACGTAAAATTAACTGAACTTTCAGAATCTGTTATTACATTTTTCAGAAAATGCAACCGTGAAAAACTATATTCGATTTTTTCAAAAAAATCATGCATTTTTCAAATGAAATTTTTTTTCATTTCGTCTTTTCACATTGAAATTGTTTCAGAATTTCTCTAAACGGTAAAGAAATCGTGTCCTCGAGACTTAAACTTTAAGATGTGCCTATGTCCATTTTGAAAATAAAGGTAAAAGCATCCAAAATGGCGGCCCAAACACAAAAAAATTAGCGAAAAATTCAGGAATTTTTTATTCAAAGACGATCGACTTTAGGAAAAAATGTTACAGAACAAAAAGTTCTTACAATTATTCAAAGAATACGCTGAATTTTTTTCAGAATTTTTTAAACACTTTTTTCATTTTTCAAAATCCCAAAATTTTGACAAATCGAAAAAGTCGTCAAAAAATTCTAAAAAAATTTTCGGACATTCTTTGATTAATTGCAAGAAGTTTTTCTTCCGTAACATTTTCTCCTAAAGTCTACCATTTTCAAATAAAAAATTCCTGAACTTCTCGACAATTTTTTTCGAATTTTTTTCGAAATTTTTCTCGACAAGACTTTCTAGGTTGGAAATAAACATAGATTACTACCTTTTCGGCTGATGTCTTTAGACTCCCGTAATAAAAATTGAAAAAATTTAATTCTAAATTTTTTTATTAGCGATAATAAATAATGAGTAAAAACTGTATTTCTCGTAACATATACGTTATCGTTAAATATAAAAACTATAAGATATATAATATAAGTACACCCGTATCTACCATTAGGCTATTATTTGGTTTCAACTTTGACTTTATTCAACTTTATACAACTTTATTCAAAAACGAGATACGCCAACTGTTTCTTACTCTTGAAGTGCTGTAAAAAACAAAAAAATATGTCCCATTAGTGTGCCACTAAAATAACTTTTGATGATATTGAACATTGAAAAGTTAAAAGTTCTGTAGAATTACTCCTATATTCGATCCGAAGTTTTTAAGATACAGCTTAAGATATAACCCATCAGCTTTTTCTAATAGTAAAAGTAAATTCGATTGGTGGATTTTTCAAAATCATGTGGATTATGATATTTCACATAAATAGTTTCTTTTATAGATAATAAATACATTTTATATGAATGAAGAAGATTAACTTTTTAATCTCATATTTCATAAACAAGGTATTTCATATAGAACAAAGATTGTGCAACAAGGGAGCAAAACAGGTGTTTGTCGACGAGTGGTGGTTTGACGCCCGAGCCAAGCGAGGGCGGCACTTCGTATGAGTCTACAAACACCTATTCTCCCTTGTTGAACATACTATATTCTCATACGAGAGCACGGTATTTTGCTCCCGCGATATAGGGAACAAACTAGTGTTTTGTGCTCAGAATGCTCCCGGATGACTTTATTTTGCTCCCTAGGGAGAGAATGTGCTGTTTTGCTTTCTCAATGTAGGGAGCAAAATAGCATTTTACACATCGAGTATGAGAATAGTAGATTGTGCAACTAGGGAGCAAAATAGGTGTTTGCCGATGAGTGTGAGTTTGACGCCCGAGCGAAGCGAGGACGGCATTTCGCACGAGTCTACAAATACCTATTCTCCCTTGTTGCACATACTATTTTCTCATACGAGGGCGTGCTATTTTGCTCCCGCGATCTAGGGAGCAAAATACTATTTTGCCCACAGAATGCGAGAAACCTATTTTGCTCCCGGGTATATTTATTTTGCTCCCTAGGGAGAGAATGTGCTATTTTGCTCCCGCAATTTAGGGAGCAAAATAGCATTTTGCGCACAGAGTGTGAGAAAGATATTTATGAGATACTAGTCAAATGTATAAATAATTCAGATAAAATTTAATTTTACAATCCCATACAGCACTATTAAAAAGCGAGTTCTCTAATAAATACGTACCATACAGCGATTGTTACATTCCGTTCGCTATAAGAATATTCGATATTACGTGGTTAAACTCAAATCTAAAGTAAGGCTAGAATAAAAATGTTAACTTTTGATTGTAAACTGTTTTGCCAAAATGCTCCATACTTTTATATCACCCTGCACGATTAAACACGTTATTATTGAAAGCTTTATTGACCTCGATAGAATTATTTTTTTACAACGTAAGGCAAAATGCCATTATGCTCCCTGTATCGGGCAGTAAAAAATAAGTATGTGCCGAAAAAAAATAAGTTTGTTTCTCATGAATCTACAAATACGTCTTTCTTGCTGCACATACTAATTTCTATCCCTCGATATAGAGAGAAAAATAGAATTTTGTCGTCAGTGTGCGAGAAAGTACATTGTGTCGTAGTATAGTTTGCAGTTTAAAAATAGGTATTAATTTATAGGTACAAGCAGATATTAAACAGCAGAAATACAGTTCTAATGTGGCCAGATTTCTATTTTATAACTTTTATTCTTTAGCTGTCATAAAGCGAATATTTCCATCATTTTTATATGGATCTAGAAAACTTCAATTACATGTACTTGCACAGAATTGTTGATACAATTTACACGAGAAAGGGAAGAAGCAAGAATAAAATGGTGACGAGCTTCTTCAGTACATAAAAAGTAAACAATGATTTACACTCTAGCGATCAGAATGTTATAATGGCCGACTGCGACGTTAACGACTATTTCAATTATGCTACGATGACTCTAACATATGAATTAAGACCCTTAAAAACTTGTATCCAACTTTTTTGCATCCAACGTTCAGTATATGATATTTGTCATCTGGTATCCCGACATCTGACATCCGACTTCCGACTGTGGACATAACCTTAAAACGAAAGAAAGGAGATCGGGGCGTAGGCGGTCAAGTTTCGGAGTCGAGGCTTTTTCGCGCTGTCGCTTAATTTACGTTCCACTGACGCTTACAAAGGGCTTGGCCGTAATATTGCCAGAACCCCTTTATATACTCGATCGTTCCTAACGACGTAGGTGGGTCGAGGGGCCTTTGTACGCGCGAAATAAACGAAGCTGATGGGATCGGAGCCTTAGACTGACGAGTCCTTGGCCCTTGAAAAATTCCTACCGTGCCACCAACCACAAACTCACCTTTTTAATTGTGTTTATGAACACGTTAAAATATCGCGAGGAACCCATTGTGCCAGTGGACGTGCACTTGATCAAGGCTAAGAATACTGTACCAATTTGTTACAGGGCTTTTGTTCGCTGCATTTACGACCATGAAATGTTAATTCGTATCACGAAACATTTTATAAAATAAATAATAATCGAATATTTATTTATATATATCGAGATTATTATTAAACTGAAACGATAGAAATAAGAAATTAGATTCTGATACAGAACACACATTTATTTAGAAACCTATTACTATAATTGACCTGGAAAAAAACAGAAACATATTTTATCTGGTTAGCGACAATTTTTTCACGGTTTGTATAATTAATTTGAATGTAAGATTAGCCTAAGGAAGTTGTTAGATACTCCTCAAGATGTACAAATGTCCGCTTTTACAGTCCTGTTAACCCGCTTAGGCGACCTTCAGAACATTAGACGCCTTGGATAAGGCAATAGATGACAAAAGGGCGTATTGAACATCAAAGCTGATGTGTTGTGTAAAATAAAATACATACAATTTACGTACTTACTACACAGAAAAAAATAAGTCTTAAAATAGTTACATCTTAAATTCATCATTAGATGAGGCTTAATTTCAGCCCGAAATTGCGTTAATTTTTTTAAATTCAGTCAATATTTAGGCTTAAAGTCTTACTTTAGACAATAAAACTGACTTTCAGCCGATATTTTAGTTTGAAATAAGATTCGGTTAATAAATCTTATTTCAAGTCAAAATATCGTCTAAAATTCAGTTTTGCTCATTGAAAGTAAGACTTTAAGCCAAAACACTGTCTGAATTCAAGAAAATTAACGCAATTTCGGAATTAAATTGAGCCTCACTTGTTGATGAATTTAAGATGTAACAATTTTAAGACATATTTTTTTTCTAGGTGATGTTTTGACTGTTTATGATCCCAGTTCGAAATGACTTCCCAATATCCCATATTACTAACTACTAGCACATGCTCACATAACATCGATCATGGAACCCTTTTGCTGGACACCAACATCAATCACTCCATTATTATCAGGACTCACTTCGACACCAATTCAGAATAGCTTAAAAGCCCTGTTTATTTCATTTACACACTACAACTGTACAGAGAACCACATACAATAGGAAAGAACAACAATTATGCTATAAAAATAATCGAAACATTCTTAAACAAATCGCTCATTCACATTGGAAGCCCGGCACAAATCTGTATAGAAATTCGGGTTATGACGCAAACGTTTCAAAATCCTAAATATGCAAAGCAAAGTTAGGCAATTGTAATTCTTTTAAAAATATAAATGGAAAATTGAAGTAAATTGCTATAAATGCACCATAATGAAGTAAACAATAGCATAACTATGGGTTAAATATATTAGTAAAAGTATTTGTAAGAGGAAAAAAGTCTCCAAGTTTCACCTAAATTTGAATAATCCTCTAGTGAGAAACGTTGTAAATTTAAACTGCCATTTTATAGTTATAAGTAGACATTTTTATTTCAAGTTTTGATTTATTCGTAGTTAAACTAGAAAAGCGGCATTATAAACCTCAGTTTAGCAATGTCAATAAACGCTATATTATTTTTAGAATATTTATTTTTTAAGGGATGTAATTGGATATATTATGGTAAAAGATTATTTTTAGATGCTTTGAAAGCTTGTGATCTCAATAATATAGTAAACATTACAAAGATGATTCTAACATTCGTTAGTCCATACTCGTTGAACATATTTCTAATTTTTCAATCGAATGTTCCCTAAACCACTTCGGAACTTTTTGCTTTATAAAACCAAGAAGTTCTAAAATGTTTATGATTAAAATTACGTTTCTGAAGTTGCTATACGCTATTGGATACTGCTATTTTTATCTGTTTGAACGCTTCAAATTTGTGAAATTAAAAATCCAAATAAACATGATTTAAATTACATTTCAGTAAACTTTTCATATTTGTCAATTTTCAGCAGGTATAACCTACTTTTAATTCATGTTATGTGTCTCCCAATAAAGAAAATCATTTTTTAAAAATGTGCATTACAAAATATAAATTAATGTTGTATTCTATAAACGAAAGTTTTTATGAACATATAGTATGTTGTTCATTCTACTGAAGCTTAAAAAACGAAAATTGTTTTTAAGGTAGTCAACGCTATTAAAGATGTTTAATCTTAACATATATTAGCCACAATTATAAAAAAAAAGCAGAAAATTGTAATACTAATGAGAAAAATCAATAAATAACAGAAAAATTCAGATAGAAAATATAAATGGTAAAATGTGAAAAATTGGATATGAAGATATAAAGTCATTCTGATACCTATGGTGATAAATTTTGCAAAATAATTTTATAATTAACTCCTTTATATATGTATATTTTTTGTAATTTTTCCCGATATACGTCAAGACTAAATATCTTTAGTTATCATAAAACGACCGTGACAGTAAATTTAACGTGATTATCAATTAACTTATTTTAGCAGTTAAAATCGAAAAGAAAACATTATAGGTAATTGTATACCCAACAACAAACTCTTTCGATTAATAAAAAAGAATATCTAAATTCGCAAATAGAAAAACAAGCATAGTCTTCTAATTTATTTTCAGTTAAGTACATTTTTGCTTGGTTCAATCATTCTGCACTAACGAATATTATGTAAAAACGCACCTGTAACCCAAGCAGCAATCCTAGTCATTTCGACCAAGCCAAAGTCAAAATGCCCTAATTGAGTAAAATTGACCAATTTTCGACCTAATAATTGTCTTAAAAGTCAAAAAGTTTTTATAGTCGAGAATATAGGACGAAAAGTACGTAAATATTCCCTAAAATATGCCTAGAAAGTTATGTGACTTTAAAGTTACAAATGAGGTTAAAATTCCCAAATTGTGACCAAAAATATGTCTTCATAGTCGAATAGACTTTAAAGTCAATATTAGAGTCCACTTGGAAGGCTATAGGCCCCTGCAAAATTACCTTATTCTGACCATTAGGGCGAAATGTCTTAATTGGTCAATATTGGGAAACTAAGACTTCATAACCTGGCTAGATTTTAACCTGAAAGTCCAATTTACCGCGGAAAATTACTTATAGGGCATTTCGACTAAGAAGGTTAGCCGACGACATATATATATATAATGCGCATAACTCACTTTTATACAAAATAACCTAACCTCAAACTGTACATACGTCAGTCTGAACTAAAATTCAAACCACGATGACTCGAAGAAAACCGTTCCGATTTTCATCGACATTTTATAGAAAAAAAAGGATCATCCCTCAGGGTTAATGATTGATTTGGAGGCCAATATATATTATTGTTTTTAACCCACAAATGTGGAACATAGCAGTATTCTATGCACATATTGTTGCCTCGTTTCTTCATCAACGCCACTATCGTGAAATGATCCATTTTACTCATGACCAGCACTCTACCCTCTTTATAACAGCGTTGTTTATACAGTTCTTAGCACAGAAGACTTACGAAGTTCATAGGTTATGTACATCTAAGGTTATGTCAACATTCGCGAGAAGATCGATTTACCTAACTATAATCGATAATCAACTAATCGAAGTAATCGAATACATACATACATATATATACGCAAATTCCCTATAAGTCGCCAATTCGACTTCAAAGTTCACAACTTTGAAGTCAAAATTCCCTAAATAAGTAAATTTTACCTCAAGGGCAAGTAATTTATACTTTGAGGAAGGAAATTTGACTTATAGGTCCTATCTTCGACTATCAGGTCGAAATTCATAAACACGCAAGGAAATCATTATCCGCCATGTAATAACGAACATAACCTGTAATATTCACCAGTTATTAAATAATATAATTCTGATATTCTGTTGAACGTATCAAGTAAAATAATACATATCTTTTATCATTTTCATTGTACAAATTCGAAAAAATCATTACCAGATGATTAAAATGCAAAATAATATTGACATACTTTTCACAACAATTACAAAAATTTTCAAAATGTACGATTTCTCGAGGCGCATTTAATATTAATAGGGTAGCATAAAATTCTGATCGAGAAATTATCAATCGCACGATAATTTGCCAATAAATAACGCGCAATTTCATTTGCAATTACTTACCATCATCCGTAATTATTTGTTTTGTTGCTGGCTTGTGTTTTGGTGCAAGCATGGAGGAACCATTGGGACAAGTTTTAGAGTTTTACAGTACTGCCATATCATGAGAATATATAATATCATAAATATACAGGCTTGTCAACTGCGAACACGAGGGAAAGAAAAATATAACCTACACGGAGAACAATGTCGACTTATAGGTCGAAAAGAGGTAAATATTACCTAAATATTACAAATTTTCGACCACGTACAGGTCCATTTGACCAAATTCGGACTTCGACCTATTGGGAAAAATGCCCTCCATTACCTAATTTCGACCGTAAATTTACTTCCACTTTTGTCCCCACTTACCGTCATTCGACTTCTAATTTAGGTAAATATTGTGTGGTCGAGAAAATATCTCGCCCTAATCGAAAAGAGGTAATTTCGTCCTGTTTTGCTGCTTGGGAAGTTATGAAAAAATGGTTTTATCATTAACATTAACAGCATTAATAATAGTTTTATTCTAAAATATTTATTTACAGCATTTTTAACACCATTAACTGTCCTCGTGAATAATTAACGAACTGAAATAGTATTTTTTGCACCAAGGGCGTGAAATGGTCGTTTTTGCGCATGGTGCAAACAAAATTTTTGGATTTAGGGGGAGTATACTCTATCGATTCTATGGGGACTATTCATTCTATCACACAAATCAAAGATGTTTTCATCACACTGGGACGAAAGCAGCAACTTTCCTCCCGCAAGCGGAAGGAAAATTACTTCTTTTCCTCCCTGTCATGAAGAAAAATCGTATACATCCCTCGGGAAGTAAAAAAGAATGCCTCAGACTACATGTTTCTCACCCGATGTGAAGCCGAGGTAAAAATTACACGCAGTCTGAGACATTCTTTATTTTACCTCCCTCGTTGAATAATATACTATTACGAATCACTGCGACGTGCAACACTGACTAGTGAGTTTATTTTTCAATCAGTAATGTTTATGTTTATAATGGAAAATTCGTGTAATACCCCGCTATTGCGCGTTTATTTGTATTTAGAATTGTCGTTTTCTATTGTCTGCCACCATTATCATAATGTATTGTAATATAGAAAATTATAAGCAATCGTATTAATTGGCTTTTTTTCGATAAATCGATAATTTTCAGACTTTTTATTTCACGCCCAAAAGAAGGCATATAATGGTAATTTTACGCCCACTGAATAGAAAAATATTTTGTGCAATAATAATATGTTCGATTTTTATTTTATACTTTAAACCTTTATGTAGAACAATTGGTACAAAATATTCCAAGTGGGCCCGTCAGGCATATTCCAATCAATGATCAACATGGACCAACGGTCATTTGTGCCCTAATCCAAATATGTGTGCACGTGCTCTTAGTTCTAATATATTAGTTAATATTTCTCAACGGGTTGAAAAAATCATCTAAAAATCAAACTTGGGACGGGATAATATGATTGTATTATTGTAATATTTAAATAATTCGTAGAGAATTACTTAATTTATTTATTGATTCAATTATTATCATAATGGCTTTAACAATTGATAATAAAAGACAAAACGAAATTGTTTCCATTCACCCATAGGATTATAAGTGAAAAATGATTAATAGTCTCATTAATGTATACTCTGAATCATATCACGAGAATAAAGGAAACCTGTGGACTGCGCATTATGAAATGAGGGTTCCACTGGAAAACATTTATTTATTTCGCAAAGCATATTGCGATATAATCAGAAAAGGATAAAGTGGACTGTCCGCCTTTTCCAAACAGAATAATCGGTGAAACGTTGAAATAGACCATCGCAGATGTTTCGAAAGAAATTTGCATTTTTAAAATGCTGACTCTTATGTAGTTGCGTTTATGTTTTGTAATTGATTGTTTTCCAAATAATGCGTACATTATGATGAACTCAACCGATCCATATATTATAATTTCAGTGTGCTTTGTATAGAATTATTTATTACTTAAATGTGACAACGTTAAATGATTTTATTGCAGCTACTGTATACCAACACTGAAACTGTCAAACTATTGCAAAAATCACTTGAATCTCTAAACATATTGACTGAAACCAATCGAAATTTCAAGTTTATGAGTTTGTAATTGTCTTAAACGATAGTACACAGAATATAATATGGAATCGAATACCAAGTTATTATTATATTATTACTTCGATAATTTAGTAAAGCATTACTTTCCAGAACTAACTAGTAACACTACCCAAGTAATGAACACCGATTGTTCTAAAATTTGGATATTTTGTAATACACGTTAAACTAAAACTTATGTTTTAAATCGGCGGTAAAACGTTTTTAGAGTCTCAACCCCCCCCCCCCCCCCAATATAGTAGTCAAAATAAAAAAATTACGTTAGCTTTGAGGAAGCTAACTGAATGATCAATGTCCCTGAAAAAGTTTGACCGTTGCAACATATCCAAATTTCAGAAAAATTGATTTGAATTTTTTTTAAATCCAGTTATATACCAGAGTTCAAAGACTTTTCAGTTAGTTGATCTAGCAATGGCTTTGCCACAATAATAATGGTGATATTGGATGATAGCTATAGCATGATTTTTGTTGGTGCTTCATAACCGGGTTTGACGTCGTTTTTTTAAAAACTGCATAAATGTCTCCATGTTAATAGTTTTGACAGTCCCAAATCAAAATAATGTTATTTTGACTTCATCGCGACTCATTTCCATCATTCGACAAATCACTGTCAAAGCAATTTTTCACATTGCATCTAATTCAGGCACACCGATTCGCGCTTGTTGGCCTTCTCCGTCCTTCGAATTCATCGCTCACAAATCGATACACGATCGCTGCCTACTTTTATCAGTATCGTCAACAATTTAAATGTATTTTACAGGCAATAAACTAAAGGTCATCTTCATTTTGAGAGGTACTCCGATTCGGATGTAGAATGGCGTGGGAAAGTTCACATTGTGGGGGAAAACCCCACGCCGAGTACCGTAATTGGTAAAACATTGATCTATTTACAGCAGTATACTTTTACGGTACTTTAAGATGTTCATATCAATAAAACTCTCCTTCTCATTTGAGATCAGATTTATAAGAACTAATCACTGCACATTCAGATTTCCTTAAGTGTTGAATAAGAATTAAATATTAACTACGTAATACAAAACAGTTTTACTAGGAATTTTCAAATTAAAATAAATTTGTCTTAAGGGTTCGTACAATTACGTATAGTCTCTTAAAATGAAATAATCATCATATACGTCAAACCCTATATTTTTTTGAAACCCACGTGTGAGTCCATTTGAAACGCTCTTGAGTTCTTCAAGCCGAGTGATGAGCTAAGCGCATGATGAAAGCTGTGCTAATGTCACTGAGAAATGAGCGAGAGCTTGAAAACGCCTTCGCGAGGCGGCGTTGGCGTATCAAAATACAACGGCCAACGGCAAAACTATAAGCGGATGCTAATGCAAGTAAATCCGTTGAATAACTTTCCGATTATTTCGAGTCATCGCCATACAGTACAATGCACTCAAGAGATTCTTCTCTCCTCTGGATAATATTCCAAGAGTATCCGCCCATTGCTAGTTTCCCTAAGGCTTGCTTGAATCGTACGAGCGAAGCAACCCGTCTTAGGGAAATCAGCTGATGAACTGATCCTTGCTGCATGGATAAAATCGTTTCGTGCCAGAATTTTTGAAATTTATAGAGATCGGATTCAAGTTTAGCCAAAATTTACTGCGAAGATGCAAGATAAAATTTTATTAGAATTCAAAAAATCTGAACGGAGAATACAAAAGTAACATTTCTTTCACTGTATACCATATTATTTTAGGATTTGTCATGTTCTGTTTATACATTGCGAGTTTGTGCATTTGTGAGAACGTAATTTCTATAGATGAGTCTCGGTATATTTACCTACTCGGTTCCTCATCATCCTTATACTTACCAAAAGAAGGGGAGCGCCGTTTCTCCCACTCCCCTCAGTCGCGTTATGTTCGTGACGTCACACTAGGCCCTTCCTGAGGGTCTAGCCCTCAAGGTGGGGAGAAAATAGAGCGGCGGAAGGTAATTATAACCAGACGGTACCTGGCAAATATGCTGGGACTTAATATAGCGAGATGCAATTTCCCGGAACTCTAAATAGTACGGAATATTCTCAGTATCTGTACGTATGATTTATGGACTGCGAAAATATCCACTTAACTCTTTGCCGTACAATAAAATCGTACTTTACACACTAGTTACGAAATATAGTATTATTCAATAAATAAGTTAAATGTTATTTTACGTACTTGTGCTTAACAATTAAATACACGACACCGTTTCGTAAAATTGAATTTTATGCACATAATGTGAAAACTAGTCTCTTTTCCATGCCTTTGGAAACATTTGAAGTTGGTAAAATTTTCAATAAAGTGAATAATTATTTATCTTGCTTGTAGAATAATATAACTAACTTTTGTTTCACATGCACTGGAGACAATTCTGGAGGAATTCATGTCCTATAGATTCATCGAAGGAAACTATGAGAATATGAACAAAAGATAAATTACCATCTTATAAAAGACACAGTCATATTCACACATATCCTTAATTATTATTATAAGGTAATTATTCCCAGTGTACTTGACATTACTAAGCGATAACATATTTAACGTGGAATAAAGTTAACACCATTTTCCCTAAGACCGGGATTTTTAGATTGTCTCTAGGTCATGATCGATGTTTCGACACGAGTTCTATAGTGGCTCATTTCATATTTCCCAGTGTTTTCCGTGGATACTTCGTCATTAAACTTGGGTATTTGTCGAGATAACGACCTGTTCAACGGGCGTTTGTTAAAAGCACTATCTAGGAAAATCTGGACAGAGTTCACGTTATAAGCGAGGAATCACGCTTCCGAGCGAAAGATCTCGTCACACAGAGATGGGCCTCAAGGTCCGCAAATTGCTTTCGAACAATGCCTCGACGAACATGTGGCTGCGTTGAAAGCAACATTGAATGCTAAATAATTATACCATCCAAGTATTTTAACAGCAACAAAATTGTCTAAAGTTGCGGTACATACACAATCGTTTGTGGTTCAAATTTATCACACTTTTAAAAGGTTGCCTGGAATACCAAAGGTTGCAGTGGACATGCATGTTGTTATAGTGGTTGGTTGCAATCTGAACGAAAATGTGTGGAGACGTTTTTGTAAGATCGGATAACAACGTAAGTAAATTGTGGTGAATGTTGAACTCATTTTATTTTCATTGTATTGAAGAAAAACATTTAGGAGAGTTTTTTAAATACTCCCATTAACAAAAATGAAATAAAAATACAATAAATATTATTAGAATGATATAGCAGTGTCTTGAAATAAATAAAAGTCATGTCCCAACTAACACGTTAAGAGTGTCCCTACAACAAGAAAGTGAGAAAATTAATTTCTATCAAACTACATTTGGATTAACGTTCCCTCACAATTTAATGACACATAGTACAAGACATATTGAGCATACTTATATCAAACAATCATATTTCCCCGAGTAAAAATTTATTAAGGCCCTGATCAGGGCCAGACCCCAGCGCTAAGGACCTTCATAGATTTAGAGGAATATAGAAGAATACGAGTAGAAATGTATTAAGGCGATGATTAGCACCTGACCACAGCGTTACTCTCCATTAATCTCCAAATTATTCTCCATAACTCTCCGTTAATCTCCCAAAAAACAAACCTTCGAAAATCGCGCTATACATCTTTTTAGGAGCACAATTTAACGTCGTACTTAATCAACATTTTGAACCGTATCATTAAGTTTAATATACAAAAACGGGCGCACCTCAAAAACCCGACAAATCATAAAACAGACACTTCAAAAGCCCGACATTAAAAAACCAGACATTTCAAAATACAGACATACAAAAATCTGACATTTCAAAATACACACCTCCGATTGGTACGTTCACTACTTATAAAAATGATCTCGGGTTGCCGTCCTTGAGGTCTCACTGAACGGTCATTTCAAGGGCAAAAGTGTTTAGACAAATTACTAATTTTGTAGGTTACTTGAAGGTCAAATCAGTTTGAGACACTTCAAAAACTCGGGTGCACCTCAAAAACCCGATAAATCACAAAACAGACATTCAAAAACCACACAACATAAAATAATAATCTCGGGTCGGCGTCCTTGAGGTTTCACGGGAAGGTCATTTCAGGGTAAAAAATGCTTGACCGAGGGATTAATTTTGTATGTCACTTGAAGGTCAAATCAGTTTGATCCGCGGATTATTTATTGAGCTTACTTAGAATTCAATCATTAATTATATTTTCAGAATATGTACATTTTGAATTGTCTGATTTTTGAGGTGTACCCACAAAAATGTTAGTTTAAAAACAAACTTTATAGAACAATTTTGTACCTTCTGTGCAAAAATTTTAAATCCGTGACGGATCCTTGGTGGATCTTCGGTGGATTTATAACGGACCGAATTTCAGTATGCTTTTGTGTACCAAAAATCATTACGCAATTCTAAAAATTTCATTAAGAGCATCTGTAACACGTATTTTTGGTATACAAAGTATACGCAAATTAGATCCGTTATAAATCAATAAAAAATTGACTTTCGACGGAGTATATCCACCGAAGATCCATCACGGATCCGTCACGGACTTAAAATTTTTGCACGGGATAAATTTATCGGATTTGTAAATTCAAATTTGAGAGTAAATTAAACGAAAATGTATGTCAATTGTACTGAATAACAGTTTTCAAAATCAATTTCAAAGGTTTTTGATGCAACGACTTCTAAACATTTCTGATCAATGATTATTTTCCCAATTTAACCAATTAGAATGCACTTAAATACATGTATCAACTACAATGTATTCCATATGCATCAGATTCAATGAGTACAAGCACTTGATAAAACAAACCACAATTCTTGGATACTGAAGTGTTCCAATCTTCAGAATGTGACCACCTCGAGCCATGCATTCTGCGTGCGAAACTGCTGAGATAGACCGCATCGTATTCACGCATGTCAGAATAGAGAACGCACACTGGGATCTCACGACTATAACTCACTTCTCAAGAATATATACGAAACTTGCAGGTTATAATTATCACCCCTCGGTTGTTCGTGGCAGGAGAAAATCACAGCCGATGATCTTCCCAATTTTGTAATTTATGAATCTATATTTATGCACGAATTCGCCGTTGTTGATCTACTGCGTCTTTCTGCGATTATCTGCGTGCATATCCGGGGCGGTTTTTCTGAAACGATTCGACCTTGAGATCATGCATTCCAGGCCAAAAACAAATAAAAATTTATGACTTCAGAAATATTTTTCTTTGTTGTGAGAATGAACCGATATATGATCATATTTTTATTATAATGTTAAACAAAAAATATAATTTTAGAACCCTTTTAACAAGTTATACAGTGAAAGAAATAACGCCAAGGTTCCATACGGATGAGTAGATCAACTATATGAAAGCCGATCTAACCATAATTATGCCTGATATAGCTATACGTATGCCAGGAACCGCGTTATTTCTTTCAGTGTATGAGTACTGCAAGAGAAACTTTGTTAATATTTACTAAATAATAATTGGTAAGATCTTATATTAAGTATGGCGTTGTATGAGTAAGTTCAAAGTTAGAAATTATGCTACTTTTATATGGCACCATTTTTGTAAACTTACTGCACATCGACGTATTTAATATCCCCCAAAAATTTCACTGAAATACACTGAGTGTAAGACCACATTCTTGGGTCCACCTGCAAAATGTCACTGTTCAGACGCTTGATTGCATCGTTAAGAAGACAAAGAGGAGTTATTATATAAAATTGAATGTCATCCATTAAACTAAAAATTATTTTTAGAGGGTTTTAAGATGACTATCATAAAATTAAGTGCAAGTCATAATCTTTTAAGTTATTATTGTTTGTTTTAATAAAAATAAAATTTTCACGTTGGTGGAATGAATCTCTTCAGATATATCAAAGTTTCCAACCACAGCAAAAAAAAAAAGGAATTGCATCTTCGGAAGCTTTGAATACTCGTATTATATCAAGATCACATATTTTAACTTCGTCTTTAGCTACTCAATGCATTCATAAAAAGGGAATTCTAAATTAAAAAATAATCACGGAATAGAGATATCCGGAAAAAATTTCGTCGCTTCACCCCAAATTATCATTTGGTCTTCCAGGTACGATATCTCATTATAAACAAACAAAAAAATTCACGTTTTAGAAATATGTCGAAAAAAATACTTTGAGAATAAATATATAAATAGTGATTATTAAATTACCAAAATGAAAATATTGACCAATCTGAGAACAAAGTACAGGAAAATGACTTGAAAACTTTGTTTAAAAATTACATTTCTCGCCCCCAAAGGTAGATAAGAGAACAAAATATCATGCCTCAAAATGTGAAAAATGGTGTAAACAAAGAAACAACATATGATATTTTACTTTCCGCATGATCATAATGGAAATATTTAAGATTCGTCACTTCGCCCCGTTCGCCGCTTCGCTCCGTCTTCCCCTATAATTAAACAAATTTTTTAAATATATACTTATTACATTTGTATAAGTGAAAAAGTTTAGATACTCTTTATTAAAAATCAACATATAAAGTGGCCAACACCCATATCTCCTAATGAGTTCATACCTTAATCTTGGAATAACGCAAAGATCACTCAAGAGAAAATCAAATTTCTTGGCGATTAGTGCAATATAGCATTTTGTGATATTTGTTTATGGTTACTATTTGAGATACAATATTTCTTGACGCGATGACGAAAGAAAACTGAATTTAATAGATATCACTGCAGATATCACTTTTCTCACTTACGTAGTACGTACTTTTCTGTTTAGGCAAGATTGACGCGTAATGCTCCGCCTCTACTTTCACGGCATTCTTATAAACACCAGAGATATCATCTTCCAAAGTTCGTGACCAGGAAGAAAAGCAAAACAAGGATGCACGCTGACAAAAAATTTCGAGTTCCAAACGATAGAGCATTAGATGCAGAAATTAGAGGCGTGACGGAGAGATGTTTGGTAGCGATCGTCAGGTTGATCGAAAGTCATTTATCAATGATCTTCGATCAAAATTGTTCTACGATATAATTTATCGTGATTAATAGTTTGAATCTCCGTAATAATCGTCGGTCGCACCATTAATCACTGATTGGACTAATACAAAATTATGAAGGGATTCAAGAATGCACGATTCTCTTCCGAAGCAATGTTTTAGGTAGTAAATTATCTAACGGAAAAGGCGACGGGACGAGTAATTGATGTAAGTACCATTATATAAGCAAAATGCATTCCATTGGGCTTGTAAATATTTGATTAATTCAAGGGTTTGAAGAAAATGTTTTATTAATTTAATTCATTAAAGTAAAGAATTGTTTGTATTTTTTTTGTATTCTCTGAATTCGAATTCAATTTTTATTACGGGAGTCTCAAAACATCAGCGGAAAAGGTAGTAATCTATGTTTATTTTCTACCTAGAAAAAGGCACATTTATTTCTTAGAATGTTTATTTCCTATTATAAACTTAACAATGTCAAATAATAACAATAAAAAAAATGTCAACATTTGTTATTATTGAAATGTCGATTTCACGGTGTAGGATAACTAATGGCAATTTAAACACGTGCTAGGGGATTTATAAGTACTTTAAAGAAGAAATTACAACGTAGTTTTAAGCGTGCCTAAACGCCGTTTAAGTGTGCCACTGGAAAATGTGTATTCGATCGAGTTACGCACTGATTTGCTAATTTTTAGCGACATCCTACAAAGTTAGTTTATGAGGCACACATATGCCGTGCATCTTATTTTGTGAGGCTTTTAGTGTAGAATTATTCTATGAAACCAAGAATTCAAGAAATTAAAATTTATTTTCTCCATATTGAAAAAAGTAATAAATTCCCAAATTTGGAATAATCGGTGGACGCTTACATTTTAAGCTGCACAATTTCTTAGAAGGTAAGTTTTCGGCATGTTGTTTATTGAAACTCCAAGATTATACGAAGATTCTCTGAAATTTTCAGAGTGATTGGTTAATAGTTACTTTTTTTTAGCGATATCAAAATGAAATTGTTGGATTGTACGTTGTGAAATTCAATAAAAATCCTACTTTACGTTCGTTTTTCTCCTTTCCAGTGGTTTATAATCTTACAAAACATATAAGGGCTAACATTTTATATCGTTAAAAAAGAATCATGATCGTTTAGTTCGATATTCAGTTGTTTGCAAGATACATAGTCGAGTACTATAAAAGTTAAAGTTTCTGTAGAATTACTCATATGTAAATAAACTAAAATCAACTATACGCGCTACAAAATCACTATATTTATATCGGCTAATTAAGTTTTAAAAAGTTGTCTTGAATCTTGAATCTTGAATCTTGAATCTTTAATCTTGTTTTGTGCATATTACTGATACCGCTTTTCAGAAAAATGAGAGTTTAAGAAAGAACAATAGCAATCAAAAGAAATAATTTAAAAATTTGTTTATAAGTTGTATCCAGAAATACTCTGTATTTGCTAGCCGTTTAAAGGTACAAGATGAAGCCATTCGCTTTTTCTTTATATTAAATGTATGTCTTTCCTCAGTGTCTTTTAAATAACGAAGAAATAACTAAAAGCCTTTACGTATGATGGGCTTTGATATACACCAAGGTTAAGTCAACCGAGTAGCGAACATTCGAGTGATCTTTAAATTACACGGTAACGGCACTATTGTTATCAGTAATTTCATCCTACGCTTTATAAAGCAGATCGCGCACTTCACATTTATTGATTATATCTTCTACATACAATGAGTCCCCAGCATATTCGCCGTTACTCAATGACGAGTCTGATTTTGACTTTGAACTGTGATGATTATGACGTCTTTATGTGTCTTCTCAGCATGTCAACTTTGATATACGATCGGCCGCTGAGGATTGTTCTCTTACTTCGATATTCATATTTATTCCATGACAATGTACATTTAAGTATCTTTATTTTCTGTCATACTTTTATTAGTTCATTGTATGCGAAGAATTCATTCCCATGTACATTATTCATTTATCCATTTATTCTCCTAAAATTAAAAACAAAAATTTTCCTCTTATAAAGTAGCATTTATTTTGTGGTCAATTTTATATTATATGTGTATATTAAATGAACTTAATTTCAGGTTCAAAAGACCTTTGTATTCTTTTACATCAATGATGGTAATCTGAGATGTTGAACATATAAAAAATATGGAGAAACGGAAAATATGTAAAAAGTACTATTTTACAGCTGAAGAATTGAAGAAGTTTTTGGAGAAAATAGAACATCGATATAATTATTCCGGGAATAACCATGAAAGTTTTTCTTGCGCCCTAACTACATTTGTCAGGCACTAAAGGGAGACCTGTCGCGCTGATCGCTTTTCCCTGCAAAAAGCTACGTTTGTATAGTCCCAATGACTTTATATGCAAATTAGTAAACAACTATGACCGCAGACATGTTCTTTCTTTTTGTCACATTTTGTAATATTGTGAAAAACCTATTAGTTTTATTTACAAATAGACCGATACACTCCAGGAACTTCCATCACATTTATGTTTAAATTAAAGCTAATTATTGATCATTTCATTAATGGAACACATTATGTTCGGCAAATAAGTTTTAAAAGTTAGGACCATATTTTTACTTCAACTATAGCGTCCAGGTTAAGGATGTAATTGGCCCTGCTGATGAGCACAAAATTATATTCTGATGCGAAACGTATTTTCAGCAATAGTTGTAATCTTAGCGCTAGAGGGATATTTTTATATTTTTCACTTATTTATTTTCAATATTATACCCAATAGCTATCGAGTCAATCATTTATCATATTAGTACATCAAAAAGTAACGCGCTCGACGTGTACCGAGATCCCGGTTACGTCTATTTATTTATTTATTCATTTATTTATTTACCTTTGTACCTAATCTTTATTTACAAATAGACCGATACATTCCAGGAACTTCGATCACATTTATGTTTAACCTTCGCCGGTCACTGGGGGTCCAGCAGACCCCACGATGAATTTAAAGGTAAATAATTCGCTTTATTAGTTTTAAATTGGAAATATTAGAACAGCTATCGGTAATTTAAAGTAATACCAATAAATTTCTGGTAATGCCGTTGTCTGACAAACGTCAGAATACTCATACGTTACAAAAGTTAGTCGATTTCGTGGCGGGATCCGGCGGACCCCAGTGTGACTTTAAAGAAAATAAAAAAGCTTTTATTTCATGATTCGTGTAGTATAAATAGTCGAAATAACACGGTAAATATAGCGTATTGTACATCTATTATTTACTGCCAATAATATTATACGACATATTATGTATGGTTTTAGAGATGGCTTACAATTTAAGAGTTCTTAATATTCGTAAGAAATTGGAAGATGAAACTATTGACGGAGATGCTTCAGAAATTTTCGATTATCAGGATATAAATTACTTTATTAATATATCTAATATTTAAAAATTATGTATAAATAAACAAAGTATGTAGGTAAAAATTATGTATTTTAATATTAAAAATCTAACAAGTTATGGTTTCTTAAGTAAATAAAGTAATTTTCTGGACTTTTTTTTATTTGTAATTTTCTTTTCTATGTTAGATGCAAACTTATGCAAATTGAACAATGGGGTCATAATTTGGGATGGTTAAACAACGTCTCAGAATTTTTATAACTTGCTACGGCTTACTCTTCTAATACAGGAACGATTTTAAGCATTGGGGTCCGGTAGACCCCGTGTGTCGTTCTTAGCATTTTTAGGAAGTGTGACCGCCGAAGGTTAAATTAATCGGTCGTGAAATTAAAGCTAATTGATCAACCTATTGGTTTTTTATAAAAACGGTAAGAATCACTTTTCTTCAGATTAAAAAATTAATCTGTAACTTTTTGTACGAGTTAAAGTGTGAACTTTGAGGATAAATATCTGGGTTATCATGTGGTCAAGCTTCTGAAATTTTAATCATCAATTTATATCACGTCATTAACGTTTGGTACAAAAAGTAAAAACTTCGAAAGAAAATCATTTTACGAGACTACCTTCTTACCAATATAATCTTAATCTACAAACACGTCTAATTTATTTCTAAGTAATATGATAATTAATTTGCTAAGAAAACACGTGGTGCGTTCTAAGTTATCGTAGAAAGGGGAAAATTTAAACTTGCGTAATTAGGTGCTAAATAACAAGGAAATTTCAATAAGCCTTAAAGGTGCAACGTCATGTTTGATTTAAAGACACGCTAGAGTCGAATAGAACGAGCTATGCGGAAGAACTCGAAGAGGGTGCAATGTTTGATTTGCAGCCGAGATGAACGTGTAAATTTATCTGTACTAGAGACCAGAGGTGCCTGTGCTATGCACGTGAGTGTGCGTGCTTTATAAAACACGCGCTTATTGACGTTATTTACTGTTGGTCAGATCGGATCGTTAGTCGGGAATCCTCGCTCGAATGGTATCGACGTACCAGAAGATAACGATTCGACGAATTTATCCTTTATCGAGTGATCGAACGACGTAGGTCGATGATTATCGATGAAAATTACTGCGATCGTGAAATGTGTTTGTGACAAAGGGTATTGCACAGTTCTTTAGTGAATGATGTAATAGATTAAGGAGGCTCTAAATTATCCAATCGATACTAAATAATGGACGTGATTGGAAACTTTGGCACGGCCCTGGTCATCGCCTGAGCAGGTTGCCTGAATATACTTCAAAGCTTGATCAGGAATGTAGCGTTTGATAGAATTAGGGCCTGATCAATCTCTCTGTAATGTCAGGACGTGATCGGGTCTCTCTCTGGTGTCATGAAAAGTCGTGTCGATTCGTAATTTAATAAAAACTGAAGAGTTAGTTAATCTCTAATTTAAAAAAGTATTTTTTGGGATAATTCGAAAAAATATGGAATAGAAACCTGTAAGTACTAGTTTTGTGATGAGGCACCAACCTCAACAGGTCTCATTGAATCTTGATCATACCATGATCAGGCATGGTTCAAGAAGTTCAGATAAGGTACATGGAATCTGATAAAATATTGATCCAGGTCTGATCAGGTAGTATTTAGCAATGCTGTTCAATTTTCAAATAATTTAAAAATATTTTTGATCGGGTAAACTAAACAAATCTTATATACAAGTGCCTTACCAAACACTTGAAAATTGAGATGCCGTACAAGTAAATCTAAGCAATTAAAGTAACATAAAAATTACCAAAGAATTGTGTTAGTAACTAATCGTAAATCAAGTGCATTTTTATCAATTATTTATCTCACAAGGCTCGATCAGTATTAATTGATTTTGTTTATAGAAATATCAATTCAGATATTATTATCTAAATCAAAACCTTATCGAATGATTAGTAAATATTTAAATTAATAAATAACAAAGAGAGAGGGAGTAAGAAAAATCGCGAATTAAATGAAATTAGTAGGGAGAAATATCAAACCGTACTTTAATTCAATCAAGTCCCCTTGTTTTGAAGGCATTTGATATTTCTAAAGATGAGGATGGTTCTTGATAAAAAATGTGAGTAAAATATAACAACTTTAATTTAATTACTGACTAAAGAATTTCCGTAAAAATCAGGTGCAATTTATTATATTTAATACATTATTGTCTGTAAAAGCAAACATTTTCTTTACTCGCAGTCTCTTTAATCGGCAGCGACTGTTTTTAAAATGTAAATTATATGCAAATAAATAATTTTCTGAATTATTTATTTGTCTTCCGCGAATAATTCTGAACGCCCTCACGATGCTTAAAATGTTTGATTTCATATAAATGAAAGGAAAGGTTACGTATGAACTATATGTCAATTTCTGGGCACTAGAGAAGGTTTGCCGATTTCGACTATAATTGTATACAACGTTGCTAAAATACAAGGTGAAAAGCGAAATTTCGGGTCCAAAATGGGGGTTTAATTATTTCTTTAAAATAATCCTGATCTAAGATATAATGAAAATTCGCAGTGTATATATTTAAAAACATTCGTGAAAAAAAAAAAAAAAAAAAAAATTATTATCCAGGGATTCAAAAATGAATTCAAAAGAATTCAAAATAATTGAAAATCTGAATTTATTAGAATCGTTTTTCGTTTGCTTGGTGATCACTTTTTTAAACACTGGAATTCTTAATGAATTCAGAGTGCACATCATTTCTTGCACTTAGAACTTCTACATTTAGAATTATATTCAGAATCATTTTACGTGACATTTAATGGACAATTTTTATGCAACTTAATAATATTATGTGTTTTATGTTATAATAATGTTGATTTTTAATTACTTACATAAGGAATAGTCTCATTTAGTCAGTGACATACCTGAAACAAACATTAAAAATGTTAATTTCTCGTTAGTTTCTTTAATATTATAAACGCTAATCGCAATATATAGCTAATTATAATAGGGCGATTTACAAAATTAGTATGTATTATAAAATATTATTGAAATCACTCGAATCGTAATTTAAAAAAAATGGTTAATCCACTCTTAACTTTATATGATCAAATACCGAAAACTTAAACATAACCTCATTTTTGTGTAATGATGATTATTAATTAGACTATTATATTATATACCACAACTCTTACTACAATAGGTCAAATAGTTGGATACTACGTTTGATTTAACACATTGTTCAACCAGCGTAATTGTAGGTTATAATTATGATCATTCAACTGTACAATAATGTGTAATAATTCAAGCAATGACAGAATGCAATGCTGTCAATTTTCCTGATAACAACGAAAAATCGTACACTGTTAAAAATGTTCTTAAATTTAATTAATATTTAATTTAAGTTATTAAATTTGCCTGTTTACCGACATATAGTTAGACTTGTCGCCACCAGGTGCGACAACACTGCGCGCTTTCGCTGTAGAAATGGAATTTCGTTTAATTACAAGGCATCTAGACGCGTTGTACTAACTTTGCACAAAGCAATCAAACGTTGATGAAGACATTAATGAATGAGATATTAATGTGACATTGATACTTTAACATAGGTTATGTTTTACAGTTTTTTTTAAGGATCTAACACTTAATACAAATTTCCAGATCCACAGATAATTTTGTAATTAATCAAAATCGAATAATTCAACTTAAACATATAACAAAAGCTTGTAGGTTAATGCGTCAATAAAAATAATGTATCTATAAAAAATATAAGTAATATAATAAGTTGTATCGTTTGTTATATATAATGTATGTACATTTTCGCTGGCTTCTTTTCACTCACTAATTTTCATTTTGAATGTCGCGATATTTAGTACATCATAAAATCACACTGAAATAATAAGAGCAAGCAAGAAAATTGTCCAAGACAATACAGCGTATTGTGAAAAAAATTGTGGTAATTTATTTTGTTAACTCTCTCTATTTTTCAATACTACGTAATTATCATCGTTAAAATAAAAGAACAACCAAATGTGGATATTTGTTCGTATTTCCTGTTTCAAATAGGCTCTGTTACTATAGAAGTTGATATGCGATTACCCAAGCGGAATGCATGCCAACTGCTTAGTTGTAGATCGCTGTACATTCCAGCAAGTAAAAAGAACATACTTGATAGTATATTTTCATTATTTTTAGATCGACTCATGAGCGCTGCTGTATTTGGTGTAGGTTTCTGTAGTTCCTACATTTTATACACAAATGTGAACTATAGCGCCATCTTCTTAAGTCGATCTGCAGCTCTCGCAAATATTACACTTGAATATATTAAATAAAAACTGCGTAAAAGGGCGATTCCTCCCGTTAAATAAAAATATAATAAAAAATAATAATAATTATTTTCAAAGTTTTCTGTACTGAAATTTGTTTTTTGGTCGCATTATTACTTGTTTGGCGACATAAAAAGATTGGAGTGACAAGAATGCGTATTGATATATTTTTAGTACAAATGCCTTAATCTCGAATTATCGAACCGTTAGTATTTTATTCATTCCAAGAGATCGCCCGAGTAGAAATTCATTAATGCCCTGACCAGAGGTATGTAGCGCTGCAAAAAGGCTTTGATCAGGGCCTTAATAAATGTCTACTAAGGGAAATAAAATTTCGAAAAATATAAATGCGGTGTTTTCGTAAAAAACACCCGAACAGCAGAATCTGTCCCGGGATGGCCTGAGGATCTTCTGAGGACGTCCAAATATCCTCCTTTCGTCCACGGGGCTCCTCAGGGGCTGCTTGTGTTGTTTGGGCACATTTTTTTTATTTTTTTTTAATTAAAAATTACTATATTCTGGTATAATACTTGATTTTCATTTGTTCGTAGAATATAAATATGACCATAGTTCTTAATACTGTACCCGCTATTTTGTAAGCCGTTATCTTGAGTGACGAAATTAGGCATAGTACGTTGCAATCCTGAGGGTCCATGGACACGATATTTTCATACTAGACAAATATTCCAACGCGTTTTCGACGTGAAAGTTATGTTTGCATTGAAAAAATAATAGAAAAGATTTCGCGAAAGAAAAAATTTCAATTAAAAAACACGCATAACGTTTTTGGTGTTAATTTCATGGGAATTTTATTAAAAGATTCTGAAAGTGCATTAAATTTTACATTAGAAATAATGGCGCTAAAACATTTCTCAATTCAGTGATATATAAATTATCGAGGTTAGAACTGATGTAAAAAATGTGTCCGTCCCGTTAATGGGTTAAGCAACTGAAATGGGAGCTACAATTTGCAAGGTGACCGTGCGGAACGCCTCGCTTGCTATACGGCATAGATAGCCAGTAGGCTGCTGCGCGGGAGATTGGTGCTTTATTTTTAGAACAATTCTAACAATAAAATATGTTGTCGAATGTATCTGTCAAGGTTTTCAGCATTTTCCCCTGACCCTGAGTACATATAACTAATGCGATACGAAAGGGGTCACATCACTCTGCAGACTGCATTCAGAGGGGGATGCTGCCTCCGGATGGGTGATGCCTTGTGTTGTCTTGTAATCTGTCAGTGAATCTGAACTTGTCCACCCGAGAACCTACCCGCAAATATGCAAAAAGTCATAAAAGAACTAATACCTTACCACTTATCCTGATATTGTCATGAAGCTGTATTTTTCTAAACTGGTGTAATGGGAATTACAAGAGTAGGTGTTCAAAGAAGACTGCCATATATTGATACATCCCGTGAAGTTTACTATTCGTCCTTGGACCAATGGTCATAATATTAACGCACATACGATATCAGTGCTGATTGAGTCGACTCTTTTGGGAGAACGCATCATCTACTGAAAGATTGGAATCTACCCTGTCGGTTTTCACTCCAGAAATTTAGAAAATACAAATCGAGAAGGAACTGTTGAAGAAAACCAGATTATTGAAATTATTTACAACTCCCACAGATCGAAGTTATAGTTCTTATCAATGATTTCGCAACTGCTGACATAAAAGAAGGAATGCATGCCTTTCCTATGCTAAGCGTACTATATTCGTCCAGTTTTCCCGCCGTAAAATTATATTCAAGTTCATTCATTTATTTTGTTTTACGATACAGTTCTAGCGCCGTTCGACTTATACGTGGATGCTGTGGCAAGTCGCTATCTCGTGAGAACGCTTTTTTTACCTGGGGCGCGCGGGTGCAATAATCGAGTCCCAATGAAAATCCGGTTCCTCGCGCATGCAACGTGCCCGGCTACTCACGGGTACTATGTAGAACTTGTACGGAGAACGGTAACTCACTCCACGGGACAGACGGACAGAACGCAAAACTGGCTTCTCCTTCGGCCATTACGGGGGCGATCCAGATCGAAGTTCGCTTTACGATCGTCAAGTGGGCGAGGCCATTCATGCCGGGCTGCCGTACACGGCTACCGGGACAGATTGCTTCTTCCTGTGTCTACCCAGTGGACAAGGTGCACCGACTGGTCTTCCGGGTTTCCGGACTTGATCAAATTACATTGTCATTGTTTTGTTCTTATACAATTGTTACATAACACATTCATCAGTGTTCCTTCATTTTAAGTGTCAAGAGTTGTAGTTCTCAGCTGATGAAAGTTTGGATTAGTTTACCTACATTCCTCTAGTTGATCCATAGCCCATAATGAAGACATAATGCTGAGATCGAATGAAGCTAAATGATGCCGAATGGAAAATAATTGACATTTTCTCTGGTCTTAGTAATAGATGATGTTGCTGGAGTGATAATTGTTTGTCCTGGTCAAGTTCTCTAATTATGGTCATTTTTTAATTGGCCGCTCTAGATTGTGTAAATATGTGAAGTTTAACTAATGAAATCAGCGTTATCTAGAATCAATGCCCTTGAATTTCCGAGGCACGAACGAAAATTTTACTTCGTTGGGTTAAGGAAAACATTAGTTCCCTAACCATTTGATGAGTGCTCTGAGCATATCCATCCCAAGTAGAAATTACAACCGGGCTCTGACCGGAATCAATTCGGATTACCCTGGTTGTATCCGGGATCCGGCGCGGCCAAGCTTGTCACGCTTTCCCGACTTCAGCCCAGCCAGATTTGAGATACTGACCGGACTATGATCGGATCCCGATCAGGTTACCCTCGTTGTATTCAGAATTCGAGGGGATTGGACTAGTCCGGTTGGATTCCAGACAGAACCGGAATCTAATTTTTAATTTAAGGCTCGGGCCTTGTTTCTATTGGGGTCAAATCAGGTCAATTCTACTTGGGTATAGGACGCGCAACAAATAATTTTACATACCTCGGGAATAGTGTTAAACCATTAAATCATTTAATTGCCATATTTATAATGGATCAGACGAACAGGGTAGATATCAGCTAATGGTCTTTGCAACTATGACAGATTCTAAAGTTTCAAAAACGCTAATTCTATATATGTGGAACAAGGGTAATCATCCGCCACCAACTTTAAACCATAGATTTCTGATTTGGGAGATATCTATTGGTCTTAGATAATTACTGTTTACTTAATGCAGTAGTTTATTTCTATAAATGACAGATTCCTAATATCATGGCATTCTGTTTCGGTCAATTTCTCTTCAGATCGGTCAACCATGCACAGAAACATCGAAAGAAAACAATAGTTCAACCTGATAATGGCGAGGATTAGAAGAACTTTTATAATAAGGGGAGGATCAGCTATGTATTACGTCCTTCAACGATAATGTATATACATATCAAGACTTAAAACTAAACAATGTCCAGTTGTTACATTCTAGAAAGACAAATGGCTAAGCAGATTTGGATCAGTAATGTCTGGAAGCCTTGGGTCAGTTCCAAAGTAATTTTGAACGTAAATTCCGAATCCGAAGCCCATCACGCCACGATTTCGAGATTTTTTATGTTACGTACTCGAAAAATTCTTTCTGCTTTTGCAGTTATGTAATTTAGTACTTCTCTCATCCTTTAAAATAAGCTATTAGTCGATTACCTAAGATTTGTTCTCACAAAAGGACGGCCATCTTAACCCTTTAATGCCCGACTTTTTTAGAACAGTCGGATTCGTTTGAAACATTTTACTCGGGAGTTTTTGGGGTCGCTGATTACGAATCTGATATCAGTTTTTCAAAATTCAAAATGGCGGATCCAATATGGCGGACGAATTTTTTCAAATTGGTCGGAATCGTTTGAAAAAATTAGTCCGCCATATTGGATCCGCCATTTTAAATTTTTAAAAACTGATTCCAGATTCGTAATCAGCGACCCCAAAAACCCCCGAGTAACAAGTTTCAAACGAATCCGACCAATTTGAAAAAATTTGTCCGCCATATTGGATCCGCCATTTTGAATTTTGAAAAACTAACGACCCCAAAAACCCCCGAGTAGTCATTTTCATTAGCTTAACTTTATTCAATTTTTGATTTTCTGGTTTTTTTGTAAATCTTGCCACAAATTTTTTTTTTATTGGTGTAATAATTAAAAAAATGTAAATTTTTAATTGCAATATAAATTTTTTTCACAAAGTAGGATAAATTTGTAGATGTGGGGTATTTGGAAACCGAAAATATTCCAATTTTCGTGAAAGTTATGAAGGTTTGAAGTCAAAGTGGTTTCGATCGAAACCTCTGGGCGTTAAAGGGTTAAATTATGACATTAATCCCAATTACCTTTTCATTCCAGCGAACGTAGAAATACCTAAGTATGCGTTTTCAAAAGCAATTATCGTGTAGAAACGTTGTTGGGATAAATGTCATAATCATAAAAGGTTTCAATTTCGATTTTAGTTCACGCCGTTATCATCAAACTGATCAGTTCCACACTCTCGCCTCATGTACACAATGTTTCATTTTTGTTCTTTTATGACGATAGCTAAGTGCGGCTAATGAAATCAACCACGTAAAATTATGACAGCTAATAATTGAGCCAGTTACCGATTCAAACGTCCAATTTAGAAAAATCAAAAGGCAATATCGTGGAATGTAAAAATACTGAAAACTTGCATTAGCGCTTCAATTAAACAACATTCGCGCAACGCTCCTCTCGAAGGCCCCGAGTAACTGGATAATTGCAGACAGGAAACGGCCTTTATCGCAATTATTGTAATGTACAATTCCTTTCAGGCATTCTTACTATTAACCAGTTTTCAATTCTCTCTCACCCTCCTTCGAGATCGTAAATTTTGGTGCGATTGGTGGTGCTCGTTATACGCGCGTAATATGTGCAGTAGCGAATGTTTTCTCCATCGAAACCGATTAAACCTTTATATATTATTATATGCATATCATTAACGTTTACTATATTGGTATAAACTTTGTCAATTAATTCCATGATGTCAGCAATTTATCTACTGAAATAACATATCTGGTGGTTCATACTGTGATGACAACATAGTGGCATATAATAGTCAGACTGCGAAATCTATCGTAATATGCTGTCACAACTACTTCAGCACCTTATAATATAATATCGTATGCGTGATGTTGCGGATAGAATCGACATTTCAAATTCTGAAATGCGAAGCGTTGGTTTTTTCTCACATTGTGGTTTCCCCACGCTATTGCGCATCCCATTGGAGTATCTTTTACACAATTGCGCTGGGACCTGCTAGGAATAATTTGTATAGTTCCTAAAAATTGCAAAGGCGTTTTAAGTGTATTTAATTTACTTAATTATTTTATATATGTAGAATAATTGTGTTGATTTTCATGATCGATTATGTTACTTAATATATAATGATAATGAATAACGACTAATATATGATTTGCCTTCGATTTCAATGGCTAACGGAAATCCCATCGGAAAACCGATTTGCGCTGGTCTCATTTAATACAAAGACAGATAATATGTAGATCCGAAATGTCCAAAACACAATTACCCATTTGACTTTCTATTTGGACGAAAGCTAGGCCCTAGGTACGGAAAATCCTATCTGAACTTACTCTTACTGGTAGGACAGCATCATTTTCTTGAGCTGTGAATAGATGCTCAAAATGCCTGAAATCCGATTTTTTACCCCTGCGACTTTCAATGTCTCAGAAACTAGAGCCATCTGGATATTTTGACGGTCATATTTGGATTCTGGTACAAAAATCCTACAGAATCGACTGTTACTTATAGGTCAACATGAAATTATTACATTTTAGTTGGGCTGTGCAAATATTAGCTCATCTGATTTGCATTCGAATATTCAGTTTCACAGTTATCATGAACGACATATGAAACGAAAAAATAGTAAACAAACCAGTATCATTATCGACCGATCGGTAATGAAGGGCGCGACATCATTTAAGTTTTGGACGATAAGTTTACATGACTTAGCGATTATAGAACGATAATTTTTCTTGTGTTTGAGGATTTAATTATTAAACAGAGATGCGCAATGACTTCTGGGCAAACTCAAAATAGAAACCATGAATATCCGCAAAATTAAAATATAATAAAGAAACCTTTTATCGGAAAGACAGTTTTGAAAATTTCTTTCAAAAAGTCCTGAAACACTTTTTATATATTTCATGTATTTTCATCCTCATTGCTCTTTCGTCACGAAAACTTGACTAACATGGTGATCAGTTCATGTTAATTCAGAATTCAAAGATTTAAGTTAATCTAGAGTTTGAACTTAAAATATCAAAAACCTAAATTGAATGTTCAAATCAATCGTGTCCAATTGATTGTTTAAATCTCAAAGAGTTAATTTCATTGTTCATTCCAAATTAACCGTTTGTCAAATTTTAAAATTGAAGATGAAAATACACATTTTCAAACCCAAAAATTCGAAATTGAAACTCCAGAATTCAACATTGATAGTTGAAATACACCAGTATAACGTTAAAAATCCAAAGGTCAATATAAAAAATCGAGGGTCAAAATAAAAAATTAACAACCCGAAATAGAGATTTCTAGAAATATCAAAGCATAATCCTATAAAAAAATTAATCGTATTTATAATTTGTATGCTATTTTATATATATGTCTCTAAATATATTTTGGATTTTAAATTTCGAATCTGGTTTTCAGAAGTTTGCATGACCTTTTTTTCATATTGCATGATAGTGATAAGAAAAGACATCGAGGATGCAAACCCGATTGTGATGTGACAAATGTGATGTCAGGTTATGAGATAATGATAAATTATTACCATATTGCTAAGGCATCTGTTATCTAAGTAGTTATTGATAATTTAAATTGAAATTTAAAGGGGACCGAAAACAGGCCCTAGAGGTCCTCCTCCTTTGAGATCCTCTTATTGCGCAATATTTCGTTAAGTCCGTTACTCCGAAGTAGTAAGATGCAAACCAAAGTTTCGTAGTCGTTACCATACTCAGATGGCAAGGCCAACCCTTTAAGTAGTAACAGACAAGGTATTTCAACCAAACCCTACTACTGAAGTAGTAGACGCAGGTTCTTATTTTGTCGCTATACCATAAGACTTGTACCACGTTAAAAATTAAGTTCTTGAATAAATATCTCATCATATTAAGAAACCGCTGTCTATCTGATTAAATATATATCTAAATTCACGTATCCATAGAGAGTATATGTATATGTTTGATAATGACACGGATGATTAAACACGCGCGACTAACTAAAGAGGAGAGAGAACAGGTATCGAAAGCGAAGCATCTATAATGCACGTTTCTTTATTCAAGCATCTCCATTATCCTTAATTACCCGCATCGTTGGTTGTGTTAGCGCGAAAACCGATTCGCGGCCTCGTAACGTAAGAATGCTCGGTACTCTATGCAAAAATGTCCAATTAAAATATAATTGACGTAATTCAGTGCTATTGCGAACTTTGTCGCTGTGCCTCGAAAGTATCCATCGCAACACTTACGCTTAGTTGCATCGGCGCGCGGACGTCCAATTTTAACGTACTGCTCTAATGCAATGCATCTACGTTATTGTAATTTATATTCACCTATTTTTTATTGAATCAATTCCTATCCGTCTAATAGAAAGAACCTTTCTTACGAAATATTTTGTTATTGATTACACATTTTGTCGTTACAAAATTTTGTTCTAATTATTCTGAGCACCATCGTTTGGAGCAAATGTGCTACTGAGTCGCTTATTTATTACCAAACACATTTTTTGTAATTATTTGACAGTAGGCATTTATTCTACCACCATAGAGTCAGGACTCTATTCCGAAATAATTGGCTGCTATTGGAAAGATGTTTTCCCCATTATGACAAGTTCAAGAGTCCACTAAACTTCTGTCCGAATACGTATCATCGAGCGAGTATGGTTCGTTTTAACAGAATGGGCTATCCCAGTTCGATTCCCGTTAGCGCCAATATTTTTTCATTTAAATCGTAAATTATATATATATATATATATATATATATATATATATATATATATATATATATATATATATATATATATATATATATATAAGTTAGGTATATATATATTGTATCACAACACTAACCTAGAAGATAAACAATTATTCAAGTGCGAGTTTTATAAAGATGATCAAGATAACTCTTTTAATAATTGTCAGCTACGACCTTTGAAATCAACTATGGTCATGAAGGTTATTTGGAGAATAATTAGTTCGTCCGAAACCATCTTTCCAGATATCAACAATTGAAAGAGTATGAGTTTTTACATATTTCAACGTACAATTTCACGGTGGTTAATGATATAGTGAAGAAATACTCAACAGCAAAATGACATCTTGAAGAGCTCTTCCAAGTTTTATGATTTCTACAAGTCCTCAAGTATAAAATCTTAGGAAAGTACTCAATCAGCATTGTTATCGTAATGATTTGGACGGCAATTATTCTGAATAGATTGGAGATCACATAACAATGCACATTTGTTACTTTCTCCTCTAAACACAGCAGTATTCATAACTTCATTATAGCTATTGACCATTCGTCTGCATATGAAGCCAACGTCGCGATGTGTCACTTTTGGTTTCAAAGGCCATCTGTTGCCACCAGAGGAAATATATCAACAGCGTTAATTGCTTTCCTAAAACGCTGGCTTGAAATTATATAAATATTAGATCTGAATCATAAAAGCTAATGAGTTTAAATCTCTAAAAAATCAACAAGAGATGATTTCGAAAACCTTCTACACCACTACAAAAATATGATGGTATATTTATGTTCCATAGTAAACTGATGGTCCCGAGCAGTTCGCTGTTTGATTATTCATTTTGATCATCTAGAAGTGTCTTACGAGGCAAACAATTTGAAGACAGTTGTGTGAAGATTTCTGGTGTCCTTGATTACAAATTTTGGTCTCCACAGTTTTCGAGGAAACAAATTCCTAAGTTATAAATTTAGAGAGCCTTTCAAGATTATGTATCCTCCATTTTGAATTCTCTATATCAGATCAGAAATTCATACCCAACGAACACAGAAATTTGTGGACACTGAAAATTTAAAAAATTTTGCGCCGCCCATTTTGGGTCGGCCATATTGAAATAAATAAATGTGGGTTCAGATTCGTAATCTGGGACCCAAAAAAATAGGTATATTCATTTGTAACAAGCATTGCATAAATAAGCAGAAACTGTACTTATTATCCCGATCGCATATTTTGAAATTGTGGAAAAAAACAATTCTGGACAAGATTTCGTAGGTTTAAAATAAATAACTAGTGTTTTAACTTCAACAAAAATTTTCTACAGATAACTGTACCTAACTTCTCGAAAGGGTAGCTAAAAATAACCTTCGACATTTTGAGCGCAAAAAAAAGGTAACTATAGCAGCGTGTTATTCTTAAGCATTAGCGATAAGTGTAACGCGTTTTCCGCGTTCCTCTACGCTTCCGATCGCGGCGGAAGGTACGTGTGCTGACGCTTTTTTCCCGATCTCTAGATGGGTATACGTACCTAGGAGCGAGGATTTTTCATGGTTTTTCGAGATTCCTGTGCCGCGCTTGGCAAGCGAGACAAGAAGCATCGACAGCGTCCGAGAGAAGGCCCGAGCGTTACCATTAGTTTTCCGAACGCCAATAAATCTAAGCGCGCACGAGATTCGCCGCGCATTGGTTCCGTATTCTCAGCATCGTCGTCGCTCCTATATACGATATGTATACGAGGAGCCGACCTGTCTTTCTCCTCCTGGTAACGAGCTCCCATGTACCGCGTCGCTTATTTTCTAACCGCACCACGGCCGCTAACTCGTATTTCGTCGCGCGATTTCTTCGCTTATTGTTAGCTGTAACTGCCATTCCCATGTCCGTATTGTCTACTCGGAAAGGCCCTCGACGTGTCGTTCTATATCTCACCTACCCGTTTACCACTTACAGTCGACCCCGTCCTAAGATATACAGTCGGTTCTTTCAAAATGGCGGAAGATTCTCCAATGTTATAGCCCCTCACTATCCCAACTTCCGCATCTTTGTTTACATCCGTGCAATGGGTGCTTCCGTAAGTGTGTGTTGCGAAGCGAGCGTTACTCAGCGAAACAATGTAGTGGGGGAAGGAGAGGAAGAGAGTGGTATAACTTTGGACAATCCAAATCTATAACTTTGGACGGTATAACTTAGGGCAGGGACTGCTGTACGTTGAAGGGGGAAATGCGAAAAGACTCTGATTCCTCAATTTGTGGCTTCACCTTCCAAAAAACTCGATAAACAAAACGTCGATACAGCAACGACCTCGGAATGTCCATGACATTTTCAATCTTGACAGTGTGGTTTCTTGTTGTCAGAGTTTCTGGAACTGTTAGGCACTCATACTCTGAATACCATTAAAGAGTTCTAAGGTGGGCAACATAAACTAAATCCCGAATGAAAGATGTAGTATATATCGCTTTTAGTTATTTCAAAAACATCTTGAGGTCCATGCGTATAGGAAAATTGACCTGTCTGACAAAAAGCTGCCGCTCTATTGAATTTCTTTAGTGTATTGGTCACTTTGAGTAAGTCAGAGTTTCGCCGACGGTTGTTGTGTACAATGAGTTCAACCGCCCTCGATAATCTAACTAAAATAGACCATACACTAATGAAATTCAATAGAGCTGCGCTTAATTTTCCTACACTCAACGACACACTTGAAAAGACTCTTGCACAGAAATATTACATTACTCTGACACGGTACAGAGTACTTGACATACGACATCTCCCTCTGCTAAAATTGAGATTACGCGGGTGGTACCGTCTACTCAACGTTATGAAAACTTTGTGTCACCTGTTTTGAGGCAAGTTTCGACGGGATGATTTAATTTCTTTTTATTCCCCTTACCTCCTCGCGCTAATTTCTCTTGTCGCAAATCGTTCATTTTATGTGATTTAAGAGGGAGAAATGAAAGGCAAAACACACGAGAATCAACAGTAGGGTCGGAGATATTAGACGCACCACTATGAGGTGTAGTTCGATGGCCTCAAGAAAGCGACCATGAAAAATCGATTAGTGACAGCTACGTGACTTAGAGATGCTAATAGTAGCTTAAGATTGACAAGTCGTTTTAATAAACATACAATATAATAAATAAATAATCCAACATGTTTTATATTATACCTTTCATGATATTGATGAGTACGAGAACACCATATGCCTCAATAATACAGCATTTTGATGGCGACAATATACTCGCTTTTATCCCAACTTTTACTAAGGGGGCTCCAAGCTTTTTTAACTGTACTGTGTCAACCTGGTATTAACAGGATATCCAGGAATACTGAAGTGAACCAACAAGTATCGAAACGTCTAATAAAAGGTATTAAATAATGTTTAAACATTTATTTAACTATCAACACCATGACGAAGTACGTTATTCGCAATAACATATTTATGATGTCTCCGTTAACTTATAAATGATATGAACTGGGATGCTGACCTTTAGAAAATTCATTAAATTGTACCGCCATGCGACACCTTTACAGAATGTCAGATCAGGAAATATCCTGGAGTAATCGCATCTGAACACTTTACATCGAGGAGAAGTGACACAAATATTTCGGGGCGAAGCGATGCATTTTAACTTATCATTCAGTGTTTCTCATAAACAAGGAGGCATTTTGAACGATTGAAAATTCATTCTCTATATAGGTTTATGTTCATAATAAACAACAGCAAAAAAACACGTAAAGACTATACTACAACAGACAACGAACAAATATCAAGTCTGAATTTTCTTTATTTATACACTGAGAGAAGCTCAGCAGCACCTTAGCGTTATGGCAAACGTTTTGCCAAATTTAGGGTAACCGCTGTCCTAAGAGATCTGACGTCTGCTGCCCGATATGCGTGATATAAATGCTGCATCGAGAACTGGTCGTTTATTTACATTATTTGTTTATAATTACCTTTCCTGTACAGGATATGTAAATAAAGAACGCAGGTTTTTGAATCTCTATTTTTTTAAAGGTTGTGTCTAAATCTATGCCTAAATTTATTTCATATAAGTTGGGATTTTACCGTCAAATCGCGTAAATGCTTTCCCCCAAATTTGAGGTACCTTATGGAGGACTACCGTTCCCCAGACCCCCTGCTAAAGTTATCCTAACCTAACCAAGCACATAAACCTTTATTGCATCCGTCTCTCTTCCACTCATGCATCATATATGAAACCGTATTTTTTTTTCGGGTGTACCCATATTCAGCATTATAGTCTCCCGTATAATAGCCGCGAAACTGTACAACATTCAAATCGTGAGGATGATGATAATTACTTGATCGAGAGAGCTTCACACATATTTTTGTCTATCCGTCACTATACAAATAACCGATATAAAAGATAATACACTATTTTTTGTATTTATTTGGGACGTGTTAATAAGATATAAAAATAACATATGCATATAAAGAAGTTATTCCTTCATAATAGCATACAAATAAAATTTAGAACCGCAGTAATTCTACAAATTTGTTATGGCGAGAGAAAAGCTGGATTCAAATTCAATTCTCCATGGGTATTCATATAATGGACGTGCATATTTGCCATTTTTGTGGGAATAATAATATAATGCTCTTTATTAGAATATAATAAAATTCGCGTCCTCCTATTCTTTTAATAATAATTTGATCTCTCCCCACATTATCAATAAGAGTGCTTATAATCAAGAAATAAATTAAAGCATATTATATGTAGCATAAATCATATTATTGAATTTTAATAATTAAATACTAGAATTTTTTGTTAATAATAATTTTATTACAAAATGTTATATTTAGTTGTTAAAGTAAACGAAAACTCAGAAACTAGATCTAAGAATAAGAAAGAACCTTTTTCAGAATTTAGTACGAAAATTCTAAAGAGATTTTTCGTATCAACATTTCAGAAGTCTTATTTATCTAAACAAAGTATTTCGGCTATACTTATGAGTTGATAATATTTTGATCTGCTCTTTTACGGCTTTACGAATTACAATTGTTACAGGTACAAGACTTATAATTATTTAATTGTATGCGTTTAAATTAATAGATAAAAACTCCAGTTAACTATTACAACTAATTTTGTCGACAGTTTCCTCAAAATATTTTTTACATTTTATCCAAATGAATCATATTTAAATATCTCGTGTTGAGTAATTGAGTAAATTTAAATTATTTAAGACAATTGCGAGAGAAAACTAAAAGTCGTAACTTCAATTTCTAATTCGTTTAATTACATACCTCTTTGTTTAAAACAAGAACTTTAGATTATACGCGAATTATACATTTCACGCAGTTATAACAGGTTAGTCTAAGAGTAATTTCTCTTAATAATAGTGATGTTCAGATGAATATTTGTTAAGAATTAAAAAACATTTATTTAATTACGATGCAATTATTTCAGGAAAGTGTTTTTACCGCGAGAGTAAAATCATGAACCTCTCTCTCTCTCTGAAACTTGTTTTGATCCGTTTCCATTTCATCGCTGCTCCTTGAAATATTAAGTGTAGTCATATCCAAACAATTATTAAACGTAAATGTATACATAATTAAATATAAATTTACATATTATTACTTATATTTATTATCTATACATTTTTCACTTATTCATAGTTAATTATACTGATGTTAAAATTATTTATTTTATTATACTTAAAATCTGCAACAACTTTTTGACAACTAAAGCCTTGAGATTGATAACTAATTCACGTCATAGGATGTCATTAATCATGTTGTTTCTGTATTAAACTAAATAACAAGTAACTCTATTACAGCAAGGTCTGGTATCATCCGCTAGTCTAAATTATTATTCATCATAAAATGTTAGTCATTGGAGTCTGCAATTAATATTAAAATATTAGGTTTAATTAAAATTTTCATTCTCAATTGAAGTGTCGTTTTACAACAATAACAGATCCACTACAAATTTGATCATTGATGGTAATCAGGCACATGTGTACGCGTATAGTTTATATGCATTTAAATTCAATTACGATTAAATATTTTTTAAACTGCGTAAACATTGAGGATTATTATCGTATACTTTTTTATAGTAAATTGATTGTATATGGTCTGATGCAGCATTTTTAATTGTTTACAAATTATTTAAAATCATCGACACATTTAATAAAATATATATATGAGTAATTCTTTTAATATTTAGGAAACTGTATATTTACAAGACGAATGTAATACAATTGATAAACAAAAAAATTTTTTTGATATGAATTAAATGTCGGAAAATATCATACAATAGTTTTGGTGGATGGAGAATAATTACTTTTGCGTGAAAAAAATTGAAATTCGTCGTATTTAAAGATGTGTGCAGGAAACTGTCCTATATTTCTTTTCTTTCAACGAAAAAAAAAAATGTGCTGGTTTATGAAAGACCGCACAAATTTTTCTGTACTATCATTTGATATTGTACTTTCAACCCATGTCATTTTTAAGAAGGTGCCTGCCTCCTGAAATGAAATATAAAAACAAAAATAAAAGAAACTAAATTTTCATAAAGAAAACATTTTTTTACATTTCATCGTTTGGAAAAAGTGCGTTTCGAGATTTCAAAAAAAGTAGAGCATGAGTGTATTCCTTACATAAAAACGGTTCAAACCACTCTTTTTCCATTACCGTGCCACTCTACCGGAAAAAAATTCGAGGCTTTTAAAAATGATATTACTTGCGCCGCTGGTACCGAAAATAGTTATTTTTAACTGGCACACTTTCTGTACAGTTTGAAAATCCCCAAAACCTATTGCTGTTTTTTGTTTGGTATATTTCTAAGCGGGTATCACTAGTCTCAAGTCAATATTATTTGCACCTGTCTGAAAAAAAGACTGAACAACAAATAATTTTATTTTCGTTAATTACTGCATTATATTATTTTGATTATTTTGGCAGTAATAAATAGTTTGTATATTGTTATATTGTTTTTCTGCCTTTATTATTATAGTAATGTATCAAAAATGTCGAAAAGTGATTTTTGAACGAGCCACCAAATTGTTGTACGGCGCTATATCTCCATGTTTCATATTTTTACATTTACATGCACAAATAATTATTTTTGATCTTAAAGAGGCAAAAGTCCCCGAACTGATCAAATCGATTAAGAATTACAGATTCAACAAAGTTTTGAAAATGGATAATAAAATTATTTTGTTCAAAATTTTAAAGTTGCTCCTACAAAATGTGCGTTTTTTAAAAAATGTTGGTACCATCAAATTTTTGCTCTTCGTATCACCTGAAATGAGAAAAAAAACTTTACATGTGGGTGCAAGAAAAAAAAAAATTTTTTTTTTTAAATGCCAAATATTAAAAGTATCGCGGAATTATTCATATATACTTTTAAGATACTGTAGATATTCGTATTCAAGCAATTTATTGAATGAGGAAGGTCGAGAAAAGTAAATAAACAAGTATATTTCCGCGTACCCTATTAATGTGTCCTCGTTCCACACAGTTACTAAACGACAAGGCGTACAGAGGTAAGTTTTGCGAGAAATTTTTAATATTTAATGTACCTAATGTAAAATTTAATATGTAATATAAACAGAGCTGTCTGCTGAATATAGATTGTCATTATGCAACATTTGTAGTAAAATTGTTGTGTAATTTATTGCGCTCAACATTAATTTATAAGGTAAATTACTTTTATTTTTTGTTCTGTAATTTATTCTGATATTAAAGTGTAGTAAACAAATACTTCGAGCCCATTATGAATGTTTTAACTCAATTTTAAACACGTATTAAACCATTTGGTTAATAACAATGGCACCATCCGCCGACTGAGTGTAGCATGATTTGCCTATTGTATAGGTCGAATCACACAATCAAATTGTAATAATTTAAATTAATATAATGGTACATCATAAGTGTTACTTATTTATTTATCCACATAACCAAAAATAGATTATTAAGCATATGACCCTGTAAAAGTCGAGTTTATAGTCAACATTAACGTCCTATTTTAACTGCGGAAGACGACTTCGACGCCCTCTACGAAGAACAATAATAACAGTAGATCTTTGTATAAGTACAAAGTAAAATATTGGTACCGTACTGTATGGCTTAAAAACCCAGAGCTTGTACCTCAAGGTAGCCTTAGACAAATAGACTTTTCTTCCTTTAAATGGAGCATGTATTTAAAAATAACAAAATATCCTTTTCGAGATAGTTAACATTCACATTTTGTTGTCATAACCTAATCTTAATAAAAGTAATCGAATATATTCAGTATAAGAAAATCTGAATAAAAGAAGACCTTTAGAATTACTTCAGTGGCTATACAAAAAAAATATATGTAACATTTCAATTAGTATTATAACAATTTATTTAATCAGAAACATAAAGAAAATGTCAATTTTTCTAGAAATGCTCACTCACACAGCATTTTTTCTTATATCTAATTCATATTTAATGACAATCATTAAGTTAATACAAAAGCTATAACAGCATTCTGGATAACCTCCTACCTACAATGAACATTCGTCAAGGAGCCGCCAGGGACACGCGAGTCGTGTTGCGTCTTTCCATTTCTCGATTCAATTACAATTGCTGTTACATTATGAATCAACGTATACGCCTCGACAGAAGAATGCGAGCCGTTGTTCGCGAGTGAATGAAATTCGACATAAGATCAGGATGTGCTCTTTTTCCCGTACAATGTACGTTCATGCTAAAAATCGGAGCGTGGACACGATCGATAGATCGTTCGATCGACGGCGCGTTGTCCCGATTTGTGTATTACCATATTCCGCGGAGCTTCCCTCGACCTCCGACGAAGGGGACGTCGCTATGTATGCGGCGAGGAGGAAGGGAAAAATGAGAGTGCATCGAACGTGCACGCCGGGTTTCTCCTGGTGATCGCCGAAGGATCAGTCGGACCTTGAGAGATGTCAATGTCAGGGTTGGGTTTGCCCCAGGGCGACATGCGAAACCAGTTCGGCTACCGATCACGCTCACTGACCGTATACGACTGACTCCATTCGTATTTTGAACAGATCTTAATGGACCGACACCTTAGATTTTAACAATTTACTATTGACTCGTGGAAAGTGCAATGATCTCGCAGAATAAGTCAAAAACATCAGTTGATTCCTTATGTCCAATGATGATAACCTACTGATATCGATTAATTATGGTGTTTGTGAGAGTATGGAATGATGATGATTGACATTGTAAACAAGAAATTATTGTTAATGCTACAAAAACAGCCAGCTGATAATACTTAAGAATGATAGTCATTGATTACTATAACATTGTTTAATGGTAATGTGGGATACTTCATAGCGACTATTTTATCAAATACTATTTTATCGCCTGCACATTTTATTTTCCAGAGGACTTCAGAATCTCGAACTTTATTATCCGGATCACTTTATCATCCGTGCATTTCATTATCTGCATACTTCAGCACTTGGACACTTCATGGTCTAAAATAATTCATCGTCCGATCATTTAATTGAATCTGGCTTTCTGTTTGACGTACTAACGAAAAACGGAAAAAATAATTTCTAAGAGAACCCTTGGTTTACTGACCGCTTCGGGAGGTCCGCGCCCACTTATACGCCCTAATCTTACTTAAATCAAAACATCGGCTGAAAAAAGATAACCATCGGGTAACACCCACTGTCTTGTAGATTCTACAGCCATCTTTCCACGCCGCTAATGATGAAATGTCCTACGCCAAAATGAATCCAAATCGCGAAAAATAAAACTTTGAAGTAAGATGAAGAAACTGGTGAAGTACATATGAAGTTGTAGGTAATGGAGGCTGAGATTGGATTATAATAATGGTATAATATTATACTGCGCATTGGTGGCGACAGTATGCCTGATGGTCGCCAATAGTGGGCGCCATTTTCTGATTTATTACATTTTATTACATTATTTTTTTATCACATTCTTCATCGTCAACGACAATAGGAGAAATGTCTTTATTAGATATAAACCAATGTTCGATGTAAAAGCCAAAGAACGCGAAGCAAAACACACCATCCTCGCGCAGAAAATACACTATTATATATTATTCCTCCTAGTTCTGGTTATAATTACTAACAATATGAGGGAGCCCGCCGACGTTTAGTATGAACTGAAGTTAATCGCTAATAGTTGCAAATACTGTCAAATGGAAACGTTAATTAATCGTTTGAATTCCATGCAACCCAAAAGGTGAATAGAAGATAGACCCTACCCATAATGAGATTGAGAAATGTGTCGACAACTTTTTACTTTCGTCTTCGCGAAAATCCCACGCAACAGCAGCAGCACAAAAGGACTCAAGGCGAAAGTGGGATGCACATTGTACACACACCGGGTGTAGAACCTCGGGGAACGACAAGTTTTCGAGCTCACTTTCTTCTGATGCACTTTCATCAGTCTCGCCAAGGTGCTGACTGAAACTTCGATTGAACCCGGCGGCATCAACGGATGATGCCCCTGTGTGCGATGCGTGACCGCACGCACGCCCCCATTACCGTGATTATATCGCGCACTATCCACAGAGAAAGTGCAGACGAGATGCCAAAACTCCACCTACGATCCTTCCGGTAAAGATACGCGATGCACTGGGTTCATTGTTTCACTGTAACTGATCATTACCAATTAAAATATCAACACTGACTCATCGTACTAACCTTTTTAGGACCCACATGTGGGTGTACTAAAATCCTGACGATCAAAATCCCCACCGCTCAAAAACTTGACGTTCAAAATCCATACTTTTGCTGAAAAATTATGATCATTAGCCCAAACTGGTACATCCTGCGTGTTACCGTCCGACCACTATTATTCACAGGACGCAAAATGTCATTTCGCATCCTTAATATGTGAAATACTGTTTCGTTTAATAGTACATTATGTGTCAAGGGCGCAATTATCGATCTTCGACGATTGTGAAGTTTGTCGCCCGAGCAAAGTAAGGGTAACAATCATATACGTTGTAGATCGATATTTCGCCCGTGAACAATAATGTATTTTTGATCAGATTGTCGTAGGGCTCGATAATTCGCGGCCGAAGGTTTCGCCCTAGTCCGAGAAATCGAGTTTTACGGTCGGAGGGTCAAAAATATATTTTCGATATACTATGCGTAAAATCGTATTTTACGCACTAAAAACGGTGCGTAAAATCGTATTTTACGCACAAGTATCGAAAAATACTATTATACACAGGTTTATCTACATTTTAAAGTTCCGACGGGATCATAATAGTAGTTTACGATACAAGGGCGTATGCGTAAAGAACTTTACACACACACGCGTGTGTCGAAATATTGTTTACGCACGGCTTTTTCGTGCGTAAAGTATAATCGAGTGCGTAAAGTTTACTTTGCGCACCGAAAAGGCGTACATTAAGAATGTTTTCTGGCCACCCAACTTAAATACTCATACAGAAAAAAGGTCCTTTTCAGAAGTTTTGAACGTCTATATCGTTTTATAACTTTAGGATCTAAATATTCACTCTTACATTATAAACACCAACTGGCCACCAGATCAGAAGTCCACGTACCCGCAGCCAAACTTTCAGTTTGGATTCAAGCGCCATCTAACACTTTTGAAAGAAGTCAAAATATCAAAACATTCTGCATTTTGCTGGATTAGTTTTCATAATCCTGAACTTTTACGTATAAAGTTAGATAATTTTAAAAAATGGTTACTATGGAGTATCAACTCGTTTGCAGATTGACGTCGAAACAAGCAAAAATACTAACAGCGCTAAACTTGGTATTAATAAAGTCCATGATTTATTACACAAAAAATCTGACAATTTATAAAAATATCTAAAACTTCATTAGTGAAACAATGCAATATACATTTAGCGATTAATCAAACATATATGTTAACTCCCTTCTTGAACTGTACAATCTAGGGTAATAAACAAAAGTTTTGATTTAATCGCAAGAATGGAAAAAACGAATGTTACAAATACAGAAAACGAGATCTTCCGAGACGCATAAAGTCGGGTAAATAATCGTACAATCCGATTCGCCAGTCATCGTCATCATATCTTCATTCTCTCCGCAGACGCGCCGCCCCACAACGTAAACAAATCAAAATATAATCAGCAATAAAAATCAATATGTCGCCTCGAAGAAAAGGTAGGGAACTCGGTGCATATTCCGGGAACTAAAAAAATAAGCGATGATGGATGCTGCATGACACTGCAGACTAACGAGCCTAAAAGTATCCGAGGAACAACGAATCGAAGGCGGGGCAAAAAATGAAAAAGACCAAAGAGGCGGTAAAACAACATTCGGCGTTCTAATAAAATAAAAGACAATACCCCGGCACACGCCTGGAGAAAAGCAATAAATATTTATATCGATGAAGAGAAATGTGTGAATAAAATCGGAATTACAATAGAAAGTCCTCGAGCGATATGCTAATAATTTCTATTCCTGATTGTCGATAACTTTTGCAGTGCTTTTCTTATTTCTAGGTCGAGGTTTACTTGAGGCAATCCCAGGCGAGGTCACGATAAAAAGTTTCAATTTCAATGTAAAGTTTTGTGTAATTAATAAATCAAACAAGAATTTGAAATAATAAGAATCGTACTGGAATAATAAAGATTATTTTGCACGACAAACGTGACGGTTGACTCAGCGTAAGCATCAATTTTTGCAATTGACGTGCTATAAATTACGACAGCGTCGTAATTGGCAATAAAGCCAGTATATATGCCATTATTTCAATAAAGCATCGGTCGTAAAGAGAGGCCCATTTTCTTTATCTAGGCACGGGGCATTTATTGCCAGTCCTGATGGTTCCTGACGTGTTTGATATCATTACACACGGCGAGATACATCAGCCAGCACTTCCAAGTGATGCAAAGAAACCAAACCACTGGAGTGCAATTTACTTAAGGTATCCATTCGCTGCGGCAAAGAGCTATTTTGTATCTTTCTTTCTTCGTCGTTTACTATGGGTGAGAGATGTTCCTGATCTATTAAAGTGACCTAATCCTTTTTTAGAAGAACACTAAAACAAAGAACGAATAAATTTTACGATTTTTATTTCTTTTCATTCTTTGCAACGATTTTCAACGATCATACGTCTCTTGAACTCATAGTACGATCAAGTTTATCTGATATTCCCAAACATTAACAAATCGCACGAATCATTTGGAAATCGATGTTTTTTAAAGACCAGCCATTTGCTGCAAAAAAACCGTCGTCTCCGGAGATAATTCCAGCAGAGCAAGAAGAACTTAACGCGCGATGTACCACTAACAAGGGCATCTTCTTCCAAGCAAAAGTAGTAATGGTAGCGGACGTTTTTCCTTTCGAGCCCGGTGCTCCTCGGGAATTACCGGCACGGAGCGAAGCCGATTTTACTCATTAAGGCTAGATTCCTGCACGGACTCTCCAGGGACTAGATCTCGACAGAGGATAACTTGACTTTGCACTCTACGCCCGTGGAACGATATCCTCGAAATAAAGTTTCTTCTTGACTACTTCTCGCATTACGTGATAAGACCGCGAGAGTGAACTGATAAAAAGTTACCGAGAACTATCGGGATTATTATGTACCGTCGAAAGGCAAGCGTGAACGAGATATCGAGGTTACTGCTTCCGGTGACCTCCCAGAGATCAGCACCGCCGTTAATTACATTAGAGTACACCTAAAGGAAAAGTTTCCCATCCATCGAATATCCAGAGAAAACAAAAGATAGATACTTCAACTCTCTAAAAGTCAGAAAATATAAAATATTTTATTTCATTTCTGTGTATACTTGAAAATTTTTTGAGCGTGAAACGCGCGATTCTGCACATTGGAGAACTCTCATGTTAAAAAAGAGTTTACATAAACACAACCCCGTGTCGTGCTTTCTGCAGTATGGTAAAAAGATGCAGAAGCCACACTTGTAAATACATTTCCAAAAGAAATCGTCCTGCTGGCAATATCGCGATAACTGAAATGCCGTATTCATACATTCAACAGGGATGTGCTCTTAGCGAGGGCGCACTTTTTACATTGCTTTCAGGCAGGTTCGCGGACGAGATGCTCAGATAGCCTATACTACTTTGAATACTGGGAACCCAGTTGTTGCACTAGAGGTCCTGTTTTTGAAAAAAATTCACTGGGAACTAGTCTCCACAAAACGTGGGGTTCTTTATTTCCGCGTGCATCCTGCAGTTTTAGAATGGATGATTCCCTTTAAGCATTTCTATGGAATATGCATGAATAGATTTTTGTAGATTTTGGTATTTTTCTGAACGTGAGATATGCCGGTAGATTTGAGTATCAATATTGGAATTTATTAATCGTATAGGCTACTTAATTGTATGATCAGAAATCATCATAGTCAACACCTAGCAATTCTGAGAGGAAGCAAATAATGTAACCGATGAAAAACATTTATAAATGACCACTTCAATTTCATCCGACCGAAATATAAAGATAGCTGGCAATTCATTTCAAGATTTACGACGTGCGATGGTTTTGCTCGTGTACCGACTGAGAAGATTATACCTTTAATCGTTGAAAGCACTGTGATATATGCAGAATCAACTTATGATGTAGCATACCCTCGGACATAATCTCACGGCGGAACAGTTATTACCAGCATTTTTACTTTCCACGTACATATGGATCATGCTTCACACGTTTCTCCTTCATTACTTGGTGAATTCTACATACATGAATGGTCATGTATCCGAATTTTCAAGGTACGGCTACTCAAGAAAAAAATACTCGAACATTATCGCAACGCTGAAGTCATTAAGCATTCCTTTGAATGGCATGGCTCCTCTATTTCTTAGATTTGCATCTACAACATGCATATTCGACGGTACATGATTCGAGCAGATGATTCCAAGAATTTCAATGCTTGCTGTCACTTTCCCCATAGTCACTTTCCTCCTCGTCTTCCTGAACGATGATGCGAATCGGTACGTGTACGCTCTCGGACGCTCCACTTAATACGGACTCGAAATAGTTAAATCGGAACTTGTTGCTACAGAACGACATCACCAGTTGGAACTGAACGCGTCTGCATCTGAACAAGAGATAGACGTAACCCATGACCTTCTGAGTTTAACGAGAATGAGATGGAAGGCACGTGTGTTTCCGTTCTTCTCGTTCTCCTGTGCTTTACCAGTTCAACATGCTGATCGGAGCCGTTTCCCGCATGTACCGATATAATCGGGCCCTTGTGTTCGCGTAAATTGGATTCGACGATAGCGCTTGGGATAAATCACGTGTTCGCGATGCAGCCATCGGCAAGCAACTCGTGTGTCGACGAAATGTTGCAGATCATTTTTTTATTCAAATGCACGTTAACACGCGTATTAAATGACGGAGAAACATTACGGAAAGTTTTCTTTGGCCCAATGGAAATAGACTGAGTTGTATTCTAACATATTGTTGAACAAATAGTCTATTGAAAACATTATATATACATTACTAGTTATTCATTTAAAGTATAACACAATTATTTAGTTTATGACATTACCACCTCGACTGAACATTTTCCATTACCTTTCATCACAAATGAAATTATATAATAAAATAATGAATACATAAATCATTTATTGGATAATGCTTTCCAGACAAACTGACGATCTGATCAAGCATTTAGAGAACTGCTGACTCGCGATCCTTCGATTTCAATTGACGAGTAATACCGGTCTATCATTTCGCTTTCTTCTCTCAAAATTCCTCCCGGTAAATGCTCGACTTTCTTGCGATACCTTTTTCGGATAAATCGGTCAAAAGTAAAATCTGTACAAGACAGTCTGAAAGTATGACACATCGGAATTTGACTAATGGTTGCATAGCGAGCGATATACGAAACGGTGGTCAACGTCATTAGCGCACAATGGTCCTTTATCATACCGCGAATATTCGAAGCCGCAACATCGACAATTGCCAGCTCACTTTCGTCGAGAGGGCTTGTAGGAAGCATCGATCAGTCACTGTGATTGTGACTCACGGAATCCAAGAAAATGCAACTATTTACATATTCTGCTAGTTGAATACTTCCACCGTGACTTTCCCACGTCACGTGTACGTTCATTGCCAGTTAACGTTCCATCGTGTCAGACTCATATCGACTGCCGGAAAAGACCTATAAATTAAAATCGATGCGGGGATTGAGCTTACACTTCAACTCTTTGTCTTGATTTCGAGAAGCAAACGTAGCAAGACCAATTTAACTCATCGCTAATTTTTCTTGAGAACGTCGCAAGGTGTAAATCAAAATGTAAATCACGAAAGCGATGAGCAGGATAAAATAATAACATGTTTGGATGATACGTCGAAAGGTGCAAAGATTCAAGGGCAAGATTACGAAATTACGAAGTGACGAGCGTACGATGAAGCGATCCGTCGATAAGGAATACAGTCGCGATCTACAAGCTGAAGATTAAGACCAGTACTACCTTCAAGACGTGCAATAAAATTCCAAAAATAGTATTATAAATTTTTTTGTCCAACAACAGCCACATTGCAGGATTCCAGTTTTCTTTTTCTGAACCTCTGGTGGAAGGTCGCCAAAGCCGTTCATCATCCTTTACCAATCATTCCATCATTCGGGATGCAGTTTTGCCGGATTGTCCTCGTGCGAAATGTATCGAGACGTTTCTCATTAAAGACGTCTTCCCTCGGAACACACGTTACGATCAATCTCGCGGCGTAGGGCAAGAAGCAGTTTACGAGCAACTCCATATAATCTTGCTAGACTAGTCTAACGAGATGTTATTCTCCTCTTCTAACATTTTCTCGTCTTGCTCTCACGATCCTGACTCTTCCTCGACGAACTTCTTCCCAACGTCCGAGCCTCGTCGATTTAATGCCGCTCCTTCTTTCCAACCCCCTTTATCTTCTTGTTTTCTTTTAATCTTTCCAACGCTCTCCACCACGGGAACTGAATTTCCGATTAAAGTCTACCAATATCGACGGTCGATCGTGATGGATCGATAAAATGATAAAGATGATTACAGATATATCCCATCGTAAAAACAGCTTAAACCAGATTAGAACATAACGAAAGTATGCCATTATGTGAGACGTTAATCTTAAAAAAACCTAATGCACCAGCATCGAACAAGATAAATGCAGATGGATCTATCCTCTTTTCCGCAGATAGAAGAAAGTGTATACCATGAGCCTAACGAAATATTAGAAACTGGTAAGAACGCGTAAAAGTAATTAACGTAGATTTACTCGATAGCACACCTGTTGGAGGTGAAACTGCGATTATCATAAATAAAACGATGATCGGTGAGAATAGGTACCGAATGCTCGGCTCAAAACGACCTGTTGCAAACGAGACACGGTCGATCAATGATGCTCGTCAGATTTCCATTAACGATTCCGTTAATGACGTCTTACGTAATTATTTGCACGAACCACCCACGCACGATCACGATTGTTCAAGTGTGCGCCTTCAAGTGCAGACAAGGATGACCGCAATCGCTACGGGAAAGTAAATAACAAACGGCCAACGCAAGTTCGTGTTACACGCGTGCTGGCGAAGCGCCCAGATGACCGATTATAAGTCACTTCGGTTTAAAGTTATTAATTAAATTTAAAGTGGTTTGAAATCCAACGGTCGCCCCGGATGATGAACTCGTATCCGATTCGCTTGTCTGATATATTAGAGCAGAAAACACATAATACCTGATTTACCGTTTTTCGTGGGTGTGCATTAAACTGTTTCAGGATGTTTACTCGAATGCAATTAATCACAATTTACCAGGTGTAACGAGGCCGCCACGTACGATATTTTCACTGACAAACATTTTCGTAGGGGAAAAGTTGCTGTACTTTCATCAAATTTTAAAAGGTACCATGAATCTTTTTTAACCGTTTCTGGTGGAAATGCTTGACTTCTAAAATTTACCCCAAGTAATAATAGGGTAATATTACATTATTAAAGTTTCCATTAGTGTACTGCATTTTCTCAAACGCAATTTAATTACTTGAAATAGAAATCGAATTATAGTAATTAATTAAAAAAAAAAATTGGGAATGCAGAACACAGTTCCTGTGACATGTAATTTATTGACACGTTTTCCGAATTCAGTAAAATTACGGTAATGTGAGCATCCTTTCGACTTAATTCAACCCACGTATTATCCTCTGCCTTATTATTTCTAATTTAATTGATTAAGTAATCGCAATGCAAGTCGGGATATAAAGCGAAAAATGAACAATAGATTTTATTGACCTACTGAGGAAATGTTTTTCGCTTTTCACTTTAAGTAAATTGTTGCGTGATTACTGCACAATTCAGTAATAAATATTTTAAAACAAATGATATGTAGTTAAAAACCTGCACAAGATTTAAAAAAAGGGACAGGAAGCTCCTAGTATTTTATTTAACAAAAATAACTCAGGCTCAGAAAAACATTTTTGTTTTCTGGGCTGGAATCCAGACCACACTAATCCGATGTATTTTCAGCCGCCAAATAAGAATCGTCAATACAAAATGGGGATCATTGGGCAAATTCTAGACATGACCTCAACAATCATAAAAAATTAGATTTTATAGCGATCTCGGCTTGAAGAAAAAGAATATGACTTTTCTCCAGCTGATGGAACATTAATTCCATCTTAAAGCAACGGTCATGAGTTGATTTCCGCCAGATAAACAACATTGCGAAATGTAAACGAACAACGGGGATCGTCTTACAAACTCCGAGCTGCTGCTTGAAAATCGTTTTTAAAATATTGTTCCCTGGACGGGGATCGAACTCACGGCCTACGAATCCGTAGTTCAGTGCGCTACCGCCTGAGCCACGAAGCCGATTAGGATTAATATCAAATGATTTTTTTCCTTTTTTTTTTGAGGTTGTTGGTGAAACTGCCTCGAGGCCATCATTCTTGCCTGCAAATTCATATCGAGCACATAAAAATTTAAAAAAATAGTACGATATTTATCCGAAACAAGTAATATTGTATGTTTTTAAGACAATGTCGCTATAAAAGCCAATATTTTATGAATCTGTGAAGTTATGTTTGAAATTTGCCCAGCAACCCTTATTTTTTATACCAGATTCATATGCAGCAGTTGAATATATGTCGGATTAATGGCAGAGAAAAGAAAAAATATTTGTTATGGGCTTGCCTAATACAAATTGAACACTGTTAAATAATTATACGTAAATATAGCAAATAATTTTAATTACTGCTGTGTGCCTTTTTGCGTAAGATTGTTCACAAAATTATATAAAACGTAAACATTTACGATGTAATCAATTCTAATAAAAATGTTAACTAAACAATTAACAAGGAGTTTCCACGAGAAAAGCAAAGATAGCGTCTCTTTTCTACGAATGCCTTGCTATCGTTGTTCGAATGTAGCTTCGTAACGTACAGCTACGTGATGGTATCGGCTGCCGGATGCCGAAGTGTCGATCCGTCTTTCCCGAGGAATCGAAGAATGCTAGCCTCGAGTGTTTTGTACTTTCACCTATGCGAATTCCATTGTAACTGTGTATTTATTTTTTCGCGAAGAATATTGAAGGGTAAATCGATATATTGTCTTTCTTGGTTGTCACAGAAACCCAACAATTATTTACTTACGAAATGAGAGAAGAAACGAAGAATGTAATTTTTTGCAGAAAAAGTTAAATCGATTTAAGTTAATAAAAGTCCTCAGTATCTTACCGATGAAACGTATCTAAATTACCAAAGATGGTTATTTTTTGTTCATCTCATTCTTTCCAGGGAACAATATAATCTAGAAAATGTCCAGGGCATCTACAAGGTCCTTATTTGCTTAATAATCAACAATATTATTTAAAAAATGTCTTAAATTTATCCATTGTTACAAAAGTGATAATTGTAAAAAATGTTAACCACTAAAAATGAAAATTAATTTGAATTGTACAGACAAAGTTCGGACTTATTTTACGTTGTAAGAAATTAAAAATATTAATGTGCATATTTCATCTACGTTAATCGTAAAGTATGTTATGCACAAAATTACTAGAAACTTTTACGTAGAAAGCTTGTTCAAATTGTGCAATTTTTAGGTTGTTAATCGTTATAGATATAAATATTCCGTTTTTTGGTACAGAGGAATTAGGACCTATCTAAGCAAAAGCGACTTCAGGAGTATAAAATGTAAATTAAACAACTTTACGTCAGGCATAACGTTAGGATTTTAGGATACCTTAGCCCGAAAATAGTAAAAAATATCCTTTTTGGCAATTTGAGTTTAGGATATGTGAAATATCTGACGTGATGGGCCAAATCGAACAACGCATTCATTTTCAACGACTAAAAATCTATAAGATCCACTATCTCTGATTCAAGTTATAACATTTATTTTCGGTCTTGTTTTATTTTTATTGTTTATTTCAAGGTGACACTGAGTAAAACTTCAGGGTACAATTATAATCTATTATAAAAGCCTTCGGTCGTTTTCATGATTCCCTTAACAAAAAAATAATACGATCAACAAAATGAAAGGGAATCGTTAAAACTATTTACATCATAATTTCTTTCGTAGAATTTCAATTTCTAATTAATACGGTAATTTGAACCTCTCGTTAATTATTAATTATTGGAGTGTGGGAATAATATAGTTAATAACTATAAGATGTTATCTTATAATGCGAAAAATGTCGTGTAGGATTCCTTGAGCCCCTTCTCCAATAGGTTGTGCATACTGTAAACACAAAATAAGTGAAGGAACTGAAAATGCGATAACATGGTATCAATTTAAGCCAAAATATTCCATTTCTTTGGAATCTTTATTTGTTATCATTAAAAGTGTAGGATCGAAATTTTTGTGGTATTTAAATTGTAGAATGCAGAGTACGTATGTAACAATATGCTCGATTGAGCCTATTCAACACTGATCGATAAAGCAATATGCTTTTCGATGCAGCAGGTGTAAAATGGTCATTTTACGCCCTCATTTGCGGGCGTAAAACGCATATTTCATGCCTCCTGGGGCATAAAATACATTTTACCCCTACAGAGCCGCGAAATTGGTATTTTAGACCCGCAAATCAAGGCATAAAATATTTTACGCCAACTGCATCAAAAAACTAGTTAACTAAGTTATGCTAAGACGCGTATTTTAAAAAAATTTAAAAATTTATGTCAATACGCTTATCTGTTCGCGAGTTATCGCGAGACAAAAAAAAAAACGGGACGTACGTACGTACAAGATCACGGACACAAATTTTTTTATTGTTGATTTGGGCTCCTTAGGGTCTGAAACGTCGACATTTGATGAAAAACTATAGGGTAATTTTTATGCCCGAAGTGACCAAATTGAATACTTCGTCCAGACTTGGTCTGGGTCGAAGTAACAATGTTTGAATCTCAGGCGTAGAATTTTCACCCTCATGAACCTCGAATCTGCTTTGTCGACTCTCGTGTTCTATTGCCGAGGCGTAAAACTACATTTTACGCCCTTGATACAAAAATAACTAATTTAATTTTGGTCAGAAAAAAGTGTCACAACCATCCCCCTTTCTCCTATAAAGTGTGCATCAACTCGAGGTTAAGATAGTTAAGAATCGAGGGGAAAATAATGATTATTTAAAGGTAATAATATTTACAAAAACAGTTTCATACTTTCGCAAGTATTTCTTTAAATTATTTTCTTATTCAGTATACCATGAAAATATATTAAATATAAGAACGTTTCATTTTACGTTACATGTTCCCCGCAAAATTCTTTACTTAGTAATTAGAAGCATTTTCACGTACCTATTGTAAATTCGTAGCGTAAGAGTCTTTTGTACACTTATTTATTTGCTTATCAGTTCTTAAATTATTTTTATTGAGCAATACTTTTTAATTGAATTTCAAAAATAATTTGTTATTTTATTATTTTAAGATTGGAAATATAGATATAAAGAAACTTTATAATAATGATAAAATTGTGTTATATGAATTATAAGAAAGTTTATTATTGAAAGTATAATCTTTTAATAATCCGTAGATAACGATACGAGACAACTTAAGAAAGGAAAAAATGAATTCGCCATTTATATCAATTTATGGTTATTTAAGACAGTATGTATCATTTTCAAATAAAATACTCCTGAACCTTTTTCGCTGATTTTTTCGTGTTTTAGCCGGCATTTTGGATACTTTCACCTTTATTTTCAAAATATTAATAGTTACAGTCCCACTCTCGAGGTCGTGATAAAAGAATTCTGAAATTATTTAAATGGGGAAAAACGATGTAAAGAAAAAACCATTGGAATCCTTTTTTTTGGAAATAATCATGTTTAGTTTTCCACGATTAAATTTTTAAAATATCTAAAAAAAGATTGAAAGTTCAGTTAATTTTACGTCAGATTTGCCTGTCTTGACATTTCTCGGAACCTTTTTTTACACAAAATTGTTGGAAACTATAGTGAAAAAATGTCTGTATGTGCGAATATAATTTTTACGCATTTTATTGACCTTTGCGCTAGTATTAGAAATGTGTTTGAACAAATATTTATATCAAATCCACAGCCTATAGGTAGAATGTCTAGAATTTATCTAGACAATCCTAGGTTGCAGATGGCGCCCAACAAGGAAGAACGTGGCATATTAGTATTCATTTCTTGGAAATAATATTAAATATTTTGATAACATTTCCGTATTAAAATTTCGATTATTATTAAAATGATTATAATTAAAATTAACTTTGTATCAAATGCATTTATCCTTGCTTATTTTCTTGTAAATAAGAATTATAGGATTCTTTCCTTCATTGAATATTATGCTAATCTATTATACCATTTTTAAATATTTAAGTGTTTTGAACATCTTATATTGTTTATTGAAGCCTACTCACCAAACAACTATCCACTAATCTGATTGCCAGTCAAAAATTGAATTTAACATACCTGAAACAAACATAATACAAATTATAAACTTTCATATTTATAAACAATATCATCAGCATCAACAAGAATCAATAGTATCTTAAAACATTTAAAATCACAGTTGTAAACATTTATTTGAAATTCCAATGTGTTGTAGAAAACGTTCTTAATTATTTAATAAATTTATACATCAGACATTGCAGGAAGTAAATCTTAAAATCATTCATAGAATACTATAGTACGTCATTGTATTGCATTTATAATTGAAAAAATTGAAAGATTATAAGCGTGTGAACGAACATTTACCGGAAACGAAAAAACATGATTCATATCTATCGAGATCAATCTAATATGTTAATGCGTAACAAAAAACCTCAATGCCATTTTGTAACGATCACATTAAAAAATCGGTTTTTCTTAAAAAATCTACAAATGATATAAAAGAAGGAAACAAACTCTATGGCAACCTGATTTTCAATTAATTTTAAATATTTTGCTTTGTGATAATATTCATTTTATTTAAAAACTGCTTACCAATCTTTCTTCATTAATTAAAGATGTGGGCTATATGAAAATTATTATCTAACGCGCGATAGTTTTAATAGAAATAATTGTGATATTTGCATTGGTTATACCGTAGTGGTGGCAACCTTATAATAATGTTTGGTTTTTATTTTAATCCACAAGCAAACTATTGGCGGAGGTAAAATGTGTGCATTTTTTAAGTATATGATGGGGATTCTGGCATACGTGTATGAGGTTGAAAACCCGACCATTTTTTGCCCTGTATTAATATTTTAATTTGTATTTTTGGAATAAAAAACTAAAGATTCACGTTTCGAAAAACGGTGGCCAATATCAGACTCGTCCACTTTCATTTTCGAAATTAGTTTCTGTCTCCAGTTAAAAAAAAACTATCCATATTCGATTTAGGAGAGTAATTAGTTTCTCAATTATGAACTTTATATACGTTTCGCTAATTCTAGAGACATTATTGAAGCTTTATCTGAGTACAGTTTACCACGCAGTTGGATGGTCGTATTAATAAGTAACAGTAACTAATAAAGAAGTAAGTGATGGGATTAATGTAAAGTAACCAATGCAATTAAATTAATATATTCTTAAATAGTTTTGGTTTTCCTTGGTTACATAAATAATAGAAATTAAAAATGGTTGAGTTTAATAAAAATTTAAAAATTAGAGGAAGAGGAAAAAACAACCAAACAAGGGTTAATAATTCCGAATATTTTTTGTAATATAAATAATACCTAAATAAATAAATAAATATAATAAATGAAACAAGTAATAAATAAATATTTAGTAATGTGTCGACTCTGATATGAGTCCTCTACAAGGCTATGTTTATTTTTTCATGTGTACTATTGTATAAGTGAGGTGGCAGAAGTTTACTTTTTCTGCATCTAATTAGAAAAATACGTTGATTGAACAATTTAGCAAGTGACACGTTTAATCGTGATCACTTTTTTAAAATATGAACGAACCTTTCATCTTTAAATGTTTTGATCCGATTAAAAAAGTCATGGTTATAAAAATGTGTACCATTGTTATTATATTTTTGATAAGGTTTTAATTTTTCGACCGATTTATAAATTAATATAATCTTAAATACTTTTTGTTTTTTTCGGTCACATAAATAATATAAATTAAAATTGTTGAGTTTAATAAAAATTTAAAAATTAGAGGAAGAGGGAAGACAACAAACAAGGGTTAATAATTTGGAGTTTTGTTTGTAATATAAATAATAAATAAACATTTAACAACGTTTCGACTCTGATACCAGTCCTCTTCAAGACTATGCTGAGATAGAAATGTATAGATATATATCGGTCAAAAAAATTAAAACCTTATCAAATTCCATCATATTTATGAAAGAATACTTTTCTTCGATCATTTATATAGCGTTTCTTGTACAAAATCAGTTCATCTTCAATTTTAGATCGCAACCGAATATTACGACGAACTACTTTATCGAGCAAACTGTTCATCAACTTTTAAGATCAGACAAATAAAAAATTAAATAACCTTCGGCGACAATTCTTTATGCCCGTGCATCCGTAACTGGTCTGAAAAAGTTGTATCCGCCTCATAAAAAGTACAGGATCTTTTGAAAACAACGTTGGAAAAACTTTAAACAGAATGAAGCCGCTATAACAGCCTACGTTTAAAACCCAACACAGTTTAAAAGAGCACTAATAATAAGAAAGGAGTCTTCGACGGATGTTGCTGGGGTAGTTTACTGAGATAAACTCGCTACTTCAATAAAAAGTAAAAATCCTTGTCCGTTCCAGCCCGTAAACGGGAAATCGTTAAACGTTTTGTAGGATAGTGCCGCAAAGAATATCATTATTTCGTCTACTGGATTCTACTGTAACGGATATTGTAAGTGAAATTTTATTATTAAATCCTAATTTGTAAAAAGACTTATGCAAAATACTGTCATCAAATCTAAGTATAATTTAATAAATGGCTTAACAGCTTCAATAATATTTAATAAACTTACTATAAGAAACATAAGAAAAATTTCGCAAATGCTTCCCTAGTGCTTAGCGTTATAAATCGGAAACTTTGGAGTATTCAAAGAAAGGTATACAGTCAAAAACATATCTACAATTGCACTGTCCAATAAGTCTAGATGGGAATGAAATACTAATGCCAACGACCGATTATAACCAAAATTGAAGAACAAAGAGTATACATAGATTACACAGGAACACAAAAAAAATTGCTTCTAAATTACTTGATTCAGACATAGTAGTATCTTAGAGATTCTTGGCCGCTAAAAACGAATCAGTTATTCAATTTCGCCTATCACGTCAGGATTTTAAGATATCTGATCCGAAAAGTATAAAAAAAATATACTTTTTAGCAATTTAAGGTTAGGATATGTGAAAAATCTAAAACGATGAGTTAACTTGGACAAAGAATTGGTTTTCAGCGACCAAAAATCTATAAGATACTCCACTTCTAATTCAAGTTGTGTAAAAAATAATGTTGCTGTCTTGTGTTACACAGGGCCACAAAATTCTTTTTTGCGAAATAACTTGAATCAGAGGTAGTAGATCCTATAGATTTTTAGCAGCTGGCAACGAATTTGTTACCCAAATTGACCGATCATGTCAGGATTTCAAGATATCTGTTCCGAAAAATAGCTCAAAGTATCCTTTTTGGCAATTTGAGGTTAGGATATGTGAAATATCTGATGTGACGGGTCAAACTGGACAACTAATTTATTTTCAGCGACTGAAAATCTATAGGATCCAGTACCTCTGATGCAAGTTATCTCCTCTAAAAAATTGTTTTCCCTTTCTAATTAATCACTGAAGGTACTTCTCGATAAAAAAAAATAACATAAGACAGCCAAGTTTTTTTTGACACAGATTGAATCAGATGTGGAGGATCTTATAGATTTTTAGAGGCTGAAAATGAATTCTTTGTCCAAAAGTTAACTCATCGTTTCAGATTTTTCACATATCATAGTTAACTCATCGTTTCAGACATTCAACATCATTTTGTTGTTCTTTTCTTTCCTTTCCTAATAATAGGTGTTTAAATTGTGTAATAAAGACGAAACCGTTGTGTTGTTTTACTATTTTGATTTGTGCTGCAGTCATTGTTAGAAACCGTTGGAATAAGTAAGGAATGTTTAATTAAAATTTGTTGATAATTTAAAAATACTCGATTAACTTGAATTTGGAAATTCTGTAAAACAATTTCATGCAATAATTTATTACCTCACGAAAAGGTCAGTTTTTATACTTTCTATTTATTATTATTTTGATATTGCATGTTTTTAATGACTTTATCACGATTGAAATGAATATAATTAGACCATAAGTTTTTAAATTATTTTTGTAATAAACTTATACAGTCCAGACACCGTATGTACAATCAAATTAACAATTTCTTAGCAATAATGTACTATGATCATTTGTTAAATTTGTTTTTGTTTTTTGATTAACATTTTTTATAAAGCTTATATACGTATTGAAAAAAATATATACGATACTCATTTGTGGTTCATTAATCTTCCATGAAGTACATGAAATTTGAAAAATTAAACATTAAGCATTTTCTTGGTTGTGAAATGCAAAGTAGATCCTACGAATTGATATATTCTATTTATTTTCTAATATTCCTAAATATCATCAAATTAACGTAGATTTTCTTTTCCAGAGAAATGAGTTCGTCAAAATTATTTATTTTTTGTAAGTTATATTCGGACTATACTCAAGTGTCTTAAAAAGACAAGATCGTTTAACAAATGTATTCTGACGTGACTTTGTGACTACGTAATTAACCGTTCTGACCCAGTTTACGATCTGAAAATATTGTTAAAATAATAGGTTTTACAGAGTAAAAAGTTGGAAAGTATCTTTCTTGTCCCTCTTTTCTCTCTATGTAATTATATTAAACTGCATTTATTCATTTATGTTTCCTGTTGCTCTTTTCACTTGACCATTTAGCATATTTGAAAAGAAGATCGAGAAACCTTATTATAATTGTAAGGTTAAAAACTATTTAAAAATTAAATTTCTTCGAAAAAAAATTTTTAAAAGTCGACAATTAGTAAGCTAATCTCATTTTTAAATTGAATGAAATATTGAAACAAACAAAAATAAGGAGGTTTGGAGATACGTCGCAGGTGTTCGTTTATTACTTGCATTCTTCAGTCAAATGCCAATAGAAGTGGTAGTGTTTATTAGTTTTATGAAAACCAACATTTAGGTACCAATTGTCGCGAGATTTATTTTTAGTATATTAATTGGTAAAATGTTTCATTTATAAGTTTCTTTACCGATTTCTATGATTTATTACAAATAGTAGTATTTAGGTATTATAACCATAATCAACCATAAGTTTCGTTTTAATAACAGGAAACCCCTAGCGAACAAAGATTGTTCTTCTGATGGACTGCTTATTAATTTTGCCATGCACAGTACTTCTGTTTTTCTGCGGATGAATTAGATAATAAATTTAAATAAATGTAAGTAGTAAGAGTTGCATAGAATTGACAGTCAATTGTTAATTGCATATAAGAAAAACTTCCAAAATATCCTTTTCAGTTCTGCTGGTCATCATTTCTAAAGATGGGCATTTTTACACCTACGGAATCGAATAATATTGTTCGTACCGCGGGGATTAGATTTTACGCTTCAAATGGAGATTTCTCATTCCGCGAAACGACTTTGCCATCGCTCGGGCGTGCAATCGGGCGTAGAACTCTTATTTTACGCTCTCGGTATGAAAAGTACTATTTTGTCACTGTGCCCTTTGGTTTCCTTCGTAATCTTAACCAAAACGGTTCGCTACTGTTCATATATATACATAAAACGACTACAGCAATATTATCATCTTGTTTAGTTTAGTCCACAATTAGGCGCCAATTTTTCTTTTATAATATTTTGGCACATAAACTGTGTTATTTAAATAACTACACATTATTCTTCGTTAATCTAAAATATTTATCATAAATAAAAGTAACAGTTTAATACAAATTAATAACAAGCTATAAATTGAGTTTTTCTATTAATGTCTCTGAGAACGGTTGACTGATCGCCGTTGCAATTGAATGAAATTAATCGAAACGCGAAACTCTGCGGTTATCAAAGGCAGTTCGCGACAAGGAACGCCCAGCTGGATAAGTTTGATCTGTGTCAACGTAGGTCTGGTTATCCAGCGCAAGGTTAATCACGCCAATGTTACTGGCTGTCGAAACTATCGACTGTTAGAACGAACGCAATCATTCGATGTATATATCGACTGCAATGTGCATAATCTCGGGAGTTTGCGAGTGACGGAGAAAGAGAAAGAATTCTGTAGGGTATCATTAGCTCAGCTGCACAACCGTCCATTACATTATTAAACCGTCCTGTCGAACCACACTCTACGACGAGGAAATCTTAGTGTGAATTTCTATATTGACTTGATTATCCAATTCCTTTTTTGTGACATAGATACCAAAAATTTGTGGTGAAACGCGTTTATTTATTTTTTTGGTCCTGAGTTTGAAGTACCTGTTAGTATAATCGTTGAAAGTGCTTACATTTGGAAATAATTGTTTTTGGAATCTTAGGGTCTTTCTAAATTGGATATTTTATTATTCCAGTAGAATTAATAATTGCTTAACATTTTGTCAACACTGAACAAAACCCCATGTTATATAAACGATAGAACCAAAGTACATTTTTAAAAATTGACGAAATTTTCTTCAACCTTAATCAATGAATTAATGTAAATTAGGATGCCAAAATGACTACATTATTTTATTCTTGATTTATTACTTGCTGTTGTCGAGACTTCCAATAACCAAATAATTAAAATAATAATTTTAATTGTTAGGAATCAAAGTTAGTAATCAAGAAACTGGAGACAACGAAAAAGAAGAAAATGATCACCACGAATAGAAGATTGGATTGGTAAAATTATAGATTCTGAAGGTTAGCTACAAAGTCCAGGTTAATACCCAGATTTAGAGCCTTGAAACCTTTCATTACCGAAATATGATGTAAACAACTAAAGATTAAAAAAAAATGATTTGAGAACAGTCTTTAAAAACACATTCCAGATATTGACAAATCTAGGATATCACCTGACTTTTTGCACCTGCAGGTTTTAGGAAAATAGGGAATTTACATAACGCCGTAGATTTCCGTTAGTAGAAATAATTCTGCCCCTCGGAATTGGAGTTGCGAGCTGCAGCAGTGTTACTCGCTGCTTAATGGATGTTTCAATAAATGTTGATCCGACACGGCGATACCGCACCTTTTAGCATATAGGGTGTTCCGACACTATTTAGGCCTTACGCAATGTCTAAGCGCACGTGGTCCTATTATATCCGTTTACAGGACTTTGAATTCTAAAATCCCCGATACGATCTACATTTCTTTATGGTAACTTCGCGGTTTTTATGGTCAAGGAAACTGACATTCTTCTGGGCTTTTGATCAACTCCAAAGGCTAAACGATCGGTTCAGTATTTAAATCTCTTATCCACTGACTCGATGGAAATGGTATGCTGCCACTGCGGTGCAAGTAATTATTGACAGCAGATACAATAAATATTAGCTGGACATGAACAAATGTATAAGTTGTTGAAAAGGGACTTTTATCCGAACCAAGGTTAGTGATTGGTGATTAGCTTTAATTTATTTATTTTCATTGACTTTGACTGTGTTTTCTTTTTTAGCGACCTCCTTCCGTAATGGAGAGGTGTTACTTAACGTATTATTCTAGACACGTTTTTATATTGTCTTCTCCCTGTACTTTCGATTTTTCGATGCCGCTGCCTTTTTTGTACCTGGTAAAAATATTCGAGTAAAATGAAAACTTGGTTGGAATAATGACTAAGTAATTAGTTGGTACAAGTAAATACCTACGACAACCAATTAATTACGTGCACTTAGTTTCTCTAACCCAATCCTCTTCTACATCTCAGGTGTGTTTCCCAACCAAGTAATTGTATCATGCGTACTTCTAAATAAGTTAGAAACAAGTTCTCATCATCACCATATCGTCGTTCACTGAACACAAGACTGTTCTGCTATAAATTATATTATTCAACCAATATACTGCCTATCACAAGGTTTCATTTGATGCTTTAAACATCCGACGACAAGTTAATGAAAACAAGCTACAAATAATTACTACACCAATTAAAGAATCAATTCGACTAAATAAATAGATCCAACCAGCGATAATGTTGCAGAAGAGCTGCATCACCTCAATTGTAATGTTTCTTGTTGTTGACGTTGCTGCAGCCCTCGTGATAATCGGGAACAAATGATTATTATTATGTGCAAATGGGAATTGATTATTTGGGAGGGAATTATCAAAGTACTGATTGATTGATCAATAAGTGTTTCCAGAATCAAACCCAACACGTGGGTGAAGTCTTTCACAATGACGTCAAAGAAGGTTCAAGATCAGATTGCTGGCAAGAACGCATGCGCATCGCACCGTAACAAAAAACCTGACTTATTAGGCGAATCCCGTGCGCATTTTATTAACGATCATAGAGCCGTAACTGCCTTACAGGCACCTCGAGCCCGACTCCGCAATGAGGATGTCTGATGTAATTGACGTTTCCTCTCCTTGCGACCGACTGTGCTGGAAATTAGAAAGTTTTCTCTCTCTCCCACGCGTAGCTGTATACCGCACTCCCTACTTTTTCCACGGCACATTTTGACGCGAGGGAATTTCACTATGAATGCATGCATGCCTCCACGTCGGACAAGAATTACGTTCTAATAAAGAAATTCGTGGCACTGACGTATTAACCCTTTGACACAAGACAGTTGCGGATTTCCCGTCTTGGGAAAGCCGGATTACTTAAGAAATCATTCAAGATTGCTTTCAAATGCGCACTATATGATTGAAATATGCAGGAACTGGTAGATTGTCGTTATAAGTTGTTAATATTTCTGCCGAACAAGTGATAAATATTCAAATCCGTTGAGCTAATTACGGTATATATGTCAGATTAATTCATTATGTTATGATCTCTAGTTTCGTACAAAATATTGTTGAGATATGTAAGATTTTATGTCACATTTCTGCGAGAGCAATTCCAAGGTCAGTATGTCGACAAATATTTGAAACAAGGTCCTTCTGGAGTACGATCTATATCAAAACAATGTAACTTAGATATACAATACTAATTTTGGCTTGATTTCGATCATAAAAGTAGTTAAGTAATATTGGACCAAATTTTAGTATTTCTCAAACCCCCTTTAGTTCTGACTGAATGAGAATTCCTACAAAAAATGACACTTGTAGTGTCTACGGCATAATTAAATATATATGATTTTCTGAGAACTTCGTAATTCACATTTGTTACCCAACATTAATAAAAATAATACATATACATAATTTAATGAGTTTTTTCACACACATCCAAATAAAAAATAGAATAGTGAAAACGTATGTTTTCATAGACAATTGTGAAGAATTTGATCAGCTCGTTAGGGGAATGCTGAGAGAAAAATCTCAATTGCGGTCGAGAAGATAGACTCGTTCATGGATTGAGCTTTTGCTTTCCACGAACGTTCGAGTATTTCGAGATATGAGAACCAGTTTTCTTTCTGCTCGATTCATAGACTCTGTCTGGGCAAATCTCCAACCTCATGGACTTGACTTTTTGCAAAAGCGAACTTACAAGGTATTGCCGTGATTTGAGCTGAGTGCGCTAGTTTTTTCATGCATCGAGAACAAAACTAGCCGGGTAGGAGACGTTATTTCAAGAGCGGAATTTCGAAAAAATGCAGCCCGCGTAAAAGTAGTCTAAACCGGCGATTAATTGTTTTATTTATATAGCGGTGCGTATGCAATTGACCTCAATCAATAATGAAATTGCCATGCTTTCGATTGGCAATCTTATTTATGTAGTATGTGGAACACTTACGGGAAACGGAAATACGATGTGATTTTATGATTGCATAAATTAAATTTCTACGGTTTCATTGAAGTATCGAGATACTTTTAATTAAGACTGCGTATTCTTTGTAAAGATAATGTTCAGAAATTATCCGTGAATAAATTATTATATCTGCTTCTGACCTAATATCAAGATCTGACATAAAACAAGATCTGTTCCTATTGGATGTGGACCATTTGTATAAATATCGACGGATAAAAATTATTTGTGTTCTCTACGGGCTACTCTCCAACTTTATATAAGTTTGGTATCAGCGCAAAATGTTGTAATTTGAGCAAAGACTTTCTAATGGTGTTCTCCATGAAGTATTTGCAAGTTGGACATTTGTATTTGCCGTCAATTCGTAACGGGAACTCACGTATATGCAATTGCACGAAAAATGTTTCAGAGAAATGTTATAGGACTTGGAGGGGGGCATCCAAAAATACCCCTGTCGTTCACCTTGAAAGGCATTTTCGGATGAACTCAAAATTTTGTTAAAATCGAAGATGTCGTTGATGCTGTGGCTACCTTCTTCCTATATCATATCAGTGTGCGCCAGGCCTGGAATTCACTTGCCATCGCTTAGGATCGGGAAAAAAACGCGGCCCATGCAGCCAATTAGAGGGGAACCAGTGGGAGGGAGAGTCAATGAGAGGGTCAAACTTATAATGTAGCATCTGCTCAGTTTCCGATCTATTCCTATAGACCTTCTCATCTGGAGCTGGAAGTTCAAAACTACAAATACCACCGCCATGACAATCGGTCACTTTTTGTAGGAAAGACACATGAATGAGAGAGATAGTAACCGTTTTCTCTTTCTTTTATATTTATTGTTTTGTATTTAAAATCGAAGCTTTTTCCTTCAGGAATAGAGGAAATTATCATCCATCTAAGACTGGGTGGCGTAAGTTTGATCATCTAAGACTAGGAGTAATTATGTTTGTGACTAATCCATGTTAATATATACTCACAGTGGAACGAAGTTGCCCAAAGTTTGGTAAATCAAAAAGACGCGTAGTTACAAGAAGTTATTACATTATTTGGTTCTTTAATAATATTCGTGATCTGTTATAACTATAAACATGAGAAAGTGATATATCTGCCTATACATTAATAGACTTCCCCAAAGTTCTTCCCATTCTTCACCAGCTTTCATGATACATTCTAGGTATGCTATTGAACCTAATCGAACTTTACCAAATCTGATTTTCTGAGCATATATCAGCAAAAAAAGACTTTTGTGTGATCACTTGGATTTTTTGTAGAACGTATCGACGTAAATAGTGCATCTATAAGCAACATATCAGAAGGACCTTCGGAATACATAGTCCCGACATGCATGCTGCGTCGATCATGTAGTCCGTTTAATCGTCGTAATTCTTTAGACCCGTAAAGTGCAAGTATGAGTACATTAAGAGCGGGATCTCTAAGTGCGATCTTGCGCGCCCGTCGATGAATGAGAGCACGGTCTCAAGACCGCATGAATATCTACCCAGCTATAAGATTAACCGAGCACAGTGCACTTTTCGCACCATTCGCTTCGCTCGATCGGATCTATACGAGCTACACGACGAACACGCGTGAAAGGATTGACGTCATATCTTTAGCCTGCAGTGCTATTCGCGAATACACGAATTTCTGTGAAAAACTTAGTCGAAACTCGTAAGGTTTCTGAATCCTATGCAGCGGCCACCTTTCCCTCTTTATGTGCAAATAGGAACGTGTGCGCTCTACGCAACGAAATGGGACTTCAAACGGAGCGTCGTGGTAAGGGCATTTACCGGCGGTCGGAAATTCCACTGCGATGCATATGAAGTTACTCGAACGCGTTCGAAAAATTTGTAATCGTTTCTGTAATTTACATCGGGCATTTGTACAACGAATGTACTCGCTCGAGAAAAGCGCGAAATTGGAATAGTTCCCAGCAGAAAGAAACGGCAGCAATATGTTTTCACGTCTTATTTCATGCGATGTAGCAGCACGTGAATTGACTGCAGTCGATGCGAGCTTGTTCACGATTATTTAAATTGTATAATATAGTACAGAAATAACGTTAGACTGTTCAAAAATGATGATATGACCGATATTAAATATCTATCCAACATTCCATTTCTATTTTTGATTGGATACAAGGAGATTTGTCGGGCTGATGACAAATGGTGTAGTAAAAATACCTTCGACAAGATTATCAGATGCTGGTATCGTTTGTTGGTCAAGATTGCTAAAAGATAAGAGAGAAAGTTACCATATCGCGGTTATTTTGTTGGTGGTAACAAGGATGTCAAATTGTGTTAGAATGTTCATGATATTTTGCTTTTGAACATTGTCACTGATACGTAACAATCTTTTACTAAAGGCTGGAAACTACCTTGATGTCAGCTGATTTCAAGTCTGCAATAAACATATTTGAATGTATGACTCATCAGAACCGCCCAAACTACATGTAATACCCAAAAGTCATCAGAAGAACAAAAATCTCTAAGCCTGCGGCAAGCTTAGGACAATTTTAGTCCTCCTGACGATGATTTTTCTAGCGTACAGAAAGCATGATTCAAACATGAATTAGGACTAGAAATTGGAAGGTTCAACGATTAAATTCTTACTAACAAAATTTAGAGAGCATGGTACGGTAGATGAATGATCCATAAGTCAGTACACTAAAGTGCATCTCAAGAGATTCCTAATAAAAATTAAAAAGAGACTGAGGATGAAAGAGAGAAGGAGATAAAGTGCACGAGCGTCAGTTTACGACTCCTCTATTTTTTATTCGTGTGCATATAAAAAACTCACGCTTACAGATGCACCCAGGCGATTTCTCCTTTTTCACTTCGCACTCTTGTGTACGTGATGCACTTACCACCAGCGTTTATCCTTTCAACGAGCACCGCGAAATAAGAATTAAACAAATTGATTTAAACAGGCCTACAATTTTTTAGTTCATTTTCCAGCATTCGTTTAATTATACGAAAAATGAGATCTAAAACGGTAAAAGAAAACGAAAGTATGTATATTAAATGTTTGCATTGAGATAACAACGACCTTACTCCGTGTGATTATTTAAACCCGTTATTTTGCATATTATAATCACAATAATTTATTCACTTCACAAAGAGTAAATCATCTATTCACTACAGATTTACAAGCAGTTAATTAAATTATTAAAGAATATTGTATCTGTTTTTACATTTTTCTGTTGTTGGTTGATTTACCATTTTTTTGTCCTCTTAATTTTGTTTCGACAAAATTAAACGATACAGTCTAAAAACCATAAATAATTTTAATTCTGAAAATTAGCATTTCTAAACCTTAACAATACGATTATTAATACCGTCTTAAATACTGTACTAACTTACATCATTAGAACACAGCATTAACAGAATCAATCAAGGAGTCAAGTCGTCATATGAATTGTAATCTAATCCTTGATTTTCAAGAATAATTTGTATTCCGACTTGTCCGTCCATCATATCTATCATTATAATTTATTTTCTAACAATTTTTGTTAAAGACACCGCAATCATTACGTACTTCTCACGCATATCTCTGTCTTAATATAAAATGTAATTGTGAAATAAAACGTGATCATTTCCAACCCATTATTTGTCCTTTGCATGTACGGCGTTTAATTGAAGATGATAAAGCTTTATATTTTGCAATAACCAATTCTCGCTCTTCGCTTCATTGAGAAATTCTAATACATTGATAATCGCCGAAAGAGTATTATGCGTAAAATCTAAAATGATAGTTATTGAAATCGATAATTCCAAAGAAGCAATTGTGGTTATCGACTTAGTACTTACAGAATTTGTCTTAAATTATGAAATTGTATATGGTATATTTACGTGTATTGGCAAAGCTGCAATTAGATTCTTTTTGCAATTTGCAAAATAGAATTTTTTACTTTAGTTTAGAATGCAGAAATCTATATTTTAGTGTAAGAATATGTAAATTTATATACAACTATAAATATTACATCATCTTTAAATTAAACAACATGATTATCACGAAGGCTATATCAAATGCACGAATCATCCTATTCGAGAAAAAAAATAAAACAACTTTTTACTGTTTATTAGGGAAGACACTTGTAGGCAAAGTTTTTTTGCTCATGGCTGGTTGTAAAATTAACATATAATATACCATTATAAACAGGGCTTAAAATGCTACAATACTTACTACAAAGTTATTATTATTCTCAAAAAATAAACATTTTATACATTTTAAAAAATTTCTAAATTATATCTTCTGAAATTTCGGCCTGCACATTGCAACACCGTTGAAAAATTGCTTGAAACTGAAATATGAAGGAATATGGAACTCATGTTTAGAAAATTTGAAATAGTGGATTCAATATGGCGGACGAAATTTCAAAAAGTATTGGGATTGCAAGTTACAACCCACTGATCTCAGATGTATGGATATGACATTGATTACATTAATATTAGCATATTATGGGGTGGACCTTGACAACCAAATTATGTAATTAGAAACACCAGAATATGATACAGACTACGACGACGGCCACAATGATGATGATGATGATGATGATGATGATGATGATGGTGATGATAATAATGTCTTTATCGGAATAAAATGAATGCAACAGGTACGTACATATATTCGACGATGGCAAAATTCACAACACTGATTACATACTCAATTGCATGTCAGACTAATCCCTCAATCTTTATTCCATAACATTTATAAACACCAAGCAATCCATGTTAAAATTGTTCAGTATATAAATAAGCGGAAAAACAAGTGTAGCAAGTGAAAAAAAGGTGTCAAACTGCATATTTAAAGTGCCTGGGAGAAGATTATGAATTTTAAAAGTATGTCGAATATTGTAGGGATTATGAAAATTTATAGGAAAAACAACTAGAAAAAACTCCTTACCTCCATTTCACGATAAGAAATGGGAAGAGTTGTCAAGGCATACAACAATGAAAATCTCACTACTTGACTTGTTTAGGAACGAAGGAAGATGTCCACGAACATAGATGTTTTCCGTCCTGGAGATAGTACCTCCGAAACTGATAAATTCCGTTAGAGTGTAAGAATGTAAAGTTAAAGCTAATAGCAAATTTGAATGTTTTATCCTGTGAGAAAGTTTAAAAAATCGTTATTGAAGTTGCGGATAGTACGGAGAAAAATGCAGTAATCTAAGTAGTAATAGACCTCAGTCAGTTTTTTGGCAGTATAAACAGACTGTAACTACTTAGATAACGGAATGTTTCTACGTATTATCCAAGACTTCAACGACGATTTTTTAAACTTTCTAAGATGATAAAAGGCTCCAATTTGGCATTAGGTGTTAACTATCATTATACACTAATTGAATTTAGTAATTTCGGAGGTTTCATCTAGGAGGCGAAAATCAAGTATGCTCGTGGACATCTTCCTTTTTTATACTGCATTCACAACGTACTATCCCAACGGGCACGAAGAACCCAAATGTTTCTAAAACGTTTATAGAATGTTCCAGAAACGTTCCTAAAACGTTATATGTCTGCAACTTTTACGGAACGTTTTATAAACGTTTCATCCATGTTTCAGACATATAACGTTTTAGGAACGTTTCTGGAACATTCTAAAAACGTTTTAGAAACATTTGGGTTCTTCGTGCCCGTTGGGATGTATCTGCCCAAAGTGTATAAATTGGTGATAAATATTCATTTGACATTCTTCAAATCGGTGTTATGTCATTTACAATATCAAAAGGTCAAAAAACATTAGAGGGGGGGTGAAAAATTTAGGTCTCTCCACTGCTAATTAAAAAAAATATTCAAGTTTATTAACAAGTAATTGTAATGTTTTGTTATAAACACAAGCACTTTTAATATATTTGACCTGCAAATCGCATTTTATGCTCGACAAAAATGTACTTAATCCAACTACTATAAAAAAAATATTAATGAAATAAATATATAAGTAATTCAAAATGAAGATTATGGTTTACTTTTTACATAGCAAATTTAATTCCTTTAAAAAATTATTGCAAAGCATCTGTTAATATCTGTAAAAGAGTGTAATTAATTTTAAAATTTATTCCATATTTAACCATTTTCTTGAAGAATTATTGTGAATTTCAAATCTTATATTCCATCCACGTTTGGGGATATTTAGTATTAAATATTTGTAAAATTTATGATTACTATAATAATATATCTTACTTTGTTCTAAGGTTTGAGGAGTAATCTTTGTACATTCTTTTTTAAAGTCCCGTGGCTATCCTAAAGTTATACCCAAAAGATTTTATAAACTGGAAAATGACGGAAAATTTCGGAAGAAAAACTCTTAGTAAGAGTTTAGCGAGATAATTTTCACTATTTTTATAGTAATTCACACAGTCTAAAAGTCATCAATTTTACAATTTTTTTGAAAATTAAAATATGATAAATAGAAATAACTTAGCTTAAACTAAAAAAGAATAAGAAACTAGTACTTTATTAAAGAGCTAAATATATGTGTTAATTTACATCATGTCATTCACAATAACTCCCATAAAAATAAACCCTCTCCGAAAATAGAAATATCAACTGAAAACAGCGCTTCGTAAATCTACAATAAAAGTCAATTAACCATCTGCCGCGCCGCTCTAAGTCAATAAGTTCAAGTAAAGTTACCAATAATTCTACGTCGCAACAAATCACGCACGCTCCTGGATTCTTCCAGCATTTATGGAAATCTACGAGCAGTTGAAAAAGCCATTCCTGTTTCATGTCACCAGAGTGATTATTGACCTGGCACTCTAATCGAAAAGGAGTGCTCTTTAAGTACATTAAAAACTTAAATCCTGAAGCATTAATGCGGTGAATTTTAATGAAAGTGAATATAGAAGAACTTACTCGAAATTCCTGTACATACTTATTGCTCAACATATCCCTCATAAAGAATATAAGCAAAAAAATCTGGAGAATAATTATTATTTGCAAAGTTGAATTCGTATAAATGGTCACCAGTTACCACAAAATCCCATAAACAGTTGATATAAAAGCAAGAGTATATAAAGAAATGTAATTGTTGATCCAGTTTTTCAATGCATGTAAAAGCCACTATTTTAAGCTTTAAAATTTAGTAAAGATTTCCAAACATGAAATTATAATAACCGCCTTTGTACATTGCGTTTACTTTCAACAGTCAACTTTACAGTCAAACATTTGGTTGTCTAATCGCTATTATCACAGTCAGTAACAAAATTATTGTACAAAACATGTAAAACAATAACTCATTCTTCCTGTATTTAAACGTGTAGATGATAAGACCGTTAGAGACTGATTATGTCAAATTCATAACACTACATCCGTTTAGAGCTTGTATTTCATGCTTCAGATAAAAATATGAAATCGATGATGGTTGAATCTTCGATATTTACATTTTAGACCTTAATTTTTTCTTCCAAATTGATTGTACCAAGAAGTTTTACTTAGAAGTCTGGAATCTACGTGAGCCACTGGTTAGGGAATGAACCGAAAAGTTACGATAACCAATTTATTAATTTAAGACCCACTAACCAACTAATCAGCTATCAAAAAACGTTTACGGTCCAGATCTTAGATTAGTTACTGTCATTTTTTTTAACGAAAAATGCACGTTTGTAAATTTTTATGCGGATTGGAGCGACCAATACCGAAATTAATAATTTACCTCCTCATATTATATTTTTGTTTGCCCTCACATTACACATAAAATATCTCTGACCCCTAAAGTACATTTCTTCTCTTATACACTTCCCATAAAAAATAAAACCAGAGAGATATTTTGAACATACCCTGCACATGTATTCTCGAAATGAATTCGAGAGGTCGGATATTTCCAGAGGATGTAAATTATGAGGATTGTACATGGGCTGTTTCAGAGCTAACCGGGTAAAAAGTGTATGATCTGAACGAGTTTGATTTGGCCAGTAAAAATCACCTGTACATGCGAAAATTCCAGCAACGGTAATTTTAAGGATTCAAAAGTAAACACAAATTTCAATAAGAAATGTCAGTTTCTTACCCAGAACATACCTAAACGTCTGTTCCGCGAGCTGACGTAAATAAGTTCAAGGATGACGCGCAGATAAGAACGATTCTTCGCGGCAATAGATCACGTACTCTCCAGGATTCTCCGGTCGCGTATAAAGTTCGTTTTTTTTACGGTCGTGTTAAAAAAAGTTTGTCGTCTTCAAAGTTTCGCGCGAGTTCACGGAGTCGGCACATGGCCTCGAGATTGTTGCTCATTCGTCGACATCAAAGTACGACGGTGCATTGCGGTAAACCAATCTCACACAGGTACCTGTTACGTTCACCTGCACATACCTCCGAAGCAACACCACCATAAGCACTCTGATATCCGCCAAGTTACTTTTAATATTCACTGGCATACACGACCTATTTCATTATTTTCCGAGCGATTCATCAAACCTTATTTTGGACCTGCGTTTATTCTTCTGTCCATTCTCGAATTGGGAAATATTAATATTGAGCATTCTAAGGTGCTGATAAATATGCATCTAGGTGTGCGCCACGTGCTACTAATGTCAGAGATCGACTGAGTTATGGGCTCGAATTGAACGATGTCTCGATCGAGAGAGGATTCGACGATTTTGCTATTATTTGCTACTAATGAAAGGTTGAAAAAAATCAATTCCTATGCGAAGCGTGCAACTTTCCTGACATTGATGTATATTCGAACCGTAAACGGGCATTCGAATTACTGATTTATGGATTAATGAAAAACCTTTGAAAGCCACGGTGCAAATGATTTGTAAATATTTCACAAATATTAGCACGTACATGTTACGTATTGAGTTATATATACTCTCGTTTTATTTATAATGTACTTTAAAACCCTGAATTACATAATTGAATGTTTAAACAACGAGTCTGCAGAAGGAAAGGACTTGGATACACACGGTAACTATTTAGTTTCAAAGTCCTACATGAAACGTAACTATTAACTGTTATGTCATGCTGTAATCAAAGAAGAATATCACCTGAGATTCGCTAATTGCTCAGCAATAGTAAAGTTGTGTGCTAACGAATCTGTTCACTCGATACCAAAACAAAAATTGTTGATAGTTCGAAAGAATCTTTTCTTCCAAAATATAAAAATTCCCCTTTTAAACCTTAAACATAAACATAAACATAATTATGAGTTGTTTTCCTATGAAATTGAGATTTAATTTCTTGAGCAGTATGATTTCACTTCATCGCAAGTGTTACATTACCAAAATTGTGGGCTTTTCCACTCTTTGAAGAATGGTTGTTCACTCCATAGAATACAGCTAATGAATTAGCGAGAATTCTTTTCATAATTTCCAGAAATTTAATAAGCAAATCTAATAGACCGTATGTTTTAAAAATTGGCTCTTACTCTTTTGTTTGTTAGTTATGCTTTTTTCAAATTTCACTTTCGAGGTACCAGAGGTGTCAATCAACCATAAAAAGGTTAGATCATCATAATCCACCTAAAAGATATTCACTGCATTCCAGTGGTAGAGATGGTCACGAGAATCTGCCTAAAATTATTCTAGACTTATTATATGATCTGGCTAGTCACCAATTCTATAATGTGGGTAAAAATCTTTCAAAACTGAGATGAATTCTAGTGAAATCTACCAAGTTCAGACATTGGGACATAGAAATTTAGACGCAACGATACCACTAAAAAACTGGAATAAATCAAAATCGATATGTTTTTTGACCTCCTCTTTCGAGAATCCCGTAGTCAGAATTAGCAGACGATTTGAAAGAAAAAAACATATGATCATTTTTGTTGAAAAAAAAATACCTGTTCCTGGAGCTTTCTTCGCCAGATGGTATTATCTGATGGTAATAAAAAATACTAACATATTTCACTGTAATTAAATAAAACTACATAATACAGGGTTAATATTTACAAAACCTATATTTTCAGATAAATAATTATGGAAAACGCTTTTGAAATAGAAAACGTAAGAACCTTGGAATTAGATGAGCCATTTAATTAATTATTTTCCAACCCAATTTCTTGTTAGGAGCTCATGTTATTTCTCTGAATACAGACATGAAATCTTGTAGGAATACATTTATGACCAAATAAACCTAACTACAAAAAAAATATGTATAAACGAAATTTTGGCGATTGTTTTCACGCCACACTCTGCGTCATCACTTCCCGAATTCCCACATCTTGCGTGAGTCGCAGGCATTCGAAAAAAAGACAGCAAAAAGAGCTCGTAAACCACAACGTTTTGACATTGATCGATAAAACAACCGGTTTTAACTCATCTCATCGAACATAAAAACTGCACATGTAACGAAAAATATTTTCGACAGTCTTGCCAAAAAAATGTTCAAAGTCAGGAAATTCCCTTTCAGCAACGCTTGAAGTGCGATTCTCTCCCGCAAGACATTTCGGGGAGGCACATGAATTATTCATCGTGCTAATTGAATTACCAATTAAATAATTCTCAAAAAGTGCCTGTCCAACGAGACGGATATACGAATGCAAAATTGAGATTTTTAAATAATACGTTTAGTCGACTATTCGCCTCGCATTAACAGCACACCAGGCTGAAAGCTGTAAAATGCCCGTGTGCGGTCCCATTTTTTTCAAATTTCGCAGATCCTCTAAACGCGGCTGTAATACACTTAATTGCCGACGGTGCCCCACGTAATAAGTGCGTATGCAACGATCGCGAAAATGCGCAGCTCGTAAAGTTTAGCACGGAGTATATCCTCAAAGTGAAGAAAAAACGGTGCTGAAGAAACAAAAAAGTAACGGGACCCCCCTTTGACGAGCGATCACGCCCTTGTACCAGCCCGTTGGATAATAATCACGCACGTTCCAAGTCGGGAATGCGGCGTTAAACTACGCTCGCCGCAATTCCGTGCATTTATTCGTTATAAATTTTGCTAATGACGGGCATTTTGGTCGGCTGATTATTGCGGATAATCGAGTGTTACGCACTTGCGAAATCAGTTTTCCGTTTTCTTGTAATTGCTTGTCTCCGTAATATTTCATTGATCTTTTACTATTTCGTTGAATTGTTTTCTTTCGCTATTGCTGTAATCTGGTCTTTACAAAAATTTTATCAGTATAGCATGCATGAATCATTCGTAAGAATGTGCATTTTGGAAATTATTACACTTTCATTTCTAGCAAGATTAAGATCTTAAATCGCCAATCGCACTTGTCAGATATCCACAAATCAAACTGTTTGATATATTTTTTTAAATTGCTGATTACGAAGTCAAATTTGAGGTTTTGCAACCATTGCTGTCAAGTTTCTAATAATTTATTATTATGGTGGTAACACTGAATAATAAAATAATGAATAGTTGAAATATGGGTCGGATTCTAACAAATGAAACAAATTAAATTAAATTCGGCTTATGCCCCACCATAGAAAAATCTATAGATTCCCCCTCTCGGCCGATTCGCGTGCATTCCCGAGGAGGAAACTTTTTATTAATCGCGATGAAATTAAACCGATTTTTAATCTTAATTGAAAAGGTTATTTTTTTATCATCAGACGAACTGAATGATAATGTTTTATTTGAATTAGAAGTGACGCAAAAATAGTTAGTTAGGGTAATTAATAAACTGGTTATTCCAAATATTCACTTAGTGTAATAGATGGTAAAAGTCAACATAACTTTTAACGAACTAATTGTTGTATATTTTGAGGAATTTATTACAATAATTTATTTTCAGCCTACTTTTTTTTAATTTGATTTAAATCAGTTTTAGAAAGTCTCGTCAGGGGCTGAAACTCGCTCCAAAATGTGGACCCAACCATGTCATGCTTTTCATATACACATAGAAACAAAATCCTTTGAAATAACTACCGCTGATTAATGTACATTTTTTATTGTAATTAATTCTTTGACTGACCCAACCAATCTCTCGCACAGAACTGTGAGGACCAAGCGAATCTAACTAACAGATCGGTTAAGCTAATGAAGACTTTTCATACCTTCAACTGAACATAGAGTTTTGAAATTTAACAACTGTTATAATTATCTGAGTAATTTTATAGAGACTGAGTAAGTTTTTAAGTGATTACAAAATTCTGTTGCCATTACTACTTCAACTATTTCCCACAAACAATATGTAATACTAGTCTAAAACAAAGATACAACACAGCATTGTCGCACTATTGATAGCTCATTGTTATTAAAAATTTTGACCGATTTTTACATAAAATTGAATACGGCATATTTTGAGAATTGTGCGATTGTTACGTAACAAAATTGTGTACATCTAAAAATTGTTTAAGCTTTATAAATGAAAAAAAAATATAAAAACATCACTTTTTCAAAGCCATTCATTATTGACGCAGTTTTTTAAGATAATCGACTGAAAGTTCGTATAAAAGATCTAAAAAAATTCAAAATAACGGCCATTATCACATAAAAACTGAAATTTGAAAATCTGACATTGGATGCGCAATTAGCGATTACGCGAAACCTTGATGACTTTCAAGTCAACAAATCACAAGTCGTTTGGAAATAAACAATCTACTGCACAGCAGAAATTATTATTTTATAGCAATAAAAAAAGAGAAAAGTATTTTTAATAAAAGAAAGAAACCTAACTTTCTCTTGACAGTATTAAATTACTGTAATATTCGGATGATTAGTTTGTCCTTCGTTTATAAAGAAAGCGCTGATAAAATTGCTATTTGAAACAGCAAAATGTTTATATTGTAAAATTCATCTCCGTTGCTTTGTTAATGTTCTTTTTTACCTCCATAATAAACCAATAGCGAATGATAAATTGTAAATGCACTTATAAATATCCTATGAAATGCCATAAAAAATAATAACTTGCAATAAAACTCACAATACTTCAATGATTTAAGGTAAATGTATAAATTTACTCTTTCTTTGTAATTAATTGTTTTATTCCTATTGTTTGTACACATTTCACTGTATTATATCAATAGAACATAACTAAATTTTATGCGTTATATTCACCACTTTTTGTGTCATTAAATCGACTTGAGACGGAAATTCTATTGCGTTTAAACGTAAATCATTCCAAGATTAAACCATAAAATTTCGTGTTTTCTTCTACACATTTCGTTTAATTCCTCTCTCCCATTGTAAATAGGCACGCCATAAATTACACGATTACACATTATTTACACCAAGTGTAAGCCGTAGAATATTTCGCACTCTAATTTCTACATAAATCTGTTTTTAGTAATAAATAGATCGTTTAAAGCAATTCTACAGTGAGAATTGAGATTTTTATTCAATTGCGACGAATTTTTTGTTACGTTAAAATAACTAATTGTGAGTGAAAGTATTTCTTGTACAACAGAGCGGACGTATTGATTAGTCATTCCACAAACTATGTCATTATTGCTGGCCTCATTAATTATACAAGAAAAAATTTAATTACGCGACGATTATAACATTTTTTTATTTAATGCACCAACATCCGAAGTAGACTATAAATTGTGTGTTAAACGTAATCCATTGATTAATTATTCACTTCTGATTAAATTTCTTTTTCGTAAATTATAGAATTAAACTTTCACGTAATTTATTTTAATTAGGTTATTTGTGAAAATTTTTAAAAATATTCCTCAAAATTATTGTCGAAAGTGTCCAAATGAAAGTAACTTGTAAGAAATAAATTGTATGAAAAAAAAACAATATTTCTCTGCTCTATTTTAACTCTGCTTTTTTCCCTTTTAAAACAAAAATAATCACCAATTTCAAATTATACTATACTATCTAATAAATGCTGACAATAATAGTAATCCATTCGTGTCACAAAAATGTACGAGAGTTTTAACAAAATTAATGTATTTTGAAATTCGTAAAAAATTATTTATTTCATAAAATATTGATTTAAAAACGGTGAGATTTTCGTAACGTGTAATTTAAAATTGAATAATATGATATTTTTTGATTAATTACATTTTAAAAGTACCAAAGGATAGATGGCAGTCGCTTAAAGTTAAACGAAGATGAAATTGCAAGGAACAATTTTTTGTAATTTTTTTCAAAAATTGTTACCTTTTAGGTTAGAAACTTTTCCCCATAACTCCGAGTGATTTGCATTTTTTTGGAAATCATTCTCAAATTCGAAAATGTCAATGATGGAAATTAAGATTACTTTTGATAGTTTAGTTAACAGAGTATTCCATCGGAAATTAAAATCCCAGGTAGGAATTTCGGAGGTCTGCCGGAGTTAACCACCGGCGGGGTACTGACCCAGTAATGAAACACAGTACTGATTTATGAAGCGGAATCAGTACTGGCTACACCACCGGTAAAGTACTGAACCAGTACTGACATACGGAGTTGAGTCAGTACCGACTTCCGTACCACATCAGTGCTGACTCTATACTGGCAGTCGGTAGCAATGTCCGAAACTTAATTAATATATAGGGAAATGTCTATTATTAAAAAATAATTAGACAGATTAGAGACAAATTAGAGATTCTTTTGTGTAATAATTTCTATTCAACAAATAAAAGTTTATCCGTAAGCATAACCGGGGTTTTTAAGACTTTTTTATTTTTACCCCCATTACTAGTACCCTCCTCACATAGAAAATTAAAAATAATAGTACACAGCGTTTCTTTTAAGAAATAACGACTATTTTTGTTTCGAACAAAATTTTTTAGCTTTTTAAGTTTTATGTAGGACATGGATCTAAACATAATTTCAACCTAAGCAAACAAAATATATATATTTTATCTAACTTTGCAAAGTTTGGATGTATCTTAATGTATCAGTTCCGAAATTACGTTTTACAAAATAGCGTGTGGCGTAATGGTTAGCGTGCGTACTTTAGGATCTAAAGGTCGTAGGTTCGAATCCTGGTGGATGCAAAAGATTTTTTTCATTTATATTTGCGAGATTTAGAATTATAAGAAAATAGAGTATAAAATGTGAAATACGTAATGCGAGAAACAACAATAATAAATAATAAATTATTTTTTTTATTCTCAAGAATTATAACGGCAATCAGTACTGGTCCAGTACTGCTCTACTCCGGCAGTCAGTACTGGAGAGCGTTACCACCGGGGGGTGGGCCATTACTGACTCAGTACTGACGGTCAGCACTGAACTCCGGCAGTCAGTACTTAATCAGTACTCTGCCGGTGGTCAATTGCTACCTGGGAAGGTCCCGGGTTCGAATCCCGACGCATCGAATTTCTAAAAAATTCAAATTTTATTTTTTTCAAAAATGAAACACGATCCAAAAAATTGTAATTTTAATGTCCATCGTTACATCTGAAAAAAGTTTTCAACAAAAAATTTCGTACACAAATTTCTGAGCTCGGTGGTAATAATGATGGAAATATGTTAAAAATATATTAGATTGTAATTCCATATTAGTTCAATATAAAGCGACTCAACCTAACCTTTGTATTAGTAAAGTATAGTTCATTTTAATCCTTTAATCACAAAGAGCTGATAATGAGATAATAAAAACGCTAGATTTTTAATAAACATACAGTAAAATTAACCAATTGACAGAAAGATCTTTGCTTGGTTAGACAAATTCACAGCAAATTATTAATAAAATTATGTCAGGAGTCTCGTTCGAACCTTCAAAGAGTGCGGACGTATTGTGAAAGCGTGTGCGCTGTGTCTATAGGGTTTACGCGACCAGTTATTGTTAATTAATAAACAAAAATATTGTGAACTGTGAAAATGTAAAGTAAAGTTTTTCATCATGTAGTGCTCACTGGAAAAAAAGCTAAGAAACGAAAACAAAGTTTCCGTTGAGCCGAAGGCTCGAAGACCGTCCAGTGTATCTGACTACAGGTACACTAGACTTCACGGATTCAACAAAAATGCAGTCCCAAAACATATCTACTATGACCACGTACGCAACTGTAACACAGAAAACGAAATTTCCTACACGAGAGCAAGCCATTATTTTAGATTCCGTTGATGGACTTACAGTGGAAGATTATGCAATTGCAATTGGGAACCTAGTCGAACCAAGAAACATCATATACGTTTCACGAATTTCGAACGCTCGTGTTTGTTTATACTTGAGTTCCAAGGAATTAGCTGATAAACTGAACGAAAATAATACCAAAGTGAAAATCAAAACACATGTTTTGGAAATTCGACCGCTGGTTTCAAAAGTAAGACGTATTATTATATCTAATGTTTGCCCGATAATTCCTCACTCTTATATTGAAGAAGAGTTATCAAAACTGAATATCACACCATGTTCAAAAATTACTAACCTACAAGCTGGCATAAGTGATCCTCGATTCTCGCACATTCTCAGCTTTCGAAGGCAAATGTACATCCAACCAGAGGACGTCGACAGGCTACCATCATCTATTCAAATCGACCATGAAAGTATTACATACTGGATCTATCTCTCGACTGAAAAACTAACCTGCATTTTATGTAAAGCAGAAGGGCACCTCGCAAAGTACTGCAAGGGGGAACTTAACGGCGCTTTGGCATCGCAAGAAGTTATAAATACGCAATTTGATAGCAAAGACTCTGACAATGATAATGTATCAGCACCACCTGGGCAATTTTTTGACGAAAAGTCCAGCATCCTACAGAATATTCTTTCTTCCCCACGAAATTCTAAGAGGCAGCACTCAAGTACAACATCCAACACCGAACTTTCAGACGGTGGAGCTCAAACAGTGCAGAGAAAAATGGTCGAAAAAAGTACGAAATTTCCAAAAACCAAAAAATCTAAAACCGAACAAAAGTGTACCCTAGAAGAGATTCAAGAACAATTAAAACCAGCCGAAGAATTCCTCACGGAAAATGGCAGCAATTACTCAATGAACTTCAAAAGCACGGCGGACCTTCTACACAAACTACACGGAGACCCAGATCCGAGAAAGACAATCGAAAAATATAACATGCTTACTTCTACAACAGTGCAATTTCTTACTGATTTATACGTGTACATAAACGATAGACGTTTGAAGTATCGTATCACGAAAATTAAGAAGAAACTCCATAAAAATCAACCCGGCGATATCTCTGTGAGCGAAGATCAATCAACCGATCACGAACTCTAAACAAATTTTGAACTCTCAAAAGGCACATGGAATTAAGGAACACATCCATGAAAATTATTTTGTGGAACTCGAGGAGCATCAGAAAACGCAAACAAGAATGATAAAAAATTGTGGAAAAAATAGTCATACTCATCTGCGTCGAATCATGGCTGACGGAAGCTGAAGACATCTCTTTCCCCGGCTTCGTAGTGTATCGGAAAGACAGAAGACACTCAAGAGGCGGCGGTATAATTATATTAGTCCGAAAAAAATATATAGCTTTTGTTGAACTGGATGCGCTAAAAACTCCAGATAAATCGGTCGAAATATGCGGTATCAGATTAAATAACCTAACTCCATCGGTTAACCTCCTAGCATGTTACCGAACCCCAGGTTGCATTCTTACGCAGTCGCAATGGGACACAATTGTTGAAAACGCAACACGCGATCAGAACAGCATTTTAATGGGGGATTTCAACGCCCATAACAAAATGTGGAATTGCCGGGATACAGACAAAAATGGCGAACAATTTTTGAATTCAATAGATAAATATAATTTATTTATACATAACGACAACATTATCACACACGTTGACTGCCAAAAGAAAACAAAGTCAAACTTAGATCTCATTTTGTCAAATATGAATATTGCAGGTAAAATTGACGCTAAAGCGCATGATGAAACATGGGGTTCGGATCATTTTCCCGTTAGCATTGTCGTTGAAACCGAAAAAAACTATTATCAGAAAAAATCCTTCAAATTGAAATCAACTCGAACAAACTGGGAACAGGTAAATACAAATATGGAAAATAATTACGTGTATTTCCTCTCGGCAGAATACGACCAACTCTCCATTACTCACAAATATGAAAAATTCATTTATACTATTACCGACTCGATTAAGGAAAATACTCCAAGTAGGAAAAAGTGCGAGCGATTAAAATTTAGAAACCCGACGCCCTGGTGGGATAACGAATGCGAAAAAGTTAAACGCTTAAGAAGAGCATCCTTTAAAAAGTGGGAATATTCCCAAAACCTCAATGATTAAAAGTAATGTTATTGCTTTCGAGGAGATAGCATCGCTTCGGGCTCTCTCATGAAATGTTTATTTACAATCGGTGACATCTATTTCGTTCAGCTAATTTTTTATAAATAGTGGCTTTCTACTCCGTGTATCTTGAAATTTTTTCGGAATATTTTTAGTGTGGCCTTTATTTTATTCAATTATTTTTTTTAATTTCGTATGCGAAAAAAGTTTCTTGTGTGTGTGTCTCTCTTGGATCTTTTCTGCCAATGCTGGTGCATTTTACATCTGCACTTAAAAGTTTTTTTTTGCTAAGAAGTCAACAGCCTTAGTCTGGTATTGATGCAGCTGGATATTAATTTAGATAATCATACATATTCTTAACTTACCTGGAATAATTAGTTAAAGACAAAAGTGACGGTAACGATGTATTAACTCCGCATGCAGAGGTGTATGCACAGTGCACACATACAGAGTTTGTTTTGTTTGGATTACAATTATACAAGCTCTCGCTTTATATTCCGAACTATTATTATTTTGAATTTATACGGTGATTCTTGGACTGTGATCTCCTTTATACTTTGTAACTCGAATTTTATCCAAGTTATTTGAGTATAATTATTAATAAAAATTGACATTTCCTCAAATACATAAACATGTCATCGAGTGCTGCTAAAGTTTGGATATGCCGAGGGACGTGCGGGAAAGATGTCAAGAACCCGACTTTCTGTGAAAAGTGTAAAGGACCCTATCATTCTAAGTGCACAGAATTTCAAACTGTTTCCCACAAAGGGAAGTTGATCACAGTGTGTAAAGCGTGCCTACTTCAAGCTAATCTCAATTCCTCCGAGAACAGATCTCGGGCTTCATCTTCATCTTCGCATAAATCGACGATTACTTACGATGATGAAAGAAGTAAACATGAGTCGACTCTCGATGATATTTTATCGGCAATTAAAGCAAATTCTGGGAGTCTAAATGCCTTTACAACTTCTCAATCTGCACTCAACGCCTCTTTCACAGCAGAACAGACTAAATTGCGTGAAGAATTTCAGCTGCATTGCACAGACTGTAATGCGCGACAAGTCGCCTTAGAAGATGAAAATAGGTGCCTCAAGGAAGAAGTCCGAGGGTTAAAGCAACAACTCAATGCTATGTCTCAGCGTGACTTCAGGAAGGATCTTTCCATTGGAGGTGTTCCCGAATTTGACAATGAAGATACCGTTCAAATAATTATTGATATCGCGCGTGCAGTGCAATATAATATTGTCAAAGATGATATCATCAAAGCACATAGAGTTGGAAGGAATAATTCTCCTCGTCAGAAGATTCGTAGAATTCATGTCGAATTTGATTCAATAGTAAAACGTAATAATTTTTTTGCCAAAATTAGAGAAGACAAAGACTTTTCTGCAAAAAAAATCAATGCAAATTTTCCCTCAGCAAGAATATATGTATATGACTGGCTATCCTCTGAAGAATTCAAACTCCTCAATCTTGCTAAATTACGAGCGAAGGAAACGAACTATAAGTTTGTGTGGGTGAGGAATGGAAGAATTTTAATGCAAAAAGATGATAGCCCCACATCAAGACCTCTTATAATTCGCTCTGATGCTGACTTTCCTGAACTCGCATGACTCCAACATGGACGTGCTGGGAATTTAAGTTCACGTTTTTTGGGATCTTCGTCTGTAACTATATTGGATGGAATTGTTTATGATAATATCTCAGTTACCTCTCCCTGTGCATCTTCAAGATCTTCAACAACAGCTTCTACGTTATCTTCAAAAAATAATTTTGTAAATAGTTTTAAGATTGCGCATTTGAATGTTAGATCTTTACCTGCCCATTTTTTTCTGATAAAAGACCTTATATGTGCGAATGACTATGATATTTTTTGCATATCAGAATCTTGGCTGAATGACTGCGTTTCTAATGATTTTTTGCATATTAATAATTATAATATTTTCCGTGCTGATAGAAAGCATTCAAGGGGAGGTGGAGTTATGCTCTACGTTAAAAAATATATTTCCTGTCTCAAATTTGATGTTCAAGGTGATGAATATGGACTTGAGCAATTATGGATCACTTTTAATCATCATGGAGGAAAATTTGCAGTAGGCGTTCTATATAGACCAAATAGAGTTTCCCTTAAGTGTCTATCTAACTTACAGACTACTTTTAGCTCTCTCACCTCTATTGTCGATCAGATCATTATTACAGGCGACTTAAATATTAACCTCTTACAAAAGGATCTGCCCGCCAGTTGAAAACTTCTTGAGTGGCTTCATCAGTGTGAAATACGGCAGTTAATTGACACAGCCACAAGAAAAACATTGTATTCCTCTACGTTACTCGATCTTATTTTGGTTTCGAAATCTGTTAAAGTATTGACGGGGTCATCTTCTAATGAGCATGAGATCTCTGACCATTATTTAGTTGGCTGCTGTATTGATTCCCCTCGGCCTCAACACCGGGCAAAGTTTATGCAGATTCGAGACTTCCGAAATTTGGACGAAGAAGGTTTCAATATTGCTGCTGCTGCTGTACCATGGAATCAGATCACTTCATTCGGAAACTCGGATGAGAAATGTGAATATTTAACGAATGAAATAATCAAATTGTTTGATAGATTTGCTCCAATAAAAACCATCCGAGTCTCGAAACCTAGTGCTCCTTGGTTGACTGATACTGTAAAGATCTTTATAAAGAAACGGAATTTAGCTCAAACTAAAATGAGAAAAACCAAGTTAGATAAAGACATTAAGTATTATAAACAATTAAGGAATTGTACGACGAGCATGGTAAGAAGTGAAAGAAAAGCTTATCTAGCTCACCTGAACATGCTTCCAGAGAAGAAGTTCTGGAAAGCCGTAAATTTCTTAGGAATTAATCAAAGCATCTCACGTGATATCCCTCCCTTGTTAAGAGATTTAAATGCCATTAATGAGCATTTTGTGAACGTACCTAATATTACTCCAAGCAACACACTCCTTCAGTTTTTTAAATCTTCCCGTTCTGAAAAACTTCCTGACCATGCATTTTTCTCATTTACTGAGATCACATTAGGCTCTTTGATTAATATTATAAAAAGAATTAAGTGCAATGCCGCTGAATCTGATGGTATATCTGGAGAGATGTTTTCGCGAGTAAATAAATACTTTCTTCCAGAGCTCTTGCATCTAGTCAATTCGGTGATCTGTACAAATAACTATCCGACAATTTGGAAACATGCACTGGTATATCCGCTGCCTAAAATTCGCGATCCGAAACAACTATCTGATTTGCGCCCAATTAGTCGTCTCCCTTTAATTTCAAAAATTGTGGAAAGTGTGATTTATGAACAAATACTCAAATACTTTGATAAATTTAATTTTTTTCCACTTTATCAGTCTGGTTTTAGACGAGGGTATAGTTGTGAAACTGCGCTACTTGATATTTCAGAGGATGTACTTGTTGGATATGACAAAAAGTTGTTGACTTTGATTGGGCTCCTAGACTTCACCCGTGCCTTCGATACTTTGAACCATGAACTAACCATTGCAAAGTTGTCTTATTATGGTTTCTCTGTTGAAGCATGTAAACTCATAGAATCCTACTTTTGTAATAGGACTCAATCTGTTGCGGTCAGGAACTTACCAAACTACTCCAATCGTCAACTATTGTCATGTGGCTGTCCTCAGGGTGCCAAGCTCAGTTCACTTCTTTTTATTATTTACACTATTGATATTTACAACTACTGTGATCTAGTTAAATTAAAGACTTACGCGGATGATACTCAAGTAATTCTATCTTTCAATCCTAAAGAATCGTCAGAAGCTATTCGAAAATTTAACCTTGAATTAAATAATATTGCTAGTTGGGCCGTAAATAATGCTCTCATTTTAAATCCGAACAAATCGAAATTATTGATAGTTGGAAATCCGAATGCACGGAAATTAGTTACTGAGGACCTAATATGTAACACCATTGTAATTAACGGTAGCAGTATTCCACTGACTTCTGAAGCCAAGAGTTTGGGTTTAATTTTCGATAGTGATTGGTCTTTTTCGAATCATGTCGCTAAAAAGGTTTCCATTTCTTATCTAATATTGCGAAAATTGTTTCCGTTCAGACGTGTACTTTCCAGGCAAACTAAACTTAAGCTATGCGAAGCCTTAGTTTTATCCCAATTAATGTATTCTCTGGGTGTATATGGCCCGTGCCTAAGTGAACATGACTGGCGGAAGGTGCAGGGCGTGCAGAATTCCTGTCTGCGCTTTGCATATGGGATTAGAAAGTATGACCATATAACACCTTCACTCTTGGATTCAGGATGGCTGACAATGAAACAAAGATTAGATCTTAGGATTCTTTCGATATTATGTCGGGTTATTGGTAAGAATGTACCGCTTTACCTCAAGAATAAGGTGAGGATGCTAGGAAGTGTAAGAACTGCGGTTAGGAGTATTACTTCTCTAACTCTGCATTACCCAGTGCATAATTCCGCTAAGTTTAAAAGTGCGTTTTCGTATATTTCAGCTAAACTTTTTAATACGTTGCCTTTAATTATAAGGTCCAATGTAAAATCCCCTTTTTCTTTCTTATCTAAAGCTAAATTGCATCTGAAAGCGTTAGAACGCCGTAAATAGATGGATAGGTTATATTCGTTACTTACTAATATATGTTCTAGGGCTATTAGTTGCGTAAATAAATTTAACATAAATTTGTAGAAATTAGCTTCATTAGTTTATAGTATATGCGTTTCACCGATAATTATTAATTATTATTAACATTATTCAAAACAGCGTTATAATTATATGATATCTCTGTATTAGTCGGGTCAGGCTGTAAAACAGTATTGTGCTGTGTCTCGCCCTTTGTACCACCTTAATTTTGTGCAATAAAGACGTTTATTATTATTATTATTATTATTAATCGCGTATAAAAAAGCGTGCGCTGTAGCAATTAAGACTTTTAAGAAAAAAAAAGAAAGATTGTGTCAAGGAGTTTGCAGAAAGCTTAAACCATCGAACCGGCGTAAAATACATTTGGAGCAAGTGCAAAATTTTCAAAAATAAATGGATTCAACTAAATCCCCGACATTTTTCTGAAAATTTGCAAAAAGACACCAAAATTGAAAATGCTCTAAATAAGATAAGCCCACCCTGGGTCAGTTCCGATCCGAACTGGGTCCCCCAGTGTAACGAAAATAACTTTCTCGATTCAACTTTTAACTTTACGGAATTTAATATAGCGCTAGAATCCAGAAATTTAAAATCATCCGCAGGGTTAGATAGAATTGGTTACGAAATTCTTCTAAGAATGCCTATAAAGTTTAAATTACTACTTCTAGATTTATTCAATGAAATGTACAGAACGTCAACATATCCGCCGAGCTGAAAAAAATCTTTTTTGCATTTTATAAATAAATCGGATGGCAAAAGCGTCCGACCAATTGCATTGACATCCTGCTTGTGTAAGCTCCTCGAAACAATCATCAAAAACAGAATGCAATGGTGGCTCGAGTATGAGAATTTGATTCCAAACAATCAGTCGGGGTTTCGGAAAGGTAGATCTTGCCATGATAATTTAGTTAACTGGACGTTACAAGTGGATGAAAACATTACTAATAACAAAGATGTATTAGCCGCATTCCTTGATGTTCGTGGAGCATTCGATAACGTAAATATTGACATCGAACTTGGTTAAATTCGTAAAATTTCTTATTTACGATAGACTTATAAGTACAAGTGAAGAAATGAATAACTTTCGAATCGTTGGTAAAGGAGTCCCCCAAGGGGGAGTCCTTAGTCCCTTGCTATATATTATGTACGTATCAAGCATCACCAAGGATGCGCCGAGAAGTATCACTATTTCAAACATTGCAGACGACATAGCTATTATCTCATAAATTTCCCCCCTTAAAAAGACTATAAGCACACTTGGAAGAGCAGTAGAATCGATCAGAAAAAACCTGTTGGACCTAGGACTAGAACTCTCACCCGAAAAAACGGTTCTAATCAATTTTAATAAAAAAATATATTGCCAGGGCAAACAGCAATCAAGTTAGATAAGTCAGTTATAATATCCAGTGATACTGCTCGGTTTCTAGGGATTATATTTGATTACAAGTTATTATTCATTCCTCAAATTAACGAGATTCACAAGAAATGCAGGAGAGCTCTGAATATTGTGAAATATTTGTGCGGCATATGGTGGGGATCCGATCCTGAGACGTTAATTAGTTTATACAAATATTACGCACGATCCATAATAGATTATGGAAGCTTCATCTATTTTCCAACGCGCAAAAACGACTATTTGAAATTGGAGAAAATTCAGTACGCAGCCATCAGAGCAGCTCTGGGATACCGAATATCCACGCCCACCAATATTTTGTTAGCCGAATCAAAACTATCTACAATTAAAGAACGGTCCGAAGTGTTATGTAAATGCTATCAAAACTCTAACTAACTCGAATTCATTGGTATATCAAACAATACAATGGTACCATAATAAAAATAAAAGAAAAATACGTAGAAAACAAAATAGATTAATTAAGAAATGTATTGATATCACAATGAAGGATACGGAGTTTATAAAGAGTGGAAACAAATTTAATATCTACAAGTACGGTTACCAAATCGCCACAACCATTATTCCAACAGATGTCGAGTTTGGCGCCGACTACTCGACACACCTGTAAACGCGGACGAAACGATAGATGAGCTTTTATTTAGAAGTAACTCCACTGGCATTTACACAGATGGCAACAAAATGTCAGATGCAAAATCCGTCGGTACTGCCTGTGTTTGTGGCGATTTAAATATTTATGTAAATAGAAGCCTACATCCAAATTGCTTTATTTTTACAGCCGAGCCGGTTGCCATCAACGATGCTCTCAATGTCCCATTAAAACACATAAAACAGAACTTTTCAATTTTTACTGGTTGAAAAAGTGCCTTAGATAGCCTACAAAGCTCCAAAGTAACAATTAAAACAAATCCGTACGTCCTGCAAATAAAAGAAAAATATCACAAATTTAGAGAAGAAAATCCTACAAATAGATCTATAAATTTCTTCTGGATCCCCTCACATTCGAACATTCAAGGAAACGAACAGGCCGATCAAATAGCGAAATCAGCCACTAATGCAGGGATTTCCGACAAATTGCCTATTCCGTTCACTGATTTATACGAAAAATTCAAAGCCCAAGCCAAACTTAATACAACACAAATGGTAAAAGAACAGGGCCTACAAAAGGGCATCATGTACTTCCAATATTTCTATAACAATAAATGTAAACCATGGTATTTCAAAAGCACCCTTTCACGCGAAAAAATAGTTACGATTAATAGGTTAAGAGTGAACCATTATCATCTCGCTGGATCCCTAGCTAGCATAGGATTTGTTAACGATTCAAAATGTCCGTGTGGTTTCGAAGACCAAGACGTAACCCACATTATTTGGAATTGTCTGCTATACGAATCGCACCGAAAAATACTGCGCAATAAATTATTAAAAGAAAAATATCAACTACCACTAAACGTCGAATCTATTATAGCACGCCCCGACATAACGGCCAGTTCATGGATATGCGTATTTCTCAAAGAGTGTAATCTTAGAATATAACAAAACCGATTAAATACTGTGCGCGGTTTAAATACTGTTCGCCGTATATATTGTTAAATCTATGGAAACAAATAATCCAATCAATCACTGTATCTCGAGCGGCGGTGGCTCAGTTGGTAGAGTATCGGCTTCGTAATCAGAAAACCCTCGTTCGATCCCGGCCTCTGCAATCTGTCATCGGGACACCTCTATATTTGTTTATAAGTGTCTAATAACGCCAAAACTCAGGTGGTTCGGATTCCTCCTTCATAAACTGTAGGTCACGTCGCGATTTAGTCCCATTTGGGTTCACAAAAGTCGACGTAAAATAATTAAAAAAAAAAATCACTGTATCTGAATCTCAATGTAAACCTAAATGAGGTTTCAATGTGCTTAAATAAAAAAAAAAAATGTCATTTAATTCTGCAGTACAAATATGATATTATACGAAACAAGCAATAAACAGCGTATTTTAGAACTAAACAAATATTTCTCTTTTAAATTTGAAATATTAACGATTTTAATTTTTGTATGATATAACGAATTTTCAATAAGTTACAAAAAAATGAATTAATTTTGAAAAAAGAATATTTAAAGAACTACTTACCATATGGCAATCGCTTTTGAAAACCATTTTGTTAATTATTTAGCCCTTCACCAGGAATGACATAAAGACGCATGGGAAATACGATACGCAATTAAAGACGAACAAAAAAATAATTATTCATTAGAATATTTAAACTTGTTCGAGGTAAATAATAAAGTGAATAATTCATTATATTTGCAAGTGACCAAGATTATGAATAAATATTTGGAAACCAATATTTACATAACTCATCACTGAAACCAGTAATCTACATGCAATCTTGGCTTACATATAAATTACGGAATTTTAGAACCGTAATTTGAGTGCAATTATTAAAAATGCGTTTTTCCATCAACATAAATCAAAATTATTATTTTCGACAAAAGTTTAACGAGACAGTTAATGACCTCTAAACGAAAAAGTTCAGGAGTCATGCGATTTTTGCCAGAGTAATCGATTTTTGCTATATAAATCTTCATTACATATACACACCCCTAACTTTTGAGGAGCTAGTTGAAAGAAATCAGGCAATAAATATATCCAACATCGGACAACGCCATCAATAAGAAAGGCGCTCATAACTCGGTTCGGTTAATCAAAGTACATGACGGACCCGAGGTAAGTGATTTACGCCATGGGGTGAACGAAATTGTCGATGTAAACTGTCATTATATTCATGAAACGACATTCATTACAGAAATCACGCGGTTATGCGCAAATAGGATCGATTTGGAATCTTGTGAAAACCCAGTTAAGTAATATTCACGTGGAATTTCTGAGGGAATTTTTTGTGATTTGGATATGCACATTATTCATAATTCTTTTGTATTCCCTTTATCAGTTTTAAAATTTCTTTAGTCCTGAATTCGTCTGGTTTAATTCCATATCACGGCCACGTTACATCAAAATGTAATTAAAAATGACACGTTAAGTTTGAGATGAAGATACCAGTACTTCCCTGCAATGTTATTGTATATTAAATATTAACACGTATATTTTAACATTCAAGAAATATTCTAATAAATGTTACATTAAATGCATAGTTATGCTGTGCGGCAACGTTATGTGCGTTAATATTAAGTTGTCCTGTTGTTTGTTTCCCAGTTCCCCGTGCTTTTGTTTTTACCATTTATTTCCGCGCATCGAAAAATTCGCAGAAAATCAAATTTCTGAGAGAGTAGATGTTTGTTTATCCCTATTTCGGCGAAACTGTAAGAGCCGTAAATATACTACATATCACGTAATGATCCCAATATTAATATTTAAAATTCTTATATTGACTATTTACATAATATAATATACCCATATACAAATAACCCCTTTGATAAGTGATCGCAGCGCCATCTGTGTCTAGTGCCTTGAATTCGTCTCGAAAAGACCTTTCAAATAAGCCCCCGCTCGACCTACATTGCCATTTAAAATCTTCGACCCCCCTTGTGTCCCACGTGCCCCCTTAGAGGTGCGACCCCCTTCAAAAAGATAGATTTTTTGAAAAATCGTTACACGTGTTTCAGCGTTTTTAAAAAAAATGTTATCCAAGTCATTAGCCCGGTCCGCGACTTAATGGACACCCTGTATACAGTGATGGCAAAAAGTCCAGTTACTACAACAGTTCCCCAAGTTATCGGATTAAAAATGTTAATAGTCGGATAATTCCTCGAAAAGTAAACGCAGCGCCATATATGACCTGTGTTTTGTATTTGTCTCGAAGAGACTTTTTCAAATTAGCCCCCACTGGACCCATGTTTTCGTTTAAGATTTTTGACACCTCCCTCCCCCTACTCTTAGAGATAGGTGGTTTCAACCCCTAAGATAAGATACATTTATTAAACATCATTTCACGTATTTCATCGTTTTTCGTAATGTCTATGGTTTTTGAAATATTTGACCGTTCAAGGACTTTTGCCATCACTGTATATATAAACATGTTTGGTTCTCTTATACACTCTAAAATGGTTGGACCAACTCGTTGATCTAATATAGCAGTAAAGATATTTGAACCTTTCAGAGTACACTTTGAATCCCTTGAAATAAATCATTAACTTTACCCCGAATTAGAAGTAGATTATTTACTCAAAAGAACTGCAAAATCGATTCCTTTAGAATGAAAATTGACTCCATTACATTGTCTCTATGTTCGACAGTTCGATTTTTACTCGTTTGTAGGTAATGCTAACTCCAACAGTTGTCGTGTGTAACCAACCGTTTAGTAGCGCTAAACAAACTAGGTACAACCAAACCACTTTTTAATAGGAAAATTAAATATTTCATTCAGTGTAGTTAAGGATACTTGGTTCTCATTTATTTGGTTCCTTTCAACGATGAAGTGATTTTTTGGTTCACATGTACACTCTAAAACGGTTGGAACAACTGGAATGGTCTAATAGAGCAGTGAAGATATTAGAACCCTTCAGAGTACACATGGAATCCCTGTGAGTAAATCATTAATATTACCCCTAATTAAAAGTAGATTATTTACTCCTACCGTGTTAGCAACTCTAAACAAACTGGGTTCAACGAAACCACTTTTTAATGGGAACATTAAATATTTCATTCAGTGTAGTTAGGGATACTCGGTTCACACTTAGTTGGGTCCTTTGAACGATAAAAGTATTTTTTCGTGGAAACTTTCTGCAAGTCTAAGAAGTATTCTGCGTCTATTGTGTGAATCCCCATTATACTTTTCTGAAACTGTGGCCATTCCGTAGAGAACCTTGAAATCCTTGCATTGCATTACGCGTCCTCTCTGCGTAAGTGGCAGTGAAGTAATACGCAAGACCATAAGGAACACTCGACGACCATGATAATTATTACGAAGCTCGAAGTCGCGAAGGTGTTGGCTGTTGTAAGAAAAAACCTCGATGCATCTAACCGCACAGACAACAATTTGCTGGAGACGACAATATCCCAGTGTAATTTATACTCATTACCCGTACAAATATAAATGCATTTTGCGCAATAAAAGGGTAATAAACCATAACTCCGCAAATTTGTGACAATTTTATTTACTGTTCATTCTGATGAAGTTTAGAACTGTTTTCTTTCTAGAATGAGACTTGAAATTAATATTTTTAATTCTACCTTCATTACTTGGTGGAATAATGTACGAAACAACGTTTATCATTATTTTAATTATAAATACTAGTTTTCGGACTTTATAATGGAACGAATCATGCTACAAAGTGTAGGATAAATTCTAGCTTAGAATTATATTACTCTTATTTTTTTTAATATGGTATTAGTAAAGAGAATATTAAGTACAAGGAAAAGTATTGTTTTTCTCATATAGGGCGAAAAATGCAATTTTGGGCTTCGGTTTTGCGTCTCCACATGAGACTGTGCATACGTGGGCGCAAAATGAATAGAGTAGGAATTAACGTTGTAAACATATTAATGAATGTTCACAGATTTTGCATTTTGTACTTTGAAACTTCTTCGTTATATTCAAGCGCAACGTAGTCTAGCCTCAGATAAACGCGTTGCCATCGGGTTGGCGGGACATTAACTTGCGGGGCGCAAATTGCCATTTTGCGTCCTAGATACGAAAAATACTATTTTCATGGAAATTACTATTCTGATCTAGGTGTTACAAAAGTTTAAGGTTTTATTACTGAATTCTCACAAAATGAGCAAACATTTCTCTTAACATATATTTAAAATACATTCTAATATACGCTTTGAACTCTGGTAATCATTCCATGATTTCTCTCATTCGAAAATTCGCTCTGAATTGGCAGAACTTGAGTATCAACCACTTGAAATTTAGAAGAAGAAATTCATTTTGTTGTGAATAATTTATCTTACAAAAAACGTATATTCTCGATGAAAATTTCTCTTGTAAGAATCAGAATAGCAAGGGGGGAAATTGTCAGTCTTCCTTATCTCACGCACTTTTATAATAAGCCAATTAATTTTACGATTCCAAATTATAGCAAAAATAATGTTACTCCTTTAACATTTTAAGATATTCAGAATCAATTGAAAGTAAATGAAATAATCTCTGAATATATTAATTCAAAATACAAAATACGTCTTAACCACAATGTATAAAAATTTAATATTTAACAACTTAAACTACAACAATATTGGGTGTAAACTCGTGAAGGAATAAAGACTTATGTACCATAAATAGAAAGAAAAAAGTGTCATAATTATATGGCCTTTTGAGGCAATCGTGATATGCTAACTGGTATTTCCCATATACGAATACGTGGTCGAACGACTTCATCGTAATGAAATCTCAGGCAATTATCAGCGAGTTTCTTCAGGTACACGCGTGTCCTTTAACCTCTTGGAAATTAACCTTTTAATGAATACGAAAAAAACACATGGTATATTTTTAATATGTTTCACATACTGTAATAGACCTTAAAATATTAGCAAATTTAACTAAAAATACTGCAAAATCATGTCTAAATTATCGTCAAAAACTGTCACTTTTCTGACTATCATTTCTTTTATTTTAAGACAAAGAGAGCAATGCTGGGTTCATTTACTTTCGAATTGTAATTAATATATTCATTTTGAAATCCGCAAGTTTTTAATTATCTATCTGATTAGAATTAATTCTGCATATTTAGAATTTTCATAACCTCCAGTCAAGCTACAGGATTTGTCATATTCGCCACTCTTCGTCAAAACTGAAAAAAAGAAGCGACATCACCTTAAATAACCTCAAATATACCGCAGTTTTACAATCAAATTATCATTTTAAATATTAATTAACTGAAAAGAATCTTTTATCGTAGTAATAATATAGTTATTGTATGATATATATCACAATATTCTGAATTGTAAATGTCATATTCAGTCAACGGCAACTTATCACGTTACTAATTCTACGGTTATTATGTTACAACAACTTGTACCTTTTTTTCAATTATTTCACTAACAATTTTTCCATGAAACGAGAAATAAACATTATTAACAAAAAGGAAACTTTAAAAATCAACATTCCAAACATCTAAACCAGACTTCTCATGAATAAAGTCCTGAGAATACCTTAATTAATTTTAAAAAATTCTGTCTCGTAAATATGCAGCAGTCAATGCATGCTTGACGATTGAGATTATAGCCGAGACAATGTTTCTTAAATTTTGTTTTTTAATTTAATTTTAGAATGAGAAACAAAATAAAGATTTTGTGTTTCTTTTTTCGTTGTATTTTCTTCTTTCATAATGGCCATTTTCCGATAAATGAACTTGATTATAATTAATAAATTTCAGTAGCCAAAAAAAAATGTTCTTTTTTCATTCTTTTCGCATTAAAATCTAGTGAAAATATGCATACTAAATTATACCAAAAAATACATTCATTTGACAAAAAAATCTCTTTTAATCGATGTGCAAGCTATTTACCCACACCCTATACGTAATACAGATTTTTAATATTAAAAAAAATTACATGTGAGTAAATCAATTCGAATATAGATGTTCGTACCCTTCACTATAATTTGAAGCACACGAAATTACCTGAGGCTCATTAAAAAAGGTTTACGGGCCCTCATGCGGTTCATCAAGTAATTATTATTTCGGCCAAGCCATTAATCCAGCTGGCAAGAAAAATAATTTTTGCCAACAAAATAAATTAACGGATGCTCATGTAGGGACGTATGTATTTACCGGAAATTCGGACCAATCCATCAGCCTTCGGGCTCGGTACTGATTGAGATATCCCGAAGGTGCTCAATATTCGTAAATTCTTAAGATTCCACCCAAGTGACTCAAAAAGAACAATAAAAACGCGTGCCCTTTAAAAACACGTCTAAATATTCGATGCCAAAGTACTAAATAACGTTTAGAAAACTTAGAAACTTTCAAATCATTACAACGCGATTCACGGACTGTGGAGGCGATCTAAGAATAACAAACAGACAGGTCGTAAAATTTTCAATCATATCGATTTCAGTGATTTCAAATTCTCACCTGGATTCCTCCAATGGTACGTGAGTTGATCGTACGTCCATAATAGATTATATACGAATGTTTTGTAATTATCGTTTCACAATATAAAATGTTGCAATTTTAGTTATGAAAAGTATAACTTTCAACCTTGTTTATTACTAACGTCAATGTTTTCTATAAAGCATTTTATTGAAACGAAACTAATGTTTTGAACAAAAGTCATCCACGTCAGATTATTACATACAAAAAAACAATATTTAAATAGTTGCAATGATCATGTGCATACATCAAGGAAATATTTTCTTTATATTTTCATAAATGAAGTAAGATGAAGTAAGATTTGCAAGGAAGAAGAAACATTTGTCAAGTATAACTTATTTTATAAATAAAGGAAATATTTACTTAAATTTTGTTTTGAACTCCACCGCTCATAATGGAAATCGGAATGATCGGACACATCAAAAGAAAAAATTTTGAATTCTATATTGACTAATAAGTAAGAATCGACTTTGATAGGTTTTTTACCCCAGAATTCAAATACATTCGCTCAAATAGATAATTGACACCAGCTTTTTAAAAACTTAGATCAAAAGGGTAAAAAAAGCGATTTTTTACATTTCCGCCCACCTATGATAAATAAAACGCGTCGCAAATAAATAATTTAGCTACAACGAGATGAAAAATTAAATATCATATTCTTACCCACATTACAATTAATTGATTTCGTTGCTAAAACTATACTATCTCGAAATAGTAAAACTATAAGTATTTATAGGTGCCAAATTAACCATTTGCGGCACAAATTTGTATATCGATATTTCTACTAAAAATCGTATGTTAATAAGTTATTGAGGTTGCTGATCCTAAATTTGAAGTAATTTTGTAGAAATTAAAACTTGCTTTACGGTATGTTTGATATCGCAATGTTTGACCCTTGTGAAAAGTTAACATATTTTTTTCATGAAAATTATAAACTTTAGACAAAATTTTCGACGAATAAAAATGTCAATTTTTTTCAGAATATAATGATATCATTTTTTAATCTTTTAATTTTCGGAGACGCGAAATTTTTAAAAAAGTAATTTAAAAAATCTGAAAAAAATGTTAGTGTATTCTTTGACAAATTCTCAGATAATTTTGTTCTAAGGAAATGTCTGAAGTCTACAGTTTTCGACAAATGAAATTATTCTTGAAATCTAGAAATGATTAATAATTTTGTTTCTCAAAAACTATAAACTTCAGAGAAAATCTTCTTAAAACAAAAATATTTTAGAATTAGTCAAAGATTACTCTCAATTTTTTTTATATTTTTTAAATGACTTTTTTCACAATTTCGATTTTTTTAATTTTCGAAAAATAATAAATTGTATCAACACATTCTGAAAAAAATGAGAATATTCTTTGACATATTCTAAGAAAAGTTTGTTCTTACAACATTTTTTGTAGAGTTTGCAGCTTTCATGAAAAAAAATTTGTTAAGTTTTAAAAAGAAAAATTCCCGTATAACACAAAGCTGCTATAGATCTCCTCCGGAGTTCAATTTCAGAAGCTTCCTGGGATCTCGCGCAATTGCTCTGTATGAGCTTTAATTAATTTTCTCATTCAATATTTAGTTTAGCTATAATAATCTAATCTGGAATTAATGCTTATATGACTGTTCAGTGATACTGTACATTACATTTGATTAATTACAGAAACTCTTTCATTTAAGAATTACGAATTTCAAATTTGGTTCTATTTTGCATCGACTTATTTTCATTGTTCGTCAAAGATGGGCTCAATAAATAATAATTAAATTAGACCTGTGTATGAGAGATTAAACTTAATTTGTGCAATACAACAGTAGATGCATTTTAAAAAATATATCTATATACATATTGTCTATTAATGTTCTTAATATACTTACGCTATACTATCATTTGAAATATGTCCAATACTGTAATAGAAAAAAACCTTTGTGACGGGGTTTTCAAATTACTCACGAAATTGCTAAGTAAAATAAAATACTAAAAATCATAGTTATAGATGACACCCGTACAAATATTTTCGATTTTTGGTTTATCTCAGTAAGTTGTTCTATTCCCGATATAAAAATAAAAACGTCAGTGATAGATGAGACGTGACAATGCCACGGAACTTTACACCCGTGAATTCCGAGACATTACAATAAAATGGCATAAAAAGAACAATTTGTTCTTAAAAATCATATATTTTCAATAAAACAAAAATTGATAAAAATAACAATTTTCTAATTTATTGGCATTTGAAATCAAATTTGGCACCAGATTGAAATTCCTGTTTGTTAAATAGTAGTTTTCGTATTAAGGGCGTAAAATTACATTTTTCCCATAATGCGAATATTACTTTTCTGCCTAATACAAATTTCGATTTTATGCCCGTATTTAAAAACCTGACATGTAAATTTCGGGGGCGTAACATTGAATTTTACGCTCACTGGGCCAAAAAAAAAACTTACAATTTTTGCCTAACCTTTTCTGATAATTATAAACAATATCAAACTTTTAGAAAAATGTATTAATTCAATGAACATTTAAGGTATGTTATGTGTATCAACTTTATTGTACCCTGTTCATTAATTATTAGACGTAATTATTACATTTTCATCGTTCATTAAATTGAAGATACGATATATTCATTTTTATTTCTAAAACCGAAATTTCATTAACATACATAACCATTGTGCCTAATCCAGTTCATTAAATTTCAATATCACTTTTTCTAACAATATATTTGCATGTTTTTTTTTAGTTTATTACAATTATTGAATGAGAACATTGAATTGGTTTTTTAATTTTTTACTTCCCAACTTCGCATTATCTAAATTGGTGTACAAAAACACCATCCACATACAAAAATGACATTTTCTGAAAAAATTATCTACTGTTACAACCAATTTTAATAAAATAATTTGTGTTTGTGCATACAAATGTTAAAATGGATTCAAATTCTATTCGACTTGAATCAAAAAATAATAATATATATCAGAAACCAGCTACAGAATATAGTACTTTACACATTCAATCGATATTTTTATTTGTTACATTTTGAACGGAAAATAAAATGTAAAGTCGAGTACTAAAAGAGAAACTATGGGAAAATTCTAAAAGTAGAAATTAAAGGAACTAGGAAATACAAAATGACGCCAACAAGTGCGATTCGTTCATTAGAATAATCGTAAATCACTGAAGACATAATTAAATCTTAAACCATCGAAATAATTGACGAAACTATATCAATGAGTGCAATAAATGTACTTGAGTGATTAATGATCTAACAAGGAGAATTCGTTAGCGCTTCTCGCGCGAGTTACGCCAACTCGAGCACACGTCGCGGGAGAAAGGAGAGCACCGGATTCGCGGATAGAAATCTGACCTTTATTACATTTCGCGTATCTTGCGAAAAAGGACGGAATCTTTCGCACCCATGCGAAACAAAAAGTTTCTGAATATATATTTATACATGTACACCATTAGTCCAAGTTCTAAACTAGCAGAACACATCAGATTGCTATAGTTTGATTAAATTCAACATTTTCTAATTTACTTTCGACATTTGAAAAAATTGATATTGTTATGCCTATGCTGTATATGCCATTTTTATTGAGAACTTACTTTTACGTATATAAAAAAAATACTTTATGTTGTTGCTGTCTTCTTTGTGACATCTTCATAAGTTCTGTGTACAAAATATACCACTTGATATATAGCATTTGACATGGAGAGAAATTGTATAACAATTTTTACTATTCTAACTAGAGCTCCGAGAACAGACCTGCAGTTATGTTAATATTCACTATTATTTTAGTCATTTTTCCCATTCAGATCAAGAAGATAAAGAAGAAACTTTATTATACAAAATAGGAATATTTACTATAGTAATTGTAAATATTGACAACATTGAAGGACTGTCTTTGGAGTCTTAACTAGAATAATATACATTGTTATACAATTTCTCTCAATGTAAAAGGCAATGTAAGACCTGACAAAATCTCATCGTTGACTCTCGTTCTTTAATAATTGATGAATATTTAACCAACCCTTTTTTCAGCCAATAAACTACAATTCCAAGTCACGTGATTCAAGATACAGGGTTTACAACAAATACATTTTCTTTAAAAACGCGTGATTCTGAACAATACACATCAAGAACGGTTATTAAAATTTAAAGATTTGTTAAGCTAGCGAGCAAACATTGTCCAATCAAGTTCTAACATATACCAAAATTAAGGGATAATTTAAGGCTGATTAATGTCATAATACAAAATTTAGTGATGTAAAGTTAAAACGCAATGGAAAATTCGCCAGCGCGTTATTTAGCTAGCTAAGACAATCAATTGTAGAAGGAGTGAGATAAATAATATATATTTTTCATTCATTTCAAATTTGTTCATCCGCATAGAACAAGTAAGGAGTTCATAAACTTAACTTTAAGTTAGCAAAACACGAATAAAAATAAGTTGGAATCAAATATTACGTTGGCTAGATTAACTTAAACTACTCCAGCAAATACGAAAGTAACGGCAATGTAACAGCTTTATAACAGTTACGTAACAAGTAACAGCGACATAAATATTACATAACCGTTATATTTTGTGTTAGGAGGGACATTACTAATAAAAGGGAAGAAGGATTGTTGAAAACCTACGGTTGTCACTAACGTAGTTTGTGGTTGACGCCTAAGATATACTGGTCTAGAAGGCCAAAAAATGAATTTTCCGCATTTTTTTAAGATAAGGTAAGAATTTAAAAAATTCAATTTATTAGATAAAAAGACTTTATTTCAAAATAATATAATATCAAATTCCAATATCGCTCCCCCCTCCCCTTATCCTCTCATTTAGAGCTTCTCAACCTTAAACCTGTCACGTAGCCGACGTTTACGGTTTCACCTAATTTTAAGAAGTATTTCTATTCGGATGTGCAATTACATATTGTCGATTATGGGTGTTTTCCCATTTGATTACTGTTCAGTTACCATCCGCCTCCAGCATCTTGGATGGATGGAGAGGCATTCCCGGTTGTAAATGAAGAAGGTTTCAAAAAGATTCAAAATCTGAATTCTTTTCTGAATCCAATTTCTTAGCTTTTAAGAAAATACAAGAAATTGCAAAAAATGCAAAAAGACAACTTTGAATATTTGTTCATCTTTCAAAGCTCTTGTTTTTAACCTCATAATTTGTTACAAGAATTTGGCATATAGATAATGTCATATTCGTCAAGAAATTAGATCATTTTTCGTTTACTATAGGCATTTAAGGGATGGTCTACACAACCGGGAATGCCTCTCCAGCCATCCATCATGGCGCCTGGACTCTGAATTATCAAATCGGAAAACACCCTATTATTATTATTATACTGGGAGTAATTTCCTTATTAGAACCTTTTCACAGTGACTAAAATGTTTGAAATAAAAAAGAATAAAAATATGCTAAATTTCAAGCATTAATAAGTCGAAGAATAACTTTTGATCTCATAATTAAAAAATCAGTTCTTTAATCCGTTCAGAAAGTTAGTTCGGCAATATTAAATATGAAATATTAAATTTACTACCTGATTGTCAACATTTTCCATGAAATGGTAAAATTTGTAATGTTATGGAACCGTCTTTTCTGCTAGTAAGTAAACGCGATAATTGATTACAGGTCGACATAAAAACTTGAAATGGAGCTGATGTGGCAGTCCTCGTGAAAATCGCAATTCGCAAAAGGCTACTCAGCGACGATTCACCATTAAATTTCGAAATCCGTTCTGCCCGTTAGGCCTGTGCACAGACCGGTGGAAAGTGCAATCGTCTTCACGCACTTTACAATACTGTAGAGTTAAGCACCTGACTTTTCCTTCGATTTTCCCTTAATGTTACGTTTGTCGGTTTTATTATCGAATTATAAAGTTTATCATTAAGAGGATTACGTTGGGAATCGTTATAAAAGGATATTAAAAATGTTACTTTAAGTTTTTACTTCAACGAGGATTAAATTTTGCTCAACGAATAAAAAGTTAATTACGTTCTATTTCGTCTAACTAATTTGATAATTTATAATAAGATTATAATCGATGTTAATCCGACCATTTTTGCACTTGCATTAAAGATAGATATATGCGCGTGCTGAATAATATTATCGTCATGCAACGTGAAACGATAAAAAATGGAAATGCCGGAAATCAAATCCCGTCATAAAAACGAATACAGTACAAGGAATCTAATGTAGAAATCGAAATGAAAGACGATTATCAACATGGTTTCGTGTAGCTTAGCATCAAGTATACTTTATGTATTCAAACGTTTGTATTCTGGAGGTGTTATAAAAATAACTAAAACTTATTTATTTCTATATAATCTCCAATGAATAAAGTATATTAATATTCCATAATAAAGTTAAAATCATTCGAAATAATTAATAAATGACGTTTGTTATTTATTTGATGCATTTATGGTATTAAAAAAACGGAATTTTCATTAATCCCTATTGCTTTTTTTTAAGGTGTATTCTGAAACGAATGATTTCTAACGAATTTCGACTATTAATACTCAGCATTATTAAACTTGACAGTAATAAATAATAAGTATTAAAATAGGAAAAACATTAAACTTTATAATATTAATAGTATATGAAAGTGATCCTCCCAATTTACCTACCGATTCCACAGAAGGAAGGAAAGAATAGATTATTTAGACATTTTTTGGAAACTAAACCAAAAACATGTATTTTTGCATATTTCTGTTTATATCTAAACGTATTTCTTTGTTTACTATTTCTAGATATTTAAACAAATTATAATATAGATCATGATATGAAAAATAATTTTTCGACTCTCCGGCCGTAAAACTCTATTTCTCGTCCCACGACAATCGGATCAAAAAATACATTATTGGTCATCAAAAAATACATTATTGATCTCCGACGAATGTGATTGTTATCCTCACTTCGCTCGGGTGACAAACTTCACAATCGTCGAAGACGAAGAAGTATGTAAATTAACAATAAATATATTACAAGACCATAAATAACCTAAACTAATAGTAAAGTAAGCATGAGTAATTATTATATAGCTAAACTTCTTCTATTCAAGTGATGAAATTCCCTATTTATACGCACTCTGCTTTATAATGTATAGTAACTGTCTTTTGAACTCAAATGACCTTATGTTACTCCTAATAAATTTTCTTCCATCGCTATGATGAAACGGAGTGGGGCAACATGATATCCACCAAATTCCAAATTCTTATGAATAAAAGAAAGAATATATAAATATAAAATTATTATTTTTTAACTTCATAACCGAATGCACGAATATTGCATTTACGTGCATTTACACGAATGCATGTCTAAGACATATCCTTGGACATCTTCGTCAGGGATATTTTGTAAAGATATCTTTTAGATAGCTATTCAAAGATATCTTGCGAAAAGACATCTAAATTACGTCTTTTGCAAAGATATCTTTACGATCTTTATGAAACGCCGATGTTGCGAATGGGCACAAATTTCATCTTCTCTATGTTTCACACCTGACATTTATGTATTTTTTCTGTTTTTTTCTAACATTATACTATGTTTACATTATTCTCGGAGAATGATTAATTATTTTGGACCTTTCTCTGTCTTCTACGTGAATACGATACTTACAGCGTATCGTAATGGTTAAGGCGTTAGTATACTTTTATTTCTTATTTGTTTGCTTGCGTTATTTGTTCATATTCGAGCATTTAAAATTATGTAAAAATACCATAGGATATATAAACGTAAAATGCATATATGTATGATAAAAACAGTTAAACTGGATTATCCAAAATTGTTTACGTTTTTTAATCTGTGGAATTGAAGAATATTTTTTAAACATTTTTAACCACTTAACTGCGGCTATAATTTCAAAGAAAGTGCCCAAAATGCAAAAAAAAAATGTGTTGGATTTTAATAATATTTGGTATAGGTATTTTTTTTGGGTGGCTGATTTCTAATATTAGGTCAGATTTTGGAAATTCAAAATGGCCGATCCAATATGGCATTACACCACCTTCACATCATTCACATGTCCTTACGAAAATTCCTTCCACTGCAAAATGTAAATATCCAACAAAAGGATACGTTAACTGTTACCAAAAGGGTACTCGAAAAGACGTTCGACAAAAGTGTCAAAATTGTGAAGTTGCTTCATGTGGAAGTTCTTGTTTCGATAGCTACCATAAATTATGATTTCTTGATATACAACATTCCAATCTTTTAAATCCACGTTATTATAGAACATTTGTTCTGAATGACCAATATAAAATAATTTATTTTTAACTGTTATATTTCCTCGTCCACTATATGTTAAATAAAGAATATAAAAACAAAAGGAAAAAAAAAATAAAAAAAAAAAAGTGCTCTTTCAAGACTTTCCTTCAATCTTCTCGTGGTGAAGTGTGTAAGTGGGTAAACAATGAAATACCGAAACTAATGAAGAGAGGCCCAATGAGTTCCAAGCAAAATGATTCAATTTTCGAGAACGGTGTTCGGCATATTGAATCAGTAAATTTGAATTTTTCAAAATCTGACTTTGTTGAGATTCGTAATCAGCGACCAAAAAAAACGAGTAAGAAGTTTCAAGCAGAATGGTTCGACTTTTCAAAAAAGGATCAGCCATATTGAATCAGACATTTTGAATTAGATTCGTAATCACCGACCCCAAAACCCTCTGCGTAACAAGTTTCAAGCGGTTTTATAAACTTTTTATGCATAAATTGATTAAACAGAATGTCATACTTCATGACGAAGATTTTGAAAAAATCGTGAAAACTACAATCTTTGTGGGCGTATATTTTTTTTTTGACACATCAAATGGCTTCAAATGGATTTGATTTTAATTCACATACATTCCTGAATTTGTTAGTGTAATTTATATCACGACGAAGATTTGCGTTTTTCCGGCAGTCCGAGAAAAGTCCGAAATGACGAAGATCTTCGTCATCGGCAGTCGAGGAGTTAAGGCATGTTTTTCATTAGGAAGCGACTAATGTATTGATGATAAACAATGCTGAATATGGTTTTTAGAACAATATATATGATAAACAATGCTAAATATGGTTTTTAGAACAATTTTTACCGATTCAAAAACTAAAAATTATGTATTTCTCACAGAATACTAAGAAATAATTTTAATTAACTTTCTCACGGGAGTTAACATAGTGGCCAAAGCATTGATGGTGATTTTTTTCTTTTGAGAATAAATTACTTGTAGTCACTGAATACTGTAAGAAATTACAAATTTTGTTAATGAGCATTATTACGTCGAAACTGTTACAAATAAATCAGTAATGCACCTCGTATTGGTAAAGTACACAGGACTATTACTTACAAAAAAGCGTCATATTTGTTTTTAACGGTAACGTTTCATTTTTTGGCACATATCCATTGCATTTATGAGCTAAATAACATGGTAAGATAATTATGAAATTGACCTGAAAAATGTCAAATGCAAAATAAGAAAAATTTATTTGAAAAAAATTACGTCGTTACGAATGAATGGGTACCAATGCGATATTTGTGAAAGAGTTTTTGACCAACATTTCGATGAAAAGTCACAATTGAAACTCTGCCCATTGAAACATACTTCCTTTTTATTATATAGGCACGCGAGAAATAATGGGAATCAATCACATCCGCGTTTCTACAAAATACGAGTCGTGGGAAAAAACATTCGGAAACGTGGAGTTTTCCCATAGGTAAAATATCGGTGTAATTTCGATTCAGTTATTAAATCGTCCAATCGAACCGATATAAATTCACGGCTTAAATTAACTTAAGGAAACGAGGGTATAATTTACCATCGATCGATACCGCCTTTATGAATTTCTTTTTCATCGAAATCGATAAGGAATCGCGAAAGGCGATCGCTCGAAAGCCGAAGACTCGCCATTTTGTTACATCAAATATTTGGATTGATAAAAGGGAAAATAAAAATGTTAGCAGAGAAGCCAGTCATCTCTCGATCAAAACTCGATTCGTTCCGTGCTCGTTTTATGCTCCATTGTTAGTGAGAACCGTGCTAATGAGCCCCAAACGAGGATGAATCGACTCTCAGCTATTGTTTCTTGTGACAATAAAAAATTATCTCGACCCGAAGAAAAATTCTCCTTTTTTTCTTATATTCTTTGTCCTCGAGGAGTTACGAATGTAGAAATGTATTTGAGTTTTCTACTAAGTGTAGACGAGTACATTAGTAACGTAGATATATTACATAATTGTGTATTGCATAGATATTAAGTTGACTTATTTTCATATGGTAATCAAACATGAACTAATCAATTATATTTATTGAGCGTTAAATTACTAATCATTAGACGATATTAAATAAATTACTACGGTTAATGATTAGAGATTAATTAACGTTTTAAATATCTTGTCATCGATTAATAAATAGAAATGTTTACAAGTTTCTTTACCACTTCATTCATTTTCATGAACTTTATAAAATAGAAAGAACTGTTCTTTTCCTACTACTTGGGTTTAATTATTTTTTTAATCGTTCAATGTCTGAAATTATCAAAATTTCACAATTTCTCAGTTTTTAAAAATATGAAATGGCGAATACAATATGGAGAATGAAAAAATATAATATGTGGACTTGTACTGGAACGCCAAATTAATAATCAGCGAGGTCGAAAACAGACTGGCCGTCATTTTCAAAGACTTAGATCAACTTAGTAATATTTTCGTCCGCCATATGGGATCCGTCATTTTAAATTTTGAAAAACTGACATTGGATTCGTAATCGGAGACTCCGAATACCGATGAGTAAGAAATTTCAGGACAATTAGATCGAATTTTAGTAAAATCATCAGCCATATTGTATCCGCCATATTAAATGTTGAAAATTTGAAAATCTGAAGAGCCTTAAAGGGTTAGTCAGGTTTCTAGCATTGAATATTAATTTCCAGCTCGATAAATTTACTGGTACTCGACAGACAACGAAGATTCCGATAATTTTGGATAACCGAATGATATCGGTTAGTCTTATGAACTACCCAAACGAGGTCGGTTAACTCGACCCAAAATAATTCGTTATCAGCAACTTCAGCCGTAAGTAATAAATTTTTAGCTATTTTTCTCCTTTTTTTCGCAAACGAAAACGCATTTTTGAAGGATTAATCAAATATTTTCTTCATTCGTTCCAAAAAACCGGTTATTTCATCAAAAAAATATTTCAAACCGTTATTAGAAAAGGGTTATTAAAGTTCGTTTGGTATTAGACAGTAACTTTTTGATACGCGATTAATTATTGCGACAGGGAATAATTATCACTTCTAAATTGTAAAGTAAAGCCAATAATATTGAAAATTAATTATACGTCGAAGCTATCTAGTAAATTCCGCATGCGAAGCATCCGAGTTTTGTTATCTCTAATTAGCATTTTCGATAAAAAAAAAAGTTCAGATAAAAAAGCTAAACGTTGTACATACGAGACCATCATTGGCTCGATGTGCAATGGTACAGGTTGCGTCGTGTATGTAAACACGTACAACAGGAGACTGGATTGAAAATTAATCCTAAGCGTACTTTAGTGTTCGCGCGTGCAGCATCTTGCACATATATATGTTCACTTTCACATTTAAGCACCGCAGAGCAAAGGCCGCACTTCGTTCTCCGTTCTTGGCAAGTAACAAAGTTCAGACGTTCACCAACTCGCATTTGCGAGCACGCGCTCGCGCGCGCACCTTTTTACCACAATGGTAAGATAGTTTCACGTGACGCCTATAGTGTACCCTTCTCTAATCTCTCCAGCCGCCGCTCTATCTCTCGGGAAAATCCTTTCGCGGATATTTTTTTTTCCACGAAAATACATCTGGCAATTTGTATTCCCAGCTTCATGCGTGCGCTAGTCGTTAGGAACGATTTTGCAAAAGTAAATCGTCTCGAGTAAATTTCCGCGAATTTCTTCATTTCGCAAACCGCGAGCTCGATTGTTAACTAAAATATGAAAGTGCGCGAAGAAAATTAAAAAATGGCGGATTCCGAAGAGACCGTTGCGTAAACGTAGGCTAAAAGTCGCCTAATCGTCGTCTGAATGCCTTTTAGATTTGAAATTTGAGAATGCGTACGCAGTTATATAGGAATGCTAATTCTGACATAACCTCAATTTCAACCGACTTATTTTCCGCGTAAGAAACTGATCCAATTCGTCTCGTACTCGAGATTGCCATTATTTGTACGTTGCGTACATCAATTACATGCTTCCCTTATTAACCATATGTATTAGGTGTCACAATAATACGTTTTTATTTTATTTTTATCTATCTTTAGGATATATGAAAGTTACGAAAGTGAAGAATAAAATCGTATTTAATTTAACCAGCATGTAAAAAGTCGTTTTAATGCTTCAAGTTTTTATTTGTTGGTTCTAATGTTAATTAACATCATTCAGTATTTTTATCGAAACCAAATCCTGTATACTTCTACTTCATTACGGTAATGAATGTATTCGTATTTTTGTTAATAATTTTTTAGTTTAAGGACCGTCTTAAAAAGGTTTTATATCATCCATATATAAGTCAATACTGAACTAAGAATGTTAAGTGGATTAATTTTGCATGTTGATTACTAAATACTATTAGTAATATAAAATCCATTAAGGTTCCAATTATATTGGAATCAACTATTTGAGAAAATCGTACTTTATTTAGTTTATTAGGAAAACGAACTTTTTTTCACATTATCTTTTGTTGATTCTTGTAAATGTAATTTTATAAACATTTGTTGCTTACTTACGTCAGATTGATATATTACAATATCAGAATATTGAAAAATACATTAAAATATATAATAATCACATTGAATCGAAAAAATGGATTAAATGTAGCGATATGTACGAGATTCCTAAAAATAAAGTGTTATTGTAAAAGACAAAGCTTTCATTAAAATTAATAAAACTCTTCTACAAAATTTATTATTTACGTTTTAAGCTTCGCAATTTTCAACATATGGCTAGGATATTACGAATAAAAATACATTTTTTGGGCCATTTTATGTCCGTTATTTTGAATGTTTACTTTACGAAATACATCTGACCAATTCCATTTTCCATCATGTAATGAAAATAAGTTTGAAATTTAAAATTATGTTTTATAGGATTTTTATTGTTCTTTTAGGTAAATAAAGAGATACGTATTTATTTGTTTTTGCACAAAAAAAAAATTTTGCGAAGTTACGGCCTACACAAAAATTTCGCTAGTGATTTCATTTTCGCTTGAAACAGGCAGGAAATTATTTTCAAATCTCTCTATTTCCTTTGAAAACCGATACTTTAACATTCTATTTCCTTATTTTAGTAGTGTTTTAAATGTTCTTTCATGGCCATTTTGAAATTTTACAAAATTTTGAACATTAACAAAATGGCGGCCATTTTTAGAAAAATAAAAAACTTGATTTTCTCAAAAACATAATTTTTCGAAATTCTGATTTTTTTATTTTGATTAGACAATATAAAAAGGAAAGTTTTCAGTATTTATTCGGTTGCAACGTCATATTTCAGATAGAAAAATAAAAGGGCAATTTGGATCATGTGTATTAGCCACGCAAATACAATTCTCATAATTCCGAGAAAAATATCAACACTACTAGAAAATTCATTTGGTAACCCATGGCACTAAGCCATTAAAAATAAACGAATAATACACACAAATGAACGTATTATTATCTGACTTTAACAGCGATGAAATTAGATATTTTGAATGTGTAGCCACAACTGAAAATTCACTAACGATAAAAAGCCAAAAAGTTAAAAAATCTATTACAGCATAATTTCTAGATTTTAACGTCTCTCAAAAATACATAAACAAAATAATCCATTAGGTATCATTCTTTTAACTACTAATTCGCGAACGTATAAACCTTCAGTTTTCTGCACTTCTATTTATATATTTTTTTACCAAATATTTCTAGAACAATCAAAGACAATCGGGATTTCCATTAAAAAAAAAGTTTTAAACTTCTAACTGATTTCTCTTTAATTTCACTGTAGAAGTTGTTTCTCTTTTTACTACCATTTCCATAAAAATTGTTAAAATAATTCTCAAAAACGTTGAAAAAATGTTTGAAGGATCCTGTATAATATTGAATTCATTATATGTTTCTGTATCCCTACGGGATCTCCTTTTTCGCCTATTACAACTGATCTTCTGATGAATTTCGTGGAAAATATTTTAATTAATACAATTAAGTTCAAAATACCGCTTTATTTTAGATATGTAGACGATAGTTTTACTATTATTTCTATTTCTATAGATTTCAAATCAAAGAAAATCAAAGGATTGGGTAATAAAATAGCTTTCACATTAGAAAAAAACAATCAGGATATATTATTTTTTTTTTTATATTTTAGTCAAAACTGAAAATAGTAATTCTGAAAATAATATTTTAAACGGTTTGGTATTATAAAAATACATTTTCTTGTAGATATTTCAATTTTAATTTTGACACCCCAAAAAATTAAAAAACAGGTACATCGTTTGGACTAATGGATATAGCTATGAAACTTTCACATATTTAATTCAGGCAGAAAAATAACTTTTTATTCATTGTTAGATATATTTTATAAGATAATGGTTATCCTGATTATCTTAAAAGAATGTTTTAGAAAAAGAGTATATAAGCTTTATGACACGAAAAATTATTTGTTTTTTTTCTGAAAAATTGTCCTTTTTCAATAGAATAAATTCTGAATAGGGGATAAATGTTATGGTCGAAACATTAACACAATGTTGTTATTATTTTAAAGCTACTTATTCTGATTTTCAAGAAACACTATAGGGAGATTATTTCACTTAAGGGAATATCAGAAAAGAAGTTCAAATCATATTATACAATAAGCCCTTACGTTGCAAAAAAATAGAATGGTAAACTATAAATGTACGTAAATGTATAAATGTATATACTATCAGCATCATATTTTATATTTGCATTTTCTTAATAACAAATTACAGCAAATGAACCAATCAAGCTAAGAAATATATGATTTTTATAACATTTTTCTAAAATGTTCTGAACGGATATTAGTACATGTGAAAATGATATCAATAGAATCTTCTAAAAGTAGAAGATATGATGAAATTAATATCTTTTAATAATATTTTTATCGATTTTGGGGTAAAAATGAATTGCTCCTAACCAAAGAAACATCGATTTAAATCACAGGGTATTCAAAGTATCACCGAACTTGCGACTACATAAACACTCGTTTTGCGTTATTATCAAACGAATTTTTTTAACGCAATTTATAATCTTAAACATTTTAGTTTTTATATAAAGTATATAATAGAATCAAATGAAATCAACTCCGCTGCTTCTGAAGTTACTGCAAATATTTTCATCCTAAACAATAGTAAGAGAATGTCTGATATTTTTTAAAAATCCAGACTATTGTGGTAGTCCGTAGAATATATCAATTGAAAGACATATTGATTTTCGTATTTTGACATTATTATTCTTAATTTTAGAACACCTTGGCTTACATTCTACCGCCTTTAGGTACAAAACGAAAATATCGAATTCGTTTAGAAGGACATTTTGTAATCATAAAATAAAGAAACTATTTAATCGATATTAAGGTGATGTATTAAAAGTGTTTAAGGAATAATAAAAGAAATATATTAAGGATACAAGTATTGTAGTGGGAAGGAGTACTACATTCAAAGAAAATAGGATTCTTGTGTCAAACACTATAAATCTGACTTCACTGGAGTTTGTTTTTTGCATTTACTACTTTTATGCTTACTATTTTTACGTTGTTGTAGCTAAACATGTCTTCCGTGTGTTGTTAATAAGAATCAATATCACTTAACATCCATCATAATAAAAAGGTAAAAATCAGTTTTCTGCATTTTTTCTTCACCCGTTAAAACCAAAATTATATTACTATACCATAAACTTTTATATGCTACCAACAATTATAGTTGTTTCAATAAAGTAAAGTGTTTAAAAAAAGTAATAGAATAATTTTTTAGCTGCTTCTTTTGAAGAAGTATTGATCACAAAACCCTTTAAATACCGCAATTCGTCTAACTAAATTTGTTCCATTTCGCTTGAGTTTCAAATAAACGATACTAACATATTCTTAAGAATTAATTGTTAACTTGTAAAGGTGTTTTCTAGGACTTGAGAATCCCCTTAATAAGTCATTGACTTGGCTGTGTACAAAATCAACAATAGAGGAAATACTAACTAAAATTTTGATAGGAGAATGCCTTATATCCATCAAATACACTCGTTAAATGAATAATAAATTGTTGCTATTTTGTAGTTATTGAGTAATACTACATAATAACATATCAGAGTCTCACTCAAATACTGCATACATTGAGCAACAACCTATGAACATTTTTTTGTTCACTACTTATTTTTAAATTAACCCGAATGCATAATTTTTTTGCAATACTGTAATTCTAGATATTGAGCTATGACTTAATAACCCACGACCACAATCCAAATACGTGAAATATCAAAATTCAAAAATCAGTATGCCGTCATAATTGCCCAAAATAAAATTTTATTAATTTTCAGCCGCGCGCTGATGCAAGTTGTCGTAGTTTCGAACGTTTTTTTGAATACAAATGTGAGTTTTACGACCGCGAAATATCCAACGACACGGATAAATTGAAGGTTTATCGATTTTATTGTTCGCGTATCCGAAGAAACCAACGAAATAATACAATTTTGGTAAGACGAGACAAGGAAAGGAGTTGCGATAGATCCTGATGGGAATGAGCGATTACATCTTAATCGGCTAGTGCTACGAATGCATTATAAAGCTGCGATTGTTTGCAATAATATTTCGTACCTGCATAAATTATGCTGGTAGTAATGCTCACAGATAATGACCATTCGGTGCCATTTGTATATAGTGACCGCGCCTGCGAGGATCAGCACCTACACTCGTGTACACTGGTGCGGAATAGTCCGTTACGCACATTGCCCAAGACACTAGCAACAATGTTGGTCGGACTGGTATATTACTGCATCCATTATTATGAAACAAACCGGCCTGCGTGCGAATTTTTTTTTTACGAGTACACAAATATTATATTGGAATGCTTTACGATCGGTATATTGACTGACAAAAGGTGTAATTGATTTGCTTTTAATAAGAGTAATTGCAACATTGTCTCATTTCTCGAACGATCCAGGAATTACAGTTTTTGATGCAAAGTTTCGTCAAAAATTACTTCCAATTTTCTGACTGCGCAGTCTATTATTAACGCACTTATAATTGCTTTCATCCATTTTCGTGCATTTTTAAAGGAATAATCGTTTAGGTATGAACCAACGTGGAATGGGAATTATTACTTTCAGTAGCAGTCTGTCACTTGTGTAATATTAAATCGAGTAACGCTAACTCGGAATCCTATCATTAATCGATTAATTTCTTATGTTCTATTGGAGGTATAAACAAAATTATATGGAGCAGCATTCTTTAGATGAAGGTGAGAATTGAGTATTAAATTGTGCGTGTGCTGTGTAAATAAAATGTTAGAAAATTGTTGCAATTTTGCAGTTCGCATTAGCAACGCACGAGTATGTTTAAGGGGAGTTGAAAGTAAAATAGTTAGCGACTTAACCTAGAAATTTTTAATTCTTAACGTACAAATTTTATAACATCAGATGCAAACAAATCATCATATTAGTAGTCAATTACTTAATTTCCGACCTTGACACGTAATGTTTAAATAATTTTGAAGACATTTTCAATATTTATTTAATATATACTTTGGTAATTTTTAGGTTAGGTGCTGCATAGAACATGTACGTAAATCAATAACATTTTTTGTATTTTCACACTTAATTTGTTCATATCAATTAACAATTACAGAAAATTTCATGTAAAAAATTAATTGTTGTATGTGTATTTAGCAAATCAGTATATAATTGTATGCCATGTTTCTAAATAGTAAATTTACTTTTAGATTCAGTACCCTAAACAACAAAATGCAGAGATTTGATTTTATTACTGACTTTTTCCCATATCTTATATCATTTTCATTTGGTATAGCTATGAATTTGTCATCCTGAATTTTATGAATAGAAAATCTCTTAAAAAGTGGTGCCCCTTATAAGGTATAACGAAAGAAAATATATACGACGTTTTACTCATTTACTGTCGTAGGATTCATATGCTTTTTGGCTAGAACTACACGGAGAAAACATTCCCAGAATTTTTGTACGGAAATGTCCGGAAAAATTACCGCGCTGTCCCATAAACGCAGTGCATTTTGTTGACAAAGTAAAATTTACATTTCTTTGCTGAATTTTTCCAAAGTAACATGTAAAATGTTGGATCAAGAGCACTGTAAAAATTCCTGGGTCACAGCATAGTAAACATTTTTGGCTCATAGTTCATTCCAAAATGGAAACAAATCGAATGCAAAACAGACAATACGTGAAAATTTTGTACACGATCTCGTTTATTGGGTATAGATGAAACAAATTGCAAGCCTACAAGTAATAGCAATAGTTCTTAAAATCGTAAAAGCCTTATCGACATTTACTTTCAGCTGACAAAATATATCAATGTTTGTTGTATATTATTTGTATGAACGAAAATTTCTAGTTTACTTTCAACTTGAAAAAGTAATGTTTATATTTTATTAAAATTTAAAGCAATAGGAAAAGAACTATTAATAACTGATTCACATATTCATATCACCCTGTATAAATTGGCCAAACTTGTTCAAAAGAAATTACTGCAACGAGAACAAAAAGAGTTAATCACCAAACTACTCGGTTCGGACCAGTTCAGACCCGTACATCGGATTACTCGGCCGCCATATTGGTGCTCTTTTGTTTTCACCGCAGTTAGACTTGGTAGCATTCGAATATGTTCGGAAACTTTCGCTTCCACTTCGAGAAGTGGCATAGTAAAAATAATGAAGCAACATATTACAAATTCTTCAAATATTGGGGATTATTTGACTTGCACTAACTTAAAAACTCAATGTCCTGTAAATTTTACTGTGCTACACTAAACATTTCGACTAGCTCGTACATAAAAATATCTAGTCATTATTGCAAATATTCCTGCCAGAAAAGCAATATTTCTTGACTGTTGCTATAAATATTTCCGAAAAATCAAGTTGCACCCGTTTTCAGGTGACTAGCACGGTAATTTTTCAGGAAATTTTATCTCCATGTAATATAAAGAATTGTGAAATGTCCGATTTCAACCAAAAAATTCAGTTAAAAAATGAATAGATATTAACTAATTATTAGTCTTGAAAAGTTCTGTAACTTAGAGCATATTTTGTTGTACTATTTGACTCAATATACACTCTAAAATGATTAGAGTCAATTGCGGAGTCCAAGAGAGAGTAATCGGTAAATTTCACTCTCTCGGAGCCACATTCGCTCCTTTAGAGTATTTCATGCTAGGTTTGAATCCTTTACCGGTGTAGTTTATATTCTGCAAGGAAGACTGGTTACTACGTGGCCGGCCGACAAACATGTTTTGTGTCAATTCGCTATAACTTATTAAATTCTGAGAATTTTGAAACGAATAAAAAAAGAAATTGTTCGTTAGAGTTTTTTGCATCTAATGAAGAATGAACAAATTATATATCTGAATAAACAATGAAGTTTTTCAGGGCCTCGAAGCACATGACGCGTTGGTCATCGGCTGCCACCAACTTTAAACATTCATTACTTTTTGACTATTAGACCAATAAAAATAAAACTTTCCAGAAAATTTGTTCATACCTTTATGAACAACTTTCTCGCTGACACTTTTCGGATACTCGAAATTTGCTCGATAAACGAAGAGCCAGAAGGTATATATTGCAGTTGCAAAGAAAAAAATTAATAACTTTATTGTTTATTGAGATATATAATTTATTATTTCACCATTAGATACGGAAATCTCTAACGAACAATTTCTTTTTTTATTTGTTTCAAAACCTTCAAAATTGGCTATGTTATAGCGAGTTGAAAAAAAAGGCGACCGCGTAGTAACTAGTCCTGTCTATACGGCATTCAGCCGCCTTTCTCTTTTTCCGTATTTATTGACACCATTGGAGTATATTTTCACTCCAAAGAACTCAAATGTAGTCGAACCCGGCCTACCCCATTTTCGACTCCTTTGGAGTGAAATTTGACTCCAATAATTTTAGTGTGTACCCTTTTCTTAGTAATTGTACTAATTAATCGATGCAATTCATTCCTTGGTTGTTCTCCATAATTTCTCTCTCTACTTGTTAATTATTGTTCACATTTTAGTACAATCATGAGATACACACTGACATCTGAATGATCTATTGAACTATGTGAATTGAAAAAATAAGAAAAACGTAGTATAAAACAAGACAGAACCAGTTTTCGCATTTATTTTTAGTCATTTGCCGCGGAAATCGAGGAAAACAACATTTAAGACATTTTTCTATTACCTAGTGTAAATCATATGCTTTAGCGATGAGTATTCACCTTAGATTTTACATATATAAATACACAACGATGTTTAGTGTAAGAAACATATTTGTTCATGATCCATCATGCGTGTAATAAGATCATGTAACGAATGATACGTTGATTTCCAGAATTCATCAGATCGATTTACAGGCTTTCGATAGCTGCATAAAATACTCAGAGTACGAAAATTAAATCGTGTTAATTCAAATATTCTATTTTCTACTCTCTAGTATATAAAAATACGTGTAAGTAAGTATTTTACAAAGAACTGACATTTGTTTTGTATATATGGAAAATAAGGAAAACTGTGACCCTATACTGAAATTAGTATCGTGAATATTAAAACGATTATTCTTATAACTTTTTATCAATTTTTGGTATGTATATTGCAATATTTGATAATATACTTTTAATATTTATAATTTATAATGAGAAAATTCTGAGGCGACGTATCAATTAAAATAAACCAACTACTATTTGGTAATCTGAGAAAAAACATTTTTAAATATGTCTGATAATGAGTGTGGACTCTCGGCGTTAAAGTTAAATATGTATAGCAAAATTACAAAATGTTAGGTCCCTTTATCTTTCTTCAATATAGAAGAGAAAGATCTAAATGATCAGCTTGCGTGTCACTCAAATCCTATTTAAATAAAAAGTTACACTACTTTGCATAAAACAGAGGGTTCTCCCGGCGGGTGCTAGGTGGCTACGTAATCCTTGAACGAAGTCGCACATGATTTCGTATAATAGAGACAGGTTAGGCGTCACTTATCTCAGCTTATTTTTTCCCTCATATAGCAATAAGCATTACTCTGAGAAAATAAATTCGAATGATATCACGTGGATTTTATAAAACGACCGCGTTATGTCCAGGCCCCTATTTTATTTGTGAAATAAATATCAGAAAACTCTGCAAATCAACACTCTTATGGAATTCAAGATATATCAAGCCTACAATTTTTAGTATAGTTGATTTTGATTATTAGTATAAAGAATATCATTTATTCAAAATGTTAATTTTTCGTATAAACATTATTAAGATTTCATATTCAGAATAGCACTTTCTTATAATCATAATACCAAATATTAAAAATGTGGATACTAAATTTTCGTATAATGGACCGTTTTTATTAAAATCTAATACATTTATACTAAATTTTATATTGTCGGCCGGTCTATGTGTATATTATACAGGGTGTACGAAAAGTCCCGGGACGGTTGAATAACTTTCGACAGAATAAAAATTTCAAAAATCGCCGAAACACATGATTCGATTTTTCAAACAAGCTATCTTTTGAGGGGGGGTTTCGGCCCCCCAACCTCAAGGGGGGCGGGGGGCACGAGGGGGGCCAAAAATCTTAAATGGCAACATGGTTTGAGTGGGGGCTCATTTGAAAGGTATTTTCGAGATGAATTCAGATCACTGGTCATAGAGGGCGCTGCGATCATTTTTCGCAGAGATTTTTTACTTTTTCAGATCTTAGACGTACTAACGTTTGTAAAAATGAAAATTTCGAAGTCGCCGAATCGTGTAATTCAATATTCTTAAAAAACTTAAAAAACTTAAAATCGTGTAAAACAATATTCTTAAACGGGTGTCAACCCGTTTCTGAACGTTGCATTGAAAAGCTCTTTTACTTGTGATCTGAAAAAGTTAAAAATCTCTCCGAAAAATGATCGCAGCGCCCTCTATGACCAGTGATCTGAATTCGTCTCGAAAATACCTTTCAAATGAGCCCCCACTCAAACCATGTTGCCATTTAAGATTTTTGGCCCCCCTCGTGCCCCACGCGCCCCTTGAGGTTGGGGGCCGAAACCCCCCCTGAAAAGATAGCTAGTTTGAAAAATCGAATCACGTGTTTCGGCGATTTTTGAAATTTTTATTCTTTCGAAAGTTATTCAACCGTCCCGGGACTTTTCGTACACCCTGTATATATATATATACAGGGTGTCCGAAAAGTATGGAAACACTCAAATATCTCGGAAAATCGACATCGAATCGAAAAAAGTAAAAATACACGTATTCAATGGTTTTCAAGAGAGCTATCCAGTGACACCTAACACAACCCCCCACCCCCACCCGCTGGGGGTGATAGAGGGGGTAACTTAAAAATTTTAAATGGGAACCCCCAATTTTTATTGCAGATTTTGCTTCCTCAGAAAAAGTTACGTAATTTTTGCCTACCATTATAATTGTTTTTGTTGACAGATGGCGCTGTAAATCAACGAAATTAAAAAATTATTCTAAAAAGTTTTAAAAATCTCGCGAAAAACACAACGGATCAAAAAAGTAAAAACACACGTATTCAATGGTTTCAAGAGAGCTATCCAGTGACACCTAACACAACCCCCACACCCCCACACCCGCTGGGGGTGTGATAGAGGGGTAACATCAAAATTTTAAATGGGAACCCCAATTTTTATTGCAGATTTTGCTTCCTCAGAAAAAGTTACGTAAATTTTGCCTACCATTATAATTGTTTTTGTTGACAGATGGCGCTGTAATCAACGAAATTAAAAAAATTATTCTAAAAAAGTTTTAAAAATCTCCTCGCGAAAGAACACAACGGATCAAAAAAGTAAAAACACACGTATTTAATGGTTTTCAAGAGAGCTATCCAGTGGACACCTAACACGACCCCCCACCCCCACAGGCTGGGGGTGATGGAGGGGGAAACTTAAAAATTTTAAATGGGAACTCCCAAATTTTATTGCAGATTTCTTCTTCTTCAGAAAAAGTTACGTAAATTTTACCTATTATAATTATTTTTGTTAACAGATGGAGCTGCAATCTGCGAAATTAAAAAATTACTAAAAAATATTTAAACTTGACGTACATGGAATAGCATACCACGTTTTCAGAATTTTAAATAACGTCTTTTGCCTTTAAATATTTCTAGTTTATACCGATTCTCACCGCGAGGAGGTAGACGATTTTGAGAATCTTCTGTTTTACTTTTTTTTTTATTTTGATTTCTGTTTTTTACCTTTTTTTATTCTTCACTATTATAATTATTTTATGTTTTTTTTTAATGTATTTGCTTACCTTTTCTTCCAGATATTAAAATTCTTTATTCGCTCCCCCCTTGTAATTGTGCATACAAAGTTTTTGACAGAAAAATGAAGAATCGACATCCTTATTCTACGAGGAAGTGAATGTCGTGTATCCGAATAGCGTAAATGGTGACCAAATCCGCATATGGTGGTTATGGCTTTCTTGCATGACTGTGATTTTGTATACTTGTGTGAAAGTACTGTAGGTATCGCTTGCGGAAAACCCATTGCATACACTCGGTCGATTTTTTCAACTGCCAGTGTTACAGAGAAAAGTAGTCAATAATCGAACATCGTCAGCGTCCAAATCAAAACAGCACGTCTTAGTATTAGTTAAGCTCTATTGTTTGAATGAGTCAAGGTCTCGGTTATTTTTCAGCTTTGTGAAAATTACACATGCGAGCGTCACTCTTGTCGAAAACTTGGTCAAATTCGTACCGCAAAAAATCGCAATTCTCTTCGTTCTCGCTATTTGATACTTAATGTAATGTTTCTCTAACATTTGAATTTCTTCTAATTTTTATATTTTTCTTTTATTTCTTCATTCTTTGCTTCATATTTCTTCCATTTCGATACATTCTGTATTCTGCCTCCTGTTGTAATTTGGCATTACTATGTCTTTGACACAAAAAGAAAGGATCGAAATCCTTATTCTGCGAGGATGCGGCGATAAAAAAAGAACATACGAACAAGTCGTCCGCCAATTTAATGATACCCATCCTGATCGTCTACCTATTTGCAAATCAACTGTTTGTAAGACTGTTTTCTCGGTTTCAAGATACTGGCTCTGTCAATGATCGACCAAAATCAGGAAGACCAAAAACGTCCACGAACGAAGACAACAGTTTAGCGGTCTGTGCAAGTGTCGTTGAGGACGTCCATTACTTCGGTAAGAAAGATTGCGCAAGCCTATGGTATCGGCTAAATCGTCTGTCCATGAAATATTAAAAGCAAATAAGTTCCATCCATATAAAATAAAAATATGTACAAGAACTTTCGGAAGATGACTTCGATCGGAGATTAGAATTTTGTGAGGAAATGATGAGACGTTGTGACGAAAATGAATTATTTCCTTTCTGGATATGCTTCTCTGATGAAGCTACGTTTCAGTTGAGTGGAGAAGTTAATAGGCACAACCTACGATATTGTCGGACGAAAATCCTCATTGGATGAGAGATACTCACACACAACATCCACAGAAAATCAATGTTTGGGCTGGATTTTTGTGCAATCAAATTGTTGGGCCTTTCTTCGTTGAAGAGAATTTCACGGCTGAAAGGTACTGTAATTTGTTAAATAACCAGATTATACCGGCAATACGAAATATTGTGGTATAGCGTTTGATTAATGTCTGGTTTCAACAGGATGGAGCTCCTTGTCATTTTGGTTTGATTGTACGCAATCTATTAAATAATATTTTCCCCCGACGTTGGATTGGTAGGAGGGGTTTCGATCGAGTGGCCACCGAGGTCACCTGATCTAACTCCTCTGGACTATTTTTACTGGGTTTCTTGAAGAACAAGGTCTACGAAACGAAACCAAAAGACATTGATGAGTTGAAAGAAAAAATAATTCAAGGTTTCTAATACAGTATCTCAAGAAATGCTGCTAAAAGTTTATGATAACTTCTATGCACGATTGGGATATTGTCCAAGTTTGCTGAAGGGACTTCAATTCGAACATCTTATAAATTAGTGGGCATAGACATGTTAAAAATCCAGTAAAGAAAATAGAAGCGAAGGAAAATTTAAACTTTACAATAGAAAAAAAATTTAAAAAATAAAAAAAAAACAAATAAAAGGTAAAAAAACAAAAAAAAATATACAAAAATAAAAAAAAAAGATTCTCAAAATCGTCCTAACCTCCTCGCGGTAAGAATCGGTGGGAAAAAAAACTTTGAAATAATTTAAGGCAAAAGACGTCATTTAAAATTTTGGAAACGTGTCCGCTATTCCAGGTACGTTGGTTCGCTGATTGCAGCTCCATCTGTTAACAAAAATATATTATAATAGGTAAAATTTACGTAACTTTTTCTGAAGAAGAGAAATCTGCAATAAAATTTGGGAGTTCCCCATTTAAAATTTTTAAGTTTCCCCCTCCATCACCCCCAGCCTGTGGGGGTGGGGGTCGTTGTTATGGTGTCACTGGATCTAGCCTCTCTTGAAACCATTAAATACGTGTGTTTTTACTTTTATTGATCCGTTTGTGTTTTTCGCGAGATTTTTTAAAAAACTTTTTTAGAAATAATTTTTTAATTTTCGTTATGAGATTACAGCGCCATCTGTCAACAAAAACAATTAAAATGGTAGGCAAAATTTACGTAACTTTTTCTGAGGAAAGCAAAATCTGCAATAAAAAATTGGTGGTTTCCCATTTAAAATTTTTAAGTTACCCCCTCTATCACCCACCCAGCTGGTGGGGGTGGGGGTTTGTGTTAGGTGTCACTGGATAGCTCTCTTTGAAACCATCTGAATACGTGTATTTTTACTTTTTTAGCGATTCGATAGCGATTTTCCGAGATATTTGAGTGTTTCCATACTTTTCGGACACCCTGTATATATATATATATATATATATATAAAACAATTTCTCGCGAAAAAAACAAAAATTCGAAATTTCCATAAATATATTAAGAAAATTACAAAACAAAATAATAAAATATCGTTAGTGACAGCGAATCACATAGAAGAGAGCCAGAACTGGCTCTTTATTATAGGTTCTGCTTAGTTTCATAGTAACTTTGAACGTTTTTTTAAATTAATCTCATGGTCTCAAATCTTGAATATGAATATTTATGTACAAGAAATCGTTCATATAATGTCTGAGTAAATAACCAGTGACAATACCTCAAAAATTAAAAATATATCATCGAGTATACGTAATAAAACTCACCTTTCATACATCAGTTAAATAAAAATTTAAAAAGGCTATTGCATAAATATTCATATAAGCTGTATTTTCGTAAAAACGACTCATTTTTTGGACACTTTAATACCTTTTTATTTATAGGCACACACCAATATAAAATACTTTCTTGTTACTTGGATACTGGTGAAACTAATGAACCAATTAAAAGTCATTATTGACTGATTTACTAAAGTTCACATTCAAAATAAAATTGATAAATAAAATTGATAATCATTAGCTTCCAAACTTTAAAATGATATATAACTGTCATGCAACACTGGTGTTTGTCAACCATATTTTCCAGTATTTTATCTCTCATCCTCAAAAATGGTAAAATTATCGTGGATTTACTCATTACCTTACCCTCAACGCAATAAAATAGAATGTCAATAATCCTAAAAAGAGGAATGGGAGTAATTGTAAATATAACTAAATCTATAAGAACATTCTAGTGGGGGTGGGGGGGGGGGGGGGTGGGGGGGGGGGGGGGTGGGGGGGGGGGGGGGTGGGGGGGGGGGGGGGTGGGGGGGGGGGGGGGTGGGGGGGGGGGGGGGTGGGGGGGGGGGGGGGTGGGGGGGGGGGGGGGTGGGGGGGGGGGGGGGTGGGGGGGGGGGGGGGTGGGGGGGGGGGGGGGTGGGGGGGGGGGGGGGTGGGGGGGGGGGGGGGTGGGGGGGGGGGGGGGTGGGGGGGGGGGGGGGTGGGGGGGGGGGGGGGTGGGGGGGGGGGGGGGTGGGGGGGGGGGGGGGTGGGGGGGGGGGGGGGTGGGGGGGGGGGGGGGTGGGGGGGGGGGGGGGTGGGGGGGGGGGGGGGTGGGGGGGGGGGGGGGTGGGGGGGGGGGGGGGTGGGGGGGGGGGGGGGTGGGGGGGGGGGGGGGTGGGGGGGGGGGGGGGTGGGGGGGGGGGGGGGTGGGGGGGGGGGGGGGTGGGGGGGGGGGGGGGTGGGGGGGGGGGGGGCAGCGCCATGTTGATACCGTGGCAAATCGCGGAACTGTAAAAAGTAATTAAATAAAATTAAAAAATTAATTTTTATCGTTTTTCAAAATTCTGCTTCCAAGAAAGTGAAAGTAATCGTTTCGTGAGATCGCTGTTAAAATTTCAGCGAAATCGGTTGAGAAATGGCGGAAAAATCCCTGAAATAAATTTCACCTAAAAATGTCGGTAAAAATTCTACTATAGAACCCCCTTAAGTGTACTTATGATTGATGTGTGTGTGTATGTATGTATATATATATATATATTAGTTAAATGAAATAAGATGTGAAGAATAACAGTGACGCGGATATTATATAATGATGATTTCTTTGTATGTTTTTATTATTTTCTATATTTTTTTTACTATAAGAAAATTCTGAGAAAAATGAGTGAAAGGATAAATTTGCAATGATTTGAAATGATTTGCACGCCCGGGAAGTTTAAATTAATTAATGAATTATAATTCAACGTAAATAAAAAGTGAAGAGTTTGAATTTTAGAATGTTGACGTGATGGGTTTATGGCAAATCGATAATTCGAAAGAATTTCAAGCTAAAAGTTTGAAATTTCAGTATCGCAAATCGATCATTTATTTCCGGATAAGTAACAAATTTAAATAAAAAAAAAAAAAAAAAAAGGCCAAGTATATGGTATAAAATAATTTCGTAAATTCTAGAAAGTAATGTTAATAAAATTTAAATGAGAAATTATACGAGATGAGTTTTTCTGTTAGTTTGATATATTTTGAAAGAAATGTGTACTGTATTCCAGATGATTTGACTCTATTGTTGTTTCTACGAACTCAATATGAGCTACTTGAATTCGGAAAGAATTTTCCAGATGAAAGAATCGGAATCTATCTTCGCGAGGATGGCTTCGATTTTAAAACTGAATCCGGATTTACATGTACCTTAGGTACGTTATGGAGTTAATTAACTTAAAAATTAAAATTAATTGAAAAAAAAAAATTCTTTGAATTGCAAGTTACATAAATAAAATCAGCGACGCTGGTCTGCTAGTGCTGTGTGTTGCGTCGTACGTATTCACATTGTACTGGTGGGGGTTTTGTTTGTCAGTGCCTTGCGTTCGGGTTATTGGCGGCAAAACTCGCTGCTAAATCTATATCCTTGTGTTCGGGAATGGTTTTTTTTTTAGCATTCGGTTGAAATCTAATTTTATTGTTCTCTGAAAGTCAATGAAACTGACGAGGGTTTTGTTGCTCATGCCCTGAGTTCGGGTATTAGCGGCTGAACTCGCTGATAAGCCTATGTCCTTGCGTTCGGGAATTGGTTTTTCAGCATTCAGTTAAAAATTAAATTTACTACTACTTTCAGAGACAAAATTCCTGTTAAAGGAGCAAGTTCGCGTGGTATCGGAGGCGATTATCAAAAGACGAATGAAAGGGGAAGTTCTAACCATGCCTGTAGAAAACCAGCTGATTACTTACCCCTCTACCGAAACAGGCAGTTTAGTTAATACTAATTCGATGGTTAAGAAAGTGAAAGATGCGAGTGATATTATTGATGCGTGCGACAAAAGTTCTATAAAAGAGTTAGGAAAGGTCGACCTGAGAGATGAGTGTGAATGCGAAGCGAAAATTAAGCTAGAAGGGATAAGTGATGAGAAAAGAATGAGTGAATGTGATGAGAAAGAGACGGATGGAAAAATCGAAGTCGAACAGTCGCATTTAAATAAAGTTTTACCAAAAATAATCGCTGTACAAAAATGTAACTTGAACTTAAGCGTAAATAACTCTGCGCTTAAACCAGTCGATAAGCTGGATCAAACCATTCTTGACAATGCGAAAGAAATTCAATTATCTCCTGAAAAACACAAAGATGAAGTCTTTGACATTTCAGATGTGGATCAGATAATGGTAAAATTATCTGAACTACTGAACGCGAGAAGTGAAGCAGAGAAGAGTGGAGTGCAAGAGATGCGTAATGCAACAGAAGGGCTGAACCTTTTCCTGGATGGTTTTGCAGAGCGGGACTTTCGTTTCGGAACTTTGAGGTTCATGAACTTTCTGAGGCAGGAAGTGGACGAGATGCGAGAGCAAAATGTCGAGATGCGAAATAAATATTCTAGAAGCGCAGAAAGTGCTGGCAGAATTACGAGAGGTGAGTAATACTTTTGACTATCAAAATTATGACGAATCAGAAGTAGAAATGTATGATTCAACCGACTATCGAACTAAATCCGACTATATTTCGAAAACTGAAATAACGAAGTTAATACAGACAGAAATGACGAAAATATTAGAAAATAAAGAGGCAAAGGGAAAAGAAAATAGCGAGATGAGTAACTTAAAAGAAGCTATTAGATTATTAAATACACGAGATTCAAATACTAAGAGAGAGTACAAATTAACTGCAAATTGTAAATTGGAACACTTTATTGATTATTTCACATCTGAACTGATAGCTCTAGATTTGATCTACGTGATTGATGATAATTCTAAGAAAAAAGACGCGATTGATGAAGATACGTTACAAAAACATCAATTTAAAGTGAGAGATATATTGATTAATCATATTGATCAATATTACTACGCGAAACTGATAGATATTAAAGATCCGATTGAAATGTTACGGAAAATTAAACAAATAAAGAGAAGCGAATGTAGCCTTACATCCGTTAATTTGAGAAAACAATTATTTCTTCATACCGGGAGGAAAGCAGCAACTTTCCTACCGCAAGCGGGAGGAAAGGTGCGGCATATCCTCCCTTGTATGAAGAAAAATCGTATACTTCCCTCGGGAAGTAAAAAAGAATACTTCAGACTGCATGTTTTTCACCCTCGGCTTCGCCTCGGGTAAAAATTATACGCAGTCTAAGGCATTCTTTATTTTACGTCCCTTGGTGAGTAATATACTATACTCAATCACGTATAATAATCATAAAGAAAAAGTCTCTTCATTTATCGATAGATTTGAAGAGATTATCAGAAAGTATAATAATATAAGCAGTGTTCTCCCTTTGACTGACTCTGAAATACGAGATTCGTTTTTCAACGAACAGTACGAGAGGTGCCTCAAATTCATGAATTAAATTTTGTAAATCACAATGCCACAGGCAAAGATTTAACTTACGAGCAATTGAAAACTTTTCTCGCTCAGCATGAAGCGATGCGAAAGATGACGGCCACGGCGTCAACATCAGGCCCCACTGCAGCTGGTGCGGCAATGGCTTCGGCGGTGGAATCGACGGTGCGATGATACGAGTGTCATGCAAATGGGCATATAAGCCGTGATTGCCCTCGAAGAGATAAGGGGGAAAAGTTGTGCTACAATTGTAGGCAATTCACAAAAGACCACAAGGCGGAAAACTGTCCTAATCCTAGGGCTTTTGGTCAACGTCCATTACCTGGATCGTCAATGGGATGTGTTCGGGGACGTGGAAATCATAGGTATACATACAAAAATCATAATTCACATAGAGGAAATAGTAAAGTATTTAATTATAAGAGACGCGGTGATTCTGAAAATTTCAATTCAAGCGATGTAAAAAGAGTTAAGTTTTTCGGCAAAAATCGGGGTAGAGGTAGTGTAACTTACTTTAAAGGTAGAGGGGGAAGTACCCCACGGAAATCAGATAAGACGGAAGGAGTTAAACAAGGCAAGGTTCTAAATGCAACAAATTACGAGAATAACGTGACGAATGTTAAAATCAATCCTCGTGACAAAACAACATTGTTAGCCAAGTTTCTTGTCGATTCGGGTGCTACTGAGCACCTCACTAATTCCAAATTAATATTCAAAACCTTCGATAATGAATCTAATGTAATTAAATGTGCCAATAAAAATTCTCAAGCGAGCTTGAAATCGGAGGGAGCTGGATGCGTTGAAATTAAAACAGAAAATAATGAAATTATAGAATTAGATAACGTGATATGTGCCGAGCTATTATCAGAAAATTTGTTGTCATTAAGAAAGTTTGTTGATAAGGGACTTGGAGTGTATTTAGATAATGAGAGAGTAGATATTTTTGATCCGATTTCAAATAAATCATTCCTTACGGGTATTTATCAAAAACCTTATTGGTTAATTGAATTTCAAATTAAGAAAAATAATTCGTGTGATGCGTTTGAATCTAGAGAAATAAATAATACAGTTATTGCTTACTTGACAACGAGAAGTGGAAAACGGATTGATTCTGATCCGATAATTGACCAAACCAAGAATAAATTAGAAAATCTAACGGTACAAACAGTAAACCAGGGGAATACAGAAGTGGATAAGAATACCTCGTTGTCAAGAGAGGATGCGTCACAAGGCGTAATGGAAAATCTAAATCCAATTTTCGAAACCACCATTGTTGACAGAAAAATTCACGATAACTATAAAACAAATTCGGACAAACATATGAGATGTGAAAATCCTAAACAATGAGAATACTGAGACAAATAAAATTCATAAGGCAATGTTGTGGCATGTAAGAATGGGTCATGCCTCGTTAGACTACTTAAAGACACTGCAAAGACAGTTTCCTGACGATAAAAATCTACGTGAAGTGATATTTGACGATGCCATCTTGGACTGTGAAGTATGTTTAATAGCTAAGATGAAAAGATTACCTTTCAAAACTAAGAGATCGCGAGCTACTGAACCATTGCATACCATACATTCGGACTTAATGGGCCCGATTAGTCCTGCATCGCATCCAAAGAGATATCGGTTCATATCGGTTTTCATAGATGATTTCTCGCGTCTGGCTATGGCATATTCGATGAAAAATAAAAGTGACACCGCAGAGTGTATTGAGAACTTTGTGAAAACGACACGAAATTTGCTGGGACGAGACGCGAAGGTGTGTTATCTAAAGTCGGATAAGGGCACAGAATTTACGGGAAGTGATACTCTGAATGTACTGGAAAAATTCGGAGCAGAATTGGATTTAACTTGTCCTGACACACCTCAGCATAACGGAGTTGCTGAAAGATTCAATCAGACAATACAAAATAAAGTGAGAGCACTTATGTATGATTCTGGATTTCCAGAAAATATGTGGGATCTAGCACTTGGAGCTGCTATATACGTATATAATCGTACGCCCCACAAGTCAAACGAAATGATCACGCCGTTGCAGAAGTTTAATCCTCAGCACTGATTGAACATCAGCCAATTCAAGAGATTTGGTTGTCTTGCTTACCTTAAAGTACAAAGAAAGGTTGGTCCTAAATTCAGACAAGTAGCATTGCCTGCTTTTCTTGTAGGATATAAATCTACAGGTTACATTCGATTTAAGCCTGATGAAAATAAATTCTATGAAAGTCGAGACGTGAGATTTAATGAAAAATTGGTGTTTGGAGATAGATTGACTAAAGAGCAAATTAAAGACTGGTTCAATGATTTTGGTGAAATAAACAAAGAGAAGTGGTTTACCGAATTTGATGAAGAAAATACAAATTTAACAGAGGAAACTACGAAAAGGGAGGGAGAAGAGAAGCGAAAAAGGGGAAGACCTCCAAAACAAATAACAGAAAACGAAATTGGACTAGAAAAGGTAATAGAAAGGACAGATGAAAGTGAAGAAACCTTAAGTGACCAAGTGTACTACGCATTACTAGCCAAAATAAATTGTGATCCTAGTTCTTATAGAGAAGCGATTAGTTCAATTGGTGCAACGACCAAAGACTACAAGTGATGGTGAAAAACCAAACATTATAGATTCGAGATGGATTCTGAAGAAAAAGATGGAGAAAGACGGGACGTGCAGATATAAAGCAAGACTTGTTATCAGGGGATTTAAAGATATTAATTCATACGATCTGATTGAAACATATGCTCTGGTATCAAGATTAACCTTGATTCGATCCGTGTTAGCTATTTTAAATGAATACGATCTTGAAGTGTGTCTGATGGATGTTAAGACGGCTTTCTTAATCGGAACGATAAAGGAGGAAATATACATGGAGTTACCGGAAGGAATGGATGTGTCTGATCAAATAAAACGTGACGTGGTGTGTAAACTAGAAAAAGCACTATATGGATTGAAAATAAGTAAGAACGAAAGATTTTCTGAGGCTGCAGAAAAGATCGGACTTACATCACATGACAGCGAACCGTGCTTATTTACGTGGCGTGAAAAGGAAAAATTTTTTATTCTACTTTTGTATGTGGACGATATGCTCATTGCAAGTAATGACCTTGACAAACTGTATGCAGTTAAAACTAAACTACGTGAAGAATTTGAAATGACAGATCTGGGAGAACCAAAATATTTCCTAGGCATTAAAATAATGAGGGATAAGAAACATAGAATTCTGGAATTGACTCAGAAAGATTACATCTTAAAAATGTTAGAGAGATTCGGATTTTGTGAAATGCATCCTCAAAGAACACCTATGATTACGAATCAGGTGTTAAATCGTAAGAGACGCGAAAGAGAAGAGAATACTGAAGAAAAGATACTAAGAAAGACTATGTCAAAATCCAATATTCCCTACAGGGAAGCAGTGGGTTCACTTCTGTACGTAGCCAACGTGACGCGACCAGATATAACATACGCAGTAAATGTCTTGAGTAGGCATCAGATTAATCCTACGGATGAACATTGGGAAATGGTGAAAAGAGTCTTCCGTTATCTAAAAGGGAGCTTAGATAAAGGATTAAGATACAGGGGATCAGATAATGAGGTTCAAACGTACTCAGATGCAAGCTTTGCTGATTGCAAAGGCAGTTTGACTACAAGTGGATTTGTAATCCAACTGTTTGGTGATGCGGTGTCATGGAAGACACATAAACAGTCCTACGTATCCTTGTCTACGTGTCCGGCTGAATACGTGGCTATGAGTGAAGCGTGCCAAAATACAATATCGCTGATAAATTCTCTGAAATTGATATTAACGGAAAACTTTGTACCAACAACTCTGTGGTGCGATAACAAAGCTGCTGGGGCAGCATCACAAATGTCAGGAAGCAATAAACTTCGACATATGACCGAGATCAAAGCGCATTATGTGAAAGAGTGTGTAAAAACTGGAATGGTAAAAGTGATGTGGATATCTTCTAAAGAACAGTTAGCTGATATATTTACCAAACCTCTGCCAGTCATTTTGCATGAAAAACTTACTAATGAGATTTTGAATTATAAGTGATGTGAATCTTATATGTGAATGGTTGTTAATATATGTTTGGTTTGTTTTAGAGATCTATCGAAATAAGTAAAGGCGAATCCAGATCGGGAGGGAGTGTTAGCGGATGCGATCTGCTTCGCTGTTATACCAGCTCCCTGTATTACCGACTCCGATCTTCTTCCACGGTGGCGCCCCTGTGCCGCGCTTGTGCCGACCAGCCAGTCCAACCAAGTCCAACTACAGTCGTTCACCAGATCGGGTCGCGCTACTATTATTTTTATTTTGACCAGTATTAACCAAAAATCTAATTGTATAAGAGACGCGATTGCTGTTTTCAGATTAAAGTTTTGTTCGAACTAAGGTGGTATTTTTCCTTGTCCTCGAAGCCCGGGAAAAACCCTTCATATAATTTATATGTAATCTACTCTCTAAACTTGTGTTCACATTTTGTTTTATTTTGTTTACATATATAAAATGATGAAAAAATTGCATAATTAATTTGGTGTAAGTGCTTAAAATTTCTTAAATAAGAAATTAAACAAATATTATAAGAATATACTATAATGGAGTATATATTAATCATGACATTCTGAATAAAAATAACTCTTGTGATATTTTTCTACATTACACTGATTTTGAGACAAAAATTAAGAATTTTGCAAGCCGTAATATTATCGACATCAGTCCTCTATTTCAGATTGGCCATTTCAAATTTAACGATAACGTTAGGTAACGATAACGTAACGTAATCACCGAATCCAAAAACCCTTTGAAATATACAAATTCTAATAACATGATAACCCATTGTGCTACACAGAATGATTGCTCACATTATTTCACAGAGATTAAATCTCTGGATTTGATGATGTTTTTAACCCTTTAACGCCGAGAAGTCCTGAAATTCTACTTCAACTTCTTAAGTATATAAATTGTACAAATAATTTTTTGTTTCTTTCTAAACTAACGTATCTAGACGTTTTAGAGGTCGCTCTTCTCGATTCTCGGGTTTAGAACATTTAAAAATAAGTCTTTTGGCTAGATTTTTAATGTTTTTTGTAAAAATATCGTTTTTTTAAGACATTTTTTTTCTCAATGAATCCAAATTTTTAAAAAATTCTGCGCTTCCACCGGCTTCTAATGCACGTAATCGGTGGACCCGATAGTTGTACTAAAGAGTTGTGGAGGAAAACAATTTTTTTTAAAGCATGGCGCATCCAAAATGGCGGCCGTAATGACAATTTTTTTTTAAACCTGACAAATTTTTATCTCGGAAACTATAGACTTTAGAGAAATTTTTCTCAGAACAAAAATGTCTTAGAATTGGCCAAAGAATACCCTAAAATTTTGTTAAAGTGTTTTGATGCAATTTTTGGTTTTTCAAATATTCAAAAAATCGAAATTTTGAAACGTCATTTAAAAAATCTGAAAAAAAGCTATAGGCTTTTTCTCTAAAGCCTATAGTTTTGGGGGAAAAAAATTATTAAACTTTTCTAGATTTGAATACTGATCATTTTTTCTCTTCAAAACTGTAGACTGAAGAGAAAATTCTCTTGATAGGTACGTATCTAGACGTTTTCAGGGTCGCTCTTTTTGGTTTTCGAGTTTAGAAAATTTAATAATAAATCTTTCAACTTATAGATTTTTAATGTTTTTTTTTGTAATCGCATTACATCGTTAGTATTCAAAGTATCCCGATTCTCACCGCGAGGAGGTAGACGAACATTAAGAATAATTTTTTTTAATTTTTTTGTTATTTTTCTCTATCAAATCTGATCGGAACTTATAAACGTTAGCAAGATTATTAATTTGTTTGCTGCTTTATGCAAGTCTCACAAAAATATAAAGAACACTTGACAAAATATTTCCCCGTTCTCACTTTGCACCTATTATTATCTAGAAAAGTTTAATCATTTTTTTCCTCCAAAACTATAGACTTTAGAGAACAATTTTTTAGAACATATTTAGCTTAGAATTAGTTAAAGAATACTCTCAAATTTTTTCAAATTTTTTAAATGACGTTTTTTTTTAAAAAACCAAAAATTGCATCAAAACATTCTAACAAAATTTGAGGGTATTCTTTGGCCAATTCTAAGACATTTTTGTTCTGAGAAAAATTTGTCACATGGCATTACTATTGATTTTCCGAAGTAAATACATAAAACTTTTTTTGTAGAGCATGGCTATTGAACTCACATAACCTTAACTATGTTCTACTACCTGAGACCCGCATTTTAAGCCCAATAACATGCCATTTCGTCCATTATTCGATATATACAAACGAGTGAAGAGGTAGGTAAACTAGAAAAATATCGAGCGATCCCGAAATTCGCTCAAAATCGTCAAATAACGCTTTTAAAAGGTAGAAATCGGCATTTTTAGTTTTTCGACTTTTTTCATTAAAAGATTTTTTTTCTGTTCTTTCTCATTCTTTTTAGGATTTCCAGTCATCATCTTCGATTCGTCAAAACCAATAAAAAAATGTTGGTATAATCTTTGATGAATTCTAAGTATTTTTTGTTTTTTGTTCAGTTCATTGTTTGCTAGGAAAAAATCGTAAAATATGATATTTTGAATTTTCCTTTCCTCGAAAACTATGAATTTTTGGAGGAAAATACAAGCAAGAGCAAATTATTAGAATTAAAAATCAAGATTTTCAGTCAATATATTCGATTTGTCATCAAATTCTGCACCATCTGCGCCCAATTACAAGTTGATATATACCAGATTGGGAACCTATAGTAATTTTAGTAAGAAAATGGAGAAAATTTTATGACAAAAATAAATCTTTTTTGTTTCAAACATTTTTACGACAGACGCGTATTTTTCAAAATAAATGCGAAAATCTAAAAGAAAAACACGGGTTTAAAATTAAGTTAGTGCAAAAATCGGCGGATGAGCAGTTCAGGATTACTGTTAATTCGATTCCTTTTATAATGTATTAAAGACTGTACTGACAGATTTTCTGCACATTTTCATCTGATTTGTTTCGCCTTCCCGAGCATCGTGTCTTCTATCCTCCTCTCGATTGCTTCTCTGTTTTCTTGCATCTTTGTTCTTACTAACAACCTTTACCATATCATTTACCATGTGATAACTCATATTTGCGCGGTTTTTCACTTTAAATCCCAATGCTCTGACCTTTCTGTACTTGAAAAAACTGTAGTATGAAACGGTGGTTTAGTTTTATTAGTATAGAATATTCGAATAATTATTTTATTCCTCTATAATAAATCCTTCATTTTTAAAGTTTTTGTTCATTCCTGTCTACGAATTTTTGATAAAAATTCCATTGTAATGTGTATGAGGAATTTCCAAGAAAAGAACAGAAGAATTTAAAAAAAAAAGGTTTAAATAATTATTGGAAATATACTTCACGTAACATAACAAAAATTATGATCAATCATAATTTAACTGAACTTCATTTCATTAATCCTAAATGTTAATCCAACATTATGAGTATGCAAAATGCATGCATGTTCATATAAACTCAATGATTTAGTACCTTTTTAATGGGAATGAAATTCTACCATACCGACCGATCCAAAAATGACGTGGCATTCCATAATGGTTATCATAAAATATCTGTTTTACCCTTCGTCAACAACTCGCAACCCTCGCTACGCAGTCTCTCGCTGTTTAAGGGGCATTCACTAAGAGGTGCTTTCAAGGAACTTGCTGGAAAGACAATATTCCAGATTTCTATGTTGCCTCAGGTAGGCGCCAAGTCATCTGCTATTTAACGTAGGAAAAACTGACCAGTGAACCTAAAAGTGCATACGAAGAAGGAGGGATTAAAGTAAAAATCCTTCAGGTCTGTATTTTTAAACATAAACAATTTAAATTTTTAATAGTGATAACCAACTTATGGATAAACAAATTTTAAAACAAGTCGTCATTAAAAGTTTAAACATCGTTATGTGCAAAAGTGTTATTTCGTGAAAGTGACAGTATTGGCTAGAATAAAATATTTTTAAAAGTTTGTAACAATATATGCAAGTTATAAAAAGATGTGAAAGCAACCGTATATTTTAAATTTTAATTAAAACTAACAACATTTAAATAAGTTCCTCTACGTCGATTGAAAATAAGACAACTAAAAGTGACTCGGTTTTCGTGATATCGCGAGAAGATGCCAAAAAGTAATGATCCATTCACATTGATTTATATTTAGTGCAAGTGACTAAACATCTTTTAATTCGCATAAATAAAATTTAACTATTTCATGAACTAAATCATGATAGTTATTGTTTCTGAACTTATAACTCTCATAGCTCTTTGCATTTTCCTTCAAAACTGCATAATGCTACATGTAGCAAATCACAATTTCAGAGAATGACACTTACTTTTAGATTAAAAATATTATAAATAATTGATGAATTCTTAGATTAACTTTTTTTGTGTTTTAGAAATATCTTTTCATTCGCGACTACTGTGATTAAATTTTGCTGAATTTCATTTAACTGAGTAACATTCACGAAACTTACAAACATGTCGATTAATTCATTTAATTTAAGAAATTCTTTATACGTGCATTTATTTCATTTGAAGAGCAAAACAGCAGATTAACACTGCTTTTAGTTCACATTATTTTCAATTATTGATTACAATTTTTATTTAATGTTATTTTGAAAATACCCTCGTATCAGAGACTGTCAGGCGAATCTTTTTTCAAACAGGTACTCTCTAATAAAGTTCGTTTAGTTACAAAACAATTCAATAAAAATTCTTCAACGTAATTCTCATGTATTTAAGTTAATAATCTATTGTGTAATAAGTTATTAAACATTATAGTACTAAATCCGTCTTGTAGATCGTAAATTGCCCGACGAATTTGTAACTTGAAATGTGTCAGATTGTCTATATACTTTCGTACATTTACCAATCATTTTTTTATTTCAAATGTTTAGTTTATTTTTTTATTTGTTTTTTATTTATATTTCATTAATTATCTATTCATTCCAAAATTAAAACATGACTAAATAAGGTTTTGTGCATGTTGTTGCTAATGATGCAAGTTCAGGTCTGCAGAATATCAGAACTTTCTTTTCACGCATTTTGTATTTCCAAATTTCCGCCCTGAACAAAATTCTACCATCTGTCTCAGCTTTAGTGAAACTTTGAATTCAAGCGAAATGCAGTGATAAAATTATTTTGTATACCTTTAGATTTTAAGATGGTAATAGAAGCCATTCAAAAATAACGTTACGTATGACGCGAATTACCTGAGGTTATTACCTCAAGCTCTCTGTAGTAAATGAAAGTAAATCAAGGGAAAGGTAACGCCATAAGGGCACGTACATAGGAAAATTTCCTAAAATTTTTATTTAAATGAAGAAACCTAACATTTTCTCAAATTAATTTAAAATAACGTTAACTTGTAGTGTATGAATATATGGGACGCTTTTCTGTTTTACATTTTGAGTGATACAATGAAACTTGAAATACGTGTTCTTTTATTAACTGTCAAATAATAAAATCTGAAATGAAAGTTTTCTACTACGAAACATAACATTCGTTTTATAATATTGTAAAATATAAATTTTTACCTAGGACATTTTGAAATACTACGAATTTTAAGTGTTTCGTTCGTTTTACAGAATTATAAATGGAACAAACAAGCACTGAAAACAAGTTTGTACTTTCTAAATTTCCTAGAGTGGAAAATCGTTTGTTATAGAGTGAAAAATGAATCACTCTTCGTGACGAATGTTTCTTTTCAATCAAAAGTAAAGAATCGCACCTCATACTCGCAGGATTGAAAGTGCATTTTAAAAAAATCCAGATAAATGTTTTGCAATAATGACTCATTTTTTACTTTATAAAAGCATTTTAACATTGAATAAGTTTATAATTTTTTTTCGAAAATTACAATAATATAGGTGTAATAGTATCTCTGTTTACGTGATCATGAACTAATAAGAAATTAGAATCTATAGTAAACTCCCAGATGGTCTAATGCGTTCTAACAGAAGGGAAGCGATTCACTGAAATTGTTTTTAACTTAAATGGGAAGTATTCGTTGTGAGGTCACAAAACAAGTTATAAATAAGAAACATGTTTTAAATCTATTATAGTCATAAAACATTTGTCAACGATCTGTTTCTCAAGAACTCCGTTATTTATCACTTTAAAATGATATGTTGCAGTAAACTTACAAAGACGTTTTGTGTAATATTAATTTGTTCGAAATTTATAAACAATAGAAGAATGTTTGTTAAGCATTAATTTTGCAACAATTGCATTTATTGATTGACCTTTTTTTGATTAACGGTTTACGGGAATAAAAGCAGATTGAGTTTAACTATCTGTATCTATTATCAATATTGTTTACGGTAAAAGAATTTCTTATAGCATTTAAAGTTACAAATAATTTGTTATGTCATTTCTGACATTTTTTTAATACAAAATACTCATCGTATTTTTATATATTATTGTTATTTAATTGCAATACTTACTGTTCTTGTTGTCTAGTATCAAATATATTATCCGGATACAGAATTTAGATATTCATGTGAATGACACCCAGAGATTCAAAACTTTAAATTTAATAATTTTGTTAACTTTACATGCTATACTACATGAACACTGCTATTTTACTTCTCATCCTCTTATTAATTGAAATATATATGAAGTTGATTACATGTGGTGTAACTTAAATATTTGTTTTTCTTTGCAGATATTATAAATATAACACAGCAAAAACAGCCTTTTGTCCTACATTTTTAAACATCTCTACATTAGCACAATGATTTTCTTTGACGCTGTGTTGCAAGATGAAAGTAACAATCGCTCTCCGATGTATGTACACCTATTTTCTCTTTTTTGCTAAAATTAATATAATACTGTGATAATTCTAAGTCGGCATTGATTCGCAATGCAATGCTATACTTATTAATTATAATTTCAAATTTGGTAATTTTATTGTGTATGGGTCATTCTATGTCATATTTACAACCCAACACTTTTTTTTCAATGGCATATTTTTTTTTATTCTAGACACAAAAATAAATTATATTTCCGGGTAATGAATTTTCAAAGTTTTTCGACATGATTTTTTTAACATTTTTTATATTGAATATATTTGTTCAACTATCCTGAAAATTCTTTCAAAATTGAAGATTGGCCTGTCTACAACTTTTTGAGTAATGAATTATTGTTCAAATAGCTACGGGCCAAATCGCCGTTTCTCAAGTCCGAGCGCGCGGAGCTGTGCTTATTCTCTACATTGAAATTTTTGTTTAACCAATTAACGCTCCAATGCACAGAAAGTTGACTGCATCTTGAACGCTTATTTTCAATATGAAATAAATTACGAAAAAAATTGAAATTTATATAGGATTTTGACATATATAGTAGAAAAATATGATTTTTCAGGATGTACTTTTTACAAATATCGAGCTTTCGATACAACATCTTACTTTGCGCAAGCTAAAATATATTGCGAGGGTGCACTCGACAGTTGTACTTCAAAAATACACAGGCGTATATAGGAAATTTTTTGTCAGATTCAAAATGGCCATTGCATTTATAAATTCCTTTTAAAAATTTAACCATTTTTTTTTCTTGAACACTGCCCAACGGGCACGAACATTTACGGAACATTTTATAAACGTTTCATCCATGTTGCAGACATAAAACGTTTTAGGAACGTTTCTAGAGCGTTCTAAAAACGTTTTAGAAACATTCGGGACTTCCGTGTCCATTGGGTGTGGACTTTATTATTAGTCTTGAAATCCATAAAAGTTTAATAATTTTTTTGAAAATTATAGACTTTGGCGCAAATGTCTAAGACCTGGTTAAAGAATACTCTTTTTTAATTTTTTAATGACTAAATTTCAATTTTTTAAAAATGAAAAATTGTGACAATACATTCTGAAATCATCATAATTGCTCTTATAAAATTTTCTCTAAAATCCATAGTTTTCAAGAAAAAAAAATGGTTAAATTTTGAAAAGGAATTTGTAAATGCAGTGGCCATTTTGAATCTGATATCGAAAATTTCAAATATATACCAGTGTATCTTTTAAGTACAAATATCAAGTGCATCCTTACAATATATTTTAGCTCACTCAAAGTAAGATATTGTATCAAAAACTCGATATTTGTAAAAAATGCATCCTGTTTTTTTCTATATACATATATATGGCAAAATCATATATGAATTTCAATTTTTTTAAATTTTCATACTACTATTCAAAAGAGCGGCCTTGAAAATGGGAGAATCTGATAGTTTTTATTTTTTTCGAAATTTATTTCATATCGAAAATAAGCGTTGAAGTAGCAGTAAACTTTCGATGTATTTGGGCGTTAATGGGAAATGGAAAAGAAACTAATGTTAAACCAAAAATTGAAATAAGAGTAGTTGAAGCGCAACAGTTATTAACTATGTTATCTATATTTTTAAAATGTAATCGTTTAAAAATGTCTATATAGTTTTTCCATATGTAATAAACGTTATGGTATGCATTATAAATTACATGTAAAAATTTTTAATAATAATCAATTATTATGCATTTAGCGTAATGATTTATGAAATATTTAAACGTGCACAAAGTTCTGCGTGCTTCGGAGTACTGCGTGCAGACGCGCAGCTGTATAAAAAAATAGATTACTCAAAAAGTTGTGAACGGGTCAGTCTGAAATTTTGACAGTAGTTTATACATAGTTAAACAAATTTTTCGGATGCAAAAAAAATTGTAAAATCGTGTCGAACTTCAAAAATGAAATTTTTGAATTTTTATCTATACTTCGTCGTAAATGATAAAAATACGAAACTTTTATCTCTTACAATATTTGTTTATATGTTTTATCGATTTTGAGTTATAGGCTGTTAAAAATCGTGTGTTTTACATCATCTACAACTTTGAAAAATCATTACACGGAAATTTCAAATATCATATTAAAATAAAAAAACACGTGTATTTTATTTTTATGTCTAGAATAAGAATAAAAATATGCCATTGAACAAAAATTTAGTTGTAAAACTGACATAGAATGTCCCGCATTCTGATGAACACATTAAGGGCCAAATTTAAAAAATTTAACATTATGTTTTACAGTACTTTTTAGAATTATGGCTAAACCCCCGCTCGAATGGAGGAGGATAGTATCGAAAAATACATGAAATGCAAACAAAATTACACCTGGTTAATAGTTAAAAAAAACGCGATTTTTCAAGGTTTCTTTTTCACTTATCATGATTTTTTTATCATTTCCCGCATTACAATATTTTAGACGGGTATCAATACGGCGTCAAAAATGTCCGGACTACAAATTTCAATACGAAGTCCCCAAAATGGTGCCCGAAATGGAAATTTGTTTGACAGTTTTCAGAATGGCCAAACTCTAAAACCAGTCACTTTCTCTAATAAATGAGAGCTATGGAAGAAAACAGCGTTGTTTTTGTGATATCTTTAAAAAATTCCAGTATAGTCCCAGATAAATTTTATGCTTTATTGCAATTATTTATGAAAGTTACTAAAAGAACTTTGCATTTTTAGAATTTATTTTAGATAGCTGATTGTTGTGACATATAGAGAATAGTCTTCACCATATCGAAGCCGAGACATTTTTTACCCGTATAAGATAATCCAATCCAGGAAATGATGAAAAAACGACACGTAAAAAAATTAACTGATTTTCATTGCACAAAAACAAAATATACATTTAAACATTGTCATATTTCTCAGTAAATATAATCGATTATTCCGTCAAAGTATATCGTATGTTTCAAAAGTTACGTATTAAAGATATGTTCAAAAGTTATGTATTAAAGTACTCAATTTGTAGAGCTATTATAGTAATTGAATAACAAATAATAAAAAGTTGCTAACGAAAAAGATTTGGTTGACTAATCAATTTATTTTCAGAGTGTGACGTTATAGTGATGCATGTTCAATTTTTAGCAATGAATCCCATTCCAGCAGTTCATCCGATTTCCTAATTCATTAAAAAAAAATTAAATGTGAGAATAATGTTTATTATAAATAATGGAATATTTTTCAATAATGCATATTTGTCATTACCATTTGAACTGAAAGAACCTCGAAAAACAATTTTTCACACTATTCTCTACTCTAAAAATTAAATTAACTCGATAACTAAACGTTATACGCTTTTTAATGAATGATAGAATATATTTAAACATTTTTTTAACTCAGTCATGACAAAACAACAACTGGAAACAAAATCCGTCAATCATCCCCTATCTTCTCCGCTATTTGCAAATTTGATGGACCATTGCAAATTTTTCGACATTTAACATTACATTTTTATTCGATGATTAATACAGTTTTTAGAAACTATTCACGCTATTTAACCACAAAACTTAAATTACTTAAAATTTATTCGGTCATAATGGTCTGCCATTTTGAATTTTTAAAATATAACAATAAACGTACAGAATAAACACTTAAATTTTTCGAAATTAAATTCTGCTATAGTTCATTTTAATTTAAAAATGACAAACATCGTTTGACCACTGAAATGAATACATGTCACATCATGTAACTAAGCAATATTCGGTATTCTTGACTACAATATCTCTCAGTAACAGACGCCATCACAAGTAGCATAAATCCCCTCAAATCGCTGCAAAAGAGCAACGGTGACAAAAATACAGCTATTTCTGGTGCAACGTCATCGCAGCTACCTGTGCTACTTGGGATGGTCCAACAACCTTAAGGACAAACATCTTCTATATACCCAACTATTTCCAGATGCACCATGAAGTATGCTACAGCGGCTCAAAGTGATGCATTTTCGAAGGAAACCCCCAATATTATTGATGCAATTCACGAATCCCCAAAAATGTTGTTATGTAAGTGAATCCGACAAATGAATCCCTTGAACGACTTTAATCCCTGATCTTCCCATCTTAAATCTCAACATTTCAGCTACGCATGCCTGCAAGTAGATTTGCATTAGTAGAAATCTCACAACTTCCTTTACTTGCCAAAACTGCAACTTTTTTAATTTTATTTATAATAGAAAAGTAATTTACTTTTTCAGAAAAATATTGCTTGACGCTTGAGAAAAACTTCTATTCGAAGATATTATTATTAATAATATACATGCATAGAAATTTTTACGTAAAGGGACTTCAGTGTAGTTGTATCGTTATATGTAATTAGTTGTGTTGTCTATTGTAGTGTAGTGTAGTTATAAATGGAATATGGCTTACTTGGAATGAAATTTTCTATATATTTCTTGCTAACTATATTCCCTACTGATTTGTCTAGTAATCCCTGAAAATTTACCTTAAAACATTTATAGAATGCCATAATATTTTAATTATTAATTTATTTACAGACAGTACACGTATACTTGTACATGCCGCCGTGAAATAAATATTCTTATAAGGACTCAGTTCGACAGTAGAAAGGAAGAAGACTCTATAGAGACCATATGGGAAACATCTATGAAAACTTCTTACATTGGGTACGTATTCTCAAATAATTTACCATTGTTGTCAGTGTAATTCTTGCAATTTACATAAAAATGAATTAATAGGATCCAAAAAAGGCTTCACTCTAAAAAAATAATTGAAAAATTCCAATCTGAATAGGGTAAAGGTTATGGGCCGCTTAAGTCTCTTACTTCAGTGAGTGCAAATAAGCAGTGTTGGTAATTTAAACAAAATTTTTCAATTGACAATTTCTCTCAGGGATTATCTAGTATTAGTATGCGGATGTTATACTAACAAAAAATAACTTAACTATGAAAAAAATTAACTATGACAAAATTATATTTGTAGCAATTGTCAAAACATTCAGTAGACGACCAGTTAAAATAATGAGTTTGGTGAAATAAACACTAAAACGTGTAACAAGCGTTGTTTTTTAATGTAATAAACGAATACTGGGTTTATAGATTTTTTAAATTAAATGTGAGTCACTAAGCAATATGTAATAATAAATTGTGTTATTAAAAAAATACAAAAAAAAGACAGTACTCGGATGCGTGAAGCAGACAATTATTGTCTTCAAAATATTATACAGCTTTTAAATTAAGATTTTTAATTTATCACATATTTTTCATCTATTTAAACTAAACAAATTTTGAAAAACTCGAAAAATATACCATTTTTAGCTTTGAAAACCAAATGTGCACTTTTACGGTATATACAATTATTATAATTGGATGAGCTCTAAAGATGTAAAAATACACTTTGCTTTATTTCGCTTGATCGTATACTTTTCATGTTATCGTGATTGCAAATTGTGTTAAAACGTAAAAATAAAAATGAGAGAAAATGCGTTTCAAAGTTCTGAGTAAGGAAGAAAGAAAGAGCGTTTCTAACAGCTCTCGAACCCGTAGCTTCGAAAATACGTCGAATTAGCCCGTACAACTTTAGTAACTTATTCCTGAAAACCATTCTCTATCGATTTATGCAATAAAAAAAAATTGTTACTTTTCAAACAAACACCCCCCAAAATGCGATTGTCGCTGACGGAACTCAGGCATATGAAGGTTAGGTTTTTTTTTTTGAGGACAAACATGGTTGTCATATAGGCACTCTCGGCAGTAGGAATTACAAGGGGGATTCCCCGAGAAGACGCAATAGACCTTTTCATCTGGAGCCAGAAGTGTAAAACTTTCCGTACGAACGCTATGACAATTGGTCATTTTCTGTTGAGAAGACGCGAGTTTCCCTTCTCTTTCGTTCAGATACATTTTGAACAGAAGGTGAACTATTGGGCCGACGGTATTTGTAGTTTTTCACTTCCGACTCTATACGTAGGAAAATTCCCTACGTGGAATTCAGAATGAGCGCCACGTTGCGATACGAGTTCGAAGCGTAGCGTCTCGACCATCTCAGAGCGTGGCGTTGGGATAATCTATAGACGCCGCAGTTACAAGACCATCACAGCAATTTTGTACATCTTAATATACTTGTACAAGTTAGAGTTCCTCTAGTAAGAGGGACTCTAGTACAAGTAACCACAACGCGACGTCTATCAAACTGAAATGGACCATTGTTTGATATCGTACATAAATAAATAACAATAATTTCATCAACGATGCCATTAAAGAAATAAAATTAAAACTGCAGAAATATGATATCAACAAATTAAAAACGAAGGAACTAAATGATAAACTTTTATCAACGAAAGGGCACATTTACTTATTTTTATACGAATGCATGGCAGATGCATTATACATATCAGTACATATGTCTTTCTTTCACATTTAACCCTTTTCATGCCATAATACGGCCATCATTTTTTCATATGCAAACAAATTTAAAAACCATATTTTCTGACGTACTTTTGTCCGTACTTTTCAAATCGGCTATTAGTTTTGTTCTACGACGTTTGATTTTCCAAAATGTGATTTTTAAACTTTTTTTATTTGTTTAACGTACTGGCTAAGAATGCTCCTGTTTTCGGATCTCTACAAGTGTCTAAATTCTGTGAAATAATCATCATAACTAAAAATTAAGCGAGGCAGAATGTCAAATTTTAAAATGGCCGATTTAATATGGTGGCTTTTACACGCATTTTTAATGATTTTTCATTTTTTGTATGTGTTTAGTCCCTGACGTTTACTTTTTGACTGGTTTTGTTATATTTATCTCAGTCTGACTCTGATTATGCTATTTGAGGAAAAACTGGAGAAAGTAGGAGGAGGGGAGTTGGCTATGAAATGCATGCTGGAGAAAAGGAAGGATGAAAGAGAGAATAATAGGAGTGAATGGACAAGAGAGAGTGTTGAGAGGGAGAATTATTTGTGGAGAGGAGGTATGAGTGAGGAAGCTTTGAATGAATGGGGAGAGAGAATAAATGGGAGCGTTTGAGGGAAAGAGATATAGAAGTGGGTGAACAAGAGAGAGGGGAGAAAGTGAGAGCGTCTAAGTCATGTGTGAGTTACGGAAGGGTGAGTCGGGTACCAATGTATATGTATACGAATCTGTAAGAGAAATGAGGGGAAAAGATTGGTGAAAATAGCGAGGTGGAGATGCGGGAACGAGGAGAGGGGGAATAGGTTCTTGATGGAGGAGGACGAGAGAAAGTGTAGATTGTGCGAGAGGGAGGAAGAGAATGTTGAGCATTTAAGAAGCAACTGCGAGTATGTGAGGGAGAACGGAGAAATAGGTGTGGATGTATTAAATGAGGATGGTAGGGGAATTGGATGGATGGAGATGATAGAGCCAGTAAGAAGAGAGAGAGAGAGAGACTGAGTGTAAATGATTTTGTAATTGAGAGTGTAATTGAATTGTTTATTCATGTGTTGTGTAATCGCGGTAAATGTAATGTGGAATCAAGTTTTGTATAAAGGAAGTCCTTTGTAAGCACATTATTGTGAAGGCATAATAAATATCTATATATCTACTTATTATGCTAGAAAATAGCAGTACAAATTGATATGGAATTCAAAATGGTTGAAAATAATAAATTTTTATTATAATATAGATTTATCATATATCTCTCAGTTTGATATCGATTATGCAAGAAAATAACAATACAAGATGATATGGAATTAAAAGTAGTGGAAATCTTCTATTTTCTTTCATAATCGATATCAAACTGAGATAAATATAAGAAATCTATTGAAAAAGTAAATTTCATAGACTAAATACATAAAATAAAATGAAAAAACGTAAATAATGCGTGTAAAAGCTACCATATTCTATCGGCCATATTGAATTTTGACATCCTGCGCCGCTTAAATTTTAGTTATGGTTAATATTCCACAACATCCAGACGCTTGTACTGATCAGACAACGGGAACATTATTAGCCAGTACGTTAAGCAAATAAACAAAATTTTAAAATCGCGTTTTTTGTGAATTAGCCGCCATTTTGAAAAAATCAAACGTCACAGAACAAAACTAATAGGAGATTTGAAAAGTACGGCCGAAAATATGGTTTTGAAATTTTTTTGCTTATCATGACACGGATAAATATTCACTTGAAAAATAAAAAAATTATGGCCGTTGGGAATAAAAAGGGTTAACCCCCAACAATGCACAAATTGCACAAGGGCAATCGTTTTATGTATAAAATACACATTTTTTAAAGTACGAGGCATATATACCCTATTGTTTTTTAGGTCGCTCTTTCTCATGGTGTAACTACAATTTTTTAAAAACATCGTTTAACCCTCCTTCCTTATAAAAATATTCGAACGCGATTTTTTAGCAACAATTTTTTTTAAATTCGATTTTTACTATACCGGTTTCTGATGACCTAACCTAACCGAAACGTGTTCAGAATTGTTTCCTGATTATTTTTTCGATTTTGATTTTTAAATGGCTCGAGAACACCAAACATTTTTCGAAAATGATAAATTTTATGCATTCGCATGTTTCCTACGTGTCTACATAGTTCAAACGTATAAAATAAGCTATTTAACATTAAGGATACTTTATTGATATTTCTAGAAACAAAATTAGTGGCTGTTCACGATTTTCGAGATGGCCGCTTATATGGTGGCCGCGATGATATATTCATACATAACAGTTCTACACGCGTTCAAGTTAGGATATGTCGACGACGGTACAATCAATGCGCCTAGTTGTGGTCATTTTTCTAACTACCGCGTCTAAACTATCGTGTCGGTACGGTGGGATATCCGAGACGCAGCGTTACGATATGGACTCCTGACTGGACGTTCGGATAACCACGGCAATACACCTACCCAATCCGATTGTATCGTTTCGAACATCAATGCTTTGAGATCGTCTCAACTCCACGTACAGTAGGACCCCTCTTATTTTAATTTCCCCTTACCCCGACTCACATATACATACAATTTGTCGTTGTATAACCTGAATATCGAGAGATAGGCGAAATCGCCGATATTTTAAAGTATCGATATTCACATCGAGATATTTTACGTTCTGTTCGAGCGGTGGATGGGGATGGCGTGAGGGGAAACGATTAAAATAAGAGGAGTTGGACAATTGAAATAAGAGGGGCAATTAAAATAAGAGCGGTTCTACTGTATAGGGAAATTTTTCTCCGTGATAGATGAAAAGAGCTGTGATAACGTGGGACGTTTTCTTACCTTATAATGTATACCGTCTGGATGTCGGCGTTGTATGATTTTAAAACCACGTTAACACTTCAAGGATGGGACGGACACTTTTGGAACGCAAACTTCAGCGCTGCATTGGATAAGTTGCCAACATATATATGCACACAATGTTGCTTACGTCCAAAAGTCTATTCTTTCAGATCCTGGTCTAAAACTCGTAAAAAAATTTTTGTATGAAAAATGTTTAATATGTTTTTTCTTAAATATGTGATTTACAGCCGGAAACAGTAACGATAAGCGCATAGGAACGAAAATATCACGATCAAAACGTTTTACCTTGAAAATGGTAAATGCCACTTTTCAAAATATCAAAATGGCGACATGTAACTAGCTCTCAAAGAGCTGATTTTTCTTTTGTAAGAAGGGATACCCCACCCGTGTTATCGTTGTCGTACCCTATGTAAATGAGAGGGGATCTTATCTTCTCAGTCTGTATATATCTCCAATTTCAATTTTGATAAACGTGATATTATTATTATTACCTGACTCGATTTTATTTTGCCCCTTTTACAAATTCAGAAGTGGGATTCGCAATTTAACTGCCCACATCGGTCAGTGATTTATAAGTGTGAAAATTGGAGATATATTTGTAGGCTTGTTCGTTACAGACTGAGAAGATAAGATCCCCTCTCATTTACAAAGGGTACGACAACGATAACACGGGTGGGGTATCCCTTCTTACAGTTACACGGGTGGGGTATCCCTTCTTCTTACACTTTGTTGTTCTTTGTTAGCCAAACAATGGAAGCTTCTACATCAGCAGTTGTTCCATTACTCCAAATTTACATTTTTTGGGTCACTGATTACAAATATGAGGTCACATTTTCAAAATTCAAAATGACCGACGGCATTTCTAAAATAGTAACGCTTCTTTATCGATATATACATAGACTTACATGAATGTTTATATTTTTAGTCGACCACTTAAAGAGATAAATATGGAGCATTTGCTGATTTAGAAAATTCTATCAGTTGGCTAACAAAAAAATAATATACAAAATCAGCCTTTTAAGCGCCATTTACACGTTTCCATTTTGAAAATTTCCCACGTATATTTGGACCTTTACGTGTACGTAAATATATACACATATGTATCAAACAATATTTCTGTAGTGAATGCGAGTTTTATTGTGGTCCTTGTATATTTTGAGCAGCCAAAATGTAAAAATCACAGTGCGTAAATGAGATAACATTCGCGGCAACATTTCAAATGGCATATTCATCGTAAGAGGTGTTGATATACATTTTCTTATATTTTTTATTTTTTTACTTATAAACATATAAAAATGTTGAATTCTTGTTTTGTCTAAAGCTTATCAGATCCTAGGCCCTTGTTGTCAAGTTTAAATTAAAAGTAACACATAGTCATTTCGCATCACACTTTTAGATAGTTTATCATATGTACAAAAATATTTTCTGTAACAATCAATATAAATTAAAATTATATTTTCAGAAATACACGAACCCATTGCAATTGCATCGACTCGAAACAATTAAATTTCACTATTCTTGCTGACTGCAACAACCATCCTGGAATGTCAGATGCCGAAGAATCAACATGTCCACGTAATAAAATGTATTAAACTATACATATACTACATCCTTTATTAATATTTTTTTGTTCTTTCAGTAATAGACAAAAAATCAATATTAATAGATCATTTGAATTTCTAGTACATATATCGATTCAAAAACATGAATTATAAATAAGGATTTCTATCAAAATTTGAATTTTTCTTAGTTAATAAACTATATATAATACGTATTATAATATTAATCTGTCATTTTCTAAGATTTTCATCGAATTTCCACTCGGAGCCGTACTGCTGCCATCAAGTAGAATCTCGGATGCAAGTTATTTTAGATAGTGCAACCGGCAGGAGCTCCATTCAATGGGAAGATCCGAGATTCTTGGATAACATAGAAGAGTAAGTAATAAACCCCATAAAGTGTAAATTTTCGTACTTTTAATGGATTACATTATTATTATTTATACTAGATTGTTTATGTGTCTTTTGAACTAAATTTAATATTGCAATTATTTTTTTTAGTCAAATTGACCCAGATATTCCACCCCGAATCTGTGGCCATTTGATTTGCGGCAACATGAATCTGCAAATTACAAATCGTCTTCCACGTGGACACATTTCAACGCTCACTACAAGTTGGTCCCACGATTACGAATAAACCAGGCATTACCTAAAATTTCTCTGAAACTAATTTCTTCAATTAAACACTGTCTGAAAACATTAGTTTCCACCGAACGCATGCATTATTTGTCAACGCGATTAGGTGTCCGGAGAAAAAACTGCAATAGGATAAAATTCAATTTATGTTTAAGTTATTTAATTTAAGTAGGTATCAAATTACCCAATTGATTTACTAGAATTCGCGTTAATTCGAAATTCTTTGGGAACTTCTAGAATATTATTTTTCGTCGTTTGAAATAATTCTCTAACAATTCTCTTTTAATGACTTGTTTTGATTTATGAAGGAATATATATTGTGATTAAAATGGTTGTTAGAGAAACAACAGTTAAATATCGCTAAACATTAGTGACGCCGCAACATAAAGTCTGAATAATGTATTATTAAGTATAGAAAAATGTTGATTATACGGAAATAATTCATGAAACAAATCAATATAATTACAGATATTATAAACTAATTGAATTTTTACACTTTCGTTTTAAAAAGTAGGCATTTTACAAGGGTCCACGTGTATGCCACCCTACGTCAACAGTATATTTTATTCTGCTTAAACAATATATTCAATTTATTATACAATCGAAATTACCATTAAGACCAAACACGATACACGGCTAATCATTGACCGCTATTTGCAGTTTAATTTAGTAAAGTTTGTTATAAAATTTAGAAGACTCACATATTTTACAGGATATTATTTGAGCAAGCTCTATATGGAATTATAGTAGAGTCCCCGGTATAATTGCATCTCGCTATATTTGCATCCCAGCATATGTGTCGGCTTCCGTCAAGTTATATTTGTCTGTCACCGCTCCCTTTTTCCACCACTTTGCGGGCTGCGGAATCAGGAAGGGCCTGATATGACGTCACGAGCATAGTGCGATTGAGGGGAGTTGGAGAAGCGGCGCTGCTCTTCTTTTGACAAATATAAGGAGACGGGAGGGAAGGCGAGGAACCGACCGGGCAAATATACCGGGACTTTACTGCATATAACATATTGAGGTAGTTTTCATGAATTATTTCTCTCCGTATAGCATTCTTAGATCATTAATTAACAAAAGTGATTCAAATTTAAAGACGGTATAGTACAAAAGAAATTATGCTACAAATAAATGTAATATTATGAAATTCGTTTCTAGTTATACGTGTTATATTCTTGTTAATTGCGCACATTTAATTTAGTGCGATGTACTGATTAATGTTAAAATAAAAACAAAATGAATAATTGTTGCAAATATGATTTAGAAACCCTCCAATCAAATAAAAATAGAGATTATAAGCATGTGTGATAATACAAATAAGGGTGATGGACATCAGTAAAATAGTTTGATTTAATAATTAATAAATAAATACATTTATAATATACAATAATTAGTGCCCTTATGATCCATACAGACACTAATCACATAGTATTTGGCATTTAAAAGTTTAGTTATTTTGTCCTAGATATTACGATTCTATCATTAGAAAAATAAGAAATATTCTATTTTTTTGTTTCAAATCGTTAATAGTTGTGTTTTTCCGTTGAGGAAAAATCGAAAACATTAACCTAGAACTGCATTACATATTCAGAAATTTTCCAATAACTCTGCAAATACTGTAATTTAAAAAAAGAAGTTTTTTTATTTTTGCATTTCAAAAAACCCAATTTTGATCAACTAATTTAACTTGTTTCTGGGCCAGTGTTGCTGGCTTACGATAAGGATATAGGGTTATTAAAAATAATTATGAAGCGCTGGATTTAGGACTGCAATATTAAATTAGCGCTAATTGAGTTTTAGCCCAAATTATGCAGTATATAGAAATAAAAATTTGATTTATGGAAATTGGCCCTTAAGGGTTAGCCTTTAACTCCTGAGCACGAGTTATTCTTGTTCAATAGAAATAAGGCAGTTTCGATGCCTATAGTCGTCCTAGTGCGCAGCAGGGTTAATAGTGACCGTTGGGCTAAAAGCTGTTGGGATACCTCGAGCACTAACTTACCACTGAGTTATAGCGTTGGCCAAATTTTGATAAAAGCTTTCTTTCTCGATTTTCGGAAACGGTTTGTCGTCAAGCTAGCAGGATCATATTTTTATTTATACAGAAAAGCATTAAATTCGGGATTTGGGTATTAAAGTAGATTGTCGGCTATGGTCTTGTCACGTTTACACAGCTATTTTAATTAGTAATGTCTAATTTTTTGTTGATGATAACCAACCTTCAAATGGTAAATATTATCCAGTTACATTAACCAAAATAACTAAACGCATCTAGTCATTTTAACCAGAATTTTTGTCTGGATGTAACATAAACCAATACTCTTTAAGACAGGCTAAGCTTGAACATTTAAACATTAATCGTTTCTCCATAAACAAGGGTAAACTTTCATGAAGTTTTCGAAAAATGCTGTATTATGATACATATTCACAACAATTTTTCATTGAGATCTCCCGAAAAAACAAACATCTACTTTTCTACAAAATGTATGTCTCAACAGCGACTAATACATACGTACAGAATGGTATACATCGGACCAGAAATTACGTCTCAAAAAATAAAAAACAGACCATAGGTCTGGCGAAGTATTGAATTTGGTCAGTTCCCGCCAAAAAATTACCCTATAGTGTTTCATCAAATGTCGACCTTTCAGGCCCTAAGGAACCCAAAACAACGATAAAAAAATTGGTGTCCTTTAGGTTGTACGTCCGTCCATCCGTCCGTCCGTACGGGGCAAAATTTTGTATACGCGATATCTCGCGACTGGCAGGACGAATTTAAAAATACAAACGGATTTGGGTTTCTCTTGGCCAAACTTAGATCTGATTAGTTTTTGGAGACAATGCATACTATATTATGGGGAGGTTTAACAAAAAAAACGCTCAAAAAACACGTTTTTTTCATTTTTTAACAAAAAATACAAATCGTACAAAAAAATGTTTCAAACAAAAATATAGAACATCGAATTCTCTACAAAAAAGGTTATATTCATTTCTTCGTAAAATCAACGATAATGCCAAAGGTTGAACTACACGGTCATAAAGAGCAGAGTCTAACAATTCTAATGGTGGTATCATAATTAAATTTTCATAAAAAAAGTTACAATCGATCAAGTGTGAAAAATGCTTAACCGTCCATTCATTGGCATATTCACCCTATATTAAAATTGAAAATGAGCATTTTCAAAACTTCGACCCCGACCGCAGGTCAGCCGAAGCACTGATAAATGAGCACGCCTTGTTCACACTGATGCTTAAAAAAACGCGGTTTAGTCGAGTTTTTGACAGGTCGGGTTGCAGGAAATAAATTTTTTTATATGTGGGATACTTCGGTTTCCATTTTTTACGGCATTATCGTTGATTTTACGAAGAAATGAATATAACCTTTTTTGTAGAGAATTCGATGTTCTATATTTTTTGTTTGAAACATTTTTTTGAACAAGATATTGTTACAATACATGTATAGAAACTACTCGAACACAACTATGCTAGAACTACCCTCTGCCGCCTTCTTACCTGGCAGTGTTAAAATGGGAATATTCCCGGAAGCATCAGCCTTTCGTCAGGGAACTGCAATACGAATTTAGCCAAAATTGTAGGCACCCGGGTCGAAGGCATCTATAGTTTCTGATCAGAAAAGGATTAGGGGCATCCAATTTTTGTCACTTTTTGATTTAAAAATATGTGTTTTTATATCATGTTTTCTGTAAGTCAATATCCCCAACTGCCAATTTTCAAGTACAGGGACACATTTTTTTCGAAATTGGTCCGCCATATTGGATAAGCTATTTTTAATTTTTAAAACCGACACCCAATTTGAAATAAAACCGATACTTGGCACCCTCCAGATAGTTTCCAACAAAATATGGACATTTGGCAGCAGTTTTGTGTAGGATAATTCGGGCGCAAGAGGGCATATAAAGGTAGGGAACCGAGATAGTTCACCTACTGTTGACTTCACAAATTTGGAAAAATTCAGTGATAATCGAGCTTTGTCGAATGACGGTTGCGTAAAGTCGAGTCGGATATAACCGCATAGAGAGAGAGGTTTAGAAAACGAAAAAAGAATCAGTCAGTAAAAGTGAATTAATCTTCAGAAACAAACAAAAAAAATTCTGGATTTCCTCGTTTTTTTTACGGCGTGCTCAAAGTGTTTTCCTCTTCTGTATGGCGAAAGTGAGAGAAAAATTTGGTAGGGACCTGAGAGAACGAGAGGAGAGTCTTCATAGCGAGATCTGGTGTAAAGTTTCCACGAGAACATTACCAATAGAATTTTCCAATAATAATATCAATTATTGTTATTACCAAAAATTCTAAAAATTGTTGAAAAATAATTTTCCGACGGATGGATGAGTGGCAGAAAAATAAAAATTAGCGGCAGTTGGCAACAAAAAAGTTAAGTTACCCGAAAATACCAATCTATAATACCACTCTGGAAGTTGGTTGCGACCTGAGAAGGCATATACATTAATAACATATTATTTTATTTTTATTTTTTTTTCTTTTATTGAAATAAACGGGCATAAATGCCCCTGCAACATAACTTTAACAATCGCTTAAAAATATGGTAATATAAAAAAAAAATAACAACTATGTATACATTAAATCATCAAGAAAATATAAGATTTGTTATAAATATGAAGAAAATGACTTATAGAAAAGAAATCAAAGAGAGATACTGATCAGTCATAATATAATATAATAACGTAGCTTCAAGGCAGAGTATTCCATAACCTACTTAATCGAAATACGGTGGAAAGGTAACACCTATTAGTAGTGCAGGTTCGCTCAATTAAAGGTCGCTGGTTCCTACAAGTAATACAGAAAATGCGATTGGAGAATAAACCCGTAATATGAGATGAATGTACTGAGAAGCGCAATACTTTGCACTTCTTAACATTTAAATTAAGGCAATTCGCTGTACACTATTCCTGTAGACGCTCTAAATCTTTCTGTATGTTAAATGTATCAACGGAATTTTGAACGATAGTGTACAATTTCAAATCATCCGCATAAAGAAGATAATGTGCAGACTTGAAAACTGAACACAAGTCATTAATAAAGATGTAAAATAAAAATGGACCTAGGTGAGAGAGCCTTGAGAAACACCCGAAGGCACTTGAATAGAATAAGATTTATAATTCTTTATGCAGACGATTTGTGCTCTGCCCTCCAAGTAAGAATCAAACCATTTCAATAAACGGCCATGAATGCCAATATTATAAAGCTTATGTGATAAGATATTGTGATTGATGGAGTCAAATGCTTTAGAAAAATCTAAGTAAATAGTGTCAACTTGGTAACCAGGTTCAAGAGCATCATTTACGAAAGAGGTAAAACTAATCAGGTTAGAAACCGTGGACCTCCCCTTCATGAACCGATGTTGCGAGAGTGAAATAAGGTGTGAAAATTTAGCAGTGACTTTATCAGTAATGAGAGCGTCAAATAGCTTATAGGTAACGAACTTATAATTGACACAGGACGATAGTTTGTAACTTCCTGCCTGTTACAACTCTTGAAAATCGGGGTTATATAGGATATTTTCGAAAAATCTGGAAAAATACCAAAAGACAACAAGTTATTGAACAGAAACAATACAGGTTCAAGAAGGAATGAGATGCAATTCTTTATGACACAAGGAGGAAGTTGATCTGGACCGCAGGTAAAATCATCCTTTAGCCCATGAACTGCTTTTAAGATATCGTCTGTAGTTAGTAGAGAAACGTCGGTAATTGCAACATCAGTATGAGATGGAGCTATAGATGGTGTTGCCTGGGAATAAACAGACTCAAAATGATGTGCTAAAAGATTGACAATATCAACTCCCGATGTTGCAACGTTATTCCCCAAAAACATAGAGGCAGGGAGATCATTCAATTTTTTTTAGCATTAACGTAGGACCAGAATGTCTTAATATTCGAGCGAGAATATGTTTCAACCTTGCGAATATATTTTTTTTCTACATACATACATTGGTCAGATTTACTTGCCAACTTTATGCCATCTACTGCTAATCGGGCAAGGCTTAGTCATCATTCCATACAGGACGATACAAACAAGTAAACAATCACAAATACTGCACCTAATCGACACCGTCAACAGTTAGTCGGCGACCTGTGCCGTAGCAGACGTATCGCAAACATTGTCTTATTTTCAGAATCCTCAAGAACCCCATAAAAGATTAAATAATAAGATCTAACTTGACGATCAAATAACTCCCTAAGAGTGTCATCTCTAAGAGCACTTTGTTTTTGAGATAGATCAGTAGCATTACTTTCAAGCATAGAAACGCGTTCATCAATATTCGATATATCAGACTTCATGGAGGTTATTGAAGCACTACTTTTTGACACATCTTCCTTAATAGCAGCATTGTTAGACCTTAATTCGGCGATACCAGTTTCTATATTATACATACTGGATGAAAATTTAGCAACGATGTCGTACAGATCATCGATAGTCCTAGGTGTAGATGAGATAGCAGAATTCCCTTTCGACGGTGGCTCTTGAGATTTTATTTGGCACTTAAATGTCCCATCTTTGCGAGTGTGTCTAGTAACACATCCCGTATGCAAATAGTTACACTTTACCGGACACATGGTAGCTTCATCGATATCAGAAATCGGAGCCTTACTATTGCCACACATAACATAATATACTTCGTCTTCATCAGTCGTTGCCATATTAGAATGAAAACAGCAAATCGGGAAATATAAACTAGAGGCACGAAACACACTTGAAGGTTAGGTTTCTATTGTAAATCTTAATCCGTTAAAATCGGTGAAATTCGCGAAAAAACACACGAATTTATATATCGGAACAATAATAAGAAACTGTTAAATGACTTCTATATATTAGTTTCCAGATTGTAGATAATATTTATAATTATTAACAACAAATTAGCAGATAACTATAAATGTGCTGTATATACAAGCTGTATATACATTATTAATAATTTAATTTAGTCAAATTTAAAACTAACCATTTCGATGAAAGGAGGAGATAGGAAATAGATAATAATTTCATAAAATTATAAAAGAACACATCTTGCAACACTGGCAAGTCCCAAATATAAAAATAAATTCTCTTTGCAGTTTAATTAAAAGGATCTTAAAAGATTTTCAACATTAGCAATACCACTATAAAAAAACGTATAGTACAGGTTTTCAAAGATCTTGCAAGCTTGATAGTTAACATCCTTCCACTGGCGCTGATCTGGACGTTTACAGGATAAAATAGTGGATATATAGTTTGATCAAAAAGCAGCAGCAGATAGTGTGATGTGATGAATCGTAAAACATATCCCCCAAAAAATAAATATTTCTGTTGTATCAGATAAGTTTTTGTTTATTTACAAATTATACATTGTAACATGATATAATGAAATTATATATGACCTATTTATTATGCTTTTTGATTTTTAGGCTTTTTCGTTAGGATAGAACAATGTGTTAATTCAGCCAAACAAATTGTTAAATTGTTAAAATGTTTATATAAGGTTAGCTTTGACATACTTTGTATATCCAGCTGACACCAGGACACCAGGTAGTATAGGAAATTTTCTAAAAAAATTTTGTCAGTGTATTTTTTTGACAATTTTTTAAATCAGATCAATACTTTTTACAAAACATAATGTTATACATTCGTAATTTAGAATCCCGCGATTTTAAATCAACCTCTTTCTACTTTTTGTTTTGATTGTCATTTTGATAACTAAAACGTGGTACCAGTACACTTAATCGTATTCTATTTCATCGTAACCCACTTCATAGCCTTCCGTTTCATCGTCTGGACACTTCATCGTCTACGACACTTTATCGTCTGGACACATCATCGTCTCGGACACTTCATCGTCCGGGACATTTCCTCGTCCGGGACACTTGTTCGTCCGGGGCTCATCGTCATCGGGGACACTTCATAGTTTCTTATGTTATTAGCTATTCTACGTGCACCAGGTCTTCAGGGTCGCCGATTACGGGCTAGGTGGTGGGATCCGTAGAATTTTATGTTATTAGCTATTCTGCGTGTACTGGGTGTTCAGAGTCGCCGATTACGGGATCTAGGTAGTGCGCTACGTAGCTTTTTATGTTATTAGCGCAAATACGTGCACCAGGGAATAGCAGGTATATATGGACTCGTAGAGCTTGAATCCACCGTTGTCCCTATGTCATGGGGAAACTCTGCCCCCTAGACCCCATTCTTTTACTAATTGAACCTAACTAACCCCCTCAGGGTGTTGTAAGGTTTGCGACGCCACGTGCGACTCGGGGAGCTTGTAGTGCAATAAGTAGGGGAAAGTCGACCAAACCCAACCGGGTTGTACCTACTACCCCCTGCTCTATATCTCCCATCACGGTCGGCATTGGGCCACCCTCCTGTACTTATTGCCCTCCATTAGAAAAAAAATTGTGCATACAATCAATTAACCATTTAATGGTATATCCGGAGGGTTGCATTTTTCACGTGGGTTTACTCACATCTATTGGTTGGAGGTTAGGTTATTATAAAAGGGGGGGTCTGGGGGGCGGAGCCCCCCAGCACATAGGGACAATGGTGGATCCAAGCTCTCCGAGTCACACGTGGGTTCGAAAACCTTACAACACCCTGAGGGGGTTAGTTACGTTCAGTTAGTATAAGAAGGGGGTATTGAGGGTGGATCTAGGGGGCAGAGTTTCCCCATGACATAGGGACAACGGTGAATCCGTTCCCTATGGGGAAATTTTTTCCAGGGGAAATTTTTTCTCGGAAATTATATAGAATAGCTAATAACATAAAAAGCTACAGAGCGCACCACCTAGACCCCGTAATCGGTGACTCTGAACACCAGGTTTTTGGGGTCGTCGATTACGGGGTCTAGGTGTCGCGTTCCGTAGATTTTCATTTTTATAACTAAAAAACGTGCCCCCGGTGTTTGGGGTTGCCGATCATGTAGTCTAGGTATCCACTTGGTGTTAACCAACGATGACCTTGAGGTCAAAGTTGAAGGTCAAATCAATTTTACCTAATAAACAAAGGTAACCTTATCCATGACCTTGGGCCAAATTTGAAAAAATTTGAAGGTCATTTCAAGGTCAAATCAAAATATGTTCAAATTTGAAGAAAAATAAGCAAAATTGATTTGACCTTGACATGACCTTCAACTTTGACCTCAAGGTCATCGTTGGTTAACTCGAAGTCAATACCTAGACCATTGATCGTCGACCCCAAACTCCTGGTGCATATTTTTTAGTTGAAAAGATGAAAAACTACGGAGCGCGATTCCTAGATACCGTAATCGCCGACCTTGAACACCTGGTGCACGTATTTGAGCTAATAACGTAAAAAGCTACGGAGCGCACTACCTAGATCCCGTAATCGGTGACTCTGAACACCTGGTGCACGTATTTGAGCTAATAACATAAAAAGCTACGGAGCGCACTACCTAGACCTCGTAATCGGCGACCCTAAACACCCAGTGCACGTAGAATAGCTAATAACATAAAAAGCTACGAAGCGCACCACCTCGACCCCGTAATCGGTGACCCCAAACACCTGGTGCACGTATTTGAGCTAATAACATAAAAAGCTACGGAGCGCACTATCTAGACCACGTAATCGTCGACCCTAAATACCCAGTGCACGTAGAATAGCTAATATCATAATAAGCTACGGAGCGCACCACCTAGACCCCGTAATCGGCGGGCCTGAACACCTGGTGCACGTAGAAAAGCTAATAACACAAGAAAGTATGGAGCGCGCTGAAATGTCCCGGACGATGAAATGTCCCAGACGATGAAATGTCCCAGACGATGAAGTGTCCCAGACGATGAAATGTCCCGGACGATGAAGTGTCCCGGACGATGAAATGTCCCAGACGATGAAGTGTCGTAGACGATGAAGTGTCCAGACGATGAAACGGAAGGCTATGAAGTGGCGGACGATGAAATAGGTTACGATGAAGTGTCCATAAATCCTAAAACGTAGGCTAGATTTTGACAGTTTGCTGTAAACCGAGGAACAATAAACTTGATCATACAAATTTACGACTAATTTATTTAAAAATAGTACAATTATTGGTGTCAGAAGTGTGCATCTTCCCACGTGCGGTGTGTGTTATTAGTTTCGTCTACCAACAGAGCAGCAATTCCACGATATTTCCAACGGATCAACCCTCAACCCCTGTTGTCGGAGAAAATTATATAATTCGTTGTGCCGCTTCCACGACGCGGTTCGGTGACACGTAATTCTCCAAGCCAACGTCTGCTACGTTCCTCCCGTCGTATTCCTACAAGTGTTAGTAATATCCCGCGAAGGTCCTCTAATCACCGTACTCCTGCCATCGACACTGCAGTCCTTCCTGTCTCCGATGTTTTCACTGCAGTCCTGCTGTTCACCATCATCTCCCAGCGACATCACAGATTCCTATGTCTTCTTCCACTGCGAATCTTGCTGTCCACCATCCTATTCCAGCTGCATCTGCTACTGCGGCTGAACAACTTCCTGGATATCGTCCAGCAAGGTCAGATACAATTGCATCTTCCTTCCCTTCCTCTTTCCCTCAATTTTCTAACCTCGTTTCTTCTCCCTTTATCATGCCGGACACCTACGACGGTAAATCTTCTTGGAATGCATATATTAAACAATTTAATATTTCCGCGAATTTATATCAGTGGTCCGACCATTCTAAAGCTTCGTTTTTAGCTTTATCCCTTCGCGGTGATGCTCGATCGGTTTTAGAAAATCTTTCCGCGACTGATTTGACTAATTTTCAATTTTTGCATGATATTTTAGAAAATAAATTGACAGATAAAGTTGACCCCAAAATTTCTTCTTCAAAATTTCATTCACGTATTCAACAAGCTGATGAATCTTTAAAATCGTTCGCTAATAACCTTGAAAAACTAGCGAAAATGGCATATCCCCTACAATTTCTGAAGCTTTAGTTTCACAAATCTTTTCTCGTTTTGGAATTCCATTAGAAATTCATTCTGATCAAGGACGAGAATTCGAATCCGATATTTTTCAAGAAACCTTAAAATTATTAGGAACTTCTAAGACTAGAACAACACCGATTCGCCCTCAATCCAACGGCCTAGTTGAACGCCTCAACAGAACGATTTTACAATATCTTTCAAAATTTGTCTCCTCTCATCAAAAAGATTGGGACAAATGGATTCCTCTATTTCTGTTAGCATATTGATCTTCTCAACATACCTCCACTGGTTTCACTCCAGCATTATTAAATCTTGGTAGAGAATTAAAACTTCCTTTAGATTTAATGCGTAGTAAAATCCTTAATGATAATACACCTGTCTTTTTACCTGAATACGTTAACGAACTTAAAAATAAACTTAATACAATTTATAAAACTACTAGAAATAATTTAGTACATAAATCGAATAAATTAAAATCGAGTTTTGACTTGCAATCGAATAAACATTCTTTATAGGCCAAAAAGTTTGGCTCTTTCTCCCCAAAAGAGTAAAAGGGAAGTCTCCGAAGCTTCAAAGTGATTGGGATGGTCCATATATAATCAAAACAAAAATAAACGATATAGTATTCCGTATAAAAAAAGAGTCTTCTCAGAAATATAAAGTTGTACATATTAACCGATTAGCAAACTTTATAGAATAATTATATTTTTCGTATTTTCTTTCTTTCCGTTTAAAAAAATTATCAATCTTTTAATTATTTGTATAGCATGGATTTCTTGAATGGTTTTGAGTAAAACTATAGAAATGAGGACAAGCTGTAATTGAACCTATACATTTTCAACCACAATCAATTTCCCACTATTTGGTAAATCTACATCATTATGTAACTTTGATTTCTTGGAGGGTTTAAGGTGAACCCTTAGAAATCAATAAAGTTGCAATTTTTGAATTTTAGATAGTTCTGGAGGGTTCATGATGAAACCTTGAACATCTATAATGGAGTTCGAATGAAATGATGGATTGATTCGCTTTAAATGTGGCAAAGAGAATTATTGTTAACATTTTCAAGAATTTCTATTTTGTAGTAGAAAATGGATTTATTTGTGTATTATTAAATGTTTTGATTATTCTGAACTTTGTCAATTACACAAGAAATAATTATATTTGTACAATAAAAATATGAAATATATTGTTTTGCCTGGTTTCTGCCTCTGTTTTCTTTTGTTTAGATATACCTCGGTCAATCAAAAGAAGGGCCAAAAAAAAAGGATCTTCAATATTTAAAATTAAGTTTAGCTTAAAATTGTAATACCGTCGATTAGGATTGTTACGTGCCAGCGATTTTTCCTAATCATTTACTTTTAATATTTTTGACGGCAGGTTGAGAAACTGGCGAAGTTGGTATACAATATATGTATATAGATATTCTTGGTATGTATCGGTCTATTTCTAAGTATTAATTAGAATGAAAAATAAATAAATACATAAATGTGTAGACGTCACTGGGATATTAGTGCACGTCGAGCGCAATTACTTATTAATCTTCATATATGAAAAATTTCTGTTACGATAGCTATTGGGTTTGAAAGTAAAAAGGAAAAATAAAAAAGTAGAAAATATCCCTCTAGAGCTAAAACTTGAACTATTGCCAAATGCGTTTCGCATCAGGATATCATTTTTTTGCTCTTCACCAGGGCTAAAGATATCTTTGCCCTGGACGCGATAGTTAATCTTAATTTTTGAAAAAAAATGTATGTACTTAAATGTGGGGGGGGGGGGGGGTGGGGGGGGGGGGGGGTGGGGGGGGGGGGGGGTGGGGGGGGGGGGGGGTGGGGGGGGGGGGGGGTGGGGGGGGGGGGGGGTGGGGGGGGGGGGGGGTGGGGGGGGGGGGGGGTGGGGGGGGGGGGGGGTGGGGGGGGGGGGGGGTGGGGGGGGGGGGGGGTGGGGGGGGGGGGGGGTGGGGGGGGGGGGGGGTGGGGGGGGGGGGGGGTGGGGGGGGGGGGGGGTGGGGGGGGGGGGGGGTGGGGGGGGGGGGGGGTGGGGGGGGGGGGGGGTGGGGGGGGGGGGGGGTGGGGGGGGGGGGGGGTGGGGGGGGGGGGGGGTGGGGGGGGGGGGGGGTGGGGGGGGGGGGGGGTGGGGGGGGGGGGGGGTGGGGGGGGGGGGGGGTGGGGGGGGGGGGGGGTGGGGGGGGGGGGGGGTGGGGGGGGGGGGGGGTGGGGGGGGGGGGGGGTGGGGGGGGGGGGGGGTGGGGGGGGGGGGGGGTGGAGTGTTGTGTAGTGTCAAATGTGTATGTAAGATATAAATAGACGTCTGATCACAGAACCACGTTACGGCTAGCCCGGCGTCCAAACGAGACAAGGAGGCGCCATAGGGCTACAGCGACTTTTTTATGTAATCGCACACTACGGATGCGTCATAACATGTCATTTTATAAGAAAATTCAATACGAACGCCTAAGCAAGCGCATATAAATAGTATACTATATATATATATATAATATATATATATTAATATATATATATATAGATATATATATATGTATAATGTATAGAAAAGGAAAAATGTATCACTAACCATAGATTAAGATACTTTGGAATGTATAAGATGACCCAATAAAGACAATAATGTAAAATTTTTTCTTACTAACAATAGCCAACTGACAGGGTCACGCGTATAATTTAAGTTGCGTATTAATTTTTTTGTACGGCCATTGGTTTGAACGTGTGGATCGTCCAATTTTTTCAACCCCGGGCGTGTTACTGATGCTGGCTACTCACATAATAGCACTCGTAACATAGACAATACCGTTGTCTTTGTAAGATCGACAAGACACACACATCGAAGGGCCCGATTCGGCGTCGGCGCACATATATTGCACACTAACCCAACGAATGCTGTAACTTACACAAATCGGGGAATCACGGTTTCCTCTAGCTGCAAGCCCAAACGGTCAAGAAAAAGTATGTGCCACGCCGAAGCACGAAGTAACACAATCCTTAAGAATTGTGACTCACATACGCACACAATAGCAACACGTTCCCCGAATCGCCAAGGGTTACCGATAAGTCAAAAGGTGTGAGCGATTCCGTGGAAGATGGCACGTGGCAAAACAACAAGTGCAGGTGTCCCCATCAAAAAGGACGCTGATCTCATCGACAATCTACCATATAAAAAGGGCAATCGCATTGCCCGAAATCAGAGTCGCCCCGTAAAGGGGGGGGATCGAGTGAACATCTCCGTTAGAGGTACGTCCCGCGATTGACGCCTGTGCAGATCTCGGTGCAGAGTCGCCCCGCGTACGATCAAGCGAAGATCTCCGTTAGAGTCGTCCCGCGATTGACGCCGTGAAGATCTCGGTGCAGAGTCGCCCCGCGTACGATCAAGCGAAGATCTCCGTTAGAGTCGCCCCGCGATTGACGCCGTGAAGATCTCGGTGCAGAGTCGCCCCGCGTACGATCAAGCAAAGATCTCCGTTAGAGTCGCCCCGCGATTGACGCCGTCAAGATCTCGGTGCAGAGATCTCGGGACTTAGAAGCTTCGCGACACGTTAATCCGCGACTCTCCGCGAATCAATACCGGACTTAGTACTTATATACCCGGACGATCTGTACGACCTGAAGTTGGAATTTCCATAAGTTAAAATAAAGTTATCATTACTAAATTCGCCAGTATTTCGTCACTTGGGGTGTCGATCCCCTTTATGCGGAAGATCCCAAAAACGATTCGCGGCTACCGAGAATCATCCCTTACAACTCCTGATCCAGATAAAAATTGCATTACGAAAAACATAAAAATCGTAACATTACTTTCATAAAGTCGTTGTCGTGGTGTTTGTTAATTTCCATTATATCTAAGCATTTGTTAATGCTTTATTAAAAAGATTTAATAGTAATAACATTTAAAGTACTGGAAATAGAATATAGTTGCATTATAGTGACAAATCATTTTGCATAACATAGGTCAGCATTTTGTAGCAGTAAAAAGTAATATTACCGATTATTTTGGGTGTTTTGCTGATAAAGAAGAAGTAAAAACATTTTGGAGATATTTTTCTAAGTTTTAAAAATGATTTATTCTTTAGTACTAATTTAGAAAACTTATTATCTATATATGTATCTAATCATTCTGCAGCTGATATTATAGTGATTCGCGTAAATATAAGTAAAGAAAACACTTTTAAATTTTTTTTTACGTTATATTCGTCTAAATAAGTTGCAACAATTACCTTCAATTGATTTAAAATGTATATTTCAAGAATTAAAAATTCCTTGCAAAAATATACCCCTGTAAGAAAAATATTTTTCTACATTGTTTTTGCACTTTTATCATGTAGTTTATACCCAAATACTCTACACTCAATCCCTAACATAGGAAAAAAAAGTTACTTTTGAAAGTACGTATTGTTTTGCGGAATCTCGAAAGAGTTATATCATACATTGCTTGTTCCGACGAAAAATCAGAAAAAAAAATCTTTTATATGTGAATTTCATAGTTTTTTTGACGTGCATTCGCGTAAAAACATCAATGAAATAAAATATCTACATTAAGAATATGATATCGAAGTTTTAAATATTTGTAAACGTTTTTCTCAAAAAGTGCCGGGTTAAAAATTAATTAAAAATTTTTTGAGAAGAGGATTTTTCATAAACTTTCACGCTATGGAAGTAAAGTTTTGGGACTAGAAAATGTTACATCTGAAAAATGAGTTTAAACGGAACATTAAAAAATGAAGTCCCATGAATCCCATGTGAAACCGTGTAATTCGGGGGCCTTATGTTCCCCATTTTGAATGTTGCGTATCTCCTTTAGAAATGGTCGTATTCTAAACATTTTTTATTTATTTTGTAGATAATGCGCTTACCTTCAACCACAGAAATGTTATGATTTTGAAAAATTTACCTAACATTCCTGAAACTAAGGAAAAGACTGTCGGTAAATGTTTTGTTAACAAAATATGGAACGAGAATTTTCTGTTTTTGTTTAAATTGCTGTATTTGCTTTAATCGATCAAGTTAATGTTATACTTTAAACAATTACCAAATAAAATTGAATGTTGAATATAAATAAACCTAGAATTTACATTTTAATCTACAGTTTAGTTTTAAATGAAATTCTAAGTTTATTTTAACCCGACACTTTTTGAGAAAACGTTTACAAATATTTACAACTTCGATTTCGTATTCTTAATGTAGATATTTTATTTCATTGATGTTTTTACGTGAAAGCTCGTCAAAAAACCTATATAATTCACATATAAAAGAATTTTTCGTAAGAACAGGCAACGTATGATATAACTCTTTCAAGATTCTTAATCGCAAAATAATACGTACTTTCAAATGTAACTTTTTTTTACTAGGTTAGGGATTGAGAGTGGAGTATTTGGGTACAAACTACATGACAAAAGTGCAAAAACAAATGTAAAAAAATATTTTTCTTGGAGGGGTACGCTTGGCGTGCAACAGAAACAGTATTTCGGCACACGTGTGTATGTCTAAAGTTCTATACGCATACGCACTTGTAGCGAAAAGTACTATTGTTACAGTGTGCGTAAAGTGGTAATCTTACAATTATCAACTCACTTTACACACACATGTAACGAAAAATATTGCTCTGCACATGTGCGAAAATGTTTCTTCAAAGAATGTGTAAGCGACCCTTGTCTTCGGCTCGGTTCGCATCCCACACATTCGTTGAGAAAACGTTCACAGGCTTTCATCGAAAAGTACTCTTTTGCTTCAAAAGACCGATTGCAGAAGAATCACCCATATGCATTATACATGAAATACCTCTGCGCTCTGAAAAAAATCAGACATTTTTGTATGGTAGTACGTTGTCGAAAAATGCACTAAAACTATTGTTCCCCAAAAATTCATGTAATTGATCGTTACATCATTGTCCATATGCTACAAATAGTTTCGCTTTGTTGAGCGCTGACAAAAAAACCGACTAGTCTAAAAGCCGACAGGTCAAAAAACTGACAGTCCAAAAACCGACGGACGAAAAGGGAACAGTCAAAAAGCCGACGCAACAGAAAAAACAACTTGTCCGACTATACTTTTTTTCTCTGTCGGCTTTCTGATTTGTCAGTTTTTGACTCGCACCCATAAATTGTAGACACCGAAAATAAAATTAGCCACTTTTTACAATTATTAATCTTCATAAATACTGGATAAAATTATTATAACCACATACTTAAATCAGGTCGTGTACTAGTAGAAATTCTACTTTTGTAAATATTGTAACGGGTATAGGCCCATGAAAACATGTAAACCTCAATAAAGATTATATTACATTACAAGAATTTCAAACGCAATTTGTAAATGTGTAAATCGTTGTCAGTGCACGAAGTTCAATTTTCACGGCGCTGACTGCTAGCGCTCTGTCCCTCTGCGTGACCCCTCAGGAGACGTCCGCCACTACTGCAGGCTTTGGCGTCGACTAACTCGTCACGACTTTTACAAAATACGGCACGAGATTTGCATAAAAAATAATAAATGAGGTCTTGAGAGAAAGGGCTTACTGTAAGGATTATGGGGAAACTTCGTTTTCCCGGATCAGTGCAACATTATAATTGTATTTGATTATTGAAAGAGTCGTCTGAGATCCGTAACAAGCATGTTCAATTTTCAACGTTTTATTTTGACAATGAAAAAAATGTTACACCCTCCGACAAAATTTCCCCAAAATTCTCAAGTATTATTCTTCATAATTGACTGCATGAAATTACTATATCCCTATAATTGCAAACCGAATTTGAAAAAGTGTAAATCATTGTCAGCGTGCGAGGTTTGATTTTCGCGGGACTGACTGCTAGCGCTCGGTACCCGTGCGCGACCTCCCCACCAGACGGCCGCCATTACAGCAGGCTTTGGTGTCGTCTAACTCGTTACGACTTTTACAAAATACGACTCGAAATTGGGATGAAAAATAATAAATGACGGCTTGAAAGAAAGGGCTCAATATAAAGATTATGGGGAAAGTTCATTCTCTCGTACTACTGCAGTATCAGAATTGCATTTGTTTACTAAAGAGACATCAGAGATACACGTTATTTTTATGTTGAAAAAAATATTGTATTCTCAGATTGAGTTTCCCCACTATTCGCAACTATTAATCTTCATAAATGACTATAAAATTTTCATAATCCTGGAATTGCAAACGCAATTTGTAAAAATGTAAATCATCCTCAGCGCCTGATGTTCGATATTCGCGCGGTAGACAAGGTGGCCGCCATTATAGCCGGCTCTCACCTCGCTTGCTCTTTTACAAACTACGGCACGAAATCGGGATGAAAAGTAATAAGCAAGGGTTTAAAAAATTCGTCTTGCCATCAAGATTGTGAGGAAACTTCATTTTCTGGGGTTAGTGCAGTATAAACGATGTAATTAATACTTAAATGAATGCTCCGAAATGCCTATAAAAAAGGTCAACTTTCAACATTTTATTCTGACGCGAAAAAAAATTCTACGCTCTCAAACGAAGTTTCCACACAATATACAAACATTTTACTGTAATAACATATGCATTTCATCGTTCTAATATTAAAATTGAGGCCGTAGTTTGTAAAAGTAAATCACTTCCGGTTTGGAAGTTCCAAAACGGCCATAGATGGCGTGACCGATCCATTTGAGAGCACCCTTAAGGACAAACATGGTTGTCATATAGGCACTCTCGGCAGTAGGAATTTCACGGGGGATTCCCCGAGAAGACGCAATAGACCTCTTCATCTGGAGCCAGAAGTGCAAAACTTTCCGTACGAACGCTATGACAATTGGTCATTTTCTGTTGAGAAGACGCGAGTTTCCCTTCTCTTTCGTTCAGATACATTTCGAACAGAAAGTGAACTATTGTGGCGACGGTATTTGTAGTTTTTCACTTCCAACTCTATACGTAGGAAAATTCCCTACGTGGAATTCAGAATGAGCGCCACGTTGCGATACGAGTTCGAAGCGTAGCGTCTCGACCATCTCAGAGCGTGGCGTTGGGATAATCTATAGACGCCGCAGTTACAAGACCATCACAGCAATTGTGTACATCTTAATATACTTGTACAAGTTAGAGTTCCTCTAGTAAGAGGGACTCTAGTACAAGTAACCACAACGCGACGTCTATCAAACTGAAATGGACCATTGCTTGATATCGTACATAAATAAATAACAATAATTTAATCAACGATACCATTAAAGAAATAAAATTAAAACTGCAGAAATATGATATCAACAAATTAAAAACGAAGGAATTAAATGATAAACTTTTATCAACGAAAGGGCACATTTACTTATTTTTATACGAATGCATGGCAGATGCATTATACATATCAGTACACATGTCTTTCTTTCACATTTAACCCTTTTCATGCCATAATACGGCCATCATTTTTTCATATGCAAACAAATTTAAAAACCATATTTTCTGACGTATATACAGTAGAACCCCCTTTTAACGCCACCTCCGTTTATCGACATACTCTTTTCTACGACAGTAGTGACACCCCTTTTAACGACATACCAGCGATTCCCGTCATCCCCACCACGTCTAAACGCCTCCCCTCACCACTACTCACCAGACGGCGCATGTATTCGTGCATAGCCCGCGAAACAACCGTATTGGTCGAGTGACGTGTGACGTCACTTTAGCATGCTTGTCGATGGGTTGCGGTGGGGGAACGCACTTTTCTAGGTGGCATGTCGATAAACGGGAGCTTGAGGGGGAGTCGCGGAACCGACCCATGTCGTAAAAAGGGGGTTCTACTGTACTTTTGTCCGTACTTTTCAAATCGGCTATTAGTTTTGTTCTACGACGTTTGATTTTCCAAAATGAGATTTTAAAAATTTTTTTATTTGTTTAACGTACTGGCTAAGAAAGCTCCTGTTTTCGGATCCCTACAAGTGTCAAAATTCTGTGAAATAATCATCATAACTAAGAGGGAGAGAGGGAGAGAGGGAGAGAGGGAGAGAGGGAGAGAGGGAGAGAGGGAGAGAGGGAGGGAGGGAGAGGGAGAGAGGGAGGGGGAGATGGAGAGGGGGGGGGAGGGAGGGAGAGGGAGAGGGAGGGAGGGAGAGGGAGGGAGGGAGGGAGAGAGAGTATTTGAATTGTTTATGCATGTGTTGCGTAAGCGCGGTAAATGTAATGTGGAATCAAGTTTTGTATAAAGGAAGTCCTTTGTAAGCACATTATTGTGAAGGCATAATAAATATCTATCTATTTACTTATTATGCTAGAAAATAGCAGTACAAATTGAGATGGAATTCAAAACGGTTGAAAATAATAAATTTTTATTATAATATAGATTTATCATATACCTCTCCGTTTGATATCGATTATGCAAGAAAATGACAATACAAGATGATATGGAATTAAAAGTCGTGGAAAATCTTCTATTTTCTTTCATAATCGATATCAAACTGAGATAAATATAAGAAATCTATTGAAAAAGTAAATTTCTTAGACTAAATACATAAAATAAAATGAAAAAACGTAAATAATGCGTGTAAAAGCTACCATATTTGATCGGCCATTTTGAATTTTGACATCCTGCGCCGCTTAAATTTTAGTTATGGTTAATATTCCACAGCATCCAGACGCTTGTACTGATCAGACAACGGGAACATTATTAGCCAGAACGTTAAGCAAATAAAAAACATTTTAAAATCGCGTTTTTTGTGAATTAGCCGCCATTTTGAAAAAATCAAACGTCACAGAACAAAACTAATAGGAGATTTGAAAAGTACGGCCGAAAATATGGTTTTGAAATTTTTTTGCTTATCATGACACGGATAAATATTCACTTGAAAAATAAAAAAATTATGGCCGTTGGGGATGAAAAGGGTTAACCCCCAACAATGCACAATTTGCACAAGGGCAATCGTTTTATGTATAAAATACACATTTTTTAAAGTACGAGGCATATATACCCTATTGTTTTTTAGGTCGCTCTTTCTCATGGTGTAACTACAATTTTTTAAAAACATCGTTTAACCCTCCTTCCTTACAAAAATATTCGAACGCGATTTTTTAGCAACAATTTTTTTCAAATTCGATTTTTACTATACCGGTTTCTGATGACCTAACCTAACCGAAACGTGTTCAGAATTGTTTCCTGATTATTTTTTCGATTTTAATTTTTAAATGGCTCGAGAACACCAAACATTTTTCGAAAATGATAAATTTTATGTATTCGCATGTTTCCTACGTGTCTACATAGTTCAAACGTATAAAATAAGCTATTTAACATTAAGGATACTTTATTAATATTTCTAGAAACAAAATTAGTGGCTGTTCACGATTTTCGAGATGGCCGCTTATATTCACTATAAGTAGAAATGAATTAAATTTCGTGTTTTCATATGGAATCCAAAGAAATGGTAATCTGTCAATTATCGAGTTATATAGTTTTGTATACTGGATGTATCGCGCGCATAACAATGAACCAAATAAAAAAAAAATGCAAAACGAGGAATTATCCTACGCGTAGCGAAAAATCGTTTACCTTATTAGACACCATTTTGTCTCGTATTATTTGCAATTTGCATTTTATACACCAAAATAAAATTAAAACTGCAGGAACGTTATTTCAAACAATTCCAAGCGATGATATATTCATACATAATAGTTCTACACGCGTTCAAGTTAGGATATGTCGACGACGGTACAATCAATGCGCCTAGTTGTGGTCATTTTTCTAACTACCGCGTCTAAACTTTCGTGTCGGTACGGTGGGATATCCGAGACGCAGCTTTACGATATGGACTCCTGACTGGACGTTCGGATAACCACGCCAATACACCTACCCTACCCAATCTGATTGTATCGCTTCGAACATCAATCCCAACACAATGCTTTGAGATCGTATCAACTCCACGTACAGTAGGACCCCTCTTATTTTAATTTCCCCTTACCCCCACTCACATACACATAAAATTTGTCGTTGTATAACCTGAATATCGAGAGGTAGGCGAAATCGCCGATATTTTAAAATATCGATATTCACATCGAGATATTTTACGTTCTGTTCGAGCTGTGGATGGGAATGGCTTGAGGGGAAACGATTAAAATAAGAGGGGTTGGACAATTGACATAAGAGGGGCAATTAAAATAAGAGCGGTTCTACTGTATAGGGAAATTTTTCTCCGTGATAGATGAAAAGAGCTGTGATAACGTGGGACGTTTTCTTACCTTATAATGTATACCGTCTGGATGTCGGCGTTGTCTGATTTTAAAACCACGTTAAAACTTCAAGGATGGGACGGACACTTTTGGAACGCAAACTTCAGCGCTGCATTGGATAAGTTGCCAACAAATATATGCACACAATGTTGCTTACGTCCCAAAGTCTATTCTTTCAGATCCTGGTCTAAAACTCGTAAAAAAATTTTTGTATGAAAAATGTTTAATATGTTTTTTCTTAAATATGTGATTTACAGCCAGAAACAGTAACGATAAGCGCCTAGGAACGAAAATATCACGATCAAAACGTTTTACCTTGAAAATGGTAAATGCCACTTTTCAAAATATCAAAATGGCGACATGCTCTCAAAGAGTTGATTTTCCTTTGTTGTTCTTTGTTAGCCAAACAATGGAAGCTTCTACATCAGCAGTTGTTCCATTACTCCAAATTTACATTTTTTAGATCACTGATTACAAATATGAGGTCACATTTTCAAAATTCAAAATGACCGACGGCATTTCTAAAATAGTAACGCTTCTTTATGGATATATACATAGACTTACATGGATGTTTATATTTTTAGTCGACGACTTAAAGAGATAAATATGGAGCATTTGCTGATTTAGAAAATTCTATCAGTTGGCTAACAAAAAAATAATATACAAAATCAGCCTTTTAAGCGCCATTTACACGTTTCCATTTTGAAAATTTCCCACGTATATTTAGACCTTTACGTGTACGTAAGTATATACACATATGCATCAAACAATATTTCTGTAGTGAATGCACGTTTTATTGTGGTCCTTGTATATTTTGAGCAGCCAAAATGTAAAAATTACAGTGCGTAAATGAGACAACATTCGCGGCAACATTTCAAATGGCATATTCATTGTAAGAGGTGTTGATATACATTTTCTTATATTTTTTATTTTTTTACTTATAAACATATAAAAATGTTGAATCCATGTGTTACATCCTAACGAAAATCGTAACTAGGTCATGCCATGAAACGCCGGGTTTTCTCCATCGATAAAAATAGAAGAGATAAGAAAGAAACAAAGACGTTTTCTACAAGAAAAATATTAGTGCACAAAACTAAAAAGAACATTAATAATGAACATTAAGTGACCCTAGTGATTAGTGAATAGCGTTAAGAACTAAATCATAAACTTAAGTTAAGAATAAAAATGAAATATGATTAAATAATACTCAAAAACAATAATTAATTTTTGTTTCAAATTAAACCAAACTATTAAGTGTTTGGACTTTTTTTAACGATAATTTAAAACCTAATCAAATGAAGTTAATTAAATTTCATTTTTTAATTTATACAATAAATTAGAAATTAGTTTTTAGATGCCTTTGGTCGAACAGAGAAGCCGCCCAATGCACACACGATACTTGAGAGTTTTATGGCCTACCCAATAAAACTACTGCACTCGGCGGAAATTCATTTTTAACGAATAGGAAAATTTAAAAGATAGACTTCCGCTAGAAAACTCTTGCCGCCAAAAGTTTTTAACCAATAAGATATGTATTTCCTATCTCATCTTCTCTTTTCGTCCAACGCATGCAAGTATACGTAAAAATTCTGTATAAATTCAGCCTCCTCGAACCAGATCTTCACTGCACTTTAAACGCTACTCAGCGGTTGAGGGGCAGTGACGACTTTAAACGCTACTCAGCGGTTGAGGTCGTTCCTAAACAACCCTAAATATTCCTTTTCCCGTAAAACAAGTAAAAAAAGAAATAAAATATATATACATTTATAAAATGTTTTATTCATAATCTTCCTTTCCTTCCACTCATGATCATAGGCCAGCTCCCAGGTAAAGGGCTTAAGTGCCTTGACCAAAAAAATGGCCAACTAAATATGTTCCAGATCTGCTTCTCAGATTTGGGATATAACACATGTTTTGTCTAAAGCTTATCAGATCCTAGGCCCTTGTTGTCAAGTTTAAATTAAAAGTAACGCATAGTCATTTCGTATCACAATTTTAGATAGTTTATCATATGTACAAAAATATTTTCTGTAACAATCAATATAAATTAAAATTATATTTTCAGAAATACACGAACCCATTGCAATTGCATCGACTCGAAACAATTAAATTTCACTATTCTTGCTGACTGCAACAGCCATCCTGGAATGTCAGATGCCGAAGAATCAACATGTCCACGTAATAAAATGTATTAAACTATACATATACTACATCCTTTATTAATATCTTTTTGTTCTTTCAGTAATAGAAAAAAAATCAATATATTAATAGATCATTTGAATCTCTAGTACATATATCGATTCAAAAACATGAATTATAAATAAGGATTTCTATCAAAATTTGAATTTTTCTTAGTTAATAACCTATATATAATACGTATTATAATATTAATCTGTCATTTTCTAAGATTTTCATCGAATTTCCACTCGGAGCCATACTGCTGCCATCAAGTAGAATCTTGGATGCAAGTTATTTTAGATAGTGCAACCGGCACGAGCTCCATTCAATGGGAAGATCCGAGATTCTTGGATAATATAGAAGAGTAAGTAATAAACCCCATAAAGTGTAAATTTTCGTACTTTTAATGGATATACACATATAAAATCATCATTAGTAGTTTCATTTGATATTTATAAAATTTATTCCCTGAGCATTATTATTATTTATACTAGATTGTTTATGTGTCTTTTGAACTAAATTTAATATTGCAATTATTTTTTTTTAGTAAAATTGACCCAGATATTCCACCCCGAATCTGTGGCCATTTGATTTGCGGCAACATGAATCTGCAAATTACAAATCGTCTTCCCACGTGGACACATTTCAACGCTCACTACAAGTTGGTCCCACGATTACGAATAAACCAGGCATTACCTAAAATTTCTCTGAAACTAATTTCTTCAATTAAACACTGTCTGAAAACATTAATTTCCACCGAACGCATGCATTATTTGTCAACGCGATTAGGTGTCCGGAGAAAAAACTGCAATAGGATAAAATTCAATTTATGTTTAAGTTATTTAATTTAAGTAGGTATCAAATTACCCAATTGATTTACTAGAATTCGCGTTAATTCGAAATTCTTTGGTAACTTCTAGAATATTATTTTTCGTCGTTTGAAATAATTCTCTAACAAGTCTCTTTTAATGACTTGTTTTAATTCATGAAGGAATATATATTGTGATTAAAATGGTTGTTGGAGAAACAACAGTTAAATATCGCTAAACATTAGTGACGCCGCAACATAAAGTCTGAATAATGTATTATTAAGTATAGAAAAATGTTTTTTTTTTTTTTTTTTTTTTAAACAATATAGTTTTTCGGCCGCTTTTAATAATTAGAAATAATACGAGTATTGACGTTTAACGGCAACAATTAAAAAAAGGGGGTTATATGTGAAACAAGGAGATGATTATTAATAATAAACATAATAATAATAATAATAAAAAGGATAATTGAACAGTTTTTTTTTTTATTAAAAATAGGAGGGGATGTTATATATTAAAAGATGAAAAAGCTGATAATGAATTAAAAAGGGGAAATTTCGCTTGACGTTTCGACCCGTGTTAGGGTCATCTTCAGAATAAAATTTTGAATGTTTCGGGTGCCGTATTTATAGGTAGTAGGGGAACAAAATAAACAACGAAAAAGTAAACAGAATACATGAACGGCATTTAAATGAAAATAACAAAATAAAATTTAAGAAATTAATTTAATAGGGAATTATAAATATCCGGTAGATAGAATTTTTCAAATCTAATGTTGACAGTGTTATTTTCTTCTTTTTTAATGAAAAAATTTTCCATATGGCACCTTTTTCATCTTTTAATATATAACATCCCCTCCCCCCTATTTTTAATAAAAAAAAAAACTGTTCAATTATCCTTTTTATTATTATTATTATTATGTTTATTATTAATAATCATCTCCTTGTTTCACATATAACCCCCTTTTTTTAATTGTTGCCGTTAAACATCAATACTCGTATTATTTCTAATAGAAAAATGTTGATTATACGGAAATAATTCATGAAACAAATCAATATAATTACAGATATTTTAAACTAATTGAATTTTTACACTTTCGTTTTAAAAAGTAGGCATTTTACAAGGGTCCACGTGTATGCCACCCTACGTCAACAGTATATTTTATTCTGCTTAAACAATATCTTCAATTTATTATACAATCGAAATTACCTTTAAGACAAAACACGATACATGGCTAATCTTTGACCGCTATTTGCAGTTTAATTTAGTAAAGTTTGTTATAAAATTTAGAAGACTCGCATATTTTACAGGATACTATTTGAGCAAGCTCTATATAGAATTATAGTAGAGTCCCGGTATAATTGCATCTCGTTATATTTGCATCCCAGCATATGTGTCGGCTTCCGTCACGTTATATTTGTCTGTCACCGCTCCCTTTTTCCACCACTTTGCGGGCTGCGACATCAGGAAGGGCCTGATATGACGTCACGAGCATAGTGCGATTGAGGGGAGTTGGAGAAGCGGCGCTGCCCTTCTTTTGACAAATATAAGGAGACGGGAGGGAAGGCGAGGAACCGACCGGGCAAATATACCGGGACTCTACTACATATTGAGTAGTTTTCATGAATTATTTCTCTCCGTATAGCATTCTTAGATCATTAATTAACAAAAGTAATTCAAATTTAAAGACGGTATAGTACAAAAGAAATTTTGCTACAAATAATAGTATATTACTCAACGAGGGAGGTAAAATAAAGAATGTCACAGACTGCGTGTAATTTGTACCCGAGGTGAAGCCGAGAGTGAGAAACAGGCAGTCTGAGGCATTCTTTTTTACTTCCCGAGGGAAGTGTACGATTTTTCTTTATGGCCGGGAGGATAAGCGGCATCTTTCCTTCCGCTTGCGGGAGGAAAGTTGCTGCTTTCCTCCCGGTGTGAAGAAAATGTAATATTATGAAATTCGTTTCTAGTTATACGTGTTATATTCTTGTTAATTGCGCACATTTAATTTAATGCGATGTACTGATTAATGTTAAAATAAAAACAAGATGAATAATTGTTGCAAATATGATTTAGAAACCCTCCAACCAAATAAAAATAGAGATTATAAACATGTGTGATAATACAAATAAGGGTGATGGACATCAGTAAAATAGTTTGATTTAATAATTAATAAATAAATACATTTATAATATACAATAATTAGTGCCCTTATGATCCATACAGACACTAATCACATAGTATTTGGCATTTAAAAGTTTATAGTAATTTTGTCCTGGATATTACGATTGTATCATTAGAAAAATAAGAAATATTCTATTTTTTTTTGTTTCAGATCGTTAATAGTTATGTTTTTCCGTTAAGGAAAAATCGAAAACATTACCCTGGACTTTATTGCATATTCAGACCTTTTCCAATAACTCTGCAAATACTGTAATTTAAAAAAAGAAGTTTTTTTATTTTTACATTTCAAAAAACCCAATTTTGATCAACTAATTTAATTTGATTCTGGGCTGGTGCTGCTAGCTTGCGATAAGGCTATAGGGTTATGAAAAATAATTATGGAGCGCCGAATTCAGGATTGCAATATCAAATCAGCACTAATTGAGTTCCAAATTATACAGTATCCAGAAACAATAAATTTGATTTATAGAAATTGGCCCTTAAAGATTTGCCTTTAACTCACCTAAATACGAGTTATTTTTGTCCAATAGAAATAAGGTAGTTTCGATGCATATAATCGTCCTATTGCGCAGGAGAGTTAACAGTGACTATAGGGCTAAAAGCTTTGGGGATACCTCGAGCACTAACTTACCACTGAATTATAGCGTTGGCCAAATTTTGATAAAAGCTTTCTTTCTCGATTTTCGGAAACGGTTTGTCGTAAAGATAGCAGGATCATATTTTTATTTATACAGAGAAGCATTAAATTCGGGATTTGGGTATTAAATTAGATTTTCGGCTATGGTCTTGTCACGTTTACACAGCTATTTTAATTAGTAATGTCTAATTTTTTGTTGATGATAACCAACCTTCAAATGGTAAATATTATCCGGTTACATTAACCAAAATAACTAAACGCATCTAGTAATTTTAACCAGAATTTTTGTCTGGATGTAACATAAACCAAAAAGTTGACTAGCGATATTCAACTAACATCAGCCTATATTCAGAGATACTATGAACTAGTGGTTGGGGTTCAAATAATTTTGACAAGAGTCTTATGAAACGATTGAATTAATTTCACATTCAGCATCCACCAGAATTCCTAAAATGTATCGTGCTACAAAATATTGTGTTTTCAAAATATTCCCGTACATTACAGATCAACTTCGATTAACATCACTTGCGTTATTGTGCATCGAAAGCGAGATAAAAAATAGACTTCTGTGTGTAATTAAGACGTTTCTACAAGAAAACGCAATAAAGATGGCGTTGTCATTGTTGTATGAAATTAAATATATGTCATAGGCAGTGAGTTGAATCTTTCGAAAGTTTTTATTTTCAAAAAAAACATTTATAACCAAATTAATATGTGGTTAGTATATTGCGTAATACATAATCTCAAAAAAAAACTTTGCACGCGCTCACACACACACACACACGCGCACGCACGCACGCACCCACGCGCACGCGCGCACACACACACACACGCGCTCGCCCACGCGCACGCGCACGCACACACACACACACACACACACACGCACGTGTGCGCGATCTTGTGTAAGTATTTCTTGATCCGGCCCCAAATCTTAACATTTCGATTGTTTCAATATTTATTCGATCGAGGAGTGATACATTTCGGGCTTGCTACTCCCCTAATCCCGCACACTCTTAAATCAAAATTTAAAACTGAAATGTTCGGAAAGTACGATCGTCATTCGTCAAATATTCGACATTCTGTTCATTGGCCATCTTAAGGAATCAACACTGTATTTCATGAAATAAGCATCGAAAGCTAAGAAAAAATTCTGCGATTAATTTACAAATGATAATAATCTTTCAATTTTATTTCCACTATAACTTACTTCCTGAATCGAAAAACAATTAGTTCGAGGATAAAAATAAAAATACCAATCATTGTACTAATACTCAACAATCTCACTAAATTATAAAATAAATCAAAGTCATTAACATATGGATGTATGTTGTGAAATCCGGTCACGTTCAAATATTCTTTCAAAACACAAATTTCGTACTGAAGCCTTGATTTTGGGGAATTACTTTGCCATACCATTGGTAACCCTGTGGCAAATAGTAATAAAATTAATTCATTTATACGACGATTATAGACAGACTGTGTAGGAACAATTGCTTCAAAATTCGTGGGGGAAACAGATTCATCAAAAAGTTTGATGGTGTTCTTTCCCTGATATTCTTTATCAACAGCTAAATAAGCCTTGGCCATATTCTCTGCGCCTATAGTTGTCACATTCCTAAATTTCAGAATGTATGCAGGAACATGATTTGCATAAATTCGCTTAGAACTTTTACTTCTATTAAAAAGGGTCTGAAGCGTTTTACTCTTAGCTATTAAGTATCCAGTTTTGAAATCGGTTTCAACAAGAATCAAATCGCTGTCTAGCAAATCTTTTACAGAATTCAAATCTTTCTCCGGTCGATAAGATAGTTCAATATCAAACATTGTTTCGATTAATTCCGTACAAAATAATATAGAAATGATTATAAACGTGCCCAAAAAGATTTTCTGCAAAAACTTGCTCGTTCGAACTACTACAGCAATTCCCAAGGATAGTTCTATAAGACTGCAAACATTGTAGAATTCACTGATCTTCAACAGCCGGAGAAATGTATAAGATAATATAGCGATACAAATGATCATAATTAATACGTATATACCAGTGGGAATAATGTTTTCTAAATACTTTACAGGCACAATTAAGTAATTTTTTAAAGAGGAAATGACATACGTTGTTTTAGAGAATTTATTAAGTGAGTTGTTTTTATAGTAAATGTGTCGTGTTTGTACGAAAACGTCAATTTTACCAGAATCTAAATCCGATACAAGGTTTCTTGCATCCCTTTCATTTTCATATTCAAAATGTTTAAATCTTCCCTGAGGTTTATTGAGATAACTATAATATTGACATGAAGCGTTTAAATAAAAACATAAGAAATTATTTACATCTGTAAATATACCGTAGGGAATATATTTTGGTTTCGATTTTGTGGAAAACAAAGGAGATCGTCCTGCGAATGTAAATGAATGGCCATTTAAATCTTGTAATTTGTCCGGAAATATCCGTACAGCATTGGAACAATTTCGTATTGTGTAGAGATCAGTGAATGGATTGTATCGATGAACTGTAATCGAAAAATCTTTATTCGGAAACATGTTTCTACCGACCACTGTTTGATTCCAAATTCCAATAATGGATACATCCAAACAACCATCATTCCATATCCCTTTTAGATGCACGTCAAATTTTTCAGAATAATTTTGTTGCCACACTAGGAATAGTAACTTTGATGCACCATATATGTTTCGGAAAGATTTAAAGAAATGTCTGGTATCGTCAAAATGTTGGTCGATATTTTTCGCTTCATGACCATTTTTAAGAGGATGTAGTACGAGAAAAAGTTTCGATGGTTGAAGAAAAGAGTAGTTCTGTAATAGCGGTGCCGAATGATTAGCTACATGTTAGATACTGATTACTGACGTTGGAAAGTTCTGAAATATCGACTCCATGATTCTACTATCCATAGATTGGTAAACATCATCTTCATTGATGACGAGAACCATCTGATGATTTGACAATTCAATCTTTATACGTTTTTCGATCACACTATTCCAGTAAAATACGAATCCAGAGGGGAAGCTCAACACAGAATTGACCGTGCATAAATGGATAATTACATGCCACCACTTTTTATCATTCATGTTATGAACGAGCAAAATTCGGTTTGATCCCGGCTACGTTGCGAAAAAGTTGAAATATGCTCGTTTCTAGCTTATATCGAACTACCGGAAGTATGAGTGTTTTTGTTTTAAATTATCCTAATATTGATTTTTACAAAAGAGATACGTGAATGAATGTTATTGGCTATTGAAAATAAATTTGAATGACGTCAGAATATCTAAAATTGTTGGATAATTTTATGTTATAAATATGTATATTGCCAATTGATATGTCAAAGATCTCTGTAGTTTTTGACTAAAATTTGAAAATTTTTTGAAAAAAAAGGTGAACACTTTGGAAACTTTGGTATAACGTCACATAATCTCAAAAGCACTTTTCAGGCAAAAGAAAAGATACATGGCCTGTGAAATTTGAAAAAAAGTAACTAAATTAAGTACCATTTAACTGCACTGTTAAAGATTTCTGCTAAGATAGGAAATTCTTTTTAACCCTCTTATGTATAGCGACGAGTATACTGGTCAGTGCCTTTTCTTTTATAAATAGAAAACTATACAATATTTTCAGATCTATGACTGATTAAATGAAATGTGAGGCTGTACTCTTTAAGACAGGCTAAGCTAGAACATTTAAACATTAATCTTTATGAAGTTTTCGATAAATGCTGTATTATGATACATATTCGCAACAATTTTTCATTGCGATATACCGAAAAAACAAACATCTACTTTTCTACAAAATGTGTGTCTCAACAGCGACTTATACATACGTACAGAATGGTATCCATCGGACCAGAAATTACGTCTCAAAAAATAAAAAACGCAGTATTACTTCGACCCAGACCATAGGTCTGGCGAAGTATTGAATTTGGTCAGTTCCCGCCAAAAAATTACCGTTTAGTTTTTCATCAAATGTCGACGGTTCAGGCCCTAAGGAACCCAAAGCAACAATAAAAAAATTGGTGTCCGTTAGGTTGTACGTCCGTCCGTCCGTCCGTGCGCAAAATTTTGTATACGCGATATCTCGCGACTGGCAGGACGAATTTAAAAAGTACAAACGGATTTGGGTTTCTCTTGGCCAAACTTAGATCTGATTATTTTTTGGAGACAATGCATACTATATTATGAGGAGGTTTAACAAAAAAACGCTAAAAAAACACGTTTTTTTCATTTTTTAACAAAAAATACAAATCGTACAAAAAAATGTTTCAAACAAAAAATATAGAACATCGAATTCTCTACAAAAAAGGTTGTATTCATTTCTTCGTAAAATCAACGATAATGCCGTAAAAAATGGAATCCGACGTATCGCACATATAAAAAAATTTATTTCCTGCAACCCGACCTGTCAAAAACTCGACTAAACCGCGTTTTTTAAGCATAAGTGTGAACAAGAAGTGCTCATTTATTTATCAGTGCTTCAGTTGACCTGCGGTCGGGGTCGAAGTTTTGAAAATGCTCATTTTCAATTTTAATATAGGGTGAATATGCCAATGAATGGACGATTTTCGACATATTTATATTTCTTATGAATGTATGATGCACAACATGCAACAAAATACATATTTTTATGTTCTTTGAACATTCAAAACAATATTTACAGTACTATAATTGATCTTCCAATGTTTATTATTTTGTAAAATCAAAGCAAAGTTTTAAAGCCATCCAAAACTAGTACTGAAAACGTCCCATTTGATTTAACCCGTCTATTCATTGGGGTTTAGCGGATTTTTTTTACAAACGTTTGAAGACGAGGTTAATAATTAAATAAAATCAAAGGTTGAACTACACGGTCATAAAGAGCAGAGTCTAACGATTCCAATGGTGGTATCATAATTAAATTTTCTTAAAAAAAGTTACAATCAATCAAGTGTGAAAAATGCTTAACCGTCCATTCATTGGCATATTCACCCTATTTAAGGAACAAGATATTGTTACAATATATGCATAGAAACTGCTTGAACCTAACTATGCTAGAACTACCCTCTGCCGCCTTCTTACCTGGCAGTGTTAAAATGGGAATATTCCCGGAAGCATCAGCCTGTCGTCAGGGAAGTGCAAAACGAATTTAACCAAAATTGTAGGCACCCGGGTCGAAGGCATCTAGTTTCTGATCAGAAAAGGATTAGGGGTATCCAATTTTTGTCACTTTTTGATTTAAAAATATGTGTTTTTATATCATGTTTTCTGTAAGTCAATATCCCCAACTGCCAATTTTCAAGTACAGGGACACTTTTGTTTCGAAATTGGTCCGCCATATTGGATAAGCCATTTTTAATTTTGAAAAACCGACACCCGATTTGAAATAAAACCGATACTTGGCATCCTCCAGATAGTTTCCAACAAAATATGGACATTTGGCAGCAGTTTTGTCTAGGATAATTCGGGCGCAAGAGGGCATATAGAGGTAGGGAACCGAGATAGTTCACCTACTGTTGACTTCACAAATTTGGAAAAATTCAGTGATAATCGAGCTTTGTCGAATGACGGTTGCGTAAAGTCGAGACGGATAGAACCGCATAGAGAGAGATTTAGAAAACGAAAAAAGAATCAGTCAGTAAAAGTGAGTTAATCTTCAGAAACAAACAAACAAAAATTCTGGATTTCCTCGTTTTTTTTACGGCGTGCTCAAAGTGTTTTCCTCTTCTGTGTGGCGAAAGTGAGAGAAAAATTTCGTAGGGAATGAGAGAACGAGAGGAGAGTCTTCATAGCGACATCTGGTGTAAAGGTTCCACGAGAACATTACCAATAAAATTTTCCGATAATAATATCAATTATTGTTATTACCAAAAATTCTAAAAATTTTTGAAAAATAATTTTCCGACGGATGGATGGGTGGCAGAAAAATAAAAATTAGTGACAGTTGGCAACAAAAAAGTTAAGTTACCCGAAAATACCAATCTATAATACCACTCTGGAAGTTGGTTGCGACGTGAGAAGGCATATATTTTAATAACATATTATTTTCTTTTTTTTTTCTTTTATTGAAATAAACGGGCATAAATGCCGCTGCAACATAACTTTAACAATCGCTTAAAAATATGGTAATATAAAAAAAAAATTACAGCTATGTATACATTAAATCATCAAGAAAATATAAGATTTGTTATAAATATGAAGATAATGACTTATAGAAAAGAAATCAAAGAGAGATACTGATCAGTCATAATATAATATAATAACGTAGCTTCTAGGCAGAGTATTCCATAACCTACTTAATCGAAATACGATGGAAAGGTAACACCTATTAGTAGTGCAGGTTCGCTCAATTAAAGGTCGCTGGTTCCTACAAGTAATACGGAAAATGCGATTGGAGAATAAATCCGTAACATGAGATGAATGTACTAAGAAGCGCAATACTTTGCACTTCTTAACATTTAAATTAAGGCAATTCGCTGTACACTATTCCTGTACACGCTCTAAATCTTTCTGCATGTTAAATGTATCAACGGAATTTTGAACGATAGTGTACAATTTCAAATCATCCGCATAAATAAGATAATGTGCAGACTTGAAAACTGAACACAAGTCATTAATAAAGATGTAAAATAAGAATGGACCTAGGTGAGAGAACCTTGAGAAACACCCGAAGGCACTTGAATAGAATAAGATTTATAATTCTTTATGCAGACGATTTTTGATCTGCCCTCCAAGTAAGAATCAAACCCATTTCAATAAACGGCCATGAATGCCAATATTATAAAGCTTATGTGATAAGATATTGTGATTGATGGAGTCAAATGCTTTAGAAAAATCTAAGTAAATAGAGTCAACTTGGTAACCAGATTCAAGAGCATCATTTACGAAAGAGGTAAAACTAATCAGGTTAGAAACCGTGGACCTCCCCTTCATGAACCCATGTTGCGAGGGTGAAATAAGGTGTGAAAATTTAGCAGTGACTTTATCAGTAATGAGAGCGTCAAATAGCTCAGGTAACGAACTTATAATTGACACAGGACGATAGTTTGTAACTTCCGGCCTGTTACCACTCTTAAAAATCGGGGTTATATAGGATATTTTCGAAAAATCTGGAAAAATCCCAAAAGACAACAAGTTATTGAACAGAAACAATACAGGTTCAAGAAGGAATGAGATGCAATTCTTTATGACACAAGGAGGAAGTTGATCTGGACCGCAGGCAAAATCATCCTTTAGCCCATGTACTACACATAATCGACACCGTCAACAGTTAGTCGGCGGCCTGTGCCGTAGCAGACGCATCGCAAACATTGTCTTATTTTCAGAATCCTCAGGAACCCCATAAAAGATTAAATTATAAGATCTAACTTGACGATCAAATAACTCCCTAAGAGTGTCATCTCTAAGAGCACTTTGTTTTTGAGATAGATCAGTAGCATTACTTTCAAGCATAGAAACGCGTTCATCAATATTCGATATATCAGACTTCATGGAGGTTATTGAAACACTCATTTTTGACACATCTTCCTTAATAGAAGCATTGTCAGACCTTGATTCGGCGATACCCGTTTCTATATTGTACATACTGGATGACAATTTAGCAATGATATCGTACAGATCATCGATAGTCCTAGGTGTAGATGAGATACCAGAATTTCCTTTCAGTGGTGGCTCTTGAGATTTTTTGGCACTTAAGTGTACCATCTTTGCGAGTGTGTCTCATAACACATCCCGAGTGCAAATAGCTACACTTTACCGGACACATGGTAGCTTTATCGATATCAGAAATCGGAGCCTTACTAGTGCCACACACAACACAATATACTTCGTCTTCATAAGTCGTTGCCATATTTGAGTGAAAACAGCAATTCGGAAATATAAAATAGAGGCACGAAGTACACTTAGAGGTTGGGTTTCTAGTGCCAATCTTAATCCGTTAAAAACGGTAACATTCGTGAAAGAAACACACTAATTTATATATCGGAGCAATAATAAGAAACTGTTCAATGACTTATATATATTATTTTCCAGATCGTAGATAATATTTATAATTATTAACAACAAATTAGCAGATAACTATAAATGTGCTGTATATACAAGCTGTATATACATTATTAATAATTTAATTTAGTCAAATTTAAAACTAACCATTTCGATGAAAGGAGGAGATAGGAAATAGATAATAATTTCATAAAATTATAAAAGAACACATCTTGCAACACTGGCAAGTCCCAAATATAAAAATAAATTCTCTTTGCAGTTTAATTAAAAGGATCTTAAAAGATTTTCAACATTAGCAATACCACTATAAAAAAACGTATAGTACAGGTTTTCAAAGATCTTGCAAGCTTGATAGTTAACATCCTTCCACTGGCGCTGATCTGGACGTTTACAGGATAAAATAGTGGATGTATAGTTTGATCAAAAAGCAGCAGCAGATAGTGTGATGTGATGAACCGTAAAACATATTCCCCAAAAAATAAATATTTCTGTTGTATCAGATAAGTTTTTGTTTATTTACAAATTATACATTGTAATATGATATAATGAAATTATATATGACCTATTTATGCTTTTTGATTTTTAGGCATTTTCGTTAGGATAGAACAATGTGTTAATTCATCCAAACAAATTGTTAAATTGTTACAATGTTTATATAAGGTTAGCTTTGTCATACTTTGTATATCCAGCTGACACCAGGACACCATGTAGTATAGGAAATTTTCTAACAAAAATTTTGTCAGTGTATTTTTTTTACAATTTTTTTAATCAGATCAATACTTTTTACAAAACATATAATAATATGTGTATATAGATATTCTTGGTATGTATCGGTCTATTTCTAAGTATTAATTAGAATGAAAAATAAATAAATACATAAATGTGTAGACGTCACTGGGATATTAGTGCACGTCGAGCGCAATTACTTATTGATCTTCTTATATGAAACATTTCTGTTACGATAGCTATTGGGTTTTAATGTAAAAAGGAAAAATAAAAAAGTAGAAAATATCCCTCTAGAGCTAAAACTTGAACTATTGCCAAATGCGTTTCGCACCAGGATATCATTTTTGTGCTCTTCACCAGGGCTAAAGATATCTTTGCCCTGGACGCGATAGTTAATCTTAATTTTTGAAAAAAATGTATGTACTTAAAGGCTGGGATAAACCTTTAAGTACAATAGAATCACGTTCTTAATATTATATCATTAAATACTGTTCGGCGCTAAATATTACAAAGATAGTACACTTTAAATTCCGTTGTTTTGCACCGTTTTCGGGTCGCTTCGCGGGCTGTGTGTGTGTGCGTGCAGGTGTGTGATTTAGATTGATTGCGCCGAAAAGGGTAGTTGGTTCTCAGGCGTCCTCGCGAAAAGGTGATTTTGTAAATTTGACGACTGTGCAATAATAAATTGATTTACGCCAAACCTTAGTTGCATTTAATTCAATCAGTTTAAAATATTTAAAATAACGTCGCGATTTAGTAATTCAAATCACGACGATCGGGAGATAATAAAGTTAAAAACTCATTGACGTGCCATGGTGAAATTTACGAATTACTTCCCGAATAAGGAAAAATAAACTTATTAATTTTGAGGTTTTAGAACTAGATTTCCGGATTTTAACAAATACTGAACCTAATAAGAACCATTATGAAATAATTAATTGATTATTTTTCGACCGCTGTATCGGTCTATTTCTAAGTATTAACTTGAATGATACATAAACGCTTTTGTATTTATTTAGTTTTTTTATTTAGACCGATACATTCCAAGAATATCTATATACATATTTGATTAATTCAAAAGCGGTCGAAAAATAAACAATTAATCATATAATAATACATAATTAACGTAATCGGGAATTAAAGATTAGAAAATTAGGTTCAAACCTCCAACGGTATTAACGTACATGATGTAGGTATGGAAAGAACTTATGACATAATTTTTTAATGCTTTTCAAAATTTATTTTATAATTTCCACTAAAATGGGATACACAGAAATATCGGCAAAGTAAAACCTACTTACGGAACCGAGAAATCAATGCGCTAGACCCAAATAGTGTCATTAAATTAGAAATCAAACGAGTGTTGTCATCAGTAACCAAAAATGTTTCGTTAAATCCACTAAGAGCTAAATATTCCTTCAATACACACGTGTCGTATCGTGCCCTTCTCTTATTATAATTACTAATCCAAAACATTGGTAATCCTGTGCCATCCATTAATAATAATAATTCGTTAATGGGCTGGTTATAAACTGATTGTTTTGGAACAAGTGCTTCTTCATAAATTCCATCTTGAAAGATGTTGATAGTGTTTTTTCCGTTATATTCGTTATCTACAGTTAAATAAGCTTTAGCCATATGATCCGTGCCTATAGTTGTAATGTTCATATATTTCAAAAGGTATGCCGGCACTTGAACTGGATGAATTGACTTATGAACTTTACTTCTATTAAGTATATCTTTAGCTATTTTTAGGAACTTATTTTTATAAGGAAATCCCGGCAAACATAAATATATACTATTACGGCATGGTCCAGCTAAACCCAAATAGTCCCTGCAACTTTGCCAACTACTCCGCTGTAAAATCGGGCCTAACAATGCCAAACTGGGGGGCTGTAACGAGCTACGTTGTCGATTATTCTCAAGTTCATCCTTTGTTTACGACCTTACCATTATGAATACGAAAAAAATGTATTCAACCTTTTTTGTGTAGAATTTTAGACTCTTCGTGTTTTGTTGGAAACATTTTTTGTCTGACACATATTTTTCGAGAGAAATGCAAAAAACTAAAAAAAAATCGTGTTTTTGACGTTTTTTTTATGGTAACGGCCTGGATATGGTCGAGCGCCAAATTCTACTATCAAATTTGTTTTCAGGAGGCAAAAATACGTGGGATGCGACTTGTCTAATAATTGTTTTTTAACAGATTCAACTTCCAGAGGTTTACCACGCCTGTTTTTTGCGATTTTTCGAGTGTTGCTTGTTTCACACTTCGTAGGCAATTATGGACTCAGAATCTGGTCAGAGCAAGCCACCGAGTCTATCCATCGTTATTTCTTAAAGTTTTGGCAAAATTATCACACAAACATCCATGACTATTCCGAAATTCCCGAGATTGGTTGTTTAGAATATTTAGAGGACAATATTAAACATAACGTTGAAGCTAATCGTAAACATTCATCTTATATACCTACGCAATGAGAGCTGACGTCGATTTCTCGACACGCCATACGTAAATACCGAGATTAATGTTGTTGTTTTGTTAAAATGTGTATATAATGTTCGCTTTGACAAACAAAAAGCCACGTTTGCAGAAAGCAAATAAAAAATGATTTGGCCAAAAATGGCAATAATAGTGGACAGGAGGCTCTGACACCGGAAACGATAGTAAGACTGATCAAAGTGGTTTCACAAATCCTGATGTGCCAGCTAAATGTTTAAAACTTATTTGCAATTTACTTTGTTATATTAAAACAATTTTAACCGCAATTTGTACCATATTCAATTACCCCAAAAAAAACCGATAAACAAGTTTACGGCAAATTCGATGTAATTTTCATATTTCACCCGCAATATTGGAATCGCCGTTTGGAATTTTCAAAATCTAGTGCTAGATGCGGATTTTGCGACCTCAAAAACCTTCGATGTAATAAGATTTAGCGAAATCTGAAAACTTGTACACTTTCAGCAAAAATAGTAAATCTTGCAGACTGTTCCATGATCGGAGAGATTAAGAACCTTGAGACTTACAATCGATCAGGCGATATCCTGAAATGATAATGATTCGCAAGTCTTACGCTTGGTCTATGAATTGCTGAAACAATGCGTATTCGCAACAGTGAAAAATTAATTTCGTGACGACTTCAATATTCGTGCATATCGACTACTGTTGAGCAGTATACGTTCTGTTTATTTATAAATTGTACATTATAAAATTATGCAATGTAACGTTGGTAACGCAAATTATTTTACCCATGTTTATAATTATTCATACTCACCTCTGTTCTTGTACAATATCTTATTAGCTTTAACAGCATTTATATGGAACAAACACGAATATCTTTTTAGTATAAAGATCATACGAAATCATCTTGCAGTTGCAATTTGTAATGTTTATTAGCAGCTCGACGAAATGCTGCGAAGCTAATCCGAAATTTTCCATAAATTTGTTGAACCCGCGCGGTCATCGGGTGAAAATATTGTCTTTATTTATTAATTTTATTTTTATATTTAATATATATATATTATATATAATATATATAATATATATATTAATATATATATATTTAATATATATAATAATTATATTTAATTTATTATTTAAATATTGTCTTATTATCGGGTGAATTTGTCCAATTCAAATAAACAGTGCAAAATTTCTATACTGTTTGAAGAAGAAATTCTCTACATTTTCATAAATTAATAGGAATACATATACCCAAATTTACTCGCCAGTATCGGTCTTTTTTCATACAAATGTAGGAATTATCGGCATTTTGCGACTGACCCCAGACAGTATGGGAAATTTTCTAAAGAAAATTTTGTCAGTGTATGTATTTGTTTTTAATGAGATCGATACTTTTTACAAAAAATATCATAATATCTAATAATATTAAGGTAATCGGGTATTCATGATTAGAAAATAAGGTACGGAGAAATCCAACAATATTAACATACAGATAGTATGGAAAGAACATATGACATCATTTTTTAAGTCTTTTTAAAATTTATTTTATAATTTCCACTAAAATACCATACACAGAAATATCGGCAAAGTAAACCCTACTTTCGAAACCGAGAAATAATTATTTCGACGAAGAAAATTAAAATACTAATCAATGCGCTAGACCCAAATAGTGTCATTAAATTAGAAATCAAACGAGTGTTATCATCATTAGTATATATAAATGTTTCGTTAAACCCTGTAAGAGCTAAGTATTCCTTCAATACACACACCTCGTATCGTGTCCTTCTTTTATTATAATCACTAATCCAAAACATTGGTAATCCTGTGCCATCCATTAATAATAATAATTCGTTAATGGGCCTGTTATATACAGATTGTTTTGGAACAAGTGCTGCTCCATACGTTGGTGTAATACCATCTTGAAAGAGGTTAATAGTGTTCTTTCCGTTATATTCGTTATCGACAGTTAAATAAGCTTTAGCCATATTATCCGTGCCTATAATTGTAATGTTCCTATATTTCAAAAGGTATGCCGGCACTTGAATTGGATGAATTGGCTTATGACCTTTACTTCTATTAAAAAGAGTCTGAATCGCTTTACTCGCTGCTGCAATGTTTCTAATTCGATACTCGTTTTCAACGAGTATCAGATCACTATCCAGCAGGTCCTCGACAGAATTGAATTTCTGTTCCAGGCGACGAGATACTTCAATGTCAAACATTTTTTCTGTCAGCTCTGTACAGAATATTATGGAAACGATTATTAAGGAACCCAAGAAGAATTGATGTGGAATGGAGCTTGTCCGGAGTGGCACAACAATTCCCAATGAAAGTTCTGTGATACTGCAATAGTTGTACGATTTACTTATCTTTAGAAGTCGGAGAGACACAAAAGATAAAACACTGATGCAAACAAATGTGATCAATACGTATATACCAGTAGGGATAGTCGTTTCTATATATCGTACAGGTACAATTAAGTAAAACATTATATCGTCAATTTTATATGCTTTAGCAGTTAATTTAAAAGTATGGTTTCTATTGGGTGATTGTCGTGTATGAAATAAAACGTTAATTTTACCGGATTCAAAATCATGCACAAGTTTAGTTGCATCTCTTTCATTCTCCAAGCCGTAAAGATATGTTATTCCTTTTGGTATATTTACGTAACTGAAATATTTACAGGACGCGTTTAAATAAACACATAAAAAACTGATTACATTTCCTACTAGGTAGGTTGGTACATATTTTGGTTTCGTTCCTGTTGAATACACAGGGTCTTGACTTGCTAATATAAATGGATAGCCATTTAAGTCCTGTAGTTTGTTCGGAAATATCTCTAAAATATTTGAACAATTTTGTATCGTATAGAGGTTGGTAAAAGGATTGTATCGATGCACCGTCATCTTATGATGGTCGTACGGGAACATATTTTTGTCAGCCAATGATTGGTTCCAAAATCCAATAATAGTCGCATCCAAATAACCATCATTCCACAACTTTTTCAGTTGGACGTCGAATTTTTGAGAAGAATTTTGTTGCCAGACGAGGAATAAAAACTTTGAATTACCAAATACATTGTTCATCATTTTTAAAAAATTCCTCGAGTCACGAAAATGTTTGACGATATTTTTTGGTTCATGATTGTTTTTAAGAGGATGGAATACCAGAAAAAGATTCGATGGCTGAATAAAAAAGTGGTTTTTTAATAGCGATTCCGTATGATTAGCTATGTGTTTCATGCTGATAACTGACGTTGGAAAATTTTGAAATGTAGACTCCATTATTCTAGTGTCGATGGAGTGGTAAACGTCATCTTCATTGATGACCAACACTATTTCATGATTTGGCAATTCAATCTTTATACGTTTTTCGATCACATTTTGCCAATAAAATGTACATCCAGTGCGTAAGCCCAAAACAGGACAAACTGTCCAAAAATAGAAGAATAGATGCCACCAGTGTTTGTAATCCATCTTCTTAGTCACATGTGATGCACATGAAAGAATTCGGTTTCTTGTTAAGTATTATAGATGTATACATTCCGAACAACTTGACGTATGTTCATATATGAAGCTTTGATCGAACTAACGGAAAAACGAATATTTTTTTTTTATATTGTACACGATTGTTATTGATTTTTTACGTACGGAACACGTGAGTGTAGGCCATTGGCTGTAAATTCTAAAGAACTGAAATTGTTTCACAAGAAGCATATTGCAATTATTAAGTCGATGTTTTTTTCGGAAAATATTGTTTTTGTTTCAAATAAATTTAAAACCCTAGGATGGAAATAAACATTATATATCAATATAAGAATTATTATGAATTGCTTATAAAATATTAATACCTTTGGTGTGGCTGAGGGACGGTAGAAGCATTGAATACCTTGTATTCTTAACTTTACTACTATAACATGAGCTCCTTTCCATGGATATCCATTGTGATCGTCGTTACTGCGTCATTGCAATAAAATTGTCTTTTTATTTAAGCCAAGGACAAGATCTTTGTTTTTGAACGGTGAAAAAATGGAAAAACATTAGCCTTGAACTGGAATCAATAGTTTTGAACTACTGTAAGTTGATAAAAAACAAATGGTATTTATGTAATGTGTGTAGTTGAAAAGGTCATTCAGGTTCAAGGCTGTGGAATCATCTAAAAGGAAAAATATGAGCAGACTGCATAACACATGCAGAATGGAATGAGCGTTTAAGTATTAATCGCTTAAAAAACTGCTTGGAAGACAAAGGTACTTTAACATTTATTTCTGTCCAATATGTTATATTACCAAAATGTTTGTGTAGGTAATGCATATTTTGTTACGATACTTTACATGGTGGATGGAAAGGGGTTATCCAGACGCCTAAATCCGTTGAAAACAAATCTTAAGCCAAAAGCACAGAAAAAGTGACAGAACACATTAAGCACTTGCATAAGCAAGTGAAATAAGAGAAAGTGACCGTCCCATAGGCGTGTCATCGCTTGGTACAGCAATAGGATACATAGTACATGGAGTTTGTTCCTATAGCGGTATCCAAACTAACAGGCCACCGCTAATCAGTACTATTAAACACTGTGTCAATTTGTGCCGCTTCCGGTATTATCGGGTTAATGTGCTATTCGCCTGCTTTAAAATGTTCTTTACGATTTGATTTTTTTTTCATCGAGTTATCGAAGTTTTCGAAAACGAACAATTATGATTTTTGTTTATTGCACATTTGGATTAGGCAAATCTCAAAATCTTCACGTGATCGAACAAATCCGCGACCAGATTTGGATTTAGCACATCGAAAATCTTCGGAAAAACATACTCAGGTTTCTGATGAATGCACGTTAATCAGGTTTTTGCCCGAACAAACAATTTGTTGAGCCACAAAACCTACCGAAAATGGTAAAAAATGGCGTTTTTTGCACTTTTAGGATACCTCAAAATCTTGACGTGATAAAATAATTCTGCGGCCAGATTTGGATTTAATGCAACGCTAAAATAAGAACTTTTTCATTCTTGTCATTTTTTCGAAAAACGCTTCCTTTACGAACTACAAGCGATTTAAAGTTAAAAAATGACCAAAAACGCCAACTTCAACAATTTCGATCTCGGCTCTATTAAAGATAATTTATAAACTTCGAAACTTGTATTTTTATCCTATATTTTTTATATTACGGTAGGTTTTAGTTTTCATCGAAGAAACTTGTATAGAAAAATCGTTATGTTCGTCGGTTTGCTATGAGATATTTGACCCTTTGCGGCACACCGGTAAATAATGTTATTACTATATGTATTATAATATTCGATGAAAAAAAAAATCCCAAAACATAAAAAATATACGATAAAAATACAAGTTTCAAAGTTTTCTATTTTGAACAATTAAATTATCGTTGGTAGAAGCCGAGAAACAAATGTTTGAAGATGGCGCTTTTTTTGGTGATTTTTCAACTTTAAATCGCTTGTAGTTCGGAAAGGAAGCGTTTTTCGAAAAAATGACAATAGTGATAAAATTCTTATTTTACCCTAATTTAGTTAATTCCTGGGTTTCCGAAAAGACTTCTCCACTGCTTCATATTTGTTTATGTTTATTGTTGATAAGAAATAACTGACCACTCGGCAAACAAAAATGTACTGACATTTTTTTGTTCGCAATAACCTAATAAATGAATTCCAAAAGGTTTAAAAATTTTCGCTTTGCGTGATCGGTTAGTGACATTTTCCAGTCCTCTTCTTGAGGGTAAACCGCTCGCCAACTTCGCCACTATATATGTGTGCTAAACTTCTAAAGTATATACGATTATTTCTTTTTCACTTTGATTTTCATCGCGTTTTCTTATTTATACATATTGCGTAAAAAGAAGCCATTAATATTATTATTTAGTATCATAGATTCAATCAGTAGAAAATATTGTCTCAGAATCATGTTCGGCCATCGAAGCAATCGCTACATACCAAATTTCAGAAAAATCAATAAATATTTTCAGAAATTGTCGAAAATTCTTACGCCACAGATTAATAACAGATAGCCCTAATCACGATAAATGCGTGACTCGTTTTTCGTTACCGACCCTACTAGTACGTCGCTTATATTAGATGACCATGTTTTTAAAAACAAAAAGTATTTTAGGAATAAAATGAAATAAATCAAACGCTATTCTTCAATATATAAATGTATAGAAATGGTAAAGCAACGTATACAAGTAGAGTCGGTAACGAAACCCTAGCAGATTTGACACGCAATTAGGAGAACCTTTGGCAATCTGTTATTAATCTGTGTTTACGCTATCTATGGTTTTGCCAATTTTCATCCGGTATCGTAAAAGCTCTGGTTAAAATGGAAAGCGTAATCGAAGCGTGACCGAGGCGTGAAAATGTCCAAATTCACTCTTAAGATACGCTTAAGTTACTCTTTACCTCACGAGGCGTTCTCTCAGCGCACACTTCAAGACAGTCGGAAATGTATTTTCCAAAAATTAAAAAAAATCTTTCTACTGTAGAAATTGAGATATTGGCGTACCTGCTTCTCTCATTTTGTGCAAAAAAGGGTTAATTTACGCTTTTTAGTGAAATTTCCTTACCGGTGGACCCCCTTAAGGGAGTTTTAAATTAAAGATGACTGAATAACATTTTTAAAATTCGGGCTCTATAAGGGCAATTCTAAGCATTATTAACAGTTTCCTAAAAAATAGCAAAGATATTAATTGAAAATTTTCGGTTTCCCAGAAAATACCAAAGACATTAATTAAGAATAAACCGAGTATTTTCGGAAATAAATGTATTTTCCGCAAATAAAAAAAAATTTCTCAAAATGTCATCACAAAAATCTGAAAAAATTTCACTATATTTCTCGATTAATTCTAAAAATTTTTCATTCTTAGCAGTTTTTGCGTTAGAACGTTCAGAAATTTCACAAAGAAATTTTCATTGTTAACGTATTTTTGAGGTCGTTACAATGATGTGTGTTCTTAAAATTCAACTGTTTTATGCACCATTATGCATGGTTCCAATAGAATTCCAGTATTCTAATAGCTCGAAAAAAATTGATAGGAATAAATAATTCCCAATTTTTTGGAATTTTTTTAAAATTTGGCGCCATATTGGAATTCCTGATGGCTGAAACTCAATTTTGACCTCGGAATCTGGAAGAGCGACCTCGAAAACAATAGGATATGTTACCTTTCAATTGTTTTCAACTTCGATTTTGATACGAAATACTTGATTGAAAATAAAGTATAAAAAATGCCATTTCAGGCATTAATGGGTTAAGGGAGTCCACCGGTAAAGTAGGAAATTTTACTAAAAAGCGTAAATTAACCTTTTTTGTCGAAAATGAGAGAAGCAGGTACGCCAATATCAGCTCAATTTCTACAGTGAAAGATTTTTTTTTAATTTTTGGAAAATACATTTATTTCCGAAAATACTCGGTCTATTCCCAATTAATGTCTTTGATATTTTCTGGGAAATCTTTTATAGTAATTAGAATTGCCCTTACAGAGCCTGAAGTTTGAAAAATCGATTCAGTCATTTTTTATTTACAATTTTTAATGAAAATTGTTACTTTATCGGTCGAGTACTTTAGAACACCCTTAAGTTTACTTAAGTACAAAGGAAATGGGGAAATGTTATGTACACGAACTTCGGCATTTCGCAACTAGATGGCACCACCTTTGTGTTCGAATTGAAAGTTGCAGAAACATAACAGGTGTTTTGCTTCTAACGCAGTAAATATACAAGATTCAATTTCAAATCTGTTCAAAACAGAAATATAAATGTAAATAATTCTTATATCTCTATAGTTCAAAATGACCAGCTCATCGTTCGAAACACTTTTTTAATATTTTCGTTATTAATATAAAAACATGTTTATAATGTTTCTTGTAACTCGCTCGTTGCAGCCAAAGAAAAAGAATCGAGATATATGGATGAGAAAACAAATTCCATGTTCTGAATTTGAAGTCTTTCACTTCCTTTCAATTTATATCAAATGTATACTGTAACGGTGTATTTTGATATAAGGCACCATGCTTAGAGGTGGCTGTATTTCAGAAGAATATAAAGAAAAATAAGGGATAGGAGAAGAATCTTTCAATTGTTTTGTTTATTTTTATCGTGCTTGGTTACTTGCTTGTATGACACCGTATAAATATCAATACGGTTCATCAATATCAGTTAGTTTGTGTCACGAGGAGCACTAAAGATCGGTGCCACCTCGCCACCCAGCCACCTCGCTATACAATATGCTTCCAAGTTCACTAAAAAATCTAGTCCACAGCAAAAAAACCATTAAATGTAAAATTACAAATTGGATCAAGACTCTTCACACTTGATGAAAACTCTCTACATTAAAAAAGGAAAAAAAAGTGTCACTTTACAATATATTATTTCTCGTATTTTAAATTATTATATATATATGCCCCCCCCCCCCCGTTTGGACACTATCACCTTGTCGTGGTGGGGGGACTTAACAAACACCATACAGGAGGTCCTGAGTCGATAGCAGTGTGAGTGGTGAGAGAATGCGGATCCCTATAAACCGTTTCCGATGAATGGCTCGGGGCTCTATAAACGGGCTTCTCCGATGACTGTGGGTATGAGTGAGGCTAGAAACTCAAGCCCCACCTCGACCTTCGGTCTGGAGGGGGGTGGGGCAAAGGACCTCTGAGGTGCCGTGACCAAGAATGGATCCCCCAATCCACAGGTGGAAGATATCGTGCCTAGGGATGCATGGTACAGGGGTAGCTGTACCGCTAACGATGTCCTTGGGATACCGGGCGACCTCCCATTGTACATAGCCTTCACCTCGTATCGCGGGGCTCTGCGAGGTGTGACCTTTATTTCCCTAGCTTCTCGTGGGACCCATATGGATACACAGATGCAAAAAACCAAAAAACAATAGCCTCAGGTGCCTTGCACCGAGGAGGTAAGGTCGGATGTGGCTAAGGACACTCTGACGGACACCGCTACGGCGGAAGATACTCGTCCAAGCCCGATCCGAATGAACGGCACACAGTTGCGAAAGGCCAAGCGGGTAGCATACGAGGAGGCGAAGAGAAGGGCGGAGGCTGAAGGCGTCCCCCTTCCGGAGCGTCCTCCACCGAGAGTAAGCGGTTCGAGGAAGAAAAAGGTGGCATCTTCCGGGGCTGGGGCTAGAACCCGTCTGGAAGAGCATCCCGGATCGACCTCAACCGCTACAGAGTCCATTGGTCCTCCCTCTGGGGATAAAAGGAAGGCCGAGAGGAGTATTTCAGATCCCACGGCCAAACCCCGAGGGAAGAAGGCCAAGAGTCAGGAGCAAGAATCCGCAACAAGGATGTCATACTCGACCTTGCCTTTGGCGAGGACGTAGGGGAGCGGGTCGAGATGGGCGTCTTTGACCAACGCACGGGGGTCATCATTGACCGGGTTGTGGACATCCCGGAAGGGGGGTTCATACCCAGGTTCGTGGAGTCTCACCTGAGAGGAGGAATTGCCACTTTCGCTTGTGTGGATGACGAGAGTGCCTGTTGGCTGCGGGAAGCAAATCTGCAGATAACCCTTCATGGGGGCCGAAAGGTGAGGCTTGTACTCCCTGAGGAACTCGTCAAGAGAGTTAAAATGACGGTACTCGCGCCACCACCCAAGAAGGAGACTATCATCCTGTTTAAGATCTTGGACAGGCAGAATGCTGGGTTGAGGGTCGGGACGTGGGTTGTCCACCGTAGGGAGGAGTTGCCGCATGGCACCCTTCTGGTTCTCGGCGTGGACGAAGACTCGGCCAAGCGCCTCGAGTCTCGCGGCTACCGAGCTTATCTGGCGACAGTAGAGGTTGTGTTCAGGCCAACCTCTAAAAACCCGATAAGTTCGGCGACGGGAGCTTCCAGCGCGAGTTAGCTTTAATGGCTAACGGTCGTGCGGAAATTTTCCAGATTAACTTACATCACTGCAAATGTGCCTCAGCTCAACTTATGAGGGACCCGCAAGTGACGCGTACAAAACCAGCCATGGCACTAATACAGGAGTCGTGGTGCTACAAAGGTCAGATTCGGGGCCTGAGTAGGATTGGCACAGTCTACGCCAGTGGACTTCATGAAATGCAGAGGGCATGTGTAGTTCTTAAAAACATGGACGCTGCCCTGCTACAGGAATTCTCTACTCGAGACCTAGCTTCGGTCAAAGTCTCTCAGGGAATAGGGGAAAGGAGCTTGGTGATTGCATCAGCCTACTTTGCGCACGATAGGGAAACTCCCCAGGAGGAGCTAACTAGGTTAGTCAAGTACTGCGCAAATGCGGGCCTTGATCTCCTCATTGGTTGTGATGCAAATACTCACAGTACTCTGTGGGGGAGCACCTACATAAATGAGGGAGGGGAGGCCCTCATGGAATACCTGATATCCACTAACCTCGAAATTTTGAAAGAGGGAGTTGAGCCAACGTTTGTAATGGCAAACAGAAGAGAGGTCCTTGATCTCACTCTATACAGCCAAAGCATGCGTGAGGCTGTCCAGGAGTGGAGGGTTATTGATGAATCCTCGCTCTCGGATCACAAACTGATTCGGGCCAAACTGAAACAGTTTAACCCTGCAGAGAAATGGTACAGAAATCCAAGAAGCACGAACTGGCAAGGGTTCAAAGAAAGTCTGCAAGCCAGGATGAAGGGCTTCAAAGGCAAGTATGGAGCGAAAAACGATCTTGAGTACACAGAGGTCTTTCTTAGGGGAGCTGTGATGAGATCGTTCGAAGCCAATTGCCCACTCAAGATAGTAAACTCCAAAAGGGGAAGGCTTAATTGGGGACCAGCATTGGAGTGTAGCCGAAAGGAGGCGAGGAGATTATTTAATCGAGCAAAGAAAGCTGATACAGCAGAAGTCTGGACGGCTTGCAAGGATAGGTTGAAAGCCTACAAAAGGCAGATTAGAGAGTCTCAGATAAATGCATGGAGGGAGTTCTGTTCGGAAACGGAGAGTATACCCTCTACTGCAAAATTAGCGAGAATACTATCCAAAGGAAATGATGGTAAACTACGATTTATCAAAGCATAAAATGGCGAGTTTGCCAAATTTCCGATGGAAACACTGGAAAGTTTGCTGACAAGCAATTTTTCAAGTATTAAACTAGGATCGAACGGTGCCCCCGTGGAGCCTACTACGAGTAAAGGGAGGCACTGGGGGATCGCTGCCCAAGTTGTAAATCCAAACAAGGTTGTAAGGGCACTAATGGCCTTTGAGGCGTTCAAGTCACCGGGACCGGATAGCATATACCCGGCCCTCCTTCAGGAAGGCCTAGGGGCTATCCTGAGACCATTGATTGGACTTCTTCGGGGGTGCATTGCGCTTAGTTACACACCTAAAGAATGGAAGAAATCGCGAGTTTCGTTTATACTCAAAGTTGGAAACAGGAATAACGTGGAGGCAAAGGACTACAGACCGAGCAGCCTAACATCCTTCCTATTAAAATTGTTGGAAAGATTGGTTGAGATGTATCTTATAGAAGGTCCTTTGGTACGCTCACCTCTTCATGGGGAACAGTATGCCTACCAGGCTGGCAAATCTGCTGAGTTGGCACTTATGTCAGCCACTTCTTTGGAACCTGGTAGCTGATATCTTGATCAGGAAACTCAACGATAGCGGAATCTATGCGATTGGATATGCGGACGATATTGCTATCCTCGCTAGAGGCAACTACGAGGAAGTTTTGCAGGAGCTTGTCCAAGAAGCCCTGAGGGTTGTGGAAAAATGGTGCAACGAAAAAGCGCTATCGATACAACTGGAAAAAATTGCCTCCATCATTTTCTCTAGAAGATATATGTAAGATCAAAAAACTCAGGGAAATGGTGATTGGCGGGAAGCAGGTGCCATATGCCAGCGAAACCAAATATCTTGGAGTAACCCTGGATAAAAAATTAAACTGGAATGGTCACCTGGAAAACAAATGTCACAAAGCAATTTGCTACTTTCTGGCATTGTAGGAGAGCTCTTGGTAACAGTTGGGGTCTAGGACCGAAACAGCTGCTCTGGATCTACCAACAGATTGTGTTACCAAGGATTACATATGCCTCGCCAATTTGGTGGCAGAGGACAGAAAAGACCCGAGTTCAACGAAAATTGAACAGGGTACAGGCTATGTTCCTCAGGGGCATTTGCTCAGTAAGGAAGAGTACACCCATAGCCGCAATGAGGTCCCTTTTAGGCGTACCGTCCATGTCTCAGGCAGTAAAATGCGAAGCCAAGAGAACCGTGTATATACTCAAGTGCTTGGGAAGCTTGACAGGTAAGCAAGATTGGTTCAATAATCTTTTTCGAGGAAATCTGAGAGACATGTGGTATCAACCACCAGATAAGATCCAGACACACCTCTCGGGAGAAAACAACTTTAAGGCTTGTTTCCACAATAGGGAGGACTGGAAAAATAAATCAGCAATACCCAGGAATGGCATCATCTGGTTCACAGATGGGTCCAAAACCAACCGGGGTGTAGGCGTAGGATACTGCGGACCGAAGCTGCGAGAGAACTTTTCCCTCAAGCTCAACAAATTTAACACTGTTTTCCAAGAAGAGGTGGCGGCAACCCTCAAGTGTGCCGAGACCCTCATGGAGAAGGAAGTGACAAATAAAATGATATGGATATGCTCGGATAGCCAAGCGGCATTGAGAGCGTTAGACAATCCAGTCGTCAAATCAGCTTTAGTCAGAGATACAAAGACCTGCCTACGTAGCCTGGCTATAAGAAACAAACTCAGCCTGACCTGGATACCTGGCCGTATGGGCTGGAAAGGAAATGAAAGAACGGACACCCTTGCCAAGTCGGGAATAGTTAATGGAACTGACTTGACTAGGAGGGTGGCACTGCCATTTCAAGAAGGACTCAACCTACTGGAGAGACAAATGAAATCCCAACAGGTTAGAGAGTGGATCAAAAACAAAAAATGCAGCACAACCAAAAGCCTTACAGGAGCGCTGCAGGCGGACCGATGGGCTGAAAAACTGATCGAATTAGACAGAACAGAAATAAGAATCTCCATCGAAATCCTCACCGGACATGGAAATTTAAACAAGCACAGTCACACCGTAGGAAGGAAACCTTCACCGATGTGCACTAGATTTGATGAAAACAAGGAGGAATCATCAATTCACTTCCTATGCGAGTGCCCTGCACTGATGGAGGCTCGAAGGAGATACCTGGACTCTCCATTTGTGAGCAAGGAGGAAGTCAGGTAGCGGAATCTCGGACAACTTTTGAGATTCTGCAAAGCTGCTGGCTATCCAACGGAACCCTGAATAGCATCAGGAATAGCATACAAAGGCAAACAGCCAAGTGTGCTGATTTCTGGGTTTCACCCCAAGCCTGATGAAGATAATACCAATTTCATGTCAACATTTCATGTCAACCGTAACACCTCTCAGTCCAAAATTGGTATGGACGGATTTTAACGCTTCAGGACGGAAAATGTTCGCTTAAAAAGAGCATTCGAAAGGCGTATGCCGATTTGACGTATTTCAATATGCCGGCATAGTCATGGCGGCTAAAAGGTACAAATACAACATTTTTTCAGTAACGAAATTATGTAACGAAATTTATGTGAATCTCGCCATTCGGGCGATTATGGGGTTGCGGATTGCAAATATGAACTTAAAATGATGAAATTCATCATTTGATAGACAATTTGGGTAATTAATTTGAAACTCGATATTCGGGGGTTTTTAGGATTGCTGATTATGATTCTGAAATTAAAATTACGAAATTCAAAATGGCATACCGAAAAAATGAAAAGTTGCATAATTCAAGGCACCACAAATTTGCAAGATGAATTTCAAATTACGCGCAGAATATTGCAGTATTACTCTTTAAACCTTTCCGGCACACATTTCTCTAATGAACCATTTTTCCTGAAACTAGGTACTCGGAGGTTTTTGGAGTCGCTGATTATGATTGTAAATTCAGATTGTGAAAATTCAAAATGGCGGATTCAGTATGGCCGAACAAAATGTACCAAATTACCTGATCGCTATGAAAGTTGGTACTTAAGCGTTTTTGGATTCGCTGATTACGAATCTGAATTCAGATTGTGAAAATTCAAAATAGCGGATTCAGTATGGCCGACCAAAATGTAACAAATTACCTGATCGCGATGAAAGTGGGTACTTATGGGTTTTGGTGTCGCTGATAACGAATCTGAATACGGATGTTGAAAATTAAAAATGAGAATAACTGAAATTATTTTGTCCAATAATGATTTTGTCGCTGTGTTATTTTGTCATGATACCCACGGTACGGGTGAATGAGTAGTATCCTTTATTTTGTTATATTCATTTATGATTAATTTCGCGTCTTGGGCAGGGTTTGACGAATCAGTGAGCAGTCCTGGGACGAAACACCGATCCATGTTTAATAAAAATGTATATAAAATTAATTATGCACGCAAAGAAATCTGCATGTACGATTGTAAAATAATATATAAAAAAAAAATCGTTACAACACCAAATACATGTTTAGATTTTTTTACCACTATCCAATTATTAAATTAAAACGAGAGAGCTCTTGCTATATGAAGTGTTTCTAAATAAAATTAATGAATAAAAAATTCTTTTTAAAAACCACGTTTTTATAAATGGACTAAAAAGAATAAAATAATTTTTCCCATCCACACAGGTCACTAATACCATGCCGAAATAAATACGCAATAATTTTTCATTTTATTAGGAAATAAAATATTTGTAAGACTTAAAATGGAAAACGTGGGGCGCAATAGAGGTAACAGAAATGAATAGCATGTCTAAACTAGCGTGTCATATTGTTCATTTAAGCATAAGTTTCTCATTTGTTATTGTTCGTCGAGGAGTCATTTCTGTTACCTACTAAAGGATGTTATCTTTTTAAGTTTTATAAAAAGGTGGTTTTTAAAAAGAATTTTTTATTTATTAATTATTTTCTGCTTTTTAGTTTTAATAGGTCAAATTTTACAATCGATTTTAAACTATTACATTTATAAACAATCTGAAAAGTAGTTTCAAAATGAAAAGAATATGCAAGTAGTTTTAGATGACAGGCTCCTCTGGTGGCTGACACCCTTCTAGAATTGTTGAGAATCCTGATGAGGTTTTCTCACGCCAGAATCCGTGAGCTGTTGCAGCACTTATATATGACACTAATTCACTACTGCTCCACTTGCCGTCGTGGATGAGTATATATAGGCAAGGGAATTAATCTCGTCAGTGGACTGTGGAGGACTTTTCCCGATTGCGAAAAGAAAACAAAGGACAAGCGCAACGGAGGAAGGGGGAAAAACGCCGGACCCCCCGCTAAATGTTAAAGGACAAAACAACGAAAGAAAAACGAGTAATGTATAGATTCAATCATGAACGTAAAATAAGCGCATTTTCTTTTTTTGAAACTTATTTTTTTTTCATATAAAATTTAAATTTGCTGAAAATGTTCTTAAAACTGATTGAAACTTGTAATAAACGGTAAAGGAATGCATTGTCATCCAATTTTGGGCTATCCTAAAAGTTTCAAGTCTCTAGCTCATCGGTAAGTTAGTTTAAAATCGATTGCAAGATTTGCACCGGACAAACAGACAGACAGACAGGAATACGAGTTAATAAACACGTGGTAACAATCAGGAAGGAATAAAGGTATTGTAAAAAATTATTTTCAATTTGCACAAATAATTTCAAAATCTTATATTTACAATATTTTAAAATTTACCTAATTTGAAATTCATATTAATACGTATCAATTTTCAAAATCTAAATAACAAATAAAACACTGAACAACAAGAAAACCACTAATGAAATGACGGAATTTCTTCGAAACAATTTTTATAATTTGAATAACGTACAAAGTCAACCAAGTCGGTACAGCAACGTCAGGAAACCTTTTTAACGAATTTCAGTTTTTAAATCACTTGGTGAATTCCATAGAAATTACCACAATATGTAGACGTTAGACTACATCCACTAAAATGTTCTGCACTGCATAAATTATGTTATACTTCGAATCGAACCCATCCAAGACTTAAACCAGAATACAAAATTCTTTCGAAACATTCGGTTCGACTCGCTCCTATCAAAGTGGCTCAGTGCATGTACAGAGATTTATGTATACATACGTACATACATATGTACACACACAACAACACGCGCGCGTATTTATATACACACGCGCACATACACTCGGCTGTGTGTCTTTTTACTTGATATCGTCATTCCTTAAAAACAATTCTTAACATTGGATCGTCATTCTTCATTGCTTCCAGGTAGTCGACTGCTACCTTAGTAAAAACCATTTCACACATAACCTTAAAAATATTATGTTTACTTCTTTTTTCAGGGCTGACCCCGACCAGTTCCTTCAAATGTTACCTCCAGACGGGTAAAACGGAAAGGCTCCAAAGTTATAATTTACCGGAGTCTTTGGCGATGGGCAAGAATAAACAAAATCATCCTGTGCCAGCTGCGACCTATTGAGGTTAGGTTCAGACGTCGACCTCGTAATTTTCGGTAATGAGCGCAACATGCTTTCCAGACTCACTAAAATTTGCCTAAATAACGGTCTCTCTTCTCTTACGAACTTGACGCAATTCTGCGTCAACCTCTTGAGTGCCTTTGGAGTATCCGATCTCAGTTTGTCGAGATCCAAAGTGAGTTGGCCTTTTCCAACCATGAATAAAATCTGATCCTTATTATTGATGTGCGAATACGGCCTCTGTCCACTCAGCAACTCGAACAAAACAACACCGAATGCGTACACGTCGGATCGGAAACTGTACGGACTCTCTTCCTGCATTCTTATAACTTCTGGAGCCATCCACAATATCGAGCCGGTAGGTTGATGAAACTGTTGCGAGCCTGACCACCTCGTCTTTGCGGTAGCCAGACCAAAGTCTCCGATCTTCACTGTCAGGTCGTCGTGCAAAAAAATGTTGTTACTCTTCAGGTCCCTGTGTATTATGTTCTTCGCATGCAAATAATCCATTCCCTGCGCTGTTTGTCTCCCTATTTCGATTACTGTCAGAAGCTGAAACTTGGATTCGTCAACATGTAAGTGCTTGTACAACGATGAACCTTCGCACCACTGCGTAACGATAGCCAATTGGGGTTTGCTGACGCATCCCATGAATAATAAAATATTTACATGACGAGTTTTCCTCAGTACAGCAACTTCGTTTTTGAAAGCTTGAAGCTGCGCTGCAGTTGGGATTTTCACCCTGAGTGTTTTGACTGCTACGGGTCCGTGCCAGTGGGCTTTGTAAACGGTTCCGAAGGAACCCGAACCGATTCTTAGCCCGACTAATATTTCGTCCGCAGGAATTTCCCAATCCTCGATGGATTCTCTTGGAGCCAACAGATTTTTCGACGACTCGTCGGCGGAACGTGCTCTGGGTCTCTTCGGCCTCAGGGTACTTGTCGGACTGGCTTGCGTAGATTGACTGTGCTTCGTTGGACTATTTCCTGGCGACGAAGAACCCGGCCCCATATCCTCCGGCCTTCGCAGTCCCTGCATTCTGGAATACTCGTCCAAATTAATCTGTTCGCTACCCATTTTCACGGTATTGAAACACACATTTGGCGCTGAACTTGATCGATCGTGATGTGCCAACCTCGGATGACGAGAATGCCTTACCGGGGCTAACGAAGGAGACATACTTCTACCGAAACCGTATCCAGGAAACTGTAAGATTCCTGCGCTGGTTTCCGGGTTATGCGCCAACAAGGTTTGATAGTACGCATCTTGCATGCGGACTTGAACACAGAGTGCTGGCACACCTGCGGCGCAGCGTTGATGAAACCGATAATTACAGGTGCGACAGTAAAAACCTTGAAAAAGAAGCTTCCGACAGCACTCGCAGAAGGCCAATGAGAAAAATGTCTTGCGTACAAAATTGTGAGATATCGAGGTGGTAATGGGGAACTTGTCGATTATTTCTACCGAGACTTCGTCACAGTCGAGTGTCGCAATATCAGTGTTCCAAGGTATCGGATACCGAGGTTCATTTGACGGTCGAGGGTACACTTCACACATTTCTGGAGTGAGGTTGCGTAACTTCATTGCCTTCGACAGAGCCTCGCAAAGAGGCAATCCGACTTTCACTTGAACACTCGTACGCTGTTCGTTAGGTAAATATGCTCGCAGAAGCCCCAAAACCGGAGTTCTTGGACAACGATTTTTGCTCGACTGAGAATCATACTCGGAAGCAGCATTACTTTCTGGAGTTGAGGAATTCAGTAGCTCTTTCAACTTTTGCTCTTTTGATTCGAGCTCGTGCAACTTACTCGTCAGCTCTTGATATTCGTTCAAGAAAATCGATGGGGGATGTTGAAATCCGGCAAATCGATTGTTCAAGGCATCGATATTCTTTCGGGTCACGTGAATTACACTTTGGATGTTGCGCAACTCCGACCTGTAGAAATTGATAATTTAAGTATGCAATACAATTGTTGTTTTAATGTATTTAGTTTGATAATGCGTCTAAATAATACTGTATTTTATAACATGCGTCAAAATATCACATTACAAATATTACATTACAAAAATATCACACTTTATATACATGTATTTACATATTAATCACGACGATGTAAACATAATACTATTATTAAAATTTCATGCTGACGCATTATGATGTTGATTTCTTGACCGCTAATAATTGAATTGAAATTCAGGATTTTCGGTAGAGACGGTCTGGTTGAACTTTTTTAAAATAAACTATTACACTTAGTTTACGTTTCGGCCGTTGATGACAGCCCTCTTCAGAAATTTATTGACACTTAAAAAATATATAAAATAATTGAACACCATTATAATAAAATGTAAAATATAAAAAATCATATGAATAAAAGATAAATTTACAAAGTAAAAATAAAATTACAAAAATTATTTAGTAAATTAAATGTCTTACGTCGTGACAAGGTATCAATACAATTGACACTACAATATAATATACAAACACCCGCAACGATAGAACGGTTCCCGGTACAGTCTCGATTTACCTTGTCACGACGTAAGACATTTAATTTACTAAATAATTTTTGTAATTTTATTTTTACTTTGTAAATTTATCTTTTATTCATATGATTTTTTTATATTTTACATTTTATTATAATGGTGTATTCAATTATTTTATATATTTTTTAAGTGTCAATAAATTTCTGAAGAGGGCTGTCATCAACGGACGAAACGTAAACTAAGTGTAATAGTTTATTTTAAAAAAGTTCAACCAGACCGTCTCTACCGAAAATCCTCAATTTCAATAATACTATTATTACTGTGAAAATTCATAGCTTGCTTATTGTATTACCGTAATCTATTACTTGTTGGATAATTATTTAATTTAGTTACTTTGTCGTTTGTTGTAAGCCAAAAAGGAAAAGATTATTAAATTATGACGGTTATATGTATAATACAATACGTTCCAAGCTGGGAAATGTGACATGGAGGTATGTAGAATATTTTTCAGTGAAGCATTGTACTGCGTTAGTACACACTAATTCCAGTCGAAAAAGTGGTAAGTTTTTATTACTGTTTTATGAGTATTTACGTGGATTATCCCACAATGTGCATGTTTGGAATTGTTATGTGCGTAGTATTTCAAATATTATTTGTAATTTGATGAATACATACGTTTAATTTCCTTGTATTTAATTTTAATTAATTGTATTCAATATTTTGTTCATTTTTATTTATGATATTTCGACTCTGATATTATGATAATAATAATAATAATAATTTATTGCCACTTTTCCTTTACATTTTTACATAAAGGACCTATAGGGGGCATAATTACCTGTACATAGGTTGGTCCTTGTCCCTATTTTAAAGAGTAAGAGTATTGCCTACAAGCATACCTCACTAAATTTACAATAATTTATTTTTATTTCGTACATAATTTATGATTTAAGATAAATATATATTAATTAACAATTAATTTGAAAGAAAGTATAAAATATATTAATCTGTAATTATTTCACTAATTGCATTTTTAAGTTTCTTCTTCAGCAACTTTTCTTTCACGCTCAAATTTTTCAATTCATTTGGTAGCTTATTATAATATTTTTCTAAAAAATACTCAAAAGTTCTTTGTCCAATTATTACGTAGTGCTTTGGTAATATAATATTTTTAAATCTCGTATTAGAAGTTTTCAATTGATATTTTCTTTTAAGTTCGTTATGTAAATAAACTATACTGCTTATAACAACTTATACCTTATTATAATAAAATATTCTGATGGTGATATTTTTGCAATTTGTGATATTTTGGTAATTTTGGCAATTTGTGAGATTTTGACGGTGATATTTTGGCAATTTGTGATATTTTGGCAATTTATGAGATTTTGACGGTGATATTTTGGTATTTTGTGTTATTTTGACGGTGATATTTTGGTACATTGTGATATTTTGGTAGTTTGTGATATTTTAACAATTTATTTATTTATTTATTTAAGGAATTTTGATTGGCTGCATATGATCCAAAAAGATCAACCCTTAACAAAAACGAAAATTAAAGAGGTAACAAAATTGTTAAATGTGCTTTGTGTAACAGAAATAAAGGTAATATAACCATACAATATAAAAGGAAAGGATAGTAATAGATAGTAAAATAACAAATAAGATAATAAATTAATTTAGATTCAAATTAGTGATAACATTACGCAGCTGATTTAAATACAGTGATTTCATTTAAAGAAGTGAGAGAATCAGGTAGCATATTCCAGAATCTTCTTAAACGGGCTTTTGGAGAATAGTACCATAAATTAGTTGAATAAGTATCTTCTGCTAGTTTTATAGAATTTCTAATATTGTAAGACACAGTTTTATAGGGAAATACATTTTTTGAAGGAGTACAGTGAATGATATTATGCAGGATATTGAACATGAAAAGTAAGTCAGAATAATGATGGAGTGTACGAATCGACCACAGGTTAAATCTTGCCATAATTGGTAGTAAATTATGGTTAAATCTATGCATTGACATTTGAGCTTTAAAAGACAAGTTCCTAAGGAATCTATGATTAACTGACTCCAGGGCTTTGTGAGCAACAGCAGTACGGGGTGTCCATATTTGTGAGAAATACATTAGGAGTGGTAGTACTAAAGTTTTATATAAGTAAATATAAATTGAAGGATCTTTAAAATTTTTTGTTGATCGATTGATAAAACCAAACATCTTCAACACCCTGGAGACAGAGAATTCGATGTGTGCACCAAATGATAAGTTAGAGTTAAAAGTGACTCCTAGGTCACTAATGCTCATGACTCTGTTAAGAACCTTATCTTCCAATAGAAACTCATAAGTAAAATAATGGTCAGATTTAAAAAAGGATATTGTTTTACACTTATTACAGTTTAAGGTTAAACTGTTTTCCTGAGACCATTTTACTATGTTATTTTTTTGTGTATTTTGACGGTGATATTTGGTAATTTGTGATATTTTGGCAATTTTTTACATTTAGACAGTGATATTTTAACAGTGATATTTTAACAGTGATATTTTGGTAATTTGTTATTTTGACGTGTGTTATTTTGATATGTTATTTTGACATGTATTATTTAGACATGTAACCATTTATTTCAAGTAATACCTTAATGGGTCCGTGTCATATATATCCTCCGGGTCACTGAAATCATTGTTCTCAAACCCTCTAGAATACATCGCACCTTCGTGAGTCACACGGACTCTTCTTCTTCTGTGACGGCGTTCAATCGATAATGATCCTTTTCTGCCTTTCGTGTAGTTAACGGTCACCTCTGAATGTTCACCTTTCGGAACCAACGGTTGGTATCTACTATATCATAAAAAATAACAATGTTATACATAAATGAAAAATTATATCTGTAAATATATTAAGAGAATTGTTCAAGATCATTCTATGTATAATCAAAATAGAGGTTGTAGAATCATATAAAAAAACAATAGTTCAGGTATTTATTGTTCATGAGGAAGTGTCGTTTACTGCGCATACCCTTCAACAAAATCGTGAATCCCTTTATCGTGAGTAAGCTTTACATTAAACAGAATTTGTGCTGATTTTGAAAACATAACAGCAATATTATAAAAATCTATGGCATTTAATAAATTGGAAACAATTTAATCGCAAATCAAAAGTTACTAAATTTACAACCGGATAAGAATACTGGTTTAAATATTACAATACAAAATATTACGGACAAAATATTACAATTCAAAATATTACGGTGATAAAATATTACAGTTAGAAAATGTTATGAATAAAAAATTTAAACGACATGCAATTAACTCTTATCATTTAACACATAAAAACATGAAATAAATTACACACGATGTAGAACATGTAACTTTGAGATTCTGTCGAAACATTATTCCTACACTATAAAAAATCAAAATGAAATTTAAACCACTCTGGTAAAATTGGGATATCAAATTTGTTTAATAATACTACGTTGAGCGTAGTTATTTTTCCGAATTAACCCATTAACGCCCAAATGCACAGAAAATTTACACCAACTTCAACGCTTATTTCCAGTATGAAATAAATTTTGAAAAAAATCAAACTTACCAGATTCTACCATTTTCGAGGTCGCTCTTTCGAGTGGTGAAGAGAAAATTGTAAAAAATTCAGAATTTATCTATGATTTCATCATATATAATAAAAAACGTTTTTTTCAGGGCGCATTTCTTACAAATATTGAGTTTTCGATACAATATCGTGCTTTGAAACAGCTAAAATACATTAGAAGCGTGCACTCGATAGTTGTACTTAAAAGCTACACTGGTATATATTTTAAATTTTGCGATTTTAAATCCAAAATGGCCACCACAGCACCAAATTTTTATTTTTGTATTTGTATTTGTATTTTATTTTAAGTACAACTATTGCGTGCACGCTTCTAATATATTTTAGCTCTTTCAAAGCATGATATTGTATCGAAAACTCAATATTTGTAAGAAATGCGCCTTGAAAAAATCTTGATTTTTTATTACATATGCTGAAATCATAGATAAATTTTGAATTTTTTACAATTTTCTCTTCACCACTCGAAAATGGTAGAATCCGGTAAGTTTGATTTTTTTCAAAATTTATTTCATACTGGAAATAAGCGTTGAAGTTGGTGTAAATTTTCTGTGCATTTGGGCGTTAATGGGTTAAGGTTAAAGTTCAAGACTGCGTTGTAAATTTACTACGTTGATATAGGAAATATACCAAATTGCGTACTCTTACAACGTTGTTCATGGTTAATTTGTTTGCCCACATTGAATTATAATTTTACAAATCGAGGAAAAATCTACAAGATTATATGAAAAGTAACATTTCGAAAATGACAAAGTTACAATGTTCTTCATTGTAAATTTACTGTGTTGAAAGTGGGTAATTTTTTTGCCCATGCCCAACATTGTAAAATTTATTTTGATTTTTTACAGTGTATGTTACTGCATTGAGTTACGAGAATTTTTACATCAATATCTATTTATACCTTAATATTATGAGCAAAACCTAACCTAACCTAACCAAACCTAACTTAACCAAACTGAACCTAACCTAACCTAACCTTTCACAATATCATATTTTACATACACCAACAATAACATTTATTTCATGATTAGAACATTTGTAAATAATATTTTTTCGATGCAATATTTTCGCCTGTAATATTTTGGCACTTTAATATTTTGTCATAATATTTTATCACCGTACATTCTACTGGGTAATTAAATAATACAATTTTGTTTCAGAAATGTATGTAAACAATATTAATAGTATATTTTTCAAAAGTCATTACGTATCCAAAAAACAAAATATGTGTGAAATGATCATCTGAAATGCATCAGCAACAATACTCTTTTTTCATAATTACGAATAAGAAACTGATAGTAATTTATAAATATTGTAAATAAAATAGTAATACACTGAATGAAAAGTTAGAAATTATCCAAAAAATGAAAATTGTGGATATTAATTGATTGTTCTATGTCTGAATTACATTCCTGAATATTCTTCAATCATTTTTATTCTGAATTTTGAATTTACGTAAATGTATGGCAAATTTCTTGTTGTGAATTTATCTGAATTCTTCAATTATTTAATTCATGAGAATTCCTACAATTGAGAAATATTTTTGAGGGATTTAAAAAGAATTCAAAAGTTGAAGCTTTTCAATCCATTTCCATTTGCTGAATATATTTAATGAGTATTAAATACGAGTAATACATTAATATGATTTCGGCCATTTACAGGACAATTTATTTGACAAAATAGCTATTTTGCATAAACTACTTTTTTATACTAAAATTTAAAAATGTACAAATTCAAAGTATACACTAAATATGACTGAAAGTCGTTTTTTATGAATGTCTATAAACACTGATATTTAATGTAAATTTATTCAGGTTCTGGTATTTATAAAAGGCCATAAAATAAAATGAGAGACAATAAAATAATTTATAAACAATATAATAACAATAAAAATATATAAGCAGCAATTGAAATATTAATTACTTCTGACAAATACTGCATTATGTAGTTATTACTTATTATCTTATTATATATTCACAGCTGACAAAATGACAAATACCAATTTTATCTCACTTTAAAAGTTTCAAATACAATACCCTATCTAAAACCAATAATAATTTAATTCTGTAATGAAAATTAAAATGAATTTATTTAGAAATTCTAAATAAAGAAATGAATTTATCATTCTGTAATATTAAATACATTATGAAATAATGAATCTATCAGTTATTCAAACCAAATGTGCCTGAGTTTTCAAATTTCGTGCGACAAACATTTTGCCAGCCAATGAAATTGAACCCTATTTTAGATGGAATTCTTAATTTTCTCTTAATTAACATCTACTTTTTCAGATTTTACGGAATTGTTCTTACGATTCATTAAATTAAATTTATTTAATTTTTGTGTCACTTTCCAACTAAAATGAGATTCAATTTGATTGGCTGGTAAAATGTTTGTCACACGAAATTTGAAAACTCAGACAGATTTGGTTCAGATAACTGTTAGATTCATTACTTAATACCATATAAGAATTAAAATGTTTAGATCAAATTTATCAAAATATAAATTATTTAAAAGAAATAGAAGCCTAGTAATTGAAGTTTCACCGGAATATATAGTCATTAATGGAAAATATTTAGGCTCAAAACTTTCCATCGTAATCTTATATTGATTTTTCGTAATTTCCGTGATAAATTGATGTAATTATTATTTAGCTGTCTAATTTTAGTCTGGTGAAATATACATACATTCCATATTTTTCTCAAAGCATTAGATTTTTGTTTATACCGTTATTTGATCCATTCACCGGATTTTGACAGCCAAAAAATGAATACACTTATAACTGAAATATTTACGTTCGTGACAGCAAACAGAAATTTATTCTCCAAATAAATTTACCTCCAAAGTCTTAAAACTTATATTGAGTATTTATTTCAGATCAGTACTTGTAAAGATATCAAGAACGACACATGTCTAAATACACCTTCGAGTTTCATCTTATCATCTTATACAATTTATGCTCTATAAGCTCTGCGTTCGTTATCATAGTTAAGAGCCAGATATTTTAAGTGGATACTTTTGCCACATATAAAGTCGTAATTTTAATGTAGTTGGCAAATAAATGTATGCAAACTATGTATGAATAATTAACATTTACATTCCATGCTGTTACATTATCCTTTTAAGTCACAAATTTTTCCAGCGATATGTTTTTCTTAAATTTGGTATACAGGGGCTTTGGAGCCGCTGATTACATATGCGGCGACACATTTACAAAATTCAAAATGGCGGATTCAATACAAGACCAAATTACAGTAGGACCTCTCTTATTCTAATCGCCTTTGTTATTCTAATTATCCAGCCTCTCTTATTCTAATCGTCCCCCCACAAGTCTTTTCCCACTATCACACGAAAAGTCAACGAAAAATATTGTCCACGAATCACAAGCTCGCAAGCAAAGTAAGTGGGGGTAAGGGGAAAATTAGAATAAGAGAGGTCAGTGCCATCTTGAAAAACTTTACTAATTAGAATAAGAGAGGTCCTACTGTACTGTTTCTCAGAATTTTAGTTGGCCATATTGAATACGCCATTTTGAATTTTATAAATTTGATATTGGATTCGTATTCAGCATCCCCAAAAAACTCTGTATACCAAACATCAAATAATAATGACTATTAGTTCGCCCCAGCACGAATTTCTTTTGAAAATTATATAGTAATAATACAAGTATATTACTATAATAATATAGTAATATAAAAAAGAAAAATAGCAGTTGTGTATACATTAAATCGTCAAGAAAATATAAGATTTGTTATAAATATGAAGAAAGTGACAAATAGAAAAAAGAAATCAAAAAGAGATACTGATCAGTCATAATATAATAGCGTAGCTTCTCTACATGCTTTGACGAATCTGATTCAGTATTTCTGACTTCACTAGGCAGAGATTCCATAACCTAGTTAAACGAAAAACGGTGGAAAAGTAACACCTATTAGTAGTGCAGGTTCGCTCAATTAAAGGTCGCTGGTTCCTACAAGTAATACTGAAAATGCGATTGGAGAATAGACTCGTAATATGAGATGAATGTACTAAACCTCATAAGATTTTTTTCATAAGAATCATATCATTTACCCGGTATAACGATTGCAACATAGGGACCGTATTTTTGAAAATAATTTCTTATTAACAATAATTATTTTACATAATTATACAATATTATTACGAAATCGTTGATACCATGTTGGTGGGACACTGGTGTCTCGCTCTGACTCAAAACGTTAATAATGTAATGAATTTTCTGAAGATAATATTCAAAATACTTAATTCTATTTATGTATTGTTTTAAAATGATTTTATAACTAAATCTTTTAAATAATTTTAAACGTTTTTAGTCATTGCTGTGCAATTTGAAAAATTTCCATGTAATTGTACAGTGAAATGATGGAAATTAAAATAACAGTGAAAATCATGGTACATTTACAACGTTGCGGTAAAATTCTTACATTATCAACGTGATTTTACAAGTGTATTGTAAATAAGATGTCAATCTATATAAGACACACTAAAGGGAGGAGCAGATACGTAAATTCCTACAGCACAATTTACAGTGCGCTTGTAATATTACAAATACCATGTAAAATTACATTTTTTTAATTACACAATTGATGTAAAATTACCATGATTATTACTGGTATGTTTATTTCCACCTTTGACGTTGTAAATTTACATTTCCGTTCAGAATTTTACATGTTTATGGTAAATTTCCTTCCATTTCCGGGTGATTTTTACACAAAAATTGTAATCGAAAATCATAGGAATTAATATGTTCAAAAAGTTTTGATATTTTTCGGTCAAATAAAGAATAAAAATTAAAAATGGTTGAATTTAATAAAGATTAGTGACCATTGTTTTTTTTTCCTGTAATTTTTATTAAACTCAACCATTTTTAATTTTTATTCTTTATTTGACTGAAAAATACCAAAACTTTTTGAATATATTAATTTATAAATTGGTCGAAAGTTAAAACCTTATCAGAAAATAATAGGAAATTTCAACAACACTGTAAAAACTCTGAAATGTAATTTTACTTTTACTCACAGTGTACATCTAATTACATCTGAAATGTATAATCAATATAATATTTCCAGGATGGTTATCTGCAATATATTTTATATTCGAATGGAATAAGATGAAGTTAAGGCAGATGAAATCTAAGTATGAATACTTTTGTGTTCATATATGCATATAATTCTATACAACAAAATTTTATATTTTGTAAAAATTGGAAATGGAAAAGTACTAACAGCTGATATATTCTTTAATTTAATATATATATTATGGTTTTATTACCTAACTTTGTCATTAATCACCATGTCATAGAAAGACTTTAAAACAATTCGGTTTTATCTGTTAGTTAAGATAGTAATTAAGGTGGTTAGACCCCAGAATATCATATGTTTGAGAAAAATAGTTAATTCGCCATGTTAAATTACTCTGGTGGCGTAAAATGGAACTACTGAGATGGGTTTCACATACAGTACACAAATGAAGTTTTCATCAATGTGTACTGTATGTGAAACCCATCTCAGTATTTCAAATCTGGCCACTAGAGTAAATTAACATGGCAAATAACGTTTCCATGAATATCATTTTCACTATTAATCATATTGTTGAAGAGAAAAAGCATTTTTCTTCTTGAAAAAATTGAAACCTGCAAAAATAATTTGTTAAGCAACTTTCGTTGTTTATCCAAATTTTTTTCCAACTCTGCTTTTAAGAATTTTGTAAAAATGAATGGATTTTAACGAATGACAGCTTATTTTTTCAAGAAACAGCTTCTCTTTAACCTCTCTGATCACCAAAATTACACAGAATTCATAAAATATAAGTTCTTTTTTAAAATAGAGATAATTTATCGTTGGCTTCAGAAATTTTTAATATCGTACGGTAAAGTTGTAAAAAATCTTTTTTCGAAAAAATAAGCCATCATTCGTTAAAATCCGTTCATTTTTAAAAAATTGTTAACAACGGAGAAAACAAAATTTGAATCAATAACAAAAGTGGCTTAACAAATTATTTTTGCAGGTTTCAATTTTTTCAAGAAGAAAAATGCTTTTTCTCTGCATCAATATGATTAATAGTGAAAATGATATTCATGGAAACGTTATTTGCCATGTTAATTTACTCTAGTGGCCAGATTTGAAATACTGAGATGGGTTTCACATACAGTACACATTGATGAAAACTTCATTTGTGTACTGCATTTTTGCACATTTACATTATTTTCAAGAAGAAAATTAAATTCTTGGAAACTTTATTAAATATTTTTCATGAACATACATTATCCCAGGGTGTAACCACCTTATAAATATAAAAGATTAAATAAACAGAGAATAAACAAACAAATATATATATCAGCGTTATCCTTTATTGGGTATTTTGAATCGCAGTGTCGAAATTTGAGGTCAAATTTCGAAAATTCTAAACGTAAAATCCAATACGGCCACACAAAATTGGACAATTTTTAAACATTTTCATTATACATGTACATTTTAAAAGAATGAATAAATAGAGAATAAAGAAACAGATAGACACCAGAATTAGGTTTTATTGGATATGCTGAATCGCTGAATCTGAATTTGAGGACAAATTTTTAAAACTTTCAATACGGCCGCTTGAGTTTAAAAAAAGAATGTAGGCCATATTGGATCCACCATTTTGAATGATTGAAAAGTGATTTCAAATTGGTCAGAAACATCGTAGCATTTTGAGCCCACTTTCGAGTTTTCGGTCTTCACAGCGAAAGGTTTAAGTAAATTCTAAATTTAACATAAATTTTGTGAAACAAATTTTAATATCTAAGAAATTATCTTTTATATCTTTAATACAACTTTACGTTAAAAGATGTTTAATATCTAAAATAAAAATCCTTTACAATTGAAACTAAAAACTGTAAATTAAATGAAAGTTGACGTGTAATGACAAAACTTAAAAATAATCTTTGAGTTTTACTGTAATTAGATAAAAAATTTTAATGAGTAATGATAAAATTAGAAACTCCATATAAAATTTCCTTAATCTATCTAAACAAATTGAAATTTTTTCAAAATATGCTTAAAATATAAAAAACATATTTTACTACCACAAAGAAATATAAATTGAAAGTTATTTTAGAAATTATCTAATAAAATTTAAGTAAATCCAATTCTAAACTGGCACCACCAGTGACAAACGAGGACCACAAAAAATTAATTAATGGATCTAAAAAAATATCCAAATAAACATTTCTTGATTTATTTAAATAATCAGTTCAAAGTAACAGCAAAAAAAATGTTGCAATTTTAATATAATTGTAGTAAATCGATCGAAATGTTTGATGAGCACAGTCACTTTTCCATGATGGTTAATCCTTCATTCTTCCACGTATTTACCAAGAAGATAAAAATTATGAATACTTTATCATATTCAATAAATTGAAGATTGTGAAAATAATAATGAGATCATAAACATGGTATTTCCCAATAATTAAAAGAAGTTTCTCAAGAATAATCACTGCTTCTTGTCATCAGAATAAGCTTTGTCAACACTGAAATTGATTAAAATCGAGTATCGAAAATCAATATCGATATTTAATTTGCAAACGCACATTACACAGCACACAGGAAATCTAGTATCTCCTTTATCGTTATAATACACAATCACTAGAATCATCACTGGAAGTATCCGTTATTTTGAAAACATTACAAAGTCGAAGATTCCACTCAACAGCAAACACTGAGTTGAAGTCGATCGTTTTAGGATCTATACACAGCGGTTTTCTCTATGTAAAATCCATTGGCCTCGAGACAGGCAATAAGATTCTCCGTTGAATTTGAAAGATGAAACTCAAAGGCAGTAACTTGAGGAGATTTTATGGAATCGTTGGAGTGAAGAAAGTAATGGATGGGGGGAAAGGAAGAAAGTATACCTGGAAGCGCCGATCACGGCCATCTTTCCGCAGCGTAGGTGAGCATCCTGCGGTTCCGTTTCTTCCTGGGGACGACTCACTCGCTTGGAGTCGTCGTCCGTGAACGTCGGGTGCACCGGGACGGACGTTCCGGATTTCGGGGACGGCGACGGCGACGGCGACGCCGACGTCGTGCCACCTGCGGATGAACCCTAACCTCAAAAGCGCCGCGGCTGTCCGCGGATAGACCAAGTGGAAGCACCGGTCGGCGTATATGTCCGGACCGCGACTCAGTCTCAGGGAAACTGACAAAGCGGCTGCGTTTGATTTTTGATATACGACAGCGCGCTGACGCCAAAGACGTCGTTGACGACTGTTCGACGCAAACTTGGCCTTCGGAATTTACAAGGAAAGATCGAAATGAGCGATTACGCGCGATCACCTGAAACGACACTATTCTTGATGGCGATCGCTCGAAGAAACGGGCAGGAGTTAACTGAACTCAATTTAACAATTTCATTTAAAAAAAAAACAGACGCGCACAGCCTCCGTATTATTGCTCACTGATTCGAGCGACTGTCCTCTGGCTTACGTATATATATATATATATATATATATATATGTATGGTTATGGTATGTAGCTCTGTTGCTGCGCCGCGCACACCAGACGGCCACGCAACGTGCTTCCACGCAACCCCTACTCTTTGCATTCGAATTTCTTCAACGTTATGTGATTACATACGTGAAATTTACATACATACGCATGTATATGCAAGGTTGTATGACCCAGTGCGTACATACAACCAGCGCCATCTTTCTTATGGTACCTAAGTGCGTACATAATGTTTTATGCTCAAATGCGTGTACATAACCTCAAAACCTTATCTTGCAACGTCATATAACTTTTCGAATATGGACAAATCCACAGAACTTTGAACTTTTCTGTGATACTGTGATGTAAGGAAATAAATATGTTCATAATTGAAATATATTTCGATGGTTCTTACGAAGACATGTTTATTTCAAATTTTCTAAGAAAAACTCGTTTAGTTCAGATCAGATTTTATTTGGAAAACTCGTTTATTTCGATTTTCACCGTGAAAACCTGTTTATTTCAGATACTCAACGCGAAAACCTGTTTATTTCGACTGTTCGCCATGAAGACTCGTTTATTTCGTTGTTCACCGCACGAAGAAATGTTTGTTTCGGCGTTTTTCACGAATACTCGTTTATTTCGACGCACACTGAAATAGCAGATTCGTTTATCTGCATCGCTCGAGTGTAGTGTATCACTGTCTCACAATTTTACATGTATTTAGAAAGCAACAGAGATACACTACACTCGTGCAGTGCAGAGAAACGAATATGCTAAAAATTATCTATATAATATGTATCATTTCGATTTAAAATAAAATTGGGATAAACAAAACGCAATTACTTGATCACGCCTCTTTCATGATTGTAAAAAAATATATAATTTGATGAAGGGAGACATTTTGTGTACGAATCAACTACATTCTGAACTATTCTCTATAATATTAGATAACTATCAATAATAAAAACAATATTAAGAAATTTCTAATGTTTTGAATTGAATATTACATACAAAAGAAATTAATTAAATATCATAAAATATTAATATTTTATCAATCGTAAAGTCGATTCTAAATTGAATTTTTATGAAAGAATTACCCGTAAATAAATTCTTAAATCTCAATTCGTAATTCTTAAATCTAAATCGACAAAAATTTGAAAAGTTTGTTTAAATCTAAATAGCCCAATAACTTGCTTTTTAAATTCAATTTAAAATTGAATAATTTGTTTAACGTTACATTGGAGTAAACATTTATTTTTAATATTTTGTTGTATAAATCAATGTATAAAAACCCATCTGTTTATTTAATAAGTAAGTGACGCAAAGTCTTAGCGATAAACTTTAAAGTAAACGAGTTTTCGTGAAAAACACTGAAATAAACAATTTTTCGAGGTGAACGTTGAAGCAAACGAGTGTTCGTAATAAATGTCGAAATACACGAGTCTTCGCGACAATCGCCGAGTTAAATACATTTTCGTTGGGAACCGAAATAAACATGTCTTCGTAAGAAATTTGAACTAAACGAGTCTTCGTAAGACCCATCGATTTAATGTACAGTAGTCCCCCCCCCTTCCCCCAATATTTGAGTTCCCAATATTTGATACCCCCTAATATTTGATTGAGGGTTAGAAAAGGACATACGAGATGTGCGAGTCATATATTTAGGGGGGGGGGGGGAAGCACTGTATGTTGATATTTCGCTTTAACCCTTTGAAGCACACATTTTTCTTTACATGGAAAACGATTGGAATTTATCGGGGGTTGTCGGGGTCGCTGATTCCGAAATACAGTCAACCCTCTCAATAATTCCGTGCAGCCCGAAAAAGGGCAATGTTTTCCAAGAACGCGGGTTCCCTCACTTTCTACTTGTCCGCGGAAAATTTTTCGCGCTTTCTAGCAGTAATGCCGGTATGCCGAACTTGACCCCAAGAGTGTTTTGTTTATTTAGTTGTGAGGTGACATGTTCGCATATGAAAATACATTGTCCGCGATTCATTAAATAAGTTTAATATTGGTTTAAAATTGTGACGAATTAATTATGTCAACTTTAAAACGTAAAAGAAAATTAACTTAAAGCCTAGAACAAAAAAAATTACGGTGAAGGATACAAGGCTGCTAAGAATAAGGTAAATGAAATTCGAGAGAAAAACATTCCAGATCAGCAGAAGGGGAACAAGCTCGCTCGAGAAACTGGGGAAGTGGAACTATTGAGAGCGGCTCTATTGAGAGGGTCGACTGTATTAAGAAAAATTATAGAAAAAAAATATAGAAAAAAATATTAAGAAAAAAACAAAAATGATATGAAAAAATATTAAAAAAAGAAAACAAAAAAAGTATTATAAACAAATTTTAATAAAAGTGGAGCTACAAGCTTACTACGACCTCATCGTTAGTTCTGGGTTATGCCAAGGGCAAACAGTCGAATCGGCAATATATACTTTTAGAATTTCTTAATCACAAAAATAGTTTTAGCAAATTTTCAATCTGCCGTCAAGAGTTTTCAAAATTCAAAACGGATTACATATACGTATTTAGGGGTCCCAAAAATTGAATTTTTATAAATGAAATTATCTGACAGAAAAGGTGGTCCCTCTCAGGGACTTCAAAGGATTGAATACACTTAATTAACATATCTGGACGATATCGAGTCCATTAATAAACACCGACACTTGCTGCAGACATTCCAAAATTGAAAAACGAAAATTGTCACTTGTGATTCTTACAAATGAAAACTTTTCTATGCTACAGCTATGCCATGCAAGATCTTTTATATAAAATACAAAATGTAAGCAAATAAATCCACTAAGTAATAGTCACAGTCTTATAAATGTGCTTGCTTTTGATTAAAAACTACAGGGATTTAAAACTTCGTGATAAGTTTTCTAGAAATATAAAATTAATTTAGATTATCTATTATAATTTTCATGCCATATCATTAATCGTTTTAACTCAGAGTCGAATTTGTTACTAACATAAAAACGAACAAATTACGCTGTCACTCATCTATGTACTCCTTTTTAAAATGATATATTCTATATAGGTTTAATCATTTTTACTTTAAACGTGATTATTTTAAAAATTGCCGTTTTTACTATGGCACACTTAAAATAAACAATATTTTTAATTATTTCTTTCTGTGATCGTTATCCACTTTCATACTTTATAAAAAAATTATGACGGCATCTTCAGATTTTGTAAATTGGTGAGTACCACTCAACCCGGATAGCTTTACTTCAACGGATATTCGTTATACGATTTGTAGAGAGCTTTAAATACATTTCAGTAATTGTACTCCGAAGTTTTCTAGGTTGCTGATTACAAATCTGAATTTAGAAATTTGAAATTCAATATGTCGGATCCAATATGGCAGACAAAACTATCAAAATATAATCTAAATTGGGCAAAAATAGAAGATCAGAGGTTTTCGCGGTCGCTGATTATGAGTCTGAACGTAAAATTTTGAAATTCAAAATGGTGAATCTAATATGGCGAACAAACGTACCAAATGCAACTTAAATTTGATAGAATTTCACATTAAGAGGTTTACGAAGTCACTGATTACGAGTCTGATATCAGCATTTTTAAATTCATTACGGAGAGTACAATATTATAGCCATTAAAAAAAAATAATAATAATTTACATCGATTAAGATGTAACTTAAGCATTCGGATAGGACTGAATATAAATTTTTCTTCGGATGATCAATATTCAAAAATGGTGGATCGAATGTGGTGGATTCAAATTTAAAATATGACTTAAATTGGACGAACTTCAGCATGTGGGGACTTTTGAAGCCGTTGATTATGTATCTGAAATCAGAATTTCGTGCTCAATAAGTATCCTGGAAGTGTAGATTTATTCATATTACATTACTTTTTTCGAAGAATATAAAAGATACAGAAACTAAATCATTTTCCGTGTCTTTTATAGAACCTCAAGAACTATAAACAAATTATTTTTCTAGTTTAATGTTATTAATATAATTGTTACTAACAAATTTGGAAAAATTTTTGTAAAAACAATACACGTTATTTTACTGTATATTTTTTTGTTTTTGGTATTGCTGATTACGAATCCGACTTTAGTTCTTCCAAATTCAAAATGGCGTATCCAATATGGCGAACAAAGAGTATTAAAAATACCTGCATTTGAACAAAATCTGTTATTTGGTGGTTTCCGAGGTCGCTGATTACTAATATGATATTAATTTTTCTAAATTGAAAATGGCGGATCCAATATGTCGCACAAAAATGTTTGAAGTATACACAGAAAATATGTCGCGGTAATAATTACTAACACAGTTTCGATATTGAGAATATGAGAAAAAATCTATGAAATTTCCTGCTGTTTTTTGGTGTCACCGACAACGTCATCTTCAAGGTCAAAACCAACAAAAAACGCGGATTTTTTCGGCTTTTTGCATTTTTTTTCAAAAATACGCATCGAAAGAAAAATAGTTCTGAACAAAAAAGATAGAGCATCAAATTCTCTACAAAATTGTTTCATTACGCTTTCTTCATAATATTAACGGTAATGCTGTAAATAAACAATAAACATGGGAACAATCTATTTGGCGAGTCCCGTTTCATCCAGTAATGTGATCCAGATTAGGCTGATCCTTCTGATTTCTGTAGGGCTGGGTTTATTGGTCGGATTTATTGATCCTCGGCGTCGGGATCCCTTCTCGTCCTGAACGGCGCGCCTGTCTTCAATCTCTTCCTTTGCGCCCTAGATATACAATATACTACTTCGATACTAGATGAGCGTAAAGCTAAACTTTACCTACCGCGGCATCGCAGTGGTCACTTCGAGTGATTTTTATTTTTTCAAACCCGCTTGCAAGGGTTCAAATCTAAATGAATCGTAATAGTTTCCTTTAATTGCTCGGTATACATATTGTTAATAGAAAAGTACCAAAATTAAAAAAGAAACTTTAACAACATTGCTATTAGTTTTTATTGAACTGTATTTGTTCTATTTGCTATTTGATTCGGAAATAGTAACATGAGGGTTGTAAGGTCATTGATTACGAATATGAGGTCATAATTTAGACATTCGAAATGGCGGATCCAAAATGGCGAACCTGAGAAGCAAATAGTAAGAGTATCTTGGGGTATTCGGGGTCTCCGGTTACAAAAATGATAGTGTGAACTAGAAATTCAAAATGGCGAAACCAATATGACGAATCAGACACAGAAAACTGAGGCAAATCAGAAAAAATAAGTATTTTTTTTGGGGGGAGGGGGGGTGCTGTCTTCGAAACTGAGGTTGTTGAACAAAAATTACTCATTATGAAGTTTTTAGGCTCCTTTAATAATAAAAGATAATAGTATATAAAACATGTTGTAGCGTATTCTTGATAACCACCATAAAGTTTATGTTCATGCGAATAATACAGTGATTAGCATACGAATCCAGAAAATATCATTATATGTATTTTACCCTGTAATTCACTAATATTAAGATTATTAATTTCCATTTTAAACTTAAAACATATATATACTATAGGGGGGAGTGGGGTAAAGCGGCCACTTATACTCCTGCAATGTTCGCACGTAGGGCGTAAAATTTTCCGCCCTCGGGCGATCGGTGATACCCATGGTCACGTCTATCGACACCAGGAGTAAAAGTCGTACTTTACGTCCACTGTACGAAAATAACTATTTTAATTCGGACAACTTGATATACGTTAAATGCCAAAATTCACGTCTAGCTTCTTTGAATTATTTGTTTATTGCGTGTTTAAGAAATAACTTTAATTAATCATAATTAAAATTAATACACGCAGAAAAATGTTCTTAGAAATTTTACCATTGCAAATGGTAATTTTGAGATAGATTCGGAGGATTTCGGAGTCATTATTTCTGGTAAACCTTACAAGACTTTTTGTGGTTTTTATCATCTTAGTTATAAAAATTCTTAGAAATTATAGTAATTTCTTTCGGAAAGAATGGCAATTTTTTGTCATTCAGCAAGTCCGTTCCAAACTTACCATGTAAGTGGTAAAATTTCCAAGAAAATTTTTCTTCGTATCAAATTAATTTCAGTTGGAACTGCATCATGAATTAAAACAGTTTATTTATATTATTTTAATTATGTATTTACATTAACACTATCGGGAAATACAACAAAATAGCCATACCAATTTTACCATTTTACCACGATTTCAACTGTGTAGAAACTATTGAGATGTTCAGCTGAAACAATATAATTATTCATCATCGAGCAATTATGAGAAAATACTAAATTGTTAACAAAACAATGAAATGTATTCACTTCGGATAAGGAATAATGGAATAAAAAATCATACATTGAATTGTGTGGATTGATTTACGTTCGATTGCAAACTGAAATGAATTCATGCAAAAAATGATCTGGAGTAGACAATAATTGAGATGAGAATGAAAATAAAAGACCCGAATTTGGACGAATTGGCACCGAATGAAACTTATGGGAACAATGTAATTACTGATTACATCAAGTAGGATAAAAACGACCTCGAAAGGCTAATTTTATGGTAGGGTTGAATTCCTATCCCAAGGTCATTTCGAAGGCTAACCCTTCATGGTCCTCTACATTTTCGATAAAATAGTTTGTATTGTTCAGCCTTAATAAGCACAGTCGGCTTATTTTCGTTTTTTTTTCATATCGGCGATAATTCTGGTACATGTACATCTCGGGATGGGGAGTACCGATGCAAGTGCACTCTGTTCGATATTTGAATTCCTGATTTCCCGTCGTCTCCAGGGCTAGCTCGCGCCGGGCGCAGGCGGGGACGAGATCGTCATCAAGGGCACCGGGCGCACCGAGAGGTAATAATTCAAGTTCAATTTTTTGTTTGCCACCGACATACGCGCCGCGCTACTGCTGGGTGCAACCGTGGAGGAGTGGTGCTCTTGCGTTGCACTGCCTGACGTCACTGTAGACGGCTTTGACGTCAACCAGCAGATGATACCGTTGCCCGGGCGACCGGAAGTCGACCCTAATTGGTCCAACGCGCGAACATCCACTCGCTCTTATGGTAGTCTGCAAAAACACCCGGCCACCCCGTAAGGTGATCCAAGTACATTTTTTTTTAATCTAGACAAGTTATAAATTAATTTTTTGTAGGAAACGCGAAGAAGAACAATTTCAAATTCGGAGTACAAGGAGCTTTTTTGGATGGATCAAACAATGGTGACTCAACCCGCGGGGCCCAAAGTTGACGTTTACTGTCCAGTTCAATCACGGCCCTACTCTAACCCCAAATATACCCCCGACAGATTCTTTAATATCAACAAATATATTACTAGATTCTTTGCTCAGCATTTTTTGTACGCTGTGCGAAAATTGTTATTTCTCTCACACTTAGACCTGTGGAGGAAAAATGTAATAATAACTGGTCTCGTGATCAATAATCACGGTGATAATTGTTATCTGTTGAACCCCTTTGGTTAATTAAATATCTAGAAATCTGTTGTGTTCAAATATCCAAATTGGTTATTGAGAAGGTATATGAGTTAGTTATTTTTCTACGTGGACAAAAATGTAACGTACGTTATAACAACACTGGTAAACAATTATGAAAAGCCATTTAATAAACCCCATTAAAAATCTATTAATAAAAGTTTCGTATTTATTTCTCTTCTAGTTCACATTATTTATAGTATCGCTTTACATTCTAGGACTAATTAATTATTTTTCTCCCCTACATACGACTAAGAACATTTTTTTTTAAATGACTAAAAATTGTTATGACAGTAATTTCATATAATTTGGACTGCAGTGCTTCTAATATTAGCTGAGGGGGAGGGGGGAGAAACGTGTCTCCCATTCTACATAAATGATAACATAAAGCTCATGCGTCTACCGGATTCGCAGTACAAATGTCAACTGATATCCAAATGAAACATTGCCCATGGGCGATATTGACAATAGTAGAAGCAGCTACCGAGGGAAAGGCTAATATTGAGACTTTGAGAGGGCCGCTTTGTACAGTGTACTTTCATTTCGAAGAATCTCTTGGAGGGGGAAACTGGGTAAGCAATTACAAAGGGAAGTAAGAATACTACAATTATGGGGGAGGACCGTCCTGCCACATTTTCGATCCAATAAGAAAAGTCTGACTTTGCACTCTGACGTTTTTGGAATTTTGATTCATTGCAATAAATTGTTACGAAACATTTATAAAACATACGGTGTACTATGCATCCCGTGTGTCGGTTAGGTGGTAATAAAGAAGTAATAAAGAAGTTAAAGGTTAAAATTAAATTCATTTTTTTCCAAATGACTGAAAACTATTAAGACACTATCACGGAAAAAATTGATGGTTGGACTTACTACTTAAATAGTTACTTATTAAGTAGTAACACCTTCAAAAGCTGTTTGGGTCTCACTTTTACTCAAGTAAGAGCGAATATTACCCATTTTTTCGTACAGGAAAAAAAATTACGTACATCGAAAATCCTTTAAATTTATCGATTATTATTTTAAAAATAAATAGTTCAATCTGAAATTGTATTATTAGCTTTTTTAAATTTATTATAATTTTATATTATTATGTTTTGCTTCTTTCTTTGATTCAATGTCTATTTTTCAATTGCATAATCGCCCTTTATTTTATCATTTTTTTATAAATGGTTTAACTATTTTCTTCAATAATCAATGTTTATTTCGTTTACTTTCGACTATTATTATTATCTCGTGAACTGTTATGCAACGAAAAATGAAAACAAAAGGGAAGACTTTGTGCAACCAATCTATCAGCTGGCTTTCCGATATTTTACATCATAACGCCACTTGTTGCTCCAACTTCATTACAGAAAAACCAAACATTCAATTATACTATTTTTTATTGAAAAAATTCTAAACCTGACTTCGTATGAGACACTGTTTAAAATGCAAATTGTATATTTTTATACATTAAAAAGTAATATAAAATCGCTAGTATAAATAAAAATGTATTATCTATGTCAAATCTCGAGTTGTGTACTGGTTTTAATTCGTTCTTATGTAATAATATTATACTGGATACGATCTTATGAATTTCTTCGACTTGTTGTTAGAATAAAAATATTTTTTGTTGAAAATTTTACAAATTAAATAATAATTTAGAAATTCTCTTTGTACAATGATTAAAAAAGTTAATAATCGAATCGATTGTGGCGTAAATGGTAAAACCTTTCGAATTTACAGCAGTTGTATTATAAATATAGGACATTTTTAAGACGATGGATATCTATCGCCAGAATTATACTATCTAACATAGTAAAATGTCCAATACAAGGATCTTTTTTGTCATATGTGGTTTATAACATTTTCAGCGGTTCCTAACAAATAAAAACATTACAATCTACAAAAAAATGGTATTTTAACAAATCTTTGGAATATTATACATTGTTAAAAGAATTGTTGTTTAAAAAATAATATATATGGTGATTCAAAACGAGAGCATTTTGCAGTCACAATATTATATATAACATACATCAATATCCAACAATAAAATGCAACCAGTTGAAGGTAGCCCGGAAATAACTCCCTAAATGTCTGCGGTTTTAAATACTCGAAACGGTTATAATGGATTTATGACAGAGACCTCGAAAAGCCGAGCATACAGATTGGCGGTATTTTTAAACAAAATTTATATATAATGATATATTAAAATGGCATGAATATGTCAATAAAATAATTTTTCGAGAGAATACCGAACCAAGTCTCACAATAAACAATGACATTGGTAGGGAACGTGTTTGTCAATTAAAAAAGAATATTTTTTTAAATAACTTATTTACCGAAATAAACTATATAGCAAATAAAATTTATATATTTCGAAAATTCACCAAAAATCATCAAAATCGAATGAGCTGGTTCATTTTGATTTTGGTATAATTGCATATCTTCTTAACGGTTCGTGATTAATATATAATATAAGACGTATTTCTTAATAGTAACGGCCTTAAATATTAAAATAATAATTATAAATATAAATATAAACACTCCCGGAATCCTGTTGCATGTTCAAAGCTATTGTAATTATATAGGTAGTAGAAAAATAGTATATAACATCAAAGAGATAACTATTGTTGTAAAAGCTGTTTTTATTGCAAAAATAAGCTCAATTTTTTAAACATTTGCTTGTAACTTTTCAATAATATATTACCGAGCAACAGATGTGCAACAAAAATTGTAGGAAATTTTAAAAATATATAAAAATGGTAAAAATGATATTTTCTTTATGTATTTTTAAGATAATGGCTTCGAGTTGAAACTTATTACAATGTTGGCCAAAACGAGTCTTAATATTCTGTTTTTGGAAAGCAATATAAAATGTCATGTGTATTTCTCACGCTAAAAATGCTAATGCTCACATAGTTCCCGTTTTACGTCATATTGAGCAGAAAAGTAAGATTATGTCGGATAACATATACATTTTATACCCCAATTCACTCATAGTCGCATGATCAGTAAAAATTAACGGAATATTTTAATAAATTGTAATGACATTAGGCCAACGTAACTTGAATTTTTAACCCTTAGTTCCGACGGCTATTTCAAGACCTTTTCATCCCACTACCTGGGTCAAGTATGTACTGCCGTTTGAAAATGCTTACAGTTTTGCAATTTATAAAGAACAATTTTAATTTTCTCTGGGTCGAAAACGATCCATGCGTCGGGAATAAGGGTTAATCGTTAATTGTAATAATGAAAAGTATGGGTTCAAAAGGAACTCTTCTTTTTTTTCTTTTTATACTTATACATAGAAAAAAATAATTATATAGATTCTACCTAGAACTAGAGTAAAATTTACCGGAAAAGTTGAGTAACCATTGTTAATAAAAATAATTAAAGAAACAATTCTAATTTTCTGCAGTTTATCTGGAATTTATCTTTTAAATGCATTGTTTAAATTAATGTAACTGGTGTCAATTTTCTTGCGAGTGATGTTATACAAAATCTAGCCTAGTTTTTCGTTAATCTGTGATTAAACATGATTTAAAAACTTATTGCATAAAGGCTAGAATACTATTTATTTATATTTTTCAATAAATTTTGCTGTTAAATGAAACTCGGTAAATTTTACTTAACTAAGTTTGTCAAATTCTACTCATGTTTTTTTCTTTGTAGTTATATACTTTAGTAGTGATTCGTTCTTAAAGTTATTCGTTTTAATAACGAAAAGATAATATGGTTACAAGTTATTTATGACTATTTTTTAAAGAAATATGATAACTTTTTAGAATTTTGTTAGCATTTTCAAATTATTGAAAATTGTATATACCTTACAAAAAATAGCATCATTAAACTCGTTTTGATCAACGTTATATAGTAAGATGCAACTTCCCAATATATTATCTAAAAATTGCTGCAGATAAAAAAAATATCGTTCTTACCTTTTTTATACATTTTTTCATTTTCTACAAATTTTGTTGGATATCTTTTGTGCTAAAATATGTCTGTCGAAAGTTACAGCCATTTATGTATAATAATAAGTCTTAAAATAAAAAATAATTTTTCGCTATTCCGATTTTCGGCGATTTTTAGTGTTACTTAACTCATCTTTTTAGTAATTTTCACACGAAAATCGGTCTTGTGCTTTTTTGGAACCTATTAAATAGTAATTATTAGAGGCGTTTTCTTCGCTATTTATGTACATTACATAGTTACCATTAGTTACTACCGAAATGTATATGATGAAGATGATTACTTATTGAGAGCTGACATAGTTACTACTGGAAAAAAGAAATGTTTTATTAAGAAAATGTATATTGTTACAATACCTATCTTCTAAAAATATTGTTAGACCTATAGATTCGACATTTTTGTTTACTTATATCAACATTTTTTATTAAGAAATTTTATTTATTCCACCTAATTTAACCAGAAAAAAGAAATAGTTTATTAAATTTAATGCAAGAAAGAAATTCTATGACATACGAATAATGTAAATAAACCCAAAAATTAATTTCTATTAATGTATTGGTTTTAAGATATACTTTGTTTTTTTATTTTGAACTAAATTTTTGTTATCAAAAGATATATGAAAATGTCCAAGAATGAATGCTAGTAACAATTAGTTACTCTTTTTATCTCCTGAACCTTTTAATCATTAACTTATCACCTAATAGTTTTGTAAATCTAAATGATAAAAAATAGTTATTGAAAGTTTCAAGTTTTGTGAAATACTTTCGAAGTTTTATCCAGAAAAGTGTATTAAAATAAACCCTTCAAAGAAAATGTCTCCCTTCGAGTAAATATTTATATTTGAATTAATAAAATAAGATATTAGGATTAAATGTTTTTTTTTTAGTTCATTAATCTTATAAAATTTATTATAGATTTATTATGTTTTACACTTATCCTTGCGACTATTAAGATAAACATTTAACAAAATGAAGAAATAATGATTTATGTTTAATTTGTTACATATTTTAAACGTTGCAGTAGTAAAAAACTAAGGAGTAATTACGTCTGTATTACATCCATATTTAATCAAATTCAATCAAATTTAATTAGACATGAACACATATTTGTTAAGGTTTACATTATATTTACGAGTACTTGATTTAAAGGGAATAATAGATAGTATTATACTTAATACGATATCTAATAAATATTAAAATCTACGGTTCAAAATTCCATTTAATTTCATAAAATCTCATCAAAATTTCAATTTACTATTATTCTAGAAGCTATTTTAGAAATTATACTTAATAATTTTGAATTTTCTTACTTACTTACTTAAAAAATTTACCAAAAGTGTTTGAAAATATTTTAGAATAAAACGTTTCCTATAATAAATCGTTATTAATAATAAAAAGATTGTAGTATTTTTGAAAATTTGAATACTTCAATGTCATGAACTTTCTGTGCCACTTCAAATAAAATTTTTAAGTACTACTAAACCTTTTATCTTACAGTACTTTTACGACTATTTGTACTTTAATTAGTTCGACTCCATTTACAAGTCATACACGCACAGTAAATATGAAGGTTATAGAGATCTTTTTAACCAAATTATTGTTTTATCGTATTTTAAAAAACACGAGTCATAAATCAATCTATAATAATAGATCCTGTATATACCATACAGATCCTTTGTTAAAACATTTAATCAGTTTATTTGAACGTTTTAGCAAAAAAAATATAAATCAGACAATTGTTAGATTTTTAAAATGGTAGAGAGAATGTTTTCTAATAATTTATATTAACTAATAAGTTATAAACTGTTTTGAACGATTATTTAAAAATATAAAATTAAATTTTCCTATGATAAGAAAAGATAGGTTTAAAGGTCACTCCTGCTGATTGAAAGGAAATAATTTGCCAATCAATAACGGGCTTCTTTTCCCCTGGAAACGTACAACATACGCAAGGTAGAATAATCCATAAAACTGTATTGTGTTTACAATCGACGCGTATTTACGTGACGTTATATAATACGCTGCGCCGCAACGTCACAGATGCGACGTGATACGCTACGTCACGGAGCTTAACGAATAAAATGAAAATGCCTCCAGCTATTTTCACTTTACTTTTAAAGACGAGCTAAAGCTTTTCGATATACCCACAGTCTACTACGCGTAATATCGATTTTCCACGCGAGATGTCGAAAGGACGCACTTTATAAATACACATGCGTATAAGTGTGTTCAACCCTCTGCATATACACGGTTAACCAAAGATACAGTTACGTATTTGCCTTTGCATTTAAACATATGTAATTTCTATTATCGGTTCGCAGAAATTCACGGATGTATGCCTTTTTACTAGTATAAATGCTTAAAATAACATTTTATTTTCAGTTACTAATTGGAATACGTTCACGAGAAAAAACTGCAGCAGCTTCAAAGATGTCGCTATGGCAACGACAGAATAATTAGAACATTTTCCGCGAATCCATAATCCATATGAGCATGATATTAGATTCATATTTAGATTTAGCCATTTTCAAAAAGCTCTTGTTTTAATTTTAGTTAGAAATAATATACCTTAAACGATGTTTTTACTACTTTTTAGTCGTTCAAAATATTCTGACAGCTTTATTGCTGATAATCACCTTCATAAACTGTATAGGGCCCGTCGCGATTTAGTCCCATATGGGTTCACAAAAATCAACGTAAAATAATATTAAAAAATAAACTCTTTCTGAAATTAACGTACTATTATGTTAGTATAAAAATACTGGAAAAAATCTATAAAGCCATAACTTTGAATACAAAATTATTTAAATTCCCGAAAGATAAATATTTTACGCCAAATTTTCAAAGACTGTTTAAATAACCTTTCGAAAACTTCGCCATGCTGGTTACAACCTTGAACAATCGCTGAATCCATAAAAATGTTGAAATAAAAACTTGTTAGGGTTTTTGAGTTCGCTGATCTGGAATAGGAAGTCATTTTTCAAAATTTGAAAATATCGGATCTAGTATGGCGGACGGAATTTTGAAGGTCATAATTTACACACACGCAGTAAAATTGTAAAACATGCGAAATATAAATAAAAGACCGCTTTTATGAACAGTTACGCAGTTACATACTATGAATTATTTTCGCTAAAGTTTACAGTTTTCAAGAAAAAAAAATGTTAAGTTTTAAAAAGATGTATCATTGCGTTCGTCATTTTGTTTTAACATAATAGTCGAGAAAAAATACGCTATCGAAAAATCCTGGATTTTGTTATGTTTACATACCGTTTTATGTTTCGTTTGTATGGTACAATACTTTACATATCTTGTGATACCAAAAACAGTAGGTAAACATAACAAAGAAAATCTTTCTGCTCGCATTCGGAACGCATACTGCCGGAAAAAAAACCGGGATTTTTCGATGGCGGATTTATCCGCGACTATTACTTCGGGCCTTAGACATGTTTTAAAACGATAAAAAAAATTGTAAAGAAACGAAAAACTATTCTGAAAAAATGGTTCAATCAGACAATCACGTTTCTTCTATGTAATTTTTTATTTTTCCATGATTAATATTTTGAAAAATTTTAATTACTACCATTAGAAAGAGCACCCTCAAAAACATAAAATACAATGATTGCTAAATATTTTTTGGGTAATTAGTAATTGATCATTTTGTATGCATTAAACTTAATGCCTCATAAATGCCTACAACTCAACAAATCAAAACGTATGTAATTAATGAAAATAATAATAATTTTTATTAATAAAGAATTTATTCTATGAATTTAGAAATAAACTTTCGCTCTATTCTGTACGTAATCTAAAAATAACATTGGGTAAAAAAAAGTCGATTCTATCTTATATTACAATTCTTAAGTTTATTGAATCTTTAGGTCTCAGTGAACAAACAAAGAGGTTACAAACCTTTTTTCAAGCGGTCAGTTCCATGCAAATCGAGATGAAAGGGCGAAAAAATTGCTTTTTTACCATTTGTTAAATCCCTATGACTAAAAAATGTGACGTGATACAAATTTCTAGTAGGGCTTAGATGAAAGCTTAAAACATAAACTTTACAACGAAAAATTGAAAAATCACTATTAATAATGGGGGAACTTAATTTATCAAGCACCTCAAAAATAAAAAATAGCTGTGATGACAAGAACTGATAGATAACGATTTTCCATGATCAGATCTTTTTTTAATTGGTCCCATTATGGTTTTTGTAGTTGCTGATGATGAATGGAAATTTAGACTTAATAAATTAAAAATGGCGGACACAATATGGCGGACTAAATTAAAAATATTACGCGAACTCTCTTGAAACTTGGTATTCGGATATTTTTGAGGTTGCTAATCACTCTTCAAAATTCAAAATGGCAGATCCAATATGGTGACCGAAATATTTGTAATTTACGCGAATTTCTTTATGATTTTGTAACCCAAGGGATTTCGATGTCTCTGATTACAAATCTCAAATTTATTTTTCGATGCAGGTAACGATTAAGAAGGATATATAAGAAGCATATAAGAAGGATATTTTATTAACATCAATTGTATTATTATATTAAATCTATAGTATTTGAGAAACATTTATATAAAATACAACTTGAAATTTTACTCTGAAATTTGCTACAGATTAAACACTACTAGAAATTTGTATCACATCGCATTTTTGACACATAAGGATTGAAAATATGCTAAAAATAGCAATTTTTTCACACTTTTATCTCGATTTGCATGGAAGTGGCAGAATGAAAAAAGGTTTGTAACCTCTTTTATTCACCGAGACCTAAAGATTCAATAAACTTAAGAATTTTAAGATAAACAAGAATCGACTTTTTTTTGTAAGCCAGTGTCATAATTGAGTTCATTGAAATAATTTATTATAGTGCCTTGACAATTTTGACAGTGATGGTTCAAATTCCCAATATTACAAATAATGGTTATTAAATCTATCTATCGAAATTTGCTTAGCAAAAGATCATCACATTGAATTATTTAAAACATTAGAACAGAAAATCATAAACTGCAATAACTGATAAAAAACTTTTTCTGGAAAGTCTATAAATCGAGATAAATGTAGGGAATTTAAAACAACAATTAAATTAAAATTAGCGAATTGAAAAACATGAAAAACTGAACTTGATTTTAATGATGAAATCGTAATATCTCCAAATGTAATTGTAATAATATCTACATGAGTTTACATTGAATTTAATATTACTGAAAGTCAAGGCACTATTATGCAGAATATCACATTATTTTAATTTTACATAGTGTTTAAAAAAATGAATGTTGATATGAAATGTTCTATCCAAAATGCTTAAGAATTAGCTCTCTATAAAGAGAAATTTGATTTTCAGCTCTCTGGTAAAAATAAAATTAAGAAAATGATATAAGAACAATCTTAACATTTTTACTAAACTGCCATAGAAAATAAATGAACTTTTCTCGAGGTAGTGCCGAAATACAGAAGAAATGCTTTGCTTCAAAGACTATTTCCTTCATTTTTCTGTTTTGAAAACTTTGAACCTTCCTGGTATTCTTTTTACAATATTTGTTGATATAAACATGATATGTATCGTACAATTTTTTTTTTAAAAGTACAATTATAAGAAAAAGTGCATATTAAGTTAATTACACTTTTAAACAAATCAAATCTCTATTTTATAATTGTTAGTTTATACATAACACCAACTTATTAGTATTAAAATCGGTAAATATACGACCCAAATAGTTATATTGGACAAAGGGTGGAGTGTTATTGATGACAAATTATCTTTCTTTTAACGATTGGAAAATTGTTGTCATCTCAGATATGTGAGTAATTACGAGAGAATGTATCACATTAATCTCGGAACAGTTAATCAATAAAATTCCTCACTCAAATGATTCTTCGTGAATTGAGAGGCGAAAACTTGCAATATCTCATATTTTGTTTATATTTAGAAATAAGGTGGGAGTCGACAATATTTTGTTGCAAATATTTCGTTCAATTGTTGCTATATCATATTAAGAATTATATTTTGAAAAAAATTTAATTTTGGCATTTTTGTGGGTACGGGATGAAAAACCGACAAATCAAAAAGCCGACAAGTCCATAGCCGACACTTCAAAAACTTGCCGCTTTTCAATGTGTATTTATTTATGTTATAGGACTGTTGGTTTTATTGAACTGTCCGCTTTTTGATTCAGCGGTTTTCGGCACCCATTTTTGTTATTACTTTTAATTATTATTAAATTATTAAAAATTGATTCACTATTGGAAGAAAAAGTTATTTTGATTATCTTCATATTATAAACAAAATAATTTTTTTGTTTTTAACAATTTTTATCGTTTTTTGAAACTCCGTAAAGTCTTATCGGTACCACATTTTGTTTTAAACACAACTTACACAACCTTTTGCATACTATATCAGATCATTTCTATCTATCCAATGTGTAGTAGATAGACATTTAAAAAATTAATGTGCACACTAATCGAAGGAGCACAATAAAAATGCAGTAAAATGAGTAGGTGGCGTAATATGAGTTTTCATTTTCGATTCGTCAGTGAAGTTTCGAAAAAAAATGAAAAATCTCTAATGAATATGACATTATTTAATTTCAAATTTAAATATTATGGCAATTCTTTAATAAAAATAAAATATTGAGAGAATCGTTCAGAAGAATACAAACAGAATAAAAAAGGTGCCATAATGTTGAAATCTCTGCAGTAAATCTGCAAATTTCAATGAAACTAACATAGAAAATAATTGAAAAACTGTACAAGTTCGACAAGGTCAAAGTCTTATTGGTATCTAATCTAATCTCAATAATAAAGAAGACATAATCGGTTATAACCGACTTTCTTCGATTTTAATCGCGGTGTACCATTAGTTATTTTGGTTTTGAAATAATCAAAAATAATCACGTGAATCAGAATCATGCTTAATGCCGCAAGTAAAACTCTAAATTTATCGATTTATGAAATATTCTAAAATAAAACATATTTTTATATGCATTATCTGAATGCTATATTTAATTCAATTACGACTATACAAAACTTTAATGAAATTAATGGTAGCACTGTAAAGCAATGGACTTGTTGGAAATGTTGAAAAAAAATACTTTTCATTCTTAGCATTTTTTTATAACAGCGTGCAGTTTTTGAGTTAGAACGTTCAGAAACTTTTCAAAGAAATTTTCATTGTTGTCGCCATTTTGAGGTCGTTACAATGATGTGGGGTATAACAGTAAAATTTTTCCTTAAAATTGAAGTATTTTGTTCACCTTTGTTCAGAGTTTCAATAGAATCCCAATATTCTAATAGCTCAAAAAAATTGATAGGAATAAATAATTCCCAATTTTTTGGAATTTTTTTAAAAGTTTGGCGCCATATTGGAATTCCTGATGGCTGAAACTCAATTTCGACCTCGGAATCTTGAAAAGCGACCTCGAAAACAATAGGATATGTACCTTTCAATTGTTTTCAACTTCGATTTTGATATGAAATACTTGATTGATAATGAAGTAGAAAAAATGCCATTTCAGGCGTTATATGGGTTAAAAAGAACATAAGTAGAATAAAAATAAAATACTAATTCATCCAATTAATGAAATTCTATTATTTCCAGTCTCCAAATAGATTCTATAATCAAAAACATATTCATCACAACGAATTCGAATGAACATGAAATTGTGTACTTAACTGCATTTATTTATAGAAGTAGAATACAAATTTTACGTCATAAATCGCCAATCTTCTCAAATCAACTAAAACGAATTAAAAAGAAAAAATTGCAACGTGTCAAATACACAGGGAGGAAAAAAGGGTTAATGAACCCCAGTAAAAAATAAATTGCATTCTGATTTTTATCAAAACCAATTAAAAAATTGAAATAAATAAAACTAGTGAATTAAAGTGTATTAAGTTATTGACACCTCTAATAGAAAATGGAAAATAATTGAATTCAATTGGTGTTATTTGACCAATGTAAATGTTAATCGACTTCTGTTAACGTGGGTTGATCGATATTCATATTTAATTATTTGAAGTAAATTTAAATTGATTAATTATTACAATTTACTAATTATTTAAAGTTTTTGAGAAATATTCATACTTTATATTGTTTATATATTTCATTACAATGCAATTGACGAACATCATTTCTTTCGATTTTGTATTGAATAACAAAAATTAATTAATATTAATGATTTTTAATCAAATTCAGTTGGAGCCCTATTGAATTTCGATTAAATATCGATATGCTTTGACAAATTGACTATTTTTAATGCACATCAATATTTACCGATATCATAGAACTAATAGTAATTCAAGACGGGAAATTTAAATTTCGTATTAATATATACTTTAATTAACTTCGAAAAATGCGGCTTATTGAATTTTAATAAATATCAATTTCAGTCGGTGTGAAGTATTTTTATTAACGTTAACTAATTATGGTTGATATTTTATAAAATAGCAAATTTGAATGTACATACTTTTATTGACGAACGCAAAGTATTTCGGCTTTGTATTTGCTAGTAAACATTAATCGGCATTATAATTTTTATATTTATTTTTAATCAAATTTAGTTGGAGCCCAATGGGATTTCGATGAAATATTTGTTAATACATTTTAATTTAAGATAAGATTTGACAAATTGACATGCATCGTAAATTTAAAATTTTATTATTGATTATGTAAACGGCAGTCAAGTATTATAATTAATGACTGTTAATAAATAAAAATCTAGACTTTTAGCCATGACATCCAATTCATTTTTATTAAAACTCAGTCATTCCAATCGTTCGATATGAATTAAATTCAATTAACAAATAATAAAACAGTTTTGGTCATTTAATTCAATTGAATTCAGTATGATAATACTTCCATTTTTATTTTTTAAATCGCTTCGATTCGATGACTGAACTCAATTTGTATAATTTAATTTGTTTAATTGGAGTCGAGAAAATTGAACCAGTTTCTGGTCATTATTTTTTAATGGGCCATGAAAAATTAAGAATAACGGGTACAACATTTAATTACAGCATCGATTACAAAATGTGTTGTACCTATCATTTTTTTACTATACAGGAAATACAGTAAACAATTTGACATTTGAGGTTATGTCTGCGATGAATTTCGTCTGATTGGTTCAGGAAAATTTCAAGGTTTTTTGTTTACGGGATGAATTTAACCTATTAACGCCTGAACACTTTTCCCCTTCAATTTCAATCAAGGATTTGGTAACAGAATCAAAGTTGACAAAAATTGGTAAGAACGTGTCCTACCTTTATCCATAGTTTCAATAGAACCCCAACATTCTAATCACTTGAAAAGTATTGATAAGAATAAATATTTCCAAATTTGTTGGCAATTTTTTTCAAGTTTGGCGCCATATTGGAATCCCTGATGGCTGAAACCCAATTTTGACCTCGGAATCTTGAAGAACGACCTCAAAAATACTAGAACACGTCCTTACCAATTTTCTTCTCAACTTTGATTTGAATACCAAGTACATGATTGGAATTGAAGGGAATAAAGTGTCCTTTCAGGCGTTAATGTGTTTAAAAAATAATTAAAATGTATTCTTTTCAAATATATATTGTAAATTAAAATTGATGTTACCTATCAGATCAAAATTATTTAGATAGTTAGAAATAAAATATACGTTGAAGAAAATAATAATCCTACGATTGAAGAGTAAAAACATGAATTAATTTCTATATATTTTCATCCACTTTGGCAAGAAAACTACAAATATTACTTTAAACTGTGAGAGTTAAGAGTGTGAAAAACTATTAATTGCAGTTTGTCGGAATTTCACAGTTAAAACTTCTGAATAAAATTAGTTTTATTTGATAACAGAAAGGTTAACAATAAAATAATTATCGTTTAAAATAAACTTAGTTTTGAATGTTATCAGACTTATTTTACTAGACCCTGAAGATAAATAACCCAATACAAAAGGGTATATCTAAATCAGGAAATATTAATAAAATATTTCAACACGATAATATTTTTGTCTCTGTCTCAATTGGATCTTAACCCATCAACGACGAAAAGATTGTCTTATTTTAGCCTCAATTTGAATAAAATATTTAGTATTAAAATCGATCTTAAGAAACAATTAATTGATGTGTACGTATAAATCATTTCGAGGAGCTGGTTTGAGTACTATTGTATAAAAGAAAAATCATTTCTGAAATATAATAATTTTTAAATCCATGATATAATCTTATAAATATAATATAAGCAAATAAATATTTACTTGTAAACGTTGATATAACACGGATTTCGCCGATGCATATTATCTTTAAATTTTAAATGTCGAAGTCGACATCGAACTATAAATAGACTAAAAACTTATATAAATCCCGGACACGACAATTGAGATTAAAAGTTGTGTGTGCCGATTCGTTAAATTCAATAGGAAACAAGGACTCTTCGATTGAATTTATATGGATGGTATAGTGTGAGATTTAAAGATGTGACTTGCAATAACTATATCCCCTATAATTCATCATGTACAACTTCATATTCTGTGTGATGTTGTTGATGATTTTGACCATTTTTCGTATTTTCAAGTAACAGACATTTGAATTTGATAAATCGTTTTCACATCCTAATAAATTCGTTATTTTTACTTATTTTAACTACTATTACATTAGATAAATCAATTAAGCTTTATCCCCAATGAAGAACAAAAACGTTGCAAATATATAGACTGGAATTTCGATTTTTAACGATGTGTAGCTAATTGAAAAATAAGATGATTAAAGGACAAATATTTGTATCCTTTTGCTGTATGCAACATGAAAATTGGTTTCTTCGTTGTTTACAGAGAAATCTACTTAATATGTTAATCTCTGGGAAATAATAGTAATGCAACAATAATTTTATTCGACAAAATAATTTGATTACCTACACTCTAAATTTATTGGACTCAATTGCGGAGTCCAAGAGAGAGTAATCGTTAAATTTCACTCCTATATAAGCTTCACTTTTACTCTCTTGGAGTCACATTTGCTCTTTTGGGGTATTTCATGCTAGGTTTGAATCCCTATATACCAGCCGACAAACAAATGTTTTATTTCAACTCGCTATAACTTATGCAATTCTGAGAATTTTGAAACGAATAAAAAAAGAAATTGTTCGTTAGAGTTTTTTGCATCTAATGGAGAATGAACAAATTACATATCTCAATAAACAATGAAGTTTTTTAGGGCCTCGAAGCACATGACGCGTTGGTCATCGGCTGCCACCAACTTTAAACGTTCATTACATTTTGACTATTAGAGTAATAAATATAAAACTTTCCATAAAATTTGTTCATACCTTTATGAACAACTTTCTCGCAGACAGTTTTCAGATACTCGAAATTTGCTCGATAAACGAAGAGCCACAAGGTATATTTTGCAGTTGCGTAGGAAAAAATTAATAACTTTATTGTTTATTGAGATATATAATTTATTATTTCACCATTAAATGCGAAAATCTCTAACGAACAATTTCTTTTTTTTATTCGTTTCAAAACCTTCAAAATTGACTATGTTATAGCAAGTTGAAATAAAAAAACCGGCCGCGTAGAAACTAGTCCTACGACATTCAGTCGCCTTTCTCTTTTTCCGTACATTTATTGAGGCCATTAAACTACATTTTGACTCCAAAGAACTCAAATGTAGACGAACCCGGCCTACCCTATTTTCCACTCCTTTGGACTGAAATTTGAGTCTAATAATTTTAGAGTGTAAGTAAGAGTCGATTCTGATGGGATTTTTGCTCCAGTTTTTGAGACATTGAAGGTCAAAAATTCTAGGCATTTTTGAGCATCTATTCACAACCTAAAAGAATGATATTGTCCCACCAGTAGGAGTCAATTCTGATAGGATTTTTCCCGCAGTATTCAAATATGTACATCAAAATAATCAATTAAACCTAGTTTTCTACAAAATTGAAGGTCAAATGATTAAAACATCAAATTCCCGGCATTTTGAGCATCTATTCACAGCCCAAATATGTACGCTAAAATATTGACGTGGGCCTAGTTTTTGACCAAATTGAAGGTCAAACAGGTAAAAAATCTTGTTTTTGGGCATATTTCACATCTTTACTCTAGGATGAAACTCAAAAAATCAAGAAATGCAAAATGGCGGAACCAATGCGGAAAAACGAAAAAAGCCCTTAGAAAAAAAGTTAAATTTTAGAACCAGGTCTTTTTACACGGGATTCGCAATATTACTTACTGTTTTAAGTTTTTAAGGAAGTTTGTAATAAAATTGTAAGCCCTGAACATTTATATAATGTTAATATTGAGGTATTTAGCTACTTTATTTCTTAGTATAAAATTTGTATGATGCTCCATGTTTTCTGTATCGCGTTCTATAGTATTTTTTCGCAGGGATGATGACCGTCATTATCCGCGAATATATTTCATTATTATTGACTCGAAACAGTCGAAATCTTATTCAATAATTCAGCGAAATACGACTCAGAAATATTAAATATTTAAGTAAATCTGAATAATTGTTCGTTTGCCAGGTAAAAATAATTATTTCACTTGAAAAATATACAGGGTAAGTAAGGGTAATGTTCGCCGGCCCCAATAGTCGGACACTCATTTTGGTTTTTGATATCAATTTTAAATTACGTCAGTAATTTTTACGAAACGCGTATGGTGCTCATGTATGAAATTGGTATGATATCTCGTGGCACTAGTGGCCACTAGATGATTGTGGTACTTGACAATTTTAAGTGATATACGCATAGCCCCACTTTATGGCAAATGTCGCCGTTTTCTCATATTTTTCGTAAGAAAGTAATAATTTCTTTTAGAAACAACTTTTTCCGAAGTTACAAAGTTGCGAAATGCTGAACATTGGATTACTTAATTTAGTTAATTACGAATTAGAATGATATCTAACAGCAATAAATACAAAAAATCCATTCTTTTAGACGGTGGCCGACCACTGCAGCATTTGTTGTTTTCTTGTTTTTTTTTTTATTTATATTATTTCGAAAAATAATGAAATGTAATTATACATGACCAATGCTTTTGAAGTATACAGGTGTGCCTAGTGTTTCGGTCGATACCGAGACAAGTCTCGATTTCGATACCGAGACAAGACCGAGATCGATACCACTTCGTGAAAGTCTCGATGATACCGAAATTCACACACACGATATCCGAGAGTCTCGGCACTTTTCGACCTACTTTCTAAAAAAAATTCGAATTTATTTAGAAGAATAATACTTAAAAAATTGCTTTAAAAACCATCATATTCAACCTTTCGGTTTTTCCGATGCTTCGAATATTATTTTTCGAGTCAAGAACATACGAATTATCAATATACTGCTTAACATAATTATTGGGCTCGCTATTGACATCTTTAATTTCGAATTAATCGGGCTTGTATTCAGCAATCAACGAAATTTGAACATTTATATCAAGGTTCACCTTGCATTACCAGAATTATGAATATTCATAGTATTATAATTCAATATTATACTTCAAATTGCCGTATCGGATCCCTAAATTTAATTTTTGTGATGGATAATTTTTGCAATTTTATACAATTATTGTGACAAATAAAAAAATTACGGAACCAAGCGAACAAACTAATTCAGTAGAACCCCGGTGGATTATCACGGTCGGTTCCGAGTCTTCCCCACAAACCCCGCTGGACGTAATCACGTGACGTTCATGACCAATCACAGACAATCTCTCTGCTTCCTATTGTAACTCCAAACCGATGCGTATATGTCTAACTAGACACGCCCCTGGTGGCGGTAAAGGAATTCCGAGAAATGCAAATCCAGCGGGGCTGAATTCCGACAATCCAGCGTGGTGCCAATCCAGCGGGGTTCTACTGTAGTACCTTAATAGTAATAATGTACGCATACGGATTAATACTTTATAGGCATAAAGGTTACCATGATGGAAATCCATACTTGCAACCCGGACCGATACCTAAACCAATACCGAAACCGATACCGAGACCGAAACTACTTAAATATCGTCTCACGAGACGAGACCGAAACACTAGGTGTGCCCTGTGCTAAACAAATTAATATAGAATACTACAGAAATATTTAATAACTAAAAAAATACAAAAATGCGGGACTTCGTCCTTAAGTGGCCGACTATACCCCCATCTACCCTATAAAATAAATATGATAAATAAGTGACCCTTTTGTACAACAATTTTTAGAACAAAGTAGCAAATTAAAGAAATGTCAATTGCATTCCAGTTTCATTTGATAAATTATGTGTTACAGTTTCTCTGAAAAAAAAATGAAGCGTTAATGAAGCGTTACCGGAGCGTAAAAATGTCCAAATTCACGCATATGATACGCTTAACACAATCCTTAGCTCTCTGACAAAAATCGTCGATGAGCGCACGTTAAGCGTTTTTTTTTGTCCAAATTCACTCTTTGTTAACTCTTTTGGCATGCTTTTCTAACGCTTTTCACACTCCTTTGACGCTCTTACAATCACTCATAACCCGTTTCGTCCCAAACCGACAAAATTTGTCGCTTGTTTTCATCCCCCCTAAGTTTATGAATATCTTTGAAATATTGTTATGAAATGAAGGTTTCCTATAGTTTTTGGGTATGCTGTTTTCGAATCTGAAGTCTGTTTTTCGATATCATTTTTCAAATATGGCCACTTAAACGAAAGAAAACGTGAAAAAATCGAAAACTTTTTCAGTAAATTGCAATTTTTTTTCCGTGGTCGCGACAGGCCTCAGAATCCTGTGGCATAATGAGTTTTACTAAAAGATGGTCAATTTAAGATTTAAATTACAAAATGGCATCCTAACATTGGCGCTATTGATTTGGATTTTTTTATTATTTGCGTTTTATTAAAATATTTCTGGTATCTTGTCGTGAATTTTTATGAATATGTTCTTGTGGATTATTTTCAAAGTTGCTGAATACAAATCCGTTATTAAATTTTGGAAATTGAAAATGGCAAATCCAATATGACTAATCGAAATTTAATAAAAATTGTCGGGTATTTTGTATATAGAAATTGTCGAGGTCAAATTGGATCCGCCATTTTAAATTTCCAAAATTTAATAACGGATTTGTATTCAGCCACCTCAAAAACAATCTCATCAAAGTATACGTCAAGTCTACAGAAATATTTTACTCAAATGCAAATAAAAAAAAATACCAATTGAGTAGCGCCATTTTGAGGATGCCATTTTGTAATTTAAATAATAACATTGACCAACTTTTAGTAAAACGCATTATGCCACAGAATTCTGAGGCCTGACACGGACTCCCAGAACTCCTTCGCAATAAAAATTGCAGTTTGCTAAAAGAGTTTTCGTTTTTTTTCACGTTTTTTTTCTTTTACGTAGCCATTTTTAAAAAATGGAAAGTGATATCGAAAAACGGATTTCAGATTCGAAAAGAGCATACCCAAAAATTATAGAAAACCTTCATTTCATAACAATATCTCAAAAATATCCGTAAACTTACGGAGGATGAAAACCGGCGAAAAATTTTGTCGTTTTTCATTTTTGCCAGGGTTTCATTCAACTATTTTATTATAACAATATAACTTCTAATAATTTCAGACTTACATTCAAACATATATTTCAAGTTCAATAAAATTGCAATATTATCTGCATGATTGTGTTATTCATATTGCATTCAGCAAAGATGTCGCATCATTCGTAAACCATGACGGGCATATTTGTGGGAAAATTGGCGCTTGTAACCGGTTAGTTATTAATTAGACGACGATCGATATTAATCGTGTCTGAAGAACCATTTGTTAGAAAAAAAAAAGAATTAGACCGCCATTGTATCGAGCGGAAGTTCACTTGTTTTTCGGGATTTCCACAGGTGCTGGGAGTGGCATTGGGAGGGTAGTGTGCCGCCTGCTCGCGAGGGGTGGTGCCAAGGTCATTGCTGCGGATCAAAATGTCAAGGCCGCGGAGGAAACCACGTCGACGCTCGAAGGTTCGTTTGTAATTGATATTTTTTTTATTTTATTTCTTAATATCCTCAAAACGTCATCCTAACCTTAAAGTCTCTTCATTACATATAAATCTACATTGTAAAGGGAATCTCGCTAATAATGTGAAGGACAATAAAGTGAAGTTCTACTGCACGATGCACTTTTAAATATTTTGTATGAACTTCAGTATGTTTCATAATTGTATTTCACGTTTGAACATGAAACTATTTTATCTTAAGTGACGACTGTATAAAATTATGTTCGTCCCTATGAAATATTTTTTTGTGGAATAAAATAACAGAAATTTAACGTTAACAAAAAAATATTTCCATAGGTTTGGGACATTTATCGGTTGAAATTGACGTGAGAAATGCTGACAGTGTTGCAGCAGCATTCGACAAAGCAAAAAATCACTTTCCGTCACCCCCGACAGTTATCATTAATTCTGCTGGAATTACGAGAGATAACTTTTTATTGAAGTTATCGGAAAAGGACTTTGACGATGTTTTAGACGTTAATTTAAAAGGAACATTCCTTATGACACAAATGGCTGCAAACAAGATGATAGAAGCCGGAACCGCAGAAGGCGGTACTATCGTAAACATGGGATCGATTATTGGAAAGGTTGGAAATATTGGTCAAGGAAATTATGCAGCATCGAAAGCTGGTGTCGAAGCACTGACAAAAACTGCAGCAATGGAATTTGGACAGTAAGTATCAGTCTTTAGAACATAAGCGACGATTTTTATAATATTGCTTTTTAGATTTGGAATTCGAGTAAATGCGGTTTTACCTGGTTTTATACAAACTCCGATGACTGAAACGGTTCCGGATAAAGTGAAACAAATGTTTGTACAAAGGATTCCTTTGAAGCGAATGGGGCTACCGGAAGAAGTAGCCGAAGTAATTGTATTTTTAGCCTCGGCTAAAAGTTCTTATATAAATGGAGCTTCGATTGAAGTTACTGGTGGAATGCATTAATTAAGTTTATTGATAAAAAAGAGGGCATATTTTTTTTATTTTATATACATATTATGTACACATAAATATAAAGATGTTTGCGATACTCCGATTTCGTAAGTCGTAAATCACTTCCTTTTGCCTTTAAGTTTTTTAGAGTGTCTGTGCGCTTTATAGTGAGTCTTGGATTTTTCTTCAATGATTTCTTTGTACTTGCGTTTATTATACTTGGAGAATTCTGCATCTGCCATCAGCTCGTCAACAATAGTTCGTTTACGCTCTTTCTTCGTTAATCTGCTATTGTAATAATCTAATGGCGCATCCACAACTTTACCGATCTGGAAATACTTGGGAAGTGCTTGTTTATCATTTTTCTTGTAAAAATGTTTAGGATCCAATGCTGACCGCATTTGAATGATTTCCAAGTCGTGTTTTATTTCATCCGTCATTTCTGTAGCTGGCATATTGAACCACTGTTTTCCTTTCGTCTTTTCTCTTTCTTCCCGATTTAATGCTTTTATTTTTCTGTCACTTATATTGGACCGAACATAATCAGATTTTTCGATATCTGCCGTCAGATTTGATTTTTTTAAGACTTCTTCGATTGGATTCACTTCTTTCTCTAATTGTTCTAGATAATCCGAATTCAGAGTAGGTGGTTTTTGTTTTTCTTGCCTTTTTTTCGATTTCTGTTTTGGTTTATTCCATCCCATGTCACGTTCAAATTCGTCCAGATCAAAATCTTTGGTTGGATCGTACTTTTCTTTTTGTTTTCTCTGTTTTTTAATAACTGCAGTTTTTAATTTGGATGGATCGATCTCTGAAATACATAAATATTAACAAATTATTAAACCCATAGTTGCAATCTGTATGAAAGTTATCGAGAGCAAAATATGAACACAGTTTTAACATAAAATAGAAAACGATAACTTTTCTATAAATTGTAAAAAGAAAAACTATTTATTTTGAATGATTTACTGTACATGGACAATAATCATTGGTACATTTTTGTTCTTTAATTTTAAAACACTTATTGAATAGTATAAATATTAATCTTACCGATATTGTCAACATCAAAATCATCATCGTCACTTTCTATTAGACAATTCTTTGATAGCAAATCTGATTGCCCTTGAGTATCAATGATAATATCCATTTTTACTCAAAACACTGTTTACAATTTAAAAAATATTTTTACACTTTTGAACCATTCAAAATGTATTACAACTCAATAAAATTAACCTTTGACCACACGCATGTTGTTTTTTAATGTAAGGTTATGTTTAATTTCGATTTTCGAGATTTCGATTTACAAGTTCGATCATTGCGAGTTTAAATTTCAAATCGATATTTTAGTCGAATTGGTCGAATTTCAAATGCCGTCTCAGAGCCGTACAAAATTTCAATTCCTCCGATTCAGTTTCTTGACAAATCGTTTTTTCTAATCATTCGGTTTTTAAATCCAAAAGAAGTACCCCAAGAAAGAAAACAGAATTAAAACAAATTGAATACGTTTTATTTCGGTTACTTGGCCATTTTCGGTGAAAATACACTCTAGTTTGATATAAGACGTGAATTGAACATAAACATAACCTAAAAACATTGCAAATTTAATCAATTTCACCGAATAATATACATATGTGAGAGTAAACAATGCCCGTCATCTCTAGTAAAAATGGGGCGTTACTTAAGAGTGTCAAAGGAGTATGAGTGTAAAAGCGTTAGAAAAGCATGCCAAAAGAGTTAACAAAGAGTGAATTTGGAAAAAAAACGCTTAACGTATGCTTAACGACTCTTTGATTTTTTGCCAGAGAGCTAAGGAGTGTGTTAATCGTATCAAGCGTGAATTCGGACATTTTTACGCTCGCATAACGCTTCATTTTTTCCAGGGATGAACATAACGTTTGTTTTTCTTCTTTTTTTTTTCAATAAAAAAAAACCAATAAACGAAAAAGTGTACGGAATCGATATTTTGCATTCTGCTTCTTTCTAGTGGCGTATTGATTATTCGAGATTCTTATTCTAATTTATACTGTTTCTGTAATACCAGAATTAAATTCATTCGATCTTATACGATACCGTATTTAACGCATTACAAAAATTGATTTGTTGCCGCTTATTTAAATTCTGGTAATTTAATCGAACAATTGATTATATCGTTTTCGTATTTTATAATTTTCGAAGAAATGTTCTATTTTCTAGTTTTGAGTTTAAATCATTCGATAATTCAAAGTAATCGTTTCTTTGAGGTTATGTGCGTTTATGTATCACCAACTATATTCGTTGGTATCACATACTGAAAGAGCGGGAATGAAACAGACAATTATTTTGTACTAAATCCTACACAGATTTTTCGTATACTTTTTGTTTTGTTGGGATGCCAATATAAAGAAACGGAATGCAAAATTCCGACTGAGAGTGAGTACTTTATGGATTGTATTTCATATTTAACTTTTAATCCCGAGCTCCTAAGCAACATTACTCTTCCGATAAAAACGCAATTATATATTACATATATTTTGTTTATAATTGTAAATAAAGTAAATACAATAATTAATTACAAGGATTTATTTTAACAATACACATTTCCGAAGATTTAATAGAATAAGAAATTGTTTGCAGACCTGCACAAAAATAAAACTTGCAGTTACCGTAAGCTACGGCCATCTCGTGACTGTATTTGGAATGAAAAACGTTCTTGGCATGGTCAGAGATTAAACAGTGCTTGCTATCGATTTAAATACCTGAGCAACAGGGATTTAGAAAAACTAATTTGTGAAAGTCTTTAACTATTATAAATATCTTAAAATACCTAAATTACGACTTAATTTTTTTACACATAATAAAATTTAACAGTCTTTGTAATACGTTTAAAATTTTTCTGGACATACATCTAATTTAAAATTAAATTTAGAATGTATTTTACTAAATTAGTATGATCTTTTCACTATAATTTATACATATGGTCTACTTTTTTACACCCATTTAACGGATGAAAGAGATTCTATCTAATTATAAAAATTTGACAAATTCTCCTTCCCGCGTTTCAAAGTTAGACCATACATATATAAATTATAGTAAAAATATCGTATAATTTAATAAAAAAGAATCGGAAAAATATAGTCAAGAAATAAATTCTAAATTTATTTAAAAAAAAAAACAGCCCAATTCATATTAAAAAACATTTAACATCTGCTTTTTAAGGGGGTTCTAAAGTGGTCCGCCGGTAAGGTAGGAAATTTCACTAAAAAACGTAAATTCAAGATGACTGATTTAAGTTTTCAAACTTCGCGGTCTGTACGGGCAATTCTTATCACTATAAACAGTTTCCTAGAAAATACCGAAGGTATTGATTGAGAACTGACCGAGAATTATCGGAAATAAGTGATTTTTATTTATTTCCGAAAATTCTCGGTCAGTTCACAATTAATGTCTTTGAAATTTTCTATGATGCCGTATATAGTAATTAAAACTGCCCTTACAGACCCGAACTTCGAAAAATCGTTTCAGTCACTTTTTATTTACGGTTTTGAGTGAAAATCTCTACCTTATCATTGGAGCACTTTAACCCCCTTAATATCTTATAATACATCTGACTTACAAAAAAGCAACTATTTTCAAAATAATGATGAATGAAAAGAATAATTCCAACTCAATTTATCAATTCATACATTATAGCTGTGGTATTGTTACTAGCTGTGGAATTTTGTATTTGAACGGTTGTATTCGAAAATCTTTTATTGATCCACATGAATGCATGCGTGATTACGCCTACGAGTTCTAAAATAATGAATGCATTTCAGGACAAATTGGAATAGAAGCCACTTTTTTTTAACATAATTAAATTAACTCTTAATAAAGAAAACAACGAATGCACAGTGAAATACAATTAATGTAAATTTCAGTTTTGTATTAATCCATACAATTTTTATGTTCATTCATTTTGGTTTATTGTCGTAATTAAATAATGAATCCGCACACAAAAAAGCAAATGCATAAGAATAATGAATACGTCGTTATTCATTGAACTAACCCTGCCGAAAAAATTCTATAGAACACAATGAGCACCATACAAATTGTATTTACTAAGAAAAAAAGTAACTATAAATACCTGAATATTATCGTTATAGAAGTGTTGAGGGCTTACAATTTAATTAAACACTTCCTTCAAAACTTAAAACAGTATGTAATATTGGGTATCCTGTGTAAAAAGACATCGTCCTGAATTTAACTTTGTATGGTTTTTGCACCATTGTAAAGTTTTTGCACCATACAAAGTTAAATATAGGACCAGGTCTTTTAACACGGGATTCGCAATATTTCTTACTTTTTTAAGTTTTGGCGGAAGATTTGAATAAAATTGTATGCCCTCCTCAACATTTCTATAACGTAAATATACAGATATTTAGCTAGTGTTTTTCTTAATAAATATAATTTATATGGTGCTCTATATGTTTTCTGAATCGTGTTCCATAGAATTGTTTCGGCAGGGATAAGAATTACATTCATTAATGAAAATAAAAATGAATTTTTGCACTGAAAGTATGGAAGAATTAATAAAATGTAATGATAGTTTTTGTACATAAAACTGTTTCGTTTTGAACTGGTTGTTTCTGAAACAATGTCTATTTGGGTGATATTTGTTTTAATGTATAGTTGCAGTTTGAGGTTAGATCACGAATTAAAATGCCTTAAAAAGTCCAATACATTTTAATCATATTCCAAAAATTTAGAGTTTCAAATTATTAATTCAAACGCATTGTAATGTTTTTAAGTTTTCAATGTTTTCAGATGCAGATCTTCACCGGTTTGAAAGGCAAAATTACCAATAAGGTCACCTTCATTTCAAGAGATACCTCGAATTGGATATCCAATTATTATGTGGGGAAAACCACGTCTACGGGAAAAAACCCATGCCAGGTAGCGTAATTGAGATAACATTGATTCTGTCCGTAACAGAAACGTAATGTGCGAATATTACTAAAATTGAATACTTTTTTAACTTGTTTGAAACTTGTTCCAATGTGAATTTCATTTTCTACATTATTTTTATTTCATTTCTTCGTACACTGAATTTTGTTTGCAAAAATTGCAAAATCGTTTTCAATGTTTTGATAAAGAAATAACCTGGGTTTTAATCCGGTTTTTGTACCCTTTACAATAGTAGTTTCTAAAATTTCATATGTTGGGTTATAAATTTTACAAAACTCACTAGCAAGAAGTACAAAAGCTGGACAATAAACCCCTGGTTATCCCTAAATTGAAAATGCTTTTACAATTTTCGTTAATAAAAGTCTCTCAAGAGATAGTGGTTAACTTTATTATTACGGTTGTTTTTAGTAAAAAATAACAACTTACTATATTTTGCACATTTTTTAGCAAAAAGTTCAATGGGTTTTAATTCATTTACATTAATTTAAAGAATTTATTATTGTAGGAAGTTTCACATTATTTTTGCCGTGTAATAACGTTAATTACAAAAATGTAAAGTAAAATACAAAATTTATATTTTTAACTAAATGTAAAGATGACGTTACTTTAACGATCCTTTCCTTCTACTTTTATGTTAAAGAACACTAAATTTTATTCAAAATGAAAAAAAAAATTTCAGATGGTAAAAATTGACGAAGTTATGGTCAGTTACACTTTGCACGCAGAAGGCCCATGAAGTCTATGTGTCTACGTGCTATTTAGGGGCCTTCTTTTTTGACATCTATTTTTAAAGCTATTTTTAATACGTTAAACCTTTTCATCCATGTTTTTTTGAATATCGTCATTTCTCTATAAGTTATAATAATTTACTGTGATTTTTTGAACTTCCAGTTGACTGGCCAAAACTGTTAAATAAAAATTTTAAAACGATTTTTCACCAAGATAATCAACTTATAATAAAAAAGAAATATTTCCACGAGTAATAACGTTTTGTTCTGAATACCAGTATTAACGAAAAATTAAACAAAGAGGGCAATATTGACAATTCGAAAAAATGTTTAAATATTCTATACATTGTTTATGAAGGAATAAAAATGGTTTGAATTTGAATGGCTAAAAATCAAGATTTAAATACCCCAATGATGAGATGTGATGAATATAAAAATTAAACTTTTACATTGAATGACCCATGTTTTGACACGGGAATCGAGTAATTTTGTATATTGAATAGTGGCTTTCCTTCCTCTTAATGATTCCGATTAATAGTATTGTTATATTAATAATATTTATGATATCAATGCAGCTGTACACATATTGATCCATTTGGACTGTACATATGGTGCCTGTCAACATTCACCTGTAACTGCATTTACCTTGTCGCCCTTGAGATTTTGATTCTCCTTAATGAGAACCTTGGCTGCATCCCTACACATCGCCAGTAGTCAGTGTCCTGCGACTTTCCTGAGACTGCTTGCAATCAAGTAAATGCAAAGAGATATCTACGTCACTGGTTTGGAATCCTCAGTTCTCGTTAAATGGACGTATAATAATTTTCGAGGACATTCGACAAAAAATTTAGAAAACCCGCAAGTTTCGCATTACTTTTTAAACTAAACTCTAAAGTTAATTATTGATTTTATTAACTCTTTATTGCCAACATAAGGTTTGTAAAAATATTTTGATAACAAACTAAAAATAGTAGTTTTCGATACGACTATTCGAATATTCAACCGCTCTTATCTATTTTACCTACTGAAGGATACAACAATGTAATACAGTAGAGTCCCGGTATATTTACCCGCGCGGTTTGTCGCCCCCCCCCCCCCCCCCCGTCTCCGCATATTTGTCAAAAGAAGGGGAGCTCCACTTGTCCCACGCTCCGCAGTCGCGTTACGTTCGTGAGCTCACAGCTGGCCCTTCCTGGGGCCCCAGCGAGCAAGGTGGGGGAAAAAAGAGAGTGGCGTCAGACAAATCTAACGAGACGGATCTGGGCAAATATGCTGGGACGTAAATATAGCGAGACACAAATATACCGGGACTCTGCTGTAGTTATATTAGTACCCTAACATCACAAGCCCGCTCAAGACATCCTCAGGAGCTCCTGAGGAACACCCGTGGACAAACAGCGGACATTTGGAGTCCTCAGGAGTTCCCCAGGACATACTGGGACGGATTGTGCTGTTGGGATAAGAAAACAAACGAAAAATATACTAAGTGAGCATATTATTCGTAAATAAAAAATGTCTTCCCGTTTGCCGAAAAAAACTTAATTTTCTGATTCCACGATGTTTAATATGTGTACTTTAATCTTTATGGGTACTTTTCTTAAAAGTATCTGTATTTATGTAAAACTAAAAATTGTTCATTTACTTATAAACAAAAACATATTTTATCCTCGACAGTGGAAATCGATATACGCACAATGCAGTATGTGCGTGTATGGAAAATAAAACCTCCTTTGAAAGTAGATGAATATATAGCTCCCGGCATTTTCATTTTACTCGCTAAGCTCCGTTACGTCACGACTTGTTATCATGTGACGTCACACGTATCACCTGTTCCATGTTCAATATTTGCAGAATTTTCTACAAAATTCTTCATGTTTCTATCCGTTAATTAATCCAACAGATTTTACACGATTGTTTTAATTAAAAATGTTATTTATGGCTTTGTTAATATCGCAAAAGAATTATATATATAAAAATACTTTATGTGCATTTCTAAAAAGCATTTTCTCTTATATTTAGATTATATGTATATTTAAGTTATATATTAAATTTTTTTATAGTAAATTTAATGCGCAATACTGATAATACCATAATACACTCGAAAAGGATCTTTAATGATATAATAGGGAAGATAATTATTGTAGCAGTGTACATTATGTGGGCGGCTATATTACTTAAACAATAAAAAAATTGTAAAATAATAATCCGTTTCTTGTAACCAAATTAATTTTCTGGCGAATAGTTATTTGCACCACAAAACAAATATCCATAATGTAATATAGGATACATAATAGTAAAAAAAAAACAAACACAGGAAGTAACTCTAGCGCTAAGATAGGTTATGTGCATCGAAGTATTATATTAAAAAAAAACGCAAATATGACGTTTCGGACGGAAAACTAGTAATGGAGAGACTATTGCAAACAAGTACGAATTAATAATAAAATATTGAAAAGTAATTATCGGTCATAATAGTAAATAGCGGGTATTACATAATGTAAATACTACGATATCGATAAAGTGACCCAATTTCCAGCGAATGTGGACTTATATAATTTCGCTTGTATGTACGTGTGTAGGTTGGTGTATTATACGAGTTAATTATGCACCGTCGTATGCAGTGTATTACTACATGTTAGAACTTAGCGGTATTTTTTATATGACATTGTGAAATATATTTTTCCCAAATATGTGCATCGAACGCAAATTACATAATGATATATATATATTAATATGTTACTCGCGAAAATATGCATGTAGAAAGTGAAAATATTATGTTCGTTTCTGATGATAAAGGAAAATGTATGCCCAATACTAACTGGAAAAACTGACCGTTAGAGGCTTCTAATTTCTGAGGGGTTAATAGCAATTTTTATAAAAATTTGATAATAGTATTTAAATAAATAAATATTTACTAAATAGCCACTATGTATTAGACATGTATATTAGACGTTTATTCTGTAAGTTCAAATTTCACGAACTGAAGGTAAACTGGGTACTATACAATATCGTTGTCCACCTTGTCAATCCAAGTTTTTATATGTTTTAAAAAAGTTCTACAAATACGGTAAGTTATTAAATACTTTGTTTTCAAAATTAAAAATTTAAACTTTGGAAAATTTTACTTAAACTTGAGAAAATACGAAATTTTACTAAACAAAATAAATTAAAGACGATTGAATAAAAATCACTTATTTCGAAAAATTCTGGAAAATTTCTCAATTCATTTCTTCCGTATTTTCTTGGATACCACCTATAGTAATTAGAAGCACCCTTACAGAGCTTGAATTTTTGAAAATGTTGTCTCTGTAAAGGTTATTCTGATTACTACATATCGTCTCTTATAAAATACATACCAAAGAAATTTATTGAGAATTGACCGAGAACTATTGAATTAAAAATAGGGATTTCCATTTAAAAAACAACGTTGACCTTGGAATTACCTTGAAGGTCGTAGCCAAGGACATGGTGAAGGTTGTGCCAGAACGTGAAATTTTCTGCTCATTCCAAATTCGCAATAAAAAATGGGAGGTCCCACTTAAAAGAATTGAATTTGACCTTGATATGACCAGAAAAAATCCTAAAAATGTTGCCTGTAACATTTTTTGTGCAATGCTTTATTTTCAAGATATTTTGGGTGGACACTTAAAATGGGATACCCTGTATATATATAAAAACAACAAATTTGATCTCCTTCTGAAGTTTTTCGCAAACAAAATAAAAGTACATGCTCAACTGCAATTAGCAATATAACTATTTTATTCGTGGATTTCGGTTTATGGACCTTTAACTTATACCGAAAACAAAATATATATATGCTTACTCTTTAGAAAAACGATCTTTCATTAATGCAGGTTGTTTTAATGGGCTATAAACTTTAATGCACAGTATTTTTAAAATAGATCTGATTAAATTGGCGAGAAATTTGTGTACTTATATATTTACTATTTATTTATTTATTTATTTATTTATTTAACACGGGCGTTAACGCCCAATAAAGCAATACAAAATTAACAATTTAGCACTAGGTTAAGTCGAGTATAAAAATAAAAACAATACATAGAATAGCTGAAATAAAATATAAATAAAATATGTATATGACGCCGCAAAAAAGAAAACTAGTTAACAATAAAAATAAATCTGAAATAATAACGCAAATAGGAGTTAATAGAAGCGATAAACAAGGTTTTTACAATTTAATTTAAAAGTAGATGGTATCGACTCGTCTCGCAAATTTGAGGGCAAAGCATTCCATGCCCTGCGCAATCTGTTCGAAGTTGCAAAGAATGTAAAGTTAGTCCTACAATGAGGCACTTGCAATGGTCGAACATTTCTCACGTTACGCAGTATCTGCCTATTCGTAAATATAAGTCGAACCACATCAGACGTTACAGACCCATGAATTATGTTCCTGATTAATAACAACTCAGAATAGGTGTGAATAGAATACATAATAATACATGGGTCTGTCAGTTTTCCAAGAAATGTATCTCAGAAATTTACGCTGTGTTGATTTGAGTATTTTAATGTCCTTCGACAGTGATGTAGACCAAATAGGTGATCCATAACACAAATGAGGCAAGACTAGAGTTTTATAAACATTTAATATAGCCTGGGGATTTTTGAAAAACCTAGTAATATTTCGCAAGAAACCCAGATTCCTAGCTGCCTTGCTGTTTGCTGCAATAAGATGCTGTCTGAAATCCAAATCCTTATTAAAAATAATACCAAGATCTGAATAGTAATCCACGGAGATAAATTTGTCCCCACGATAGGTGTAATCAAAAATTAAGGTATTTTGACTTTTTGAAAATCTAATAATTTTACACTTGTCAACATTCTGTTGAAGTCGATTTGTGTTACACCAATTTGAAATTTTGTTGATGTCACTTTGAACATTCAGAGCATCTGTGCGCGACTTAATCTCCGCAAATAATTTTATATCATCTGCGAACAGCAAGGCATCCGCACAAGTAAGGTTATTTAGTATATCATTAATATATAAATTAAATAACAACTGCCCTAAGTGTGAACCCTGAGGAACACCGGACGGGACCAAGTATTCATCGGATATATGGTTTTTCAATTTGATTGCTTGTTTTCGATTCGTGACAAATGATGCAATCCACTCAAGGAGACGACCACCAACCCGAAAACCCTTAAGTTTACTGATTAATATTTGATGGTCAACACTATCAAAGGCCTTAGAGAAATCGAGGTAAATGGTATCCACTTTGAGATCGCCCATCACCTATCACGCCGTTAACAAAATCGGAAAATACCAGAAGATTAGTAACTGTCGACCTTCCCCGCATAAAGCCGTGCTGCTTAGACGATATTTGAGAAAATAAAAGAACTGACAATTTAGATCTAATTATTGAATCGAATAGCTTTGGGATAGCACTAATAATAGATATTGGTCTATAGTTTGAAACAAAACTTTTATTACCGGATTTAAATATTGGCGTAATATAAGAATTTTTCCAGTAACTTGGGAATACGCCTGAGTTAAGAGATTTGTTAAAAAGAATTACAAGCGGCTTCATGAGGAAGGATAGACAGTTTTTCACGATAGTAGAAGGGATACGATCCGGTCCTGATGTTAAAGTATCCTTCAATCCCTGCGACGCTGATGACACGTCGTCCGATGATATCGTAAAATTGTTGTATACCGAATGACAATCCATTTGTGGCAAAATTTGTGAAGGTGACGGTTTATAAACAGACTTGAAGTATGTAGCAAATAGGTTGGCACATTCAGTGCTGGTTGATGAGTTCAAGTTTCCATACTTCATGCAAATTGGGATATCATTAGACGATTTCAATTTGTTGACGTAGGACCAAAAGGCCTTAATATTCGTGCAGGATCTATCTTCCACCGTCCTTAAATAATCCGAATAAGCTGATCTAGACAATTTTATTGCTTCAGCACGGAGAGATTTAAAATGGATGTAATCAAAGGTTGATTTTGTGCATTTCCACTGGGCATGGGCAGTCCTCTTATCCTTGATTAATTTAATGAGCTCCTGAGTATACCAATGTGGGTAGAATGAGAGTTTTACATGACTAGAAGGAACATTAGTACTTATAGCTGTGTTTAGCACATTATAAAATTCGGTAACATTGCTATCAATATCACAATGTTAGAATAGTTCAGACCAATTCACTTCAGACAAAAAGCTGTTTATACCTGGTATGTCAGGCTTTGTAAAGTCATATTGGTGATGTTTGGGGACAATCAATTTATTGGTATGAGAAGATAGCTCAAACCAGCTATTTACATGATGTGAATCGCAAGGCAAAATCGAGTCCAGACAATCTAGTTTATTGCTCAAGTCTACAGTGGTCGAAAAAAGCAAATCCAATGTGTAATTTTTTGATGTTACTGGTGGAATGAGCTGCTTCATGTTCAGTAAATTAAAAGAGTAAGATATGTACTCTGCAATATTTATTAGATTCGGGGGGCAGTAGCCGAGATACAAGGGAACAATCGGAGTAGACTCTTCCCATTGCACATTTGGAATATTAAAGTCGCCAACAACTATCATTTCGTGGTCTTTGAAATTTAATCGGAGGTTGTTAATATTGTTAATAAACGCTATGTAAGCCTCAATAGGAGATGATGGCGAGAAGTAGATGTTTGTTATAACCAATTTTCTCTTCCCAATAATGCATCGAACCGCCAGTTGTTCAGTCATTGGATATTCATGAATTAGTTCGCATTGTTAGGCAATACAAATACGCTTACTTAAGGCTACAAGAACTCCACCCCCACGAGATGAGTTACTCTGGATATAATTTCTGTCGCATCGAAAAATATTAAAAGCATCCAACTCTAGCAAGGCATTAGGCAACGAGTCGTTTAACCATGTTTCTGTTAGGGCAATAATGTCAGGAAGAACAGACAAAATATTGAGATTATGTTTTAAAAGATGAAATTTTATTCTCAAGCCACGGATATTTTGGTAGTACAGCAGATAATTTATTTGCGACGTCGGTACTAAAAATTTGGTTTCGATCTAGTATTAACATTCTTAGAAACTATTGTAGGAACATTGTGTATAAATTTTACAATTTTGATGTCTTCAGGGTGATTAAAATTATGCTTATTAACTTCATTCCACAGTGATTTTAGAACCAGCTTCTGCTTCTTGGTACGGTCGAGAAATACTTTTATGCCGTCAGGTAGTTTCGGTCTTGATCTTATATATTCGATTGGTTCGTACGGAGATCCCAATGTGGCCACAATGGGTCGACTTTTATCACTCCGAAATTTTCCAATACGATAAACTTTAACTAAGTTGTAAGGGGAACTTTTGCTCAACAGTAAGAAATTTGAAACCGTATCTTTATCCGAGTCAGAAAGGTTTTGGGGAGTAGATTCTTTTACTCCAATAAATATCACGTTAAGAGCTCTCCTACATCTCTCTTCAGCTTCAGCTATAATAATTTCTTCAGGTACTGACGTTGATCCAAGCACTTCATTATTACATTTTATTACATCTTCCAACTTGGATTCGAGAGTCGTTACCTTTTTTTCTAAATTGGAAACGCTATGATCGGTGCTTTTTAGCCTATGGTTTAAAGCAGCATTTTCAGTTCTTATGCCGGCTTTTCAGATTTTAGGTACTCAATACCACTTTTCACTTTTTCAGTTCATCCTGATTTGAACGAATAACCCTAATGTCCTCGGCCATTTGATATATGGTTCTTTCCAAACATCCTTGCTGCGATGTCCCTTCCAAACCTTGCTGCGCTCTACTAGGCAAGCTCATTGGCGCCGAGGATAATGAGACATTCATAGCAGTCGCTGTTTTAATTTTAGTAATGTCAAAGACATCGGCAAGTGTTTGAGGTTGCTAGGTAAGACCATCTTTTTTGAAGCAACACGAGTAACGACCATCATCTCTTAATAGTCTTCTCTTGAAGCAACTCTCGTGGAACCTTTCCTTGCACACACTACACTGTTTCGCTTTCTCAGGATTTGCGATAATAGGGTATCCAGTACAACCGAAACAGCGAATGACAGGTGGGTCGTCCTCGACTACACTGACATATTCATGATGTCATGCTCATCAGACATAGTAGTTTGAGAATTTATTTGTGATATCTCCAATACAATTTTAGGTTAAAGACCCACGTGTAAATTACAATTTCTAGGTTAGAAACCACATGCATCCGAACAATCTCAATTTTCTTAATAAACACGGCAATGACTTGGTTCCAACCACATCTAAGAAAAGTTCACCTCACAAGCCGGCTTATACGACCGCTTTTTATAGAGATTTAATACTTAATAAAACACAAAAACTCCAATATAACAAGAACTTCAAATAAACATCTGTCAACCAAACTTAACCTGTTGTATTACGTTTTTAATAGAATGAGGTTAAAGTGTTCATCATTAAATCTCGCATTCTGAAATACTAGAATGCATTTATTGTCATTAATTTTCACTCTGCTCCTGACCGACATTTTATTCTAAAGGTTGGCGTCTGAAATTTGTTGTTTGCCAATTACGACTTTTTAGCGAATTATCTCTAGAAATATTTATGTAAATAAATAAGTAAATAAAAATATATGCATAAATCGCATTCCGTTAAGTATTATTAAGAATAATACAAAAAATTTAAATTTTTCTAAATTTCGATCCCTAATAAAATAGGTTTAGATACTAAACAGATTCTCTCTCTTTTTAATCGTGATATCAATCTTTTTCAGTAATCCTTTGAGCAAAAGGTATTTATATTGTTTTAATAACACCATTTTAGTTCCGTTTTTTAGAGCGCTGTCAAAATTTTACAGTAAATTTACTCTGTAAGTTTACTTATAAATTCATTAACATTTTCTGGGTATCCATTTTTATCCAGTAGGATACTTTTCGTGATTTTCAAGTTTTTCTCTCTAAATATAATCTCAGATAGTAAAATTGCTCGATCTATTAACAGGCAACACTAATTTTTATTTGGTATGAATGATTAGAAAGAAAATTTAAATATCTACTAGACCAAGTGTCTTTATCAAACCAGTCCGCATGCCTAGGTGTCCATTGTCCTATCTAATAATTAGTAGATCTTGTAAGATTTAATTTATTGTTTATTTTCGATCTCTTTGGTAAATTTACTCTCTTTTCATATTGCACATGACTTTGACTAGAAAATGTATTCAATAAAATTGTTACAATTGTCTTAATGAAATTTGAGAGATAGAACCCCAAGAACTGATTTGATTTGGTTAATGAAATAAAATATTCTGTAAATTTTCCTAAAATAAAAAGACTCGAAAAGCAATAAACAAATTTGAGGATCTCTATAAAAAACGCTTAGAAATGAATCCTTCGTTAACATTCTGAAGAATATTATTAGTGACTCCTTACAAGGTGACACATTAAGAACTGACATTAAACTTCATAGCTCACTGCAAAAATACGACTACGCATTTTTCGTACTAAAAAGACGTTTTTATGAGTCTATATAATTGACTTATGCCGCGAATTCGGGGAAAATATGTAAAAAAGATGTCGAGTGAAAAAATACTGGCGACGTTCTTGAAGAATTGAATAAATTAGGGAAGGTCGGTTGTTACTTGCGTGCACTTCGATAAAACAAAGGCGGGGAACATGTTACGCGGACTATGTAAGAATGCGCTCGTAAATTTCGCACAACCATTTCTATTACATCACCGATACTTAGGTGAAATCTCGCAACATGTAGTTTCAAAGGTTCTCCTCACGAGCTGCAGCAATTATTTTATTTTTTTACCATGCAAATTGGACAATTTCCAGTAAATTGGAATTGACACGAAACGATAAAGCTTAATCTTATTCAAATATCGTTTAAAAAAGCATTCAATCATAGTACCATCGTAACATTTTACATGATCAACCTTAGCAAGTCAAACAATTAAATTATTTTGTTCGATACTTGATTGGCATACGTGTAATTACGGCAATTATCTTTATACGATGCAAACATAAAAATAAAAACACGAGTATTGTAATTTGAGCATTCAGAAATCGCATTACTTGTCCCAGTTTTAGCGTTTCTTTCTTCTAGCCTAAGGCTAATAGCGTAACTTTCGACTGCACAATGTTGACTAGTTTATTCAAAATATATTTTTGAGTTTGTATTTGTTAAGTGGACATTTTGTTCCAATTTTTAACATAATTGAATATGAGGACCATGCAATTGCTAAAATATAAAAAATTTTATTGAAAGGTATTGGGTTTATCAAAAATATTTCGCAAACAACGAACAAATGTTAGTTAAATAGCCGAATTATTTAAAATTTACATTAAAAAAAACAATAATTGATAATAATGGATAGTTTGGATAGCTGCCGACGTCATCGCAAAATGCCGAAAGCAACATCGGTGTAAAATTTCCTGGTATAGAAAGCGAGAAAGTCGTTTGGCTAGACTCGAGCAATGTGATTGTATGACGTAATAGTTGCGATACAAACACTATATCTGCAGTTATGTGTATGTATACGCAATAGTAATCGAGAAATGCTCGAGATGCAAATACGACAATTTATGCATTTAACAACATCCAGGTCAATGCAGGATGAAATTGTTACGATGCAGGTATGCAGCAGATGAAAGTGTTCACGCTCTAATGTGCTAAAGAAATGTTAACTCTTAATATACCAAGTATTCATGATTTTGCTGATATTATTTCATAAAAAACGTTTATATTGTATTTAAGTTCTTTAAACTTGTATTTTGACCTATGGTGACGAATTTGAGAAAGAAGAATTTCATAATCTACTATCTATATCTAAACCATTTTGATGAAAACGTAAACTGATACAACTAATTAAGGAATTAAAATGGCTCCGTTATTAGTTAAATCCTAATAAGTTAGAAGCAAAAATTGTAGCAAATGTATACTAAATTTTTTAGAAATTTTAGTTATTGCAATGTAGTATACTTATACACTAGTGTAAAATAGGTCATACGTTAAATTAGAATTTAATATTTAAACACTAGTCGAATTACACTAGTCTGAAAGTGAAAAATAGTGTAGAGTGATTCAATTACTAAGTACTGATTATAAAGTTAAACCAGAGTCCAAATATGACCGTCAAAATATCCAATTGGCTCGCGTTTTTGAGGTATTGAACGGGTAAAAATGCGATTTCTGGCATTTTGAGCATCTATTCACAGTCTAAAATATGCTGCAGATATTTGATTCTGCACTGAGAGAAATGTTTGTTTACAGTTATTGTAATAACTCCATAGTAACGCTAACAGAATTTAGATTTTGATCTTAAGGTAAGCTACTTCATCCCGAAGTTAGCGTAATCTGAGATTCTGTTAAAGTTGTTATGTTAATATGTAACAATTTTAAATATTAATGTTGGGGTCATTACGTGAAATCTTTACGCGTTTACAGTTTCACCGAAACAGAGATAAACAAACATATACACGCGCAAGCATTCGATTTTCTGTGAATTTTTCGACGTTTTGTTGACATGCGCAGTTCAAACGGCGGAATTTAATGTAAGATTTATTAACAGTGAACGAACGCTCATTGAATGTTAAAATATACAAGTTAATATACAATAACATTACTGACATGCAGGAAAGAGTGCTGGTATTTTCCTCTCAAAGTCACTTGTCGCTTTTGACTTTTCAGTTTCTGTTATAACTTAACAGATAATGTAAAGGTGCGTTTTCACGCAGATAGGTAGACCTTCGGATGAGCAGCCATTCGAAATCGAAAAAACGACAAGGTACATTTGATGTATTTTTGCCTCCTGAAAACGAATAAAATAATAGAAATTGACGCTCGGCCGTATCTTGGCCGCTACCTTGAAAACATAGCCAAAAATTGCGCTTTTTTTTAGTTTTTTTGCATTCATTTGGAAAAGTAAAAATCGGATAAAAAAATGTTTCCAACAAAAGTTGTTGATCCTAAGATTCCGTACATAAAAGGTCCTATGCATTTTTTTTAGTAATTGCAAAAGGAAACTCTTAAAATAGGAACAAATATGACTAGTTGTATTCATTACCACCCCCACCCATGCATCATTTTCTGCACGCGTACTCACTCTAGCACTTCCTAAGCTCACGTATTAAATTTTGAACAGGAGGATATATTAAATTGTGAATTTCCAAGGCAATGCGAGAAACTAGGGGGTGCTTGCGTGCTGGGGGCTCCGCCCCCCCAGACCCCCCTCTTTTCTACTACCCTAACCTCCAACCTCCGTTCATTCATATCGCAGGTTCGGTTATCGCAGACATCTGTGTGGTTAAAGGTTAGGATAGTAGAAAAGAGGGGGGTCGGGGGGCGGAGCCCCCCAGCACGGAAGCACCCTATATAGTTTCTCGCATTGCCTTAGAAATTCCCAATTTAATATATCCTCCTGTTTAAAATTTAATGCGTGAGCCAAGTTAGTGCTTGTGTGCTGGGGGGCTTTACCCCCTTTTTATACTAGCCTAACCTACAACCATGCAGATACAGATAAGCAGAAGTCATCATCTAATAGTCGGGGTTGTTTCGTCCATTTTTCAGGAGAAGGCTTATTTCGCCAACGTATACCTTGAAGAATCCCATTATAGGCACGTTTGCACGCGTTTGCGGACGATCTACAACTTTTGTTTGAAACATTTTTTCATCCGATTTTCACTTTTTGAAATAAATGAAAAAAACTGAAAAAAAACGCATTTTATGCCTAGTTTTTTAAGGTAGCGGTCAAGATACGGCCGAGCGCCAATTTCTATTGTCATATTCGTTCTCAGGAGGAAAAAATACATCAAATGTACCTTGTCGATTTTTCGATTTTGAATGAACTGCTCATCCGAAGGTTTACCCGCAGATAATAGATATCAGATATTTTTCCCCCTCTTCGACTAATTGCCGTAATAGCAGCTGATATTCGCTGAGTACATTAGTTCGATTATATCGAACTTTGAGATATTGGCGGGGTTTTAAAATTGGATTTCGTAATTAGTAGAATTTATTTAGATAGTTTATATCTTCATATTTCTTTTGTAAAATTAGTAAAATCTATTCAAATAACAAATATTTACATTTTTATTAAAATGCATTACTGTTTTTCCCTATACATATTTCTATAAAATCCTATTATTGAATAAGGCTTTAAAATAATATTTTTAAATATGCTCAATCGATAGTAAATGTAATGTTATACTACTAGAATTTTCTTTTTTTAATAATAAAAAAAAATAGGTGAAAATGATTAAAATATCGGATAATTTAACTGATCCGAAAAAGCTCCGGAAACCGCCGAGTGTTGACGATGTCTTCCGAAACGGTGAGTGACGTCACTATACTAGTTTGCTCCGTTTTTTAAAGGTAATTGACGTTAACGGTCTTACAAAGTCGTCAGATTTGAATTATTTATTGGAAAAAATCACGATTTGAGTAAGTACAAGTGTTGTTTTGTAGCTTTGTGCAAAAATACAAATAAAAATGCGCCTGACAAAATTTTCATTCACGTGCCAAGGGACTTGAATCGTCGGAAATCATGGTTTCAAGTAGCTCGACGTACAGGAATGAATGAAAAATAACTTATTATTGCTGTGAGAATCATTTCAATGTACCTAAGTAATGAACAGGTAGATATTTTCGATATAAGAGCGCAAACGGGCGGTTAGCGCACTGCGAGTGTCATGGCGCCGCAAGGTTCGAGCGACGCCATGACACGAGGACGCAAAACGCCCGTCGGAATTCGTGTGTCGAATAATGTTTTTCATTATAAACGTTATAAACGCATGCATAACCCGAGTTTGCAAAACGTTCATGGGCATCCGAAACAACTGAATCTTGCCGGTGCGCAAAATCTCGTTAGCGGTGCGCAAAATATTTTCTAAGCTAATTTATAACGTTATAGCAATACATAAATTTACAATTAGTAGTATCGTGACGTCACGAGCGGATGGACCAATCACAGCCGTTTTCGGAACAGATGAAAATAATTCAAATCTCATTGTTTTCAATTAATTACTGTGATGTAAATATACAACAAAATAAAAAAATATTTATATTATTAGGCTTTATTTATCATAAATTTTAATATATATTAAAATTATTAGAATCTGAAAATTATGTTAAAGCCTTATTTTCATGCGAGCACCCTAACCTCAAAATTTCAAGCTTTAGAATAAAACTTTTTCCCTTTCGAATCTCTTTGTTTTAACGGTTTCAGTTAAGAAAGAAAAACATGCAGAATGCTGATTTTTTATTACTTTTCGAAATAAGACATTTTATATATTCATTTTTTAAAATAAAAGTTCAAATTAAATATCCAGATATTTTCTCTCCATGAAAACGAGCCGGGAGTTCGTAGAGTAGATAATCACACACACATTAGCAAGTAAATATGCGTGTGTCACATGCCACTGGAGTGGAGGAAATATCTGATATCTGTTATCTGCGTCAAAATGTATCTTTAGAGTCTTGAAATTATCTTACAGCAACTACTAGTAAATAATTTCTCTCAGTGTGCGAGAATCAGAATTGACTTTAACTGGTAGGGCAACACCAGTTAGAATCGAATTTTTGACCTCTTTGACCTTCAATATCTCAAAAACTAGAGCCATTTGGCTATTTTGGCAATCATATTTCTCTCTGAAGCAAAAATCCTAATAGAATCGACTCTTACTTATTGGGCAACAAAACGTTGTTGGACTGTATAATTGAATGGGTGTATAATACTTAATTATTTATTAAGGATTTGATAAAGAATTAATATTTACTATTTAATTCATATTACTAATTTTTGTGTTCAGTGTGACAACACACCAGGTAAAGCAAAAAAGATACTTTAAAACAACACGTTTGAAAATCAATGCTAATATGAAAAAAAGCTTGAGGTATAATGTACAATATTAATCGTCGATTTTATTATATAATAATACATCTACCCTAAAATTTACTATTCGAGAAAGGAGGAATATTGTACACTATAAATAATGAAAATTTAATTGTCTTATTTTTTTCTGAAGTAATCCGAAGGAAAGCCAGAAGTGTTCATTACGTATTTACGGTTGCAGATGACTTCCTCTTCGATTCACAGTGAAATTCAAAATCTTCTTCAGATTGAGCTAAATTGGCACTCTGGTAATATCTAACTGTTACGTCTAAATGAATCTATATTACGTAGGTACAAACTATAAAAAAGCTATATGATGTAAAAAAGAAGAAAGTGTAGGAAGTAAAAATAGTGAACAATATTTTAAAGGCCATCAATCTTATTGCGTATATAAGATCATAGATTTAAAAATATGATGAAAAATTCCAAGGAGTAAAATCAGTGGAGTTTAACGTTTTAATGATTAAACTATTACCGATTAGTGCATTATTCTTAGGCGGAAGTCACTGTTTTACGTAATTTATTTCAATATATACGAAAGAATGTATTTAGCAAATTCACAGATGGTAAAATAATTTAGTTATTTAAGAAAATGCTGATTTCAATATCGAGAATTACAAACATTATTGCACTGAAAAAAAATTGTTCATTTAAGTGAATATTTGTAAATCCTTCATCAAAAAATGTATTTGAACCGAGTAAAAATTTGTTTATGTTCCAGAAATATTTCTGCATTTTCGTACATCTTTATTAATTTCAGACAATATTTAATTGCGCGTTTTAAAATAAATGTAAATGTTCATGGTTCATTTGCTTTTTTAAGAAAGCAAGCAGAACTAATTTTAAAAATCTGTAAGACCTCAATATGATAAGTAATGCGTTACAAAAATATAAAAACAAAGGGGGTAATGTTATCCACCAAATGTTAGAAAGTTTTAATATTAGTTTACTTTAATTCAACCTAACAAATCTGTAGACCCAAAAAAAGTATAATTTTTTTTTAAATTTTGGCCACCATATTACCCAACGGGCACGAAGAACCCAAATGTTTCTAAAACGTTTTTAGAATGTTCCCGAAACGTTCCTAAAACGTTTTATGTCTGCAACATGGATGAAACGTTTATAAAACGTTCCGTAAAAACACTAACTTTACGCACACAATTACAAAAAATAATTTTTTTTTTACCTGTTGAAACTTAGGTTTATTTATGAAGGTATCAAGGTTATTTTACAACAATAAAAAATGTTTATATCATTTGCTTCTCTTATAATGTAGTAATTCGTAATACACTATTCTAATGAAAGTATATAAGAACTTGCTGTATGTAATTACATATAACTATGTTATGTGTACTTACCAGATGCTATGAAGAAACAAAAGTTTTACCTATAAATATTAACATTAAACACTACAATTTGCGAAGTGGCCGACTACTATCCCGTTTACCCTACAACAGATTTTTTGGACTAAGACGGTTTAAAATAATAAGTGGTATATTTCAATAATAAAAATAGTACACCCGCATGGTTTTTATTATAGTTAATATTATTTATGAACCAATGCATATAAAGAGGCCTGTAATTTTCGAAAAATTTTTTTGTGATTGTCTGCGTAAAGTTAGTGCGTAAAGTACTTTTGATGCCGGTTTTCCGTGCGTAAAGTTCACTTTTACACACTCCCGACGACGAAATTTGTAAAGTGAACGACCATGCGTAAAGTTGTACTTTACGCACTCAACCAAGCATCAAAACTTTACGCACTCTCTGTACGCACCTAATTACAAAACTAGGATACCTAACATGGGTGTAAAGTATAACTGTTACGCATCGGTCGGGAATTTTACACATCACTCCTTGCCTTCAGCGCCTCGTATGTGTAGTTCCCGCCCGGTGCGTAAAAGTACACTTTACACCCTTGTTAGGTAATATACTATTCCTGGATTGAAATTAATTCTAATTCAATAATAGATTAATACTAATTCTGAATGTAATTGGAAACTGTTTAAAACAGATACTTCATATCCTGTCATAACATAATTGAGGATTATTACTATGTGTACCAAAGAAAAGTTAAGTCACTAGTTCATAAGTTTAATTTATAGTGTACTATTATTAAACGCAGTCATGAAAATGAATTTATATCTAATATTTTTGTAAAAGGGTTCTCCCGTTCATTAAATAAATAAATAAATATCCAAATTCTGAATAAAAATCAATTGTGGCTTTAATTTTTGAAGAAAGACTTGTTTGGAATTCAAATGAATCAGACAAATTTTGTCTTGCTAATACAGAATTAATACGCATTCATGACCTTTCAATTTTCGAAAAAAACTTTTTCTGTATTGAAATGAATTCAAACTAAACATTTCATATTCTGAATTGTGAATGAAACATCATTTATGGCTTTAATTTTGTTAAAAAACTTTTTTGTGATTTAAATGGATCGGATGAAAATGGATTCAAAAGTCCAGGAAACTACTCTTCAGAATCGTAAAAGTGAATGATTTTTCATCAACTTCAATCCATTTCTGATTACTGGGAAGACACGCAATAATAATGCTTGTAAATATTGAATAAATTACGATAGGCTACAATAATCTTTTTTGTTTTATAAAAAAAACATTTACATGAAACGCAGTCACCTTTAAATAATAAATATGAAACTTTATGTTGTATTTCTCATATTTCTAGCAAACAGGAATTGAATACAGCGATATTATTTCATCGTGTTTTTATGGAGTCTGTGTCGCGGTTTTTCCCATTGTCTTGTCTGGGATGCTGACCGCAGTAATTGCACTTCAAATTTTTCACGTGGCCCGACGCACGTTTCAAGATTATTAAGTGTAATTTTATAGAGATTTATGATGCGACTCATTTCAGAAATCTCTAATCTTATTGCGTAATATCAAATGAAAATTCATTATACATCATTGTTCATGTCGTGCGCATTTAATAACTTAGTTTAATGAGTATTATAATTATTATTTATGAATAATAAAATAAAAAATAATAATTAAAAATTTATCACCACATTATATTACATAATGTTATTTTATTATATTATTATAGAATTATTTACGTTTACTTTATAATGTATCTCCTATAATACTGAACAATTATACACTTATATATACACTATAATATTGTAATTCCCAAATTAAATGATTCTAAATAAATACTTACACTTGTAGATCAATTTTTTATTCCTTCGCCTCGGCATGTTACGTATAATCTGCTAACCGACGATCATCCACTTTTTGTTCCTATTTATGCTTGAAAGTCACATAAAAATGATCTGAACGATACTGATCCTAAGGTTTGCAAAAAATGTTAATTTAATAATTAGCCGAAAATGATTTTCTCTTATTAATGCAAAACCAAGAAAGTGTTTTAAAAGTGCTCGGAATAACGATGATAATAAGTCCTATGTCGGTGATTAGAAAATCAGAAATGGTCGCAATTTGCAACTGTCGCATTTCTCTTCGAGCGACAGCACTTTCTGCGACTGTCGTTAAATTTACATAATGTTTGAATTGGACTTGCTTCTAAATTTGTTCTGGTTTCACCTTCCTAAAAATTGAAGTAAAAGATGTTTAAAACTCATAAATAATACAGTTTTTTCGTGTTATACTAAATATATTTATATTATATTGCAAGAGCATCTCATTTTCGGCATTATCGTTTTTATGCTATATTGAACCCTACACTGGAATTTTTTCAAAATTTTTGGTGATATTTTTGAAAAATTACATATTACAATTTTTGGAATATTATTATTATTATTAATTTACAGATAATAAGTACATTATAACGTTTATAAATCTGTATCCGGATCAAATTGAACAATAATTAATTAACACCAAAATAAATGAGCATCAAAACGATTCTTAAACTGATTTAACGATTCTGCTTCCACAATGTCCGCTGGTAATGCATTCCATGAATCTACAACTCTATTCCCAAAAACATTTTTCCAGGGGTTCTTTTCAAATATTTGCTTTGTCAGTTTCCACCGATGCCCCCTTAATTGCACATTTTTTGACAATACCAGAATATTTTCACTGGAGACCTTGTACTATTCTCGCAAATACTTATAGGCTTCAATTAAGTCACCACGTTGTCTTCTGTCCTTAAGGGTTAGTAGTTTAAGCCTTCTTAACCTCTCCGCATATGTAAGGTATTGGAATCCTATTGGCAACTTGGTAGCTCGCCTCTGTGCTTTTTCCAGTGTGTCAATGTCCCCAATAAAATAAGGTGACCAGACCACGTTCCCATATTCCAATATGGGACGAACATATGTTGTATAGACTTTTAAAAACAGCTGAGGAGTTATGTTTTTAAAAATATGCCTGATCATGTAAAGAAGTGAATTCGCTTTTTTTACTATGTTACATATCTGCAGATTCCATTTTAAATCATTACTGATCAGAATGCCCAAGTCCTTTTGAAATTTATTCTCTTGCAAGTTCTGTCCTTTGATACTATATTTCAGTTTAGGGTTATTTTTCCCAATATGTAATACCGTACATTTACTCTCGTTTAGTGACAAAAGCCATTCCGAAGACCACTTATATATAGCATCTAAGTCTTTTTGCAAGTGACATGTTAGGGGATTGCCAAAGATTTTGGTATCATCAGCGTACATCGAGCTCTCCGAACAAATATCCTTCTTAAGATCCGCAATATAAATTATAAATAACAATGGTCCAAGTACAGACCCTTGAGGAACACCACTGATGACTGTTTTATGTGCCGAAAGTTTGTCCCCAATTCGAACCCGAAAAGTTCTATTTGTCAAGTAACCTTCTATCCACTTCAGCAGTCTACCACGTACTCCAATTTGTTCTAGTTTGTAAAGAAGTCTGCAGTGCGTTACCTTATTAAACGCCTTTTCGTAATCTAAATATATTACATCAATCGGTTCTCCTTTATCAAATACCAGCGTCCAGGTGTGCAGAATTTCTAACAGGTTTGTGGAAACCGATCTCCCGGGTACAAACCCATGCTGATTTTTTGGTATTATGCCATTCTCGAGACAAAATTCCCTTAATTTCTTGGTAATGACTTTTTCCATTAACTTGCAGGGGGTAGATGTGATCGACACTGGTCTGAAATTTTCTGGCCTCATCTTATCACCTTTTTTGTAAATAGGAGTCACATGAGCAGTCTTCCATTCTGCAGGTAGCTCCCCCGACTCAAAACTTTGTGTCATTATGGCTGCCAAAATAGGGGCCAACTCCGATGCGAGTGTCTGGAGAGGGAAAGGATGAATGTCATCTGGACCTTGCGCTGAGTCAAGTGTTAACTTCTCAAGTAGCCCTGCTATGGTCATATTTTCAAAGAGTACCTCTTCAAGTTTTGGGCCCTCCAACATATTTGGGCTCATATCACTGACATGTAGTGGTGGTTCCAGTACATAGACACTGTTGAACTGCTCGGCGAACATTTCTGCTATCTGTATCGGATCATCACAAATCTTATTGTGGTTGTCTCTTAAGCGATGGGGTATAGTCATGACTGACGTAAGTGATCGTCGCAGATAGGTATAAAAAGGCTTGGGACCTTGATTAATCAAAGTTTCCTCAAATTTACGACGACCAGCTTTTATAGCTGCTACCGATCTATTTCTCGCCATCACATAAATCTGTAGTTCCGTGGCTGTCCTCCTTGTTCGATAACGTTTCCATGCTTTATTCTTCTCCACAATACACTTTTGAGCATATTTATCAATCCATGGTTTGTTAAACCTCTTGTTCCGATTAATTATGAGAGGAGCCTTTGACGTAATTTCGGAATACGCAGAGGATCTAAAGAAATCCCATAGTTGGTGCACATTCCCCTTCCTTGTTAATGCTTCCACTACTTGTGTGGTTACTTTTGGCCTTACTGTTTCATAATTCACCTTACGATAATTTCGCCGTGTGATTCTAACCAAAGAGTCGCTTACGGTTTTCATACTTATTTGTAAGTTCGCGACGAGAACTACATGGTCGCTACATCCCACAGGTGGTAAATATTGTACCGAGGAAACTAATTGTTCCTCGTTTGTAAAAATTAGGTCCAAGCATGATGGTGTTTGCCGAGCGCGTATACGTGCTGTGAATATTTTAAAATATTTACGAAAAATTGTGGAAGAATTTTGGTATATTCTCCGATGAATTCTAAGTATGTTTTATTCTTTGTCAATTGTTCCATAAGTTGATAGTTTTCGAAAAAATAAAATATTAAACTTTCCACATGACACATTGCATAAAATACAAAATTTTCCAAAAATGTCATAAAAAAATCTGAAAAAATTCCAGTGTATTCCTTGATGAACTCTAAGAACTTCTTTTGAATAAGTTCATCGCTTTTCAGTCAAAGCGCCTTGAAGATTTTAAAAAAAAATTTCATTTCGGAAATTTTGAGAACTGCCATATTGTACATAGCTTCAAGTTTAGTACTCGAAAACGCTTTTCTATGTGGTACAGAATGTGTACATGACCTATATCGTATAGAAATATTAGATATAAAAACTATCTTAGGCGAAAAAATGGAGTTCTTTTTTGCAATAAATTACTTATAACTTTTTAAGCATTGGTTTTAAACAAATTCTGAGGCCATATTATGAATAAGCACGAAATTTTACATCGGATATCATCTATCCATTTTTTTGGCACAGGTAGCGTACAAAAAAATGGATGAAAAAAGAGACTTGAAAACATTCAGGACTTAATGGGTTAACAAGGACCGACTCCGAAACCTTCAATATAACGAATTTCTAGTTAATAAAATCTTGAAAAATTAATACGTTATATTGTTTATTCTTTAGTGCCAATTTCCAGGCACATCGAATGATTAATAAGCCAAAAAATGATGTTCTTTTAGAAAAAAAACTCTATTTTTTAATTATACGTTAATCCTAACAACTATACAACAATTTTCTTTTTAAATAATTGTGATAAAATATTATAGAAATATTTCTTAGCTACTAGATGAGCCAATCAATATTTATACATACTTTGAATTTTAAATGTTGTAAATAAATTTGCAAAAGAAACAGGGAGATAAAGCATCAATTATTTTAGCAAATAAAAGGGAGCTTTTATGCTTCTAAAATTTTATCTATTTTAAGAACAGAGTCTCGTTTTTTTTTTGTATTAAACATAAACAATTGATTTATGATCTTTAAAATTTATTCGAATTAATTTAAAAAATAACCATTTAGCACCGAATATTTTATGTAATGCATGAATATTTAAACATAATATTGCCTGGCTGACCTGCTCAAGGTTTTGAGACTTTCAAAGTCGTTTAAGGAGCACAAATTTTAAAAAATTATGTTAAAACGTGAATATAAAATAAGGTTAAAATTGCCAAGAATGTTTCTGAATTACAAAAATCGTAATATCAAAATGACATTTTTTTATGTTATTGTACGCGAAGAAATTTTTTATAATAATGATGAGATAACTCAAAAATTGTGCTTACAAAATAAAAAGTTTAGTCTTGTAAAGATTAGATTATTATTGATTTAAAAATATGTAATGGACAAAATTACATTATATGACATCTACTTCAAATTTAATTAGAGCACATTTAAATCCCCAAACTATTTTTTCATTTTGTTTATAATTGCTACTTCCGTGTTTACTTTTTCACTGATGCAATGCGAAAAACTACATGCAATGCGGATGTAAAAAAGTTTCGTCAGTACATAGTATACCTAATTAAAATTACAACTGTAGGTAATTACGCAATTATTATCAATCAACTTGTTAGAGAATGTACTACTGTGAACAAATTTTCGAAGGAAAGTGCAAGTTGAAAAGACACCGAACTAGTTTTACAAATCTCCAAACATGAGTGAAAAATGAATATCAAAAATAGAAAGAGAAAAGTCGCCAAAGTACCGAAGAGACGCAATTAGTACTATTAATTTTTAATTTCAAAGCATTCAACGCTGATTACATATACTTTTTAAACAAGCTCTTTACAAACCGCACTTATTACATTTTTTAGTCGATTTTTGGAGCACCTTATAAGGAAACATTTTTTACACCTGACTTCGGTTCTCTTAATTTTTCTCATCTAAGGGTTGTTAATGCAATTCTTAACTGTTCAGTTACGTAAGGTGCAAATTTTGAGAAACGAGTAATTTTTCGTTCTTACATAACTTCTAACTTGTAGCAATGCGACTTGTCTGGTTCGTTCATGCAGTTTACAATTTGATAATTGGTAGAGAGACTAATTTAAATACGTTTTGTTTTTCTATGTTGCCATGTGCCTAATGATGGCGTAAAGTTCTACCAATAAAGCAGTACACTTGTCAAAAGAACAAAACTAACTTTTTTAAATCAACGTTAATTTCGTTCCCTTTTGGAATTTGAACCTCTTTGAGATATTTAATCTTATCAGTGCTAGTGGTAAGTAAACTAATGTTTCTTTAGACAATTGTCGTGTTGGCTTAGAACTGTTTACGAACAATGTGATTTAAAAAGTTTCTTATTTTATATTATGATTCAATAAAAGTGATTTAATATTTTCTTTATTTTTCAAAATAATTTAGAATGTGTATTGCAGGCAATACGCCAATCTGTTGAAAAGTATATGTAATTTATAATATGCGTAATTAACCAATGATGATCGCCCGTCAAAAGTCGTTGAAAAAGTTTTCCCCCTTCCACTTTTTGTGCCTTTGGAAATTATTGGATAGAAAAAATAGCAACAATCGCATTTCCAGCTTATTACTGATAATTCTTAAATACGCTACTTGCATCAAACATGAAAAATTCAACAAAAAAAAAATCTGTATTATTTTAAAATTAAGGAAACGTTTTTTTTTAATTTTTACAGTGATAATTTATCGAAATTCATTATGGAAATTTGAAAGAATTGTTATATTCAGAAACGGCTGTAATTGTCTTTTTCTAATTTAGAAGCGAACAATTTCTTTCAGGAGTGACCATTCAGGGACGAACAGAATTAAATTATTTGTTTCCAATTAATAATGACGTCACCACCACAAATCACAAGAATCTCCGAAGATTACGAATTTTATTAATTTATTTTAATAACTTATCAAAACATTTTTATTCGAATTTAAAGGGATCTAAACGGTTCGGCTCTCAAATCCACGTCCGTAATAACTTTTTACGTGCAGTGTGCGAGTCCAAATTACTCGTCGCCAGCGAAATAAAAAGTTACTGAATACCCGACATTATATTAACGAATATCTACCTTATGAGACATTAGAGCTATTCACGTGTGACGAAATATCGTCAATCTACCCCCTGACCTGAACATCATAAAAAATTGCATTTCATTTCATTTCAATACGCTAATTTTTCCGTCAATTAATTCTTTTGGTATCGATAAGTAAACATATTTCGTTTGTCCCTTTCTTTCCTACAGCGTTGTCCTTGTTTCGTAATTATATTAAGTATACATGTAATTTTTATTTGTGATCGAAAACTGCCGATGCATGTTTTCGTTTTGTCTTCGTCCCTTGGATATGTTGGTCCCTGTCGCACTCATTGTTGACGTTTCAAGGCGCATATATTTAGCGTACAGGGGCCGCATGCAGTGGTGTGCGCCGCATTGGGAGAGGAATGCCCCACTTCCCGCACAAGGGACTCATGTCCTTGTTGCTGGAGGCGACACTCGTCGCACTCGTGTGGGTTGCCGGTCGGCTTCTCTGTCCCTCCCTCTGCCGCACAACCGTTTCGTAAATACGTATTGTCCGTTCTTGTTTCTCCTATTGCGATGTCCCTTTTCTAAATACCTTTCTTCTCCCCCCCCCCCTTCTCACCTTCCCCGACTTATCGATACCAAGGATTGTATTACATAATGCAATTATATTAGAGAAGGGGTAATTTTGGATCCGAAGTACGGACGTCAACGAAGTTTTGACACTCCAATTTTGCGTCTCTTAGTTTGCGTTTTCATTTGCGATTCATTGGCGTTTTAATTTCGATTTCATTAGCGTTTTATTATTATTTTAACTTGCGTTTCCATTTATTATTATTTTAATTTTGTTTATAAAATATTTGTGTTTAGTGCGTTCCAGATTTTGTGAATATTTGAGGATTAGATTAAGTAAGTAGATTTAAGTTGCGTCTCCGTAATTTCCCTTTTCCTTCATGTTTTCCATTTTTATATTAGTGTTACATCGGTCATATTTTAAAGTAATTTCACCTTCGCGTCGAATTCCCAAACTCCAATTAGATTTATCCCTTTGCGTATCCACTTATTTTTATTGTTAATTGTTTATTTAGTTTCTTTTAAATTGTAAATATATTTATTGTTAATTACTATTTCTTTTAATTATTTAATAACCCGACCCAGAAAATCGCGGTTATACACACAATCATGAAATATTATTAAAGGGATGCCTAATAAAAAAATCTTGGTTATAATCATGGTATTATCAACTACCTACCAGAAAAAATGCACCAGTACGCGTTTTGTCAATCAATGACCTCATTCACCTAAGGAAGTGACGTCACAATTCCTCCCAGTGCTCTAGGCTAGCATCATCTGTCTTGTCCACTTTCACCAATAACTATTATGCAACAAAATGTAATTCGCAATTAGCTCTTGATGAATCTCGGTATTATCCCCCAATACATAGATCTCAATGTAGACACGACATTGTAAATCGACGTCAACCTGACTTTATTGGCATCAGTGAGGATTTTATAAATCAAAGCCTTCCCGGTGTTCCTGTGCTATCGTCACATTTATCTTTATCCAGGTCTACGAAGTCTTCTCTCAACATTTCGAATTCATCTTTAACGTCTACAATAAGCCGCGCTGATATTCGTAAAAAGTATTGTGCATTTAAATGTTCGGTCATTGTCTGATCATTTTCCGGATTTTGGAGAATTTATATTACAATACGATTATGAATGTTTGTATAACAGCAACATGACTTAACAACTCGATTAGCGATGATGTTATTTGTATACATAGAAGACTATAGAATGTTAAGAATTAATAGAATCCATTCAAGAGGTGGCGGAGTTGCCGTATATTACAAAAACTGTTCGAGTGAAAACTCAGAGTTTCCAGTGAATCCTACTGATTTGGAAGAACATTATGGTTAGTGGCTAAAATAAATATGCATGTCTTCAAATTTGGCTTAGGAGTTCTTTAACGACCTCCCCAAGGTTCTTTGGGATGTTTACACGGCTTACATTGGAACTAGAATGCACTATTAACGCAAGTAGATAATATTGTTATTTTGGAGATCTCAATGTTAATCTCTTAAGTACTACGAAACCTGATTCCGTTAAACTTCTTGAATGGGCTAATTTAAATCAAATCATAAGTTCAACTACCAGAGTTACCGAAACATCTAAATTCCCTTTCAGATATAGTAACTAGCTTTCAGATATAATAATCTCAGTATCAACGAGTATGGGATTTCAGATCACTACCTTGTTGGCTGTGAAGTTGCTTATTGTCTTCATTTGATGTCAAATATATTACCATACGGGACATAAAAATCTTGATATAGAAAATTTTGAAGCTGCGGCACTCACCCCCTGGAGATATGTTTATAACTGTAGTAATGTAAATGTTAACGTTCATTCCTGTCTAATTGTATAATTAATCTATTTGGCAGGTTTACACTAATAAAAACAATAAGAGATGCCGCATACTCCTTGGGTGATTTAATGTAACTCGAATTTTTATAAGAAAAAGAAACAAAGCATAAATATATGGATCATAAATAAAAAAGACCTCGTCAGATGATGACACATTTCAGAGCAACATAAAACTAAAGTCTACTGTCTTGTCAGTTACGTTTTCCTCGCAATCCCCTAGGCCCTGTCTTATCTTCATTCGTTTCTTGGCGTCGATGAATTACAATAATGAATTCCAATAAGAGTTGAAATCGTGAATACGAATTATTTTGGCGTGAACCCCAATTAGAATTGTGGTTAGGTGTGAGTAATAATCAGATTTGAAGTTTTGATTTACACCTGAGATTGAATTCAAGCATGCAATTGTTATGATCATGCGGTTATTTTGCCGTATTAAAAGAATCATTGCTTGCAGATGTGCTGGCTACAAATAATCAGGAACCACAGGAAGTGGTGGATGATTCCAAGATTGAAATTGATCAGGAAGAATAAGACGAAACGGAGTTTTTTCTTGGAGAAAGGCCCAAAGATAATTCGTCACTGGAGATTGAAAGGTTAAAATTTTGGATTAAAGGAAGTTGCTTAATAAGGAGGAGAAAGAAAAATTACTCTCATCCATACCTCGCAAGGTCCAGATAAATTTGGAAGCTCCTATGCTCAATGACGAAGTCGCAATGAATTTAGACCAAAAAGCCAAAGCCAAAGATGAGCATTTTAGGGGATTCCAGAACTTAGCCTTGTCAGCTTCGTCTTCTGTATTAAATATGATTTTGGACGATTCGATGGTGCCATTACGCAGGTTTTTTTTATAAAACCAACGATCGATTTATTTGCTCCCAGGATAAATTCTAAATGTCCTAAATATTGTTCTTGGGATAGAGACCCAGATGCATTTTGTGTCAATTTTCTTACGATAGATGGGGAAAAGGAATTTTGGTATGCGTTTCCACCTTTCGTATTAATATCCAAAATCTTAAGAATAATCAGAGAGGAAGAATCTCGAGGAATTTTAGTGGTTCCTTATTGGAGAGGACAATAATTTACAGATTTTGAAAATTATCTAATTAGCAAAAAATCATATTTGCCCCATCCACTAAGTTACTCATCTCGCCTTGCAGGAATATCGTACACCCACTTTCGGAAAGTCTTTCTCTGGTTGCAGGGATTGTGTCGGATAGGCACTCAGACAGAAGAACTTGAATAACGAAACCATAGAGATATTGATTGCTTCATTAGCTAAAGGCACAATCAAACAATACAACTCAGCTTCAATTGAAAAAATGGTTCTTAATTGCTTGACTCGTAAATTTTAAGAAGGAGCCTCTGATGCGTCTCTAAATACCTTAAGATCGGCTATTTCCTTGATAAATGACTGGAAATATCGAATAGCCTTTTGTTGATGTGGGTTTTCAAAGGAGTGTGTAGACTACGTCCCTTAAACCCCAAGTATCACTCTACATGGAATGTAGAGACGGTAGTTCAAAAATTGAGTCGTGGGGAAGCTTGGAAAATTTGGGCCTAAGGAAGCTGTCACTTAAGTTGGTCATATTATTAGCTTTAGGATCGGCTTTTCAAGTGCTGTCTCTGTTGTTGATCAAGATTCAGAATATTAAAAGACTGGATAATGGACTTGAAATTCTAATCAATGAATTGACGAAAACATCTAGACCAGGAACTCTTCCACAATACGCATTTTCCTCTTTTTTAATGAAAGACATAATTTGTGCATCTTGAAGGCTTTAATCCGATATTTATAAGTGACTAGTGAATTGATGAATAATATTCAGGAACTTTTAATATCTTTTTCATAAAAAGATAACCACTAAAACTAGCCACGCATTGTTAAATGGTGTAAATGTCAATTCAATTAAGCAAGCTGCTGGCTGGTCAACAGGTTCCAAAACCTTCGTAAGATTTTATAATAGGCCAATAGCACCGTAAAGACTTATCTTTCACAATGCAGTGTTCTCAACGGAATCGTTTTAGTTGTATACGAAGTGCGCCTTACATTTTAAGAGTTACATGTCATCATTATGTTTATGTTACATAATTATAATTATCACGTACCATTTATGTTTATTAATATGTAAAATTAATTAGTATTAAACTCAATACTCTAAACAAATACATATTTTATACCTTCGAACAAGCTCAGCGAAGTATAATTGATGGTTGAACGAACTTACCTGAAGGTGAAGTTCGACCATAATTATACGCGTAGCTTGTTAGAAGATATATATTCCCATACTTATTTACTCATGCAATAATCTCTTATTAAGTTTGTATACAGGGTGGACCTCGGCTGGCGGGTCATAGGTATCCCATGTTAAAAAAGTAACTAGATCATCAATCGATTAATCCCTTGGTAATTAGGGTTTGCTACAGGATTTTAATTTCTCACAATGCATAACAAAACAGAATTAAGAATTGTAGCAAAGCCGACAAGTTCTAAATACCGCGTGATTAGTCGGCAGATCTAGTTACTTCTTTAACATGGAATGCCTATGATCCGCAAGCCGAGGTCCACCCTGTATACATGTTTATCCCAACCCTCAGTAAATTATCTAAACTAAATGAAGGTAAGATGGGGACTAGGGGATTTCGAGGAAAACGGAACTTACAAGATAGTAGGCTTTAGATTTATTATGATCTGAAATGTGGCGTTATCTGGTGGCAGACAAACGGTACTGCGTATATATATATACAGGGTCATCAAAAAGTATCGGACCCCCCAAATATCTTCAGTTAGAATGCACTTAGGAGAAAATGTCCAATAGCAAAGTTGTATGGTTTCAAGCGGGGAGTAAGATGATGACCTTGACTTTGACCTTGACCATGTCCTTCAAGGTCATTTCAAGGTCAATCTTATTTTTTTAAATAGAACCCCCTACATTTTATTGCATATTCTTATAGCTTATCTCGAGAGCTTTCCAAAACACCATAATAAAATATTTTTTTATTAAGTACTTTTTGAGTTATAAAGGTTTGAAGTTAACAATTTTTTGACACAAAATGTAGAATATCTTGTAAAATATTATTTAGTTTTCAGTAATCATAACCTTAATACTTTTGTGCGCGGAATAATGAGACCAATTAATTGGTTTAAAGAAAATACATTAATCTTGCCTTAACTGATCGGACTCGCACACCACTTAACAAATTGTTAACTTCAAACCTTTATAACTCAAAAAGTACTTAATAAAAAAATATTTTATTATAGTGTTTTGGAAAGCTCTCGAGATAAGCTATAAGAATATGCAATAAAATGTAGGGGGTTCTATTTAAAAAAATAAGATTGACCTTGAAATGACCTTGAAGGACATGGTCAAGGTCAAAGTCAAGGTCATCATCTTACTCCCCACTTGAAACCATACAACTTTGCTATTGGACATTTTCTCCTAAGTGCATTCTAACTGAAGATATTAGGGGGGTCCGATACTTTTCGATGACCCTGTATATATATATATATATATATAAAACAAGCTACTCGTATAATTATGGTCGAACTTCATTTACAGGTAAGTTCGTTTAACCAGCAATTTTTCGGTTTATTTCTCAGCCTCGATCGATGTGTGGAAGGAATTGCGTGAGAAGTCCTAGAACAAACATCCGAGTTTTCCATCGGTTTAATACGTTTCTTCTTGTTTTTTCGATTAGCGAGGATCTTTCCACATTTTGAAATTTTGATAGAATTTGGATCTAATTATTATGAATGATTGAATTTTATTCCGTTCTATGTCTAACGTTTTCACCTTCTACACAGATGTTATAAAAACTTTATATAAAAATTGAAATTTCATAAAATATTTATAGAACCAATTATTTATATAATTTTTATACGTTTTTTATATAGAGACTTTATTAAAATTTTATAAAATTATATAAAACTTTTTCACCTGGGGACAAATAAGTATTCGTCGTTACATCTGTCTTGATGCACATTTCAATAAATAAACTCGTCGATATATTCCATTCGCGTTTCCTATAAAAAAAAAAGATTCGATCATAAATTTGTTATTTTAAATTACATTACCAACATATAGGAATATTATTCTGGACTGAACCACTAAACCTCACGTAGAATCATTTATGCAGTATTATTCCATCAGGCAGCCCTTACAACATATAAACGAAGAGAGGTTTGCAAGGATTGAGGTAAGTTCAGCCAGATGGTTATTATTTATGTAATTAAAATTGATGGGAAAAATAATCGATGCTGCAGGCAATGAATGCAATCTACCAGCCGAACCAAACGGTCAAAGACGCTGCCCATTGGGAAGGTCAAAAACTATAGCAGAAATGTGAAGGTCGTTTCATCTTGGGAACTGGTTGCACGTGCGATGTAATTTGTAGCGTGCACAGTCTTATGTTACACGGTCAACTTGTTTCGTCTTTCTTTTCGTATTTCTGTGGTACCCACCAGCCGTACAGGTGATTTCGAGATTAAACATCAAGTAATAGAAAAAACCCCAACCCCAGAGTTGAATGAGCCACTGAGGAAGGTTCCGACGAATACTTAATTGCGGATGCCTCTTCTTTGTATACCTGATTTCACTCCTATGAGGAATATTTGTATCTTTCCATTCCTGTTATGGTATAAGTAACAAATAGTACACTGTGAGCTTGGACTATCTTCAACCCAAAAGTTCTTACACATCGAAAGTATTCACTGACCAAGGAGAACAAATTCTGTCGAGGAAATTTTAAATAAACTCAATTTTTCGATTTTTTTGCAGGTTATTGTACACATATTTATTAAATTAACACATACAAATTTCAGTTTGGCTTTGAATCTTCCTATTAACATCGAAGAATATATTTCATACTAAAAAAAGTCTGATATTTATTTTAAATTCCTAAAAGATTCTAAAATATTTGTTAAAATAGTAGTTTGATTCGTTTCGCATCGTTTTACTACAACTAACTTTTTACTACGACTTTTGTAGGTGTTAATTTAATAAAACTGTATATGATAACAAAAAAAAAAAATATAAAAATTGAGTTTCTTTAAAATTCCCCTCCGTAGAATTGTTTCTTTTTAGTTTTAAAATAATCGTGTGGCATCACTAAAACAATACCAGAAAAAGGATTAGTCCACAATTTTACAGAACTTACATAAAATATCATCATTTGATACATTTGACAAGTGACAATCAATATACCCATCTCTTAGGAATATTATGATACAATGAAAAAAAGGATCATTATGAAGAAATCAAGTCTGAATTCTGAAATAGGAAAACTAATTTAACAAAATCTGCAGTATAGTATTTTGCAACTTAAAAATAATAACATTTATTTTGTATCCAGGAACATTATGGAATAAAAAAACTATTTCATTGTTTCCGCCATGCTGCGGTGTGCCGATTACATTTAAGTTGATTTTATTACATTGCTCTTATGTTGAACAAACGGAATGAGACGGATGAAAATGTTCTTGTTTGACCTAATTGATGAGTTTCATAGTTATTTGAACAACAATTTCTATTGTAAACGAAACATAAGATATAGTAATAGTATATTATGATAGAAGTGCGATAAATTAGTGATAATTTTTTGCAAGCGAAAGGCATTAATATCCATTATCATACAAGTCCCCGTGCGATAATATCCAGTATTACACAGGTTTTCGTGCGATAATGGATTTTACCGTACAATTTCGAATTAAATGTCAGTAATCAATCATTTTCCGTACGAAAAACGAGACCTTTCCGCACATATGCAACAGATATCTTAAACCGCAATAGTCAATTATTTACTCAACTTGCCCGATTTCAATTTTTTGTTAAGATGGAAATGTCTTTTTTGAATGGTTAACGGTCACTTTGAGATAAATTAAACTTAAATAAGTTATGGATGTGATCATCTTTAGATGGCCCATCTTAAGAATCAATAATTTGTATCAATTGAATTTCTTGATGTGAAAGTGACTTTTTAGATCGTGCTTGACCAATATCCTAAATATACATTTGAACTTAAAATGTCCAATACATCGGATTGCTAAGTTCTAAAAATGCGACCGCCATTCAAGAAATTGAATTTTGACATTTACAGATTGAATTTCAGGTTACTGTTAGATTTCTCGTTCCAAATTACTTATGCAATATAAATATATAAATAAAACTAACCTGTCACAGAAAAATATATAATGAAGAAGAAAACTTAAATACAATTAGTAGGAAATTAAAAGGCAATGCTATAACAAAAGTAGAATAATATTTGAAGTCACAAAAATGTTAACGTCCGCGAGGAGAGATTAAAGTTAACAAAACTATATTATATGTTCACAAAAGTGCAAATGGTTTCTGATAATTAATTTTAAAATATTGGCCCACTTATTGGATTCTGAATTAAATGTAATTTATAGTTGACTCCAGTTATTATCAATGATCACTAGAGCATTCGAAAATAATGTAAATTCGAGGCTAAGTGCGGTATTGCGGCGTGGAACATTTCGATTTGCTACATTAACATTTTTGATGATAGGCATCTTCTAGCATAGGTTGCAATAAGGAAGAGTATATCTATTACCAATGATCCTCGAAGTACAATAAAGACTAATCAGTGTATAATGAAACTATATAGCTTTGTTTATTAATAAAATTATTATCGTTTTATTAGATTTATTAGATTTGAATTTTATATTAAAATGTTCGTTACATACATATCAATGTTTGTTTAGATTTCTGACCACTGATACTCAAAAAGAGGTCGTGGAATCCACGAGAAGAACCACATCAAAATGTACACATGCAAATATATAAGGGGCTTAACCGTATTTAATTCGATATCAGGGGCTTTTTTGATCCTCCGGCCGTAAAACTCGATTTCTCGGCCTAGGGCGAGACCTTCGGCCGCGAATTGACAATCGGATCAAAAAATATACATTATTGGTCACGGGCGAAATATCGATCTCCGGCGAGTGTGATTGTTGCCCTCACTATACACAATACTCACTTAACAGACTACTTGCATTGAAAGTTAACCAATGGAGTCATGATTGAACCATTACATAAAAAATGGTAACTCTCTGCAGTTTTTAAAACATTTTTAATGGGTTACTAATGCACATTTTTATCAATGTTAAATAGCAGAGTTAATTTTTGTCATAGATGAGACTATAAACTGATGTCGTACATCATCTCTATTATTACGTCTTTTATGGGCAATTTTTTATTTCATAGCATAAATAACTCATTACAAACTTGTCAAAATGTCCAATTAAAAACACGATAAAAAGGCCGTAATAAAAGTTAAAATATCATATTGAGTAACCAAGTAAACAAGTATCTCATTTTTAAATTATAAATGAAACAAAAATGTAGTGTTATCTTAAACGGGTGTGGGTCGAAAAACCGACAAATCAAAAAGCCGACAGGTCAAAAAACCGACAGTAGAAAAACCGACAATCAAAAAGCCGACACATAAAAATTAGGTGGTGTTGGTCGATAAAGAGACAAATCAAAAAGCCGACCGATCAAAAAACCGACAATCAAAAAGCCGACACTTAAAAAAATGACTGTCCGATTGTCGATTTGCCTAATTTTTATGTGTCGGCTTTTTGACTGTCGGCTTTTCGACTATCGTTTTTTTTTGAGTTGTCGGCTTTTTAATTTATCGGTTTTTCGACCCACACCCTCTTAAACCAGGGGATGCGTCAAATAAAGAAATTCGAAGATACATGTCTAAATCTTAATATGCACTTTCAATGGAATTTCAGTCTATTGTTCAATCGTTACGAGATTGTGTATCAAGGCAGGCCAATACTACTATGTGTCAAGACATGAAGACACCGAAGGCCGTGAAAAAATGAATTTCAGCACGACTGAACAGCTAGTAATAGGAAATCAATGATAAATGCCTTATGGCCACGTCTAATTCCAAGCAATTTTTCTCGTAAAATTTTCAGGTTTTGCAGTCCCTTGTGTGGCAATCATCGAGAAACATCATTTATTGCCGATGATACATCAAATCCCAAAATGACGACATCATCAGCCGGTTCCTAAACGTCGATTCTTTTTAAACGTCAATCACTTCGGAATTAGCAGTAAACAAGCCTCTGTGCAGACTATCGATATAAAATTTTAATTAAATGCACTTTGTTAATGTTTAATGATCTCTTCACAACACCATCAGTGCTATTTACATCTCATAATAATTGACTCAACCATTTTTTGTTACTTTATTATTATGCCAACATCTGCAAATAGGAAATAATTTTAAAGACGTCTATACTTTGTTTATTTACAAAAGGGGTATTTTAACATTGAACATATGCTTACAAAAATGTACTAAACATTTATTCAAAATGTTGTGACTCGTTTCCAAAATAGAATAGTTGTTATGAAAGACAAATGTTTAGCAATCTAACCTTTATGAATCGGCATAAAAAGTTCACTGGATAATATTTACAGTACATGTCAAGAAAGTAAAATAAATGAAAATGGCTCTTAACCCGTAAATAGCTAATTACATGCGACTACTTTTACTTAATGTTTTATATATAATTATAACAATGTTATTTTTAAGATTCCTATTTTTATATTAGATTCAGTCTCTTTATGAATTGTTGTAATGTACAAAAAATAATAAAACAAAAGTAAGGAGAAGATTTACCAAATAAAGGGGAATGATCATGGCACAAAAGAATATGCAAGTGTAATCTTTTCAACGGAAATGAACCAAAAGATCAAATCATACTAAATGGTTTTAAAAAATGGAGGCCTTTTGGATGAGCGAAGTTTATTAAAATCGTACTTTTGTGATATTTTGATCATAAACACATTAGAAATTGTAAGTGGAAACAGACAAATCGATCAGTCATTGGAAGTTGTCGGAGCAGTTTTAGTGTCTTTTTTACTCCTACGCCTATTGAAAAGTTTACTCCTTTTCGAACATTGAATTAATTGTACCGTGAGCATTATTCTTTCCAAAGCATTAATGAAATCATCACTAGAGTTATTTGCTATTTGAGAAACTAACCTGTTACTTTAAAAAAGTGGCGATTCCTAGCTGTATAACCTGTAAACGCAGAATTTAAAATATTGGCATTTTGTAGCTCACACAAATATTTCTAAGACTATACAGTAATCAGATATTTCAAGGCTTATAGTGAACAAATATGATGGAATTTTTGCAACTTATTTTTTTTAAATCTTTCGGTTCTTTTGCCCCCTGACTTCAGAAACTTGTCTGCCACATCAGAGGAGTTGCGAAATTCACCGAAAGATTATATTTCTTTAAACGATGGAAAGTTTTTCGAAAAATTATTTTTGTCATCAGACGAGCGAGAAAGATTTTTTCCATTGAAAAATAGAAAGAACCTCTCTCTGGCGTTTCATCCCGGTCTGTATCAGCTGGAATCATCAGCAAGGCTTTGTGATACAGACCTGCCGTTGTTATATTTATTAGATCTTAAGTCATTTAAACGAAATAATCTGAATTATTGCGCAATAAGCGAAATAAGTGCAAAGTAAACGCAGTAGCGGACCGATGACACCTAAGCATAATATGGTCGAATTTATGTGATTGCATTGAATTCCATCTTTACAGATATATTTTTTAGATGTACAACTATTTAATACGTTTTGTGTATCGCATATAGCCGTATACAGCACTGATTTTATTTACAAATTTGAAATATCATCAGATACACATAAGTATGAATATTTAATACCTAACCATTTCAGTGCCTTCATTAAGGTGGAATTTCCATTTAATGTGATGACTAATTGACTGTAAAAGAGTTGTTTCCGCTGTGATGACTTAAACATTATTATATTTAGAACATTCATTAATTGGTCCCATTTATAGGACTACCATTATTAGCAAGCCTTGATATGCCTTTGTGTCCGTAAAAAAGTCTTGTTTCGTTTGTCTTTTCGACATGACCATCCGAGAGCTGACCTAGAAATAGACGAAAAGTCATAAAATGGGGGACAATGCCAAATCATTTATCCTAAAAAATTCCAGTTACTAATTTCGAAATGATCGAATTTTCGCGAATTGATGAATTCAACACTACTCTCGAAAGTAAAATCAGTGAAAGTCATAGCCAATCAATGTATATGCACTGATTAGAGATGATTTTCGCTGAGTCACAGTTTATGTAAGATGTTTGTTATGACATTCAATGTGGGCCATTTGTAAAAACTACTTTATGGATAGTTGTAGATAAAATAGATTTGTAGATACAGCAGATTTTGAACCCGCGTTCTTTTAGGAATACGCACCATAACAAAGGATTACACAGCCAAAGAAATCATTAATCAATGTCGAGTCCACCATCATTGATCTATAATTTTGGAATTATTAATACATTCTCTTCTTTCTCCTGTAATCATACAGGCTTTTTATTACATACCTATATTATTATAAATCAATACACTAAAATAACAATTCTTTACAATGATTTAAAAACGACTTTAATGCTATTATTTTATAATTGCCTACACTTGACGTTATTTATTTACAACATTACATTCTAATTACTTTTTTATTTATTTTCATTCATTCATAATTTGTTATTTTGGAACCTACTAAGGTTATCTATTATATATTATATATTTATACAAATTTCGCCATTAATTCAATGATGTGAAATATTCCCTTCATTGTAGTATATTAATTTCATCACAATTTTTTAACAAAGCATACAATAATTATATAAGATAAGTTTCACGTAATGTTTACTTATAGTATATTTTTTAAAATTACATGAAATTTAATGCATGGAAAATGTCCACTAATACATTAAATTTAATAAGTTTGGGATTAAAATTTATCTTAATGTGTAGGAACAAGTCTTAGAGTAATTTTGCATTATGTTTCATGCACAAGCAAATTAAATTTACTGTACGTGTTCATTAAATTTCAATACAGTTTAAGAATGTAGATTTCAAGTGCATGTACATGTTCTTTAATGTGCTTTTGCTAATATTGGCCGGGGAACAAAGTTCCGAAAATCAAAACCCCGAAAGGCTAAAATTTAGATATTGCGTGAGTCCAATGTATTTTAATTTGCTTTATTTTTGCCAAATTTTCGAACACAAAATGAAGAAATTAATCACGCTGGAGCCGTGCATATCGAAATTTTGGCCTTTCGGTGTGTTGATTTTTGGAACTTTGTTCCCCGTCCCTAATATTCAATTACAACTGCATAAAATTTCAACAAACATAACAAATATATTTACCAGATACCAGATTTGATCACTTTATTTTATAAAGTACCCAATAACTAGAGACAATTAACTATTCAGTAAAATTATCCAAAATATGCATTAGATAAGTGTGGATTGGAGAAGTTCGCATATCAAATGCAGCGAACTGTTTACATATATCTTAACGTATGTTGTTTACGTTTCACTGTTGTTATTCTTTTCATTGCCCTCGATTCTTAGAAAATGGTACCTTCTTATGAAATTAGAAGACAATGATCAGTATTGCAGGTCGCGAATATTCGCCGTCTGCATTGTGTAAGTTTGGTAATAAGTTCACTCTTTACCGACCTTTTATAATTACATTATTTTCTTCCACTAGTGACTATAGAATCGGAATTAAGTTTATTAAGGATTTCAGGAAAATTATGAAGAAAATCTATGTGCCCGTGCTGAACGTAAAAATTCCTATTAAGTAAATAATGAAAAAAATAACAATAGCTATATATAAATATGATGATGATGATTAGGATAATGATGACGATTTATTAGGCCGTAAAGTCGGATTTTTCGACTACAGTGCCGAAACATGAATTTTTACAATGAATATTTTACAATGAACTTTCCATTCGGTGACACAGATCCATTTATTTTGGGGTATACATGATATACTATGGAGAATGACATTAAATTTAAGGTACATACATGACATTTTTGTGTACATTAAATTTTAGGTTTGACAATAAAAGTTTAATGTCGGAATTGAAATGTGCTTCGAGCACATGTTCATTACATTTAATGTGTTTCCTTTAACACTGTAAGTAGTAATGAAAATGTAGCCTTATCTAGGTTCTGAAAAAGTGATAACCAGATAATTTTTTATAATTTTTCAAAATGATAAATTGTATTAAGCAGTACTATAAGCTGTCTAATAAATAGATATTAGTTGCATGGTAAGTCTTGATTATATAGTCACTAGAGGTTATTGTTAAAGGTTTATGTTAATTTTATACACAATTCATCCTTTCCTTAACATCACACAAATTAACAATTTGCAAAGTAATATGCGAACTGAAAACTGCGAACTTAAATCATTGTTATGATAATATAATATATATGAATAAAAGATCTGAAATAACATGATTAATGAAACTGCAAGTGCAAATAATTATAATTACACACATGCCCCGAATTCAATTCATTCGAAATTCATATGATTGATGTTGAAGTACACTCGAGACCGTAATAATTGACACAAATTAATGAATACTTTGTATTTTGATTAATTACAATAGTCCAACATCAAGACCATACTGTACACATTTCACTTTCAGGCATTTAAGTGCAAGGTATTTTAAAAATAAACATAGGTTGAAGATGTACTTAATTTTATCCGGTACCGTACTTGGAAGTTACTTACATGGTTTTATGTTTAGAGAGCTATGTTGATGACTTTGCAATTATTTCGTTGGATTATAATCTCGTAAACTATACTTTACTGGTGAGTCGATGTGGAATATGTTTCTAGAATGAGTGGGAAGTAAAAATCATAATCATTCTCATCATAGCACATTCAATTTTTCATGTCAATTTATTCAAAACACATCATGTTTTTTTACAGGGAACAACTATTTATTTCTTAAAATTTGATCATTTAGTATCATCTTATTTGCATATTTAAAAAAAACTTTAAAATTAATGAAGAAAAGTTATAGATATTAAGTTAGAACATTTAATTATTAGGCATTAGAGAATTAAATAATTTTTTTAATTAAAGAAATTAAATAATTTAAAGGACTTTTAGAAATATATTTGATCATGTAAGCATTCACAATGAAAATTACTAAGTATTTAGAGATTTTATATTCCAATATTTGATTATGTAGATCGATCGTGTTTTTTATAAACTCTTACAAACTGGACATCGGAATTGCAGTCATTTTACGAAAAAATTTCATTTTATCCCAAAATATATTCATCAAATAGAAAACAATTTAATTAGCGACCATGAACGTGTAGTCAACAATATTAGACAGCATGTATAGAGTGCAAAAAATTTTGTTAATTCATAAGCATATTATTCACAGGAAATATCTTCAGAAAGTAGTATTTTTTTTTAATTTAAGACATTTGTTGGAAGTAGCGGACAATTTTTTTTCAAAATTGCAAAATTTTTTCCGATAAAATTTTTAATAAATTAAACGCACAATATTTGTCACAATCGAAAAGTGATTAACGTAATTCGGTGGATTACGGAGAAAAATACTCCAAATGAATTTTATTTTTAATTTCCAATTACTTAAATCATAAATAACTTCTAGATGAGATTAATTGCAAAACTTGTGCTGTCAAACAATACTCAACTTCATTACCAAGAAGAATTTCGTAATCACCGAATTTCAATTCCACTGCCTAAATTTATTTTCTCGTCCATTTTATGATATTTGAAGACATTTCGTAATTTTCTTTGCTCTATTAACCGATTTCGATATCAGCCGAAACAATTGGTAATTTGAACAGAATTAAACATAATTTGGCAATTTAATGAAATTAATCAAATAACTGAAATATTTGCTACATATTGTAAAATAGGTATTACTAAATGTGGCAAAATTAAATGTGTTAAAACATTATTTTTAATGTAAGTAACTATTACGAGTTTAATAGTTAATTATATCACATTTTTAACTATTAACCAAAATTTGATTAAACCTTTATCTTAAAAAAATGACTTACTTCATCATATGTAATGAAGCTAACCTTACAGCAAATAAATCATTCTTTAATCTGTTAAGTAAACCGAGAAATATTTCCTCTTAAAAGTTATCGAACTTTTTATTTGGAAAAACGTTTAACCATATCACAAGATAAAATGAATTAAGCAATTTTTATTTTCTTCGATATCATTTAAAGAAAAGTATTGTAATTTTGTGTAAGTTAGGTAAAATTGCGCTAATATTGTATTCTAAACTTAATAAGAGTTTTTAGGAGAATAAAAAAGATTTTCCACATGTATAATTTAATTCTTTAGAAATGTATATTTTTAATACATCGGATACCTTTTCACGCGGAAGATAAAATTTTTCAAATTGCTAAAATGATAAATTCATAACGAATTTGACATTTTTATTGAACTATCCAATTTCTAAAGACCATGTCTTACATTATAATACAGCATACCTATTCCCGAAAATATCTTAACACCTTTTAATATTTTAAGCCTTCATAATTCAGAGTAATAACATTATTCTTTTCCAACAAAAATAGAAAATGGGATTCCAAATGGTACTTGGTTACCTAAATGGGCCGTACTGAATTAATTGCAGAATTCCAGAAATAATTTATTACTTTTTCAGATTTATTTTTAAAAGGAACCTATTCAAAAGAATGTGTGTATTTATAATGTTTCCGATGCATCCGTTTTATCGAAGAACTCGCACTGCAAGTGGGAGGATTTTTATAACTGACGTTTATGGTCTCCACTGCTGTACGTCATCTTGCAAAGGAATGCCATAAAAAGCTCGCCCTAAAATGCTAATGTTACCATCTGATTATCTAAGTAATGCTTCGTTATTCAATGCCGTTTAATTTATTAACTCTTAGATGCAATCTGTAAGAAGTCGGCAAACTTGTAGGTTTCAAAAGTAAACATAATCTAAGATATGTCGTCTTTTTAGAAACAATGTTACATTGCAAAGACATATCGTTTACTGAAATAAGTGATCTTTAAATATTCTTTTTCTATAAATTTATTGAATTACAGTTGCTATAAAATAATATTCAGATTCAATAGTAATTTCAGTGGCAGTTACTGGTTACTTTGTAAATTAATAGTATAAATTAGTATCGAACCTGCAGACAGTTTTTGAATACAAGAGATCTATCTCTAGACATAAATCGCAGCCAAAGCTAGTGAGATTAAAAAAGATCTACAAAAACGTTAATTAAACGTCTTACAACGAGCAAGTAGAGATGCTATTGCATTCATGCAAATTTTTATGTTTTTCGCTTTAATTTACTCTATGGACTGAAACTTGTCTGCTTAGAGGTATTGCAAATTTAGTTTGAACTTAGGGCTGTAGAGGCTTGACTAATTTTATGAATGACTTTGCCACATGTAAAATAAACTTTATGCCATCTACTTTAAGTAGAACAAAGGGCGCGCAAGGCATGTACAATCTCAATAAGGGTCATGAACTCGTATACAGTAGAGTCCCGGTATATTTGCGTCTTTCTTTATTTACGTCCCAGCATATTTGACCAGTCCCGTCTCGTTATATTTGTCTGTCGCCGCTCTCTGTTTCCTCCACCTTGCGCACTGGGGCCTAAGGAAAGGCCTGCTGTGACGTCACGAACGTAACGCGACTGAGGAGAGTGGGAGAAGCGGCGCTCCCCTACTTTTGACAAATACAAGGAGACGGGAGGGGAAGGCGAGGGTCCGAGGGGGCAATTATACCGGGACTCTTCTATATTTAATGTAATACAGAATGTAATGTAATATATGAATTTACGTGTTCAAAAAGTGAATTTCACACACTATGTGACCATGTACACTTTAATTTGCAGAAAGTAATATCAGTCCTGTTAAAAATAAGGAGTTATTGACTAAGTAGGTTTTGTATGACCATGCGTGTAATTACTACATAGCTAATCTGTCATGAATTATTTATCATGCACTTCTGGTCTTTATAATCCTCATTGTGTTCAATATCGATTAAAACCAAATAACTATTACACAATTACTGACTCCACAAAAAATAATAATAAACAAAAAACTACGAGATAATTATCTCTATAATAATAAAAATATAAATGTAAAAAGTAAATTTAAATAAAATGAAAAAAAAATATTCAAATGTTTGTTATATTCTTATGATTAATATGTATTATTATTATTATTAAAAATTCCATCTAATTATTATCGTTTATATATCATTTACAACATGTATTAAAATTTATTAGCAAAATTGTAACCCTCTGTGTAGAATGCCTTGCTTTAAAAATAAGTTACAGGGATAAATTGTCATTTCCAGTTGACTAATTTAACATGTTTATAATCAGAAAACCGTGTACTTTGAATTTAAGAAAATAATTTTTTTGTATCAAATGAAAAGTTTTGTGGATTTGCATATATCATCTTAAAACGTCGAAATGTATTCCGATGATCATTTCTATATATTGCTACATTTTTTGTAAATTTTAGTAAGCCATTAAAAAGATTTTAAAGGGACACACATTTCTAGAATCACTGCTGAATAGAGTTACGAATGAAAAATATATCCCTATTGCCTTAAAAGCGCTAAAACCTATACAATAACAAATATCTAAAGAATGTGTTTAAAAATTATATTACTGGCTTTCAATGGTCTAATAAATATCTTGATATTCATTACAAAAACATTCTAAAAGCATATCTTGAATAAGTCTTTTCAGCTCGTTTTATTTTTACGTAAATTACTACGATACAAATCAATAGTTCTCAATAGTTTCTTTTCAAACGGGATGCTTCTACTGAAATTCAAACAAGAAAGATGATCTATCCTTTGCATAACATCATCATAAGTGATGTCGACGTGATTCATTACAGTACATTTGTTTTTCTTTGAATTGCGATTAAATCCCCTTTCGCTGCATAATATAGTAGATTCGCAAGTCACGAGTCCCGTAACTTCATAAGTTACACAAGTTCATAATAAAAACAATCATTCTCGATCAGAATGTCCTAAATGAGCCAAACGAGATTATCTCGTTTTCTTTGTGAAAACATGACATTATACCAATTTCTTCGTCGAAGAATATCTTCGTGATATTTTCGCCATTTTTTGTATACGTTGCAAAACCGTTGGGACCACCGTGTGTCCAATGACACCTTAAGATGACGTTATTAAACGAAGGCGAAACCTTACCGTGCAGCAATCGCGTAACGAGTTTCAAATATGTAATATGACCTAAAAATAGGTATTCATGTGTCAATTTTATTGAAAAAAATGGATCTCGTTATTTAGTTAGTACGGTTTCAATGATAACTTTATTTCTGTACCAACAACAAATATTTCAACAGGAGGTAGTTATGCATGTAATCCATAAAATTTGAAAACAAACCTTACCGTAGAGATGTGTCTTTGTACAAGTAATTGAAAAAAAAAATAAAAAGAACCAACTGTACTACATCCGTAGCTAAGTAAGCTACTAAACAAACTATATACTATATTGTTTGGACAACCAACTATTTTTTTCCATGACTTTGTGAAGTATTTTCCATGATGCTTTTCGGATAGTACGTTTCAAATTCAGAAATTAATATTGGCGAATAAATTAAACTTGATTTTTTATCTCAAACTATTATTTTTTAACAAATAAAAAGGTTTGTACTGTTTTATTGTTGCGTAGAATATAAACAAATTTGGAATTATTATTAAGATACATATTGCAAGTATTCGGAATTAGATCAAATAGGATAATAGTATAGGTTATATTCAAAGGTGAAATATTTTCAAGGTCAAGCGTTTTTCAAATATATTTCAAAGGTGAGGTGTTTTTGTAGTCTCTGATTTCAAATCCCACCTCGGTTGCGTTTGTAACTGATTTAATCGATTAATTTCAAAAGCATGTACCATTTTTCACGAATGATTTACTTTTATTGAAAATATTTTGATTAAACTGTCATTTAACGTACCTTATGTAGATGACATTTTTACAGCTGTACCCAACGAATTTTTAAATTATATTTTATACGCGTTTAATAGCTTACCTAAAATTAAGGTTTTTCAAAAGTTCCTTTATTACGTAAAAAGAAATAATTAACAAACTCAATTTTTTAGACGTCTTGTATTCAACAGATTGGTAAGATAAAAAACTTTTTCAATCTTTTTAAACTTTTTTAATATCACCTATTTAATTACAAAATTAGTACTGCGTATGGTTTAATTGATAGAGACAGAAGACTATCTCATATTAAATTTAGGCAAAAAAATCTTAACATCGCTAAACAAATTTTAAAAGATAATGGTTTTCTTTCTTATATTATTCAAAAATAGCTAAGAAATAGAGTTTACGAACTGTATAACACCTTATCAAGTACATCTAATAATGAAAAGTTTAAAAAAAACAATAAGCCTTCCTTAGATTTTACGGTAAAAAATTACATAATTTTAAAGATCAACAAATATATTCAAACCAATACCAAATATGACGATTTAATCCTTTCAAAGATAAACTTGAAAACTGATCAACATACGTAATTTATCAAATTAAATGCAAATATTATAATGGCATTTATATTGCAGAAACAGGTGTATTACTTAAAGAAGAATTCGCGAGTACATTAAAAATATTGGAGGAGATGACGAAAAATACACAGGACTAACAATACATAGAATAAAGAACAATCATAGTTTTGATTTTATTTTATAAAATGTTAACCCAGATAGCAAAATAGAAGAGGATTCAAAACGATTTCGAAATGTGTTCTAAATAAGTCAGATGTTCCACTTTCTGAGAGTTTTCTGAGTATGAGTTCATAAAGATGTCATAATGACATCATGTTCAGAAAACCCTCAGAAAGTGGGACTTCTTTTAGAACACGCTTCAAAGCATTCTGAACTTTTTTTATTTTCCTGTCTGTAGAAATATTAGCAATAGAAATAAATTCACATAAACACAGACATATCGAAAATTATTTTATTACAAAAATTCTAAATCCGTAAACGTTGGATTTAAACAAAACAATTTACCTAAAACTTATTTTCGGTTTTTAAATTTTAAACATACAATAACATTTTACATACATACACACACCCTCATTTTATTTACTTTGTATTATGTTTTCGTTTCAAGAACTGATATGGAGATGATTACCACGTCAAACATGGTTTAATTATATACCGCGTAATTTTCTGATTTAAAACTGATGTTTATAACATTATTCTCTTTGCAATAAAATACTTGTTAAAACTTAAATTTGCAGCCATAAAGAGTGCTAAACCAAATTTTACTAAACTAAATTATAAAAATTCGAAAGCATTTTATGATTTAACGTAACATCATTTTACTTCAAAACTACAAGTAACAAAATGTCGAAATGTCAATATTATTCATGTACGTATTAATATCGTCGCAAATAATATTTAGTAAATTCAACTTGCAATAATAACCTTTTTTTTAACTATGTAGATATAAATTTCTTCATTAAAGCTGCAGTCATCGGATATATCATAATTCTATTATAAACCCATTAAAACAGTAAAAAATTATGTATATTCAAATTATATATACGCTCTAACAAAAAAGCGATTTCATTCTATTATTTTCAAATAGTAACATTCACAAACTTTTACTAATTCTTTAGTCACGTTCAGGTGAGTAACCGATACTCAAGAAGTTTTACTATTTTTTATTTCAAAAACGTTAGTATAATAAAATCTACATAAATACTAATAACGTCTAGTATAACTTAATAATAATATCGCCTATACCTAAAATTACAAATGCTCACTATAAAGAAAATCACTCTAAAGTACACCACATTAACAACACGAAATATAGAAAATCTAAAATTGAATTTGAATAAAAATGTTGTTGAAAACAACAACTTCCATTTACCTTTACTAGTACCAAAGTGAATGTATTTTTTTTTGCAAGATTCTCCTTGAAAAGTTTTGCCACTTCCAAGACAATAATAAATGTAAGAATTCATTCTTAATCTGTGCCACGCTAAGAAGTATTAAATACCGGTTTATTAACTTTGCAAGTATTTGATTACGCCTATTTTTTAGTAACATTTCTCGAGTGCAATGTCATCTGCATGATCGCATTTAATCGCCTTTCATGCGCTTTAAACAGTGGTTTATACTCGATATTATTTATTCTAGTATCCTGACGTCCTAGAATTGATTAATTACAGAGCGTTATAAAACAGTTCATTAGTTCAAGTGTACTTTACTTATTACGCTTTGATCATAATCACCTACAATCTTCATTTTTACAAAGAGTCGTTTGATGATATTACTATACTTACTAAGTAACTTAGTTGCGTCCAAGTAGAGTTACGAATCTCTGCAATGAACTCAAAATATTTTTTTACTCGAGACTCGAAAATGTATTTCTCCTAAAATGCAAATTCAAAGTTCATTGGACCTTTCGGACTCAAATCGTGCAAAATGTGCACTCGAAAGAATCTTGTGCGACTGGTACTTATCTTCGAAATTCGCCGTAAAATTTTTTCTTTATTATCAATGGACCTTGCAGGGCACAATAAACATTCAGATTTAAAGTTGCATTCAAATGATCAAATTAAAAGAGCATTGCCCGCAAACTCTCCGTAATATTTAGCCAAATACAATCCATTTTTACTCTTTTTACATTCATTGAACTTAAAATGGACTAAAAGTGTCCACGAAAAGAACATTTCGATGCGTTAAATTACCAAAATTTCGTCATGAATTTGAGGTTAGTCTTAAATGAATGCAAGTAACAAGGTTTGTAAAATCGCCAGTAATATTTTTTAATAACGACTGGTGCTTTTTAATACTCTATAAAAAATTTCGTTAAGAGAACATGTTTGACAATACGTCTGTCGTAAATCTTAATCTCGTACTAAAATCTTAATTATGTGAAGGTCTTGCAACGATTATGTTTTTCGTGAGTAATTTATTATAAAACTTCCTGTTATCGTGTTGACAACCTTTATTCGATACAATGAATCTTAAACGTTATTTGAATATGAAAAGATCTTTTATTAATTTTGACAGTCAGCGGAGAGTTAAAAAGAAGCTAAATACTTAGAACTCAATATTTTGTACTCCAAAATAAATAGATATCTTTACCGATTAATGGGTAATATTATTATTCTTTTTTATGTTTTCTTTTACAATTTCGGTCTTCTGCTCGCAGTTTACTTTGTCTAGCTTCAAGCGTTATGACAAGCGCAGAGGAAAATGTTTCTAAAGTATTCCAAATACTTGTGGTGTTCAGTAATTAAAACATCATTTTTTAGCTAGATTTATTTTCCCATTATGTAAATTATGAATATCCATAATTACAAATGTCAGAGCATTCGTGATTTATAAAAAATTATAATAAAGTGTACATGTCGAATATCTTCTTAGTCTAGTTGCACGTTTTTCAATTAATTAAATCGTGAATTAATGACTTTTAAAAAATATATTCTTAACCAATTTTTTCCCTTGAAATAATATGGAACAATCGGAACTTTTTCTTACTTACTATGGTTGGACTTACTATCATTGTTCTTTTATTATACATTACATTTTTTCTGTCGTTAAGAAATTATTAGAAACTAACAATTGAAAATAAAAGTTTAAATACAAATTTGAAAATGTTGTAGTCCTTATTTCACAGGAATTATTTTATAATTAGATACTAACTTTAAAAAAGAGAAAATTATTTCAATGGATTATGATTAATCAACAATTTTATAAATCTTAAAATACTCCACTAGAATTGCAAAATATTTTTCCTATTCAAAGGAATTGTTACCGTGTATAGCTAAATCGAAATGGAAATTTAAGATTTTGGATCTTTCGATATAAAGAATATAAAATGCGAATGATGTACTGTTAATGTTCCTGTAATGTATTAATATTTCTTTTATTCAGCTTACAAAATATTATTTTAAAACGATATAAACTTCATAAAGAGATTAATAAGCAAAATTAAGACGACCGAGAGCGAATCTGTCCCACTTAAATGGCCGAATGCAGAGATTTTGTTCGTCCTTACTTTATGCTTAATTTGAAAAGATAAAATCAGTATGGCGGATGTCAGCCAATGGCATAAGAAATTTTATATTAAATTTGTAAACAGTACATTGATATTTTGTCGTCTAAATGAATTAAACATTCATTGAATAGATAATTTGCAATTATACGAATGTAACAAAACTAAAATTAAAATATTTTATTAGGCCCTTTTTCAAAAAATCGCGAAAAAGTATTAAAAACATTTTTAGTTCTTTTTATTTCCGACAAAAGTTGACCTCCTATCAAAAAATATTGCAGGGAGAAGTTGTAGAAATTAAAAAGGTCTGCAGCTTTTGTATACATCGTTTTTTACTTAACCCCGAAATTTTTGAGATCATTAAAAACTCTTTTGCGTTATTAATTTTTTTCTCGTGCAAAAAAAGAAATTTTGTTACCAAATTTGGAGGAAACTTACGGATATTGCCATCATAATACTTACAAACTTAGCCTCATGCCATCTGTATAGTCTCGCCAGCTCCTAGACTATTTGTTAAAATTTAGTAATCCTAAATGATTTCCCACAAGTAAGGGTATTCGTGATATAAAAACTGTATTTAAAATAATTATGTCGATCTATAAATTGAATCAATGTGTTTTGCACATTCTGTACTAATTCCAATCCTTAAATATAATTATAAAAGTATACAATTGTTTTGTAATATTTTAATACCAAACTTTTATTTGGAATTGACTTAAACAATATCGACTTCACTATATTCTATATTATTATTAATGAAATGTTCAAATTTCTTTTTATAAATTGATCGATAAAAACATTGAATGAATCTATGATGGTTTTCGAGAAACGTGCAAATTAATCTTCCACGATCAAAATGGTTAATTAAGTAGAAAAGTCGAATCCAATTGACGTTATAGAAGATGTCTTTGATACTTTTCTCGACATTATAAATTACTTTTTTATATGCCATTTAAGCATTGTATATATCCTATTGTACACTAAATTTTCGTTTTAATATGTCGACACCAACAACTACTAAAGAGTTCCGACATTCCTGAAACATTTACAAGTGCATAAACATATAATATTTCAAAGAATCTTTAAAACTTCTTTTCTCTGTGCAAACACGAAGAAGACAGGTGAAAATGAGGTTTTGAAAATAAAAAAATCTTTTTAAATATTGCTGTGTAGTTTTAAAAAAGTGAACATCCGATTATGTTTGCCTTAGGAATTCCCACGAATCCATTCTGGGCACAAATTTATAACTTGTATTGACTTTCACTCCACTCGAGTAGGGTTTGATTCGTAAAAAGAAGCCGTTGAAACCCCACATGCAAAGAATCCGAACAAATAAAAATACTTTTTATGTCGGCTTTTTTGAAAAAAAATCTTATATTTTGAAAAGGAAATCGGATGCGTTTAAGGTGCCGTATAAAAATTAAAACTGTCACGTGCGTGCGGTCACGATCGTCGATCCTTCCACTGATCGAGACTACAATATAGTAAGACATCAGCCATACACGAAATAGAGAGAGCTGAGTATATAACCAAAGGTTTTCAGTTTTCACCGGCGGGCGGCTCCCCACCTGCGGGTTTATGAGACCGCGCGTCCACGCCGGTCGACTAAAATCATTTCTCCACCTGCCTCCACATCGAAGATACAGTTCCTCGGTGGCCATCCGACGAAAAGGAGCTGGCGATCATGCAAAACGTGATACGCCAATACCGAACGTGAATACCAAAGATATTCGGTAAAAAATAAATAAAAAAAATCGCTCTTCGATACTTTTTTATCTAATAAATTGTCGAAGAATAGTGGTGATTTACAATACTAGCCATCGGGGTGACTTGAGTGAAAAGTGGATGGAGATGGTCCCGCGATCCAGTGACATACATTTATTAAAAACGACATTTTCGAAGTGCAACTCAAATTTTGATAAACGGTGAAAGCAAAAGTTTCGTGTTTACTTGGCAAACTTTAAGCAACTTGACAAGATTTCGTAGGAACGTGGAAGATGGTCTGAAGACCGATGTGTAGGGAAGATAATGCAAGTGAAGCGAAAGCAATCCGAATATTTCTGACAGCGTCCCCGATGATGCCGTAGCGACCGTCGAGAGATTTTTCGTAGTTTCAGTTTTTTTTCGAATTTCATATCGTTAATAATGAATCGGGCCACATGCATTTTGGTGATTCTCGCGCTCGTCGAGTCGATTCGGACTGACGAGGCTGGAAAATTGCGTTCTATTGTGCCTGCAGCCGAATCGAGTGATGTCCAAAAAGACACCCATGGCTCTAATCATCGCGTGAGGAGTTTGCCGGAAATCCGAAATGAATTGGACGATGGCAACTGGTCAACGATCGCAGAGGCCCTGGATGTTTTTAATGTCCGACACCTCGCAAAACATTGGGTTGAGGGCAAATACCCCGTGAATCGACAGTGCTCTGTGGACATCACCAGGTACATCGAGGGACTCAGGAGGCAAGAAATTTGGGCTCTAAAAAGTAATTACTCAAAATTTTTATAAAGTTGAGGTCAGTATCCAATTAGCGAATCTACCAATTCTTAACATCTACTTGATGAAATGGAGGTATGCTTTAATGGACCAGAATAAACGCCCAACTCATTCCGGGTTGGTTTCATTTATAGTAGGTAGAAACTATGCAGGTTCCTTCGCAAATTGGTTACTGGACTCAACACATCTCTAAATTATTACTAATAGTGATTCCTATTAGAACTTCAGGGTTGCAAAAAAACCTTTCTAGTGAAAGTGATTATTCTGAATGGGGTGTAGATGGAGATTCCAAGATGGAATCATTCCACACAATAACGAGTTCAAGAAGCGAAATGGGGAATACCCATGGACCTCATTCGTCTTCATCGTCCTTTCTTTTCCACCTTGCATTGGTGTAGTTTCGTGTCACAAACTGTAGGTTACCTTTCTTGGTTCACTCGCGTGTCTCAAGGTCGCAGGATCAAAAAGCATCTGGTAAATCCGGGTAACTTGTTAATATCGAGCATTGCATAATTATGGAAAGAAATTTTTTCCCGAAGGATGCGTCATTGAATGTTTTGCAACAATGCGATGAAACGACGGGTGCAAAGCCCGATGCACTTTTTATTTGCAACATATAATTTTGCAGATGTGCCCAATATAGACTAAAGACGATTAGTTTATTCAACTTTCTGAATACCTTCTTGGTAAAGAATTGTTATTGAGTGTAGTTAACCTTGTACGTCCCAGATATACGCTTTTTTGTTATTTTTGGAAAATGTATTAATATTGACTTGAAAGTAACCTAGTCTACAATTTTCGAGTAGATTAAGTGTTTTTCTTTCGATTCGTGCAGTCTAAATTGTATTTAAATGAGTCCTAAAGCCAAAATTATGGCTTTTAAACTGAAACAACATCCGAGATTTTTTTTATGACTGTTTCTTCATGTTAAAAATCTAATGGAAATTTCAAATTTCAACAAAAAATGCATAGAATTATCAAAGATTGTAAGAAGTATATTTTGAAAATGGTTGATCGTTATTACATTCCTTATTCCAAAACTAAGGTCTTAAAATAACGGCCAACAGATAAAAACCTTGATGAAGATTCTGCTGTAAATCAATTGGCGAAACCAAATTTTTTTTGCAACTTTTGTCAACCATATTGCATTCTCCACTTTTAATTTTAGAAAACGAATGCAGTAATAACAAATAAGAATTACTAAGCTTGCTTATTTTTCTATAAATTTCGTCTTACGACTGTTTCTTTCGTATTTATCAGTAAATATGTTATAATACGCTAGAGTTTGACGTTTTTTTAGAACTTCCTTTTTGAGGACAAAAAGCCACTTATAATCTGAGATAATTTTATGCACTTTTGATTAAAACTCCGAATTATTTCCACGGCATGGATGTCGTGGACTTAGGGTATAATTTTATAGAAAAAAATATTTAATACGATACTTAAGACAGTAGAAGAACACTTAAATGTATGGAGTGATGAAAATTTTATTTATAACTAGAAACAACAAAAGTCCTTCACGATCGAATTAGCATAATCTATGTGAATATTATAGTGCATAATTAATATCATTTATATAATTTATAAGTCGATGAAATGAAAAAGAAGGTTTGATAACAAACTATTGATAGAACATTAACAATACTAAGACTAATTTATATTTATTTACGTACTACTAAGATTGAATTGAAGACTTTCAAATAGAAGAAGGCACCAGAAAGTCTGTTTTACTAACTCATTCAATTAGTGAGAAAATGATTACAGTTAAATTAAAATTTAAAACCATAATTCGCATTGTTCTACAGCTGAGATCAAACGCCAAAGCAACATCACCGTTCACTTGCGTAAGTTGCAATTACTCCATGGCAACATTTCCATACCCTTCTAACAATCACTTAAATACAATGTAGAATGTCATTTAAAAAACAAAAAAATAGTAACTCTGTACATATTAATAAAAACTGAACAGTCGTAATTTTGTTTAATTAAGAGTTACTCAGATGATAGTTTTCGTTTTCTCAATTGTTTTGGAAAACAATGGAAAACATTGGAATATTTGGAAAATTATCAAACTGTTAAAAAAGGATTTATCTCAAATAGCAGAAAATTAGTATCATCAATTCTGACAAATTTTAATAAAATTTTACAAATTGCTTAAAATATATAACTCATTGTAAATTTATAACAAATTACCAAGTTTATTTACATTAAATCACATTCGTTTTCTGACAAATGTTTTAAGATAAACATTTTACATAACCATTCCTGATTTAAATCCCTCTTCAAATAGTAAACTAGTGCCCTAAATTAAACATGTGACCTAGTTTTCATTAGTAACCAGGATTTAATGAACCCATTTATTTTGGAAAAATAAAAATAACTCGCTATTTTTACTTCCCTTAATTTTAATTTATGTTCATGTTTCGAAATTCTCAAATTAGTTACTTTGCTAATTAGTTCTTTACGTAAATTCTTCTAATTAGACAAATTAGACATAAGTTTGTTCACTGATTCCGTTTTGAAAATTGTAAACAATGGATAACAATATTAAAATAAATCTAACCTAAATGAAATTGTCTTCCATAAGTTTCAATGTTTTACTCTCACTGAAAATAAACATTAAATCGTTACTCTGTAACAAATAAAATGAAAAATAAATGGAATAGTTGTCCGGTTTCTAATGGAAACTTTGACCGCTCCATCACATAGTATTATCAACGTTTTTCAGTAATTCAATATATGCTGCAACTAATTTAACATCGAAATTCATGAAAATTCCATTTTAGATCTTGGACTCAACCAAGTTTACTTCATTATCCTAGTCAGTTCTTCCTCACCTCTAAGAAATATTACAAATAGGTCACGGTTATAATTAAACCTTATTATTACCCTCTTCAGATATAAAGGAATACTTCAAAAGCATTCCGAAGTGAAAACATCATATGCAGTGTGAGGATGCAGCAATTGTTATGGGTAACGAATTCATGTACAAAGTCACATTAGAATCCTCTTATAGTCAGTTGGAAAAGTGATTAATAGCCCATTAAATCGATGCGAATAAGATTTTAACTCGGTAGTAAATCTACAACTGTTTATATTGCATTCTTGAATAAATAAGGATGTAATGCAGATTAATTCATTGTGTCCAAATTAGGTTTTTTACGTCATTAAATAAATTTTAATAAACCTTATATTACATTTTTTTAAATTAATGTTTACCTAATTGGATTAAAACACTATCCTGATTTGCTTACGTCACGCATTTACAATATATTATACGTAGAGATATTAAAATATTAAAATAAAATATGCAATCAAAACACCAGCTAACTTCGCTAATTAACTCTGTACAACTTGACGTGTCATATGTTTTCTCTACAATATTTACGAAAAGTAAAATCAATTAAAATGAACACGCCGATTTTAACTGCGACAAAGATTTGGTCACAAATCAACTACAGAATAAAAAAAAAGTAACAAAAAAACTTATTTCGTCGTTCCCATTGTCACAATCGCACTCTCATATGGGCGTTATCGATGGTCTTAAACTATATGCTGTAAGATTGTTACGTGTCTTACCAAATAGATCGAGTTTACGTAAACGTTGCGTTCCTTTTGCCCGACAAATGAACGTAACCGACTTCCTGATAGTTGTATAATTGTAAGTAGTCTTGGTCCGACGTTAGTCGGCCGCGCGAATCAATTAGATTAGACAAATAGTTGCGCGGAATCTTCTTCATGCTAAATTTATTTGACATTTTAACAAATCGCAAACTACTTTACGTGTTACGTACAAAATAACACGCTTATGTATTATATGTTTATTTGTCCACAATAACTTGTGGTTTCTAAACAATTAATGAATAAACGTTTGGTATTAATAACATATTAATAATAAGATCTAGAAATTATCTAAATTACAGTGTAATTTAAGACATTTGCAAATTCCATATACAAAGTATAATGAAAAAACGAGATATTGTGAAGTACGAGTTTCTTTGAGAAACACTAGGTGGCGCACGAAGCCGAAAATGACCATTACTTAGTTTAAATGCGGAATTGATGTGTCATATGTATATGAGTGAGTGAAAGCGAGAGAGAGAAAGAGGGACATACAAATCATAACAAATCGTTAGATTCCAGCTGATCATTAGAACTGTATGCAACATCGCTATCGGATTTGACAGCCACCTAGCGCTTGAAGAAATAATTTATATGACAGTTGATTCTTTTTATTAAATTTATATGACATATAAAAATATCAATATGAATGTAAACAATTTATACAATTTCTCTTACATTATTGTATTAGAAAATTAGTATATGGATATAAAAAATTACCATGCCGGGTATTTAATCACTTCCAATAAGATAATAGGAATTTTAAAATATAGTGTACTCATAAAGATATTTTGCAGAAATTGGTATTTTATATTATTTAAAGCAAAGAATGTTTTTTTATATACTTACAGCAAATATTGGAATTTTATTGAAAAATGTTTTTTTTACGTTAATAAAAATTTATTATAGTTTTTGAAAATTAAAGTCAATGAAACATTTTCTACTCAAAAGTGTTTTTCAACTATAAGTATAGTTTGTTCAGGTATGAAAGTAAATGAACAATAATTCTAAAAAAGACATTATTATTCAATTTATAGAATGTAACATCTTGGACGAACCGTATGTTTTTTATGTAATATCAATAGTAATTTTAATATACCTGACCTAACACTTACGCCACCGTGAGAGGGACACTGCAATCGTTTATAAAAATTCTTTTCTCACATTCAATATTCACCTTCCCGTTCTTATAAACTACAATAAAATTACATTTACCGTTTTTATGATAGTCAACAATTTTACAAGGTTCTAAAACCTTATTGTTTATATTTACTAGTATCATAGCCTTATTATGTTATATATGTATATGAGGCATTCTTTGTTAAGTGAGTCACCCCACCCCCTTAGAAAATTGATGTAACTTTAAAAAATCGATTGATCAATGACAATTTACGAAAAAGTGTCTAGTTTTCAAATAAGAATAGTCCCTTTCGAAAATCTAAGATGGCCGCTTGATACGATGACGGGAGTAGGGGCAATCTTGACATTTATTACATATTTATTGAAAAAAAAGTATTATTACTGCGTTAAAAAATATTAATTGGGTTTAAACTGCCTCCCATACCCTGTAGTATATATCGAGAATATCATGTCTTAAAGCTTGAAAATGGCGAATCCAATATGGCGTACTAAAAATTAAAAATTTGAAATTTAAAATACTTGGGCATATTCTACGTAAAATTTCATATTTCTATTGAAATGCTTGATATTTTTCTACAAAACATATAATTTTCGTAATAAAGATTCATGACTATTAAAATATTCCCTAAATCGGAAGAAATATAATTAAAAATATCTATCGAAGAATTTAAAACACAACACTTAGAAAATGGTGATATAATAATAAGATTTTCTGTTAGTATGTTACAAATCCACGCTTCAATATTTAATAATTACCTTAAATTTGAAATTTAAATAGGCATAAAATAAACTTAGGAGCAAAATATTACCATAAGATATTTTACTAACAAATAATTTATATTCATTTTGCGGACCAACCAAAAGTTCGTGGACAATCCGAATTTTCAAATTAGTCCGAATTTTTTAAGAAACTTTTTATATAAAATTCACCAGACGTATTCAAAATAGAAAAATCATGTGTACACTCAGTTTTATTGCAAAATAAAATTTGTTTTAAGTTGTTAAAATACAGAACTTTTGTTGCATTATCTTAATGATTGAAAAAGGTTGAACAATGTGCCTGACTATTGTCAAATTTCAGGCGAATACTACAATTCAAAGCCTTCAAAATCGTTTCTTAAAAAAGTCGCTACGATGTTCTGTTCTAGATGGATTTTGTTGAAAATGACAGAAGTCTATATAGTTTATGCATGTCCCGTCAATCACAGTGATACATTTTTTTAAAAGATGATGCAAAATACAACAATTTATACAAAATGCACTTTCTATAGACATTTAAATATGAAATCACTAAGGTAACTATTTACGAAATCACAGTCCACGAATCGTACAATTCCTACCATAAAAAGTTAGAAATTCCTTACTGTTGGTTTGATATTTTTTATAATATTTATATTATTTTTTAATTAAACTTCGTTATTAAATATTCATACGTACTCGATAAATACTAAATAAATTAAAATAAGTTTGAATTTTAATTCATAAAACATAACAGCTTAGTTTTCACCACGAATATTTACGTCATTTAAACTTTGTATATTTGTTTTTAAATTTCAGTATTTTGCACTATTGTTAAAGGAATATATCATTTCAATACTAAAATTGAATATTTTCAAAAATTGAAAACAATGTAGAATAAACTGTACCGATTTCATTATAATCTTTTGATTAAAGTTAAAATATAGGAAATTCAATATTCAACAATTAATAAATATTTGCATGAATGAATGCGTTTCAAACGAATATTATATAACTAAAAAATTTACATAATATATTTCAACTTTACAGGCAATTTTTGTACATTTTTAACGTAAAAACGTATGTCAAATGAACAAAAAAACGTTATTACATTGATTATACATTGATTTGTATTTTTCTAAAGCGATAACGATCACGATTCAACAGGTTTTTTGTAGGTATAAAATAAACGAGGCAGAAATTTTTAGTTCAATATTTTATATAATTTTTATTTTAATGTGATTAAATGTATTCTCGCGTTTAAATGTTCAATTTGGATCATTCATTCAAGATACTCATAAGGAGTATAATTAGTAAATTTCTCGACTCTATGTTTTAAAATTTTCAGTAATTAGTAGTTTATTTTTATGAAAATTCAATGGAACTCATTTTTTGGTTAATCAACCACTTTCGAGGAAAAACTTCTTGATCTTAATAGATTATATTTTACACTTATGGAAATGGTTAAACCCCGATTTATTTACAGAAAATCACATAAGATATTACGATAGATAAAACGAGTTCGGAGTAAAAATCAAATTACACTTAGATTCTTTAAAATCAACAGATTAGTTTCGACTTCTTCTACTGATGTATTGTCTACTAATACTTAGTATATAATAATTAAATAATAAGTTGTTACAATTTCTTTCTGATGTAAATATTTTAATCTTTATTCTCTCAACAACGTATACTTTCAATTTTTAGCCAACCACCGTTCTGTAATCCTATAATACCTTATTTGGAACCGCATATTTAGTATGAAAATCCTGTTCCTTAAAAAATTTAATTATTAATACCAAGTAGGGGAAACATTGATAAATTACGAGCCAATAAATTACACATTTAATGGCCACTAAGAACTTTATTTTATTGTTAGATCAATTTTTTTTTATTGATCAATAAGTGCTCAAAACTCTATAATAGTGTTCGTATTATCCTATAGTCCACAGTAGCATCTCCGTGTAACATTAAAAACACTTTGAATATGTTGGACATACGATGTGAAAGAACCAGCATTTAATGTTTAAAAATCAAGAGATGAACAATTCGTAATAACGAAAGAGTATTGATGATGACAATAGTACAATAAGCATCAGTCATTGATGTGTACTTCCTAAAAAGATATAACTTTCAGTTTTATTGTAACTATAGTTTCTTGTTTTATTTTTTGTTACACAGACTAGGAAACAAGGTCATATTCAAGGTCAACACAAAAAATTGCATTTTCTCGGTGTCTCATATTTATTTAAAAAAATACAAATACTAAAGAAAATAGGATTCACACCTCTATAGAAGCTATTGTAGGCATTTCCTCTATAGTACCGTAAATAAAGCATAAACATGGAAATAATTGGTGTGTCCCATTTCAGTTTGTAGCGTGGTTCCAAATTTGGGAACATTTATGCAAATTGTAGTAATCACATGAATCCTAGCAACACGTGGGCTTTATAATCTACATCGTTAGAGGTTAAACTAGTATAAAAAAAGAAGGTCCGAGTGGTCACCCCCCCCCCCCCCACACAGTTCATAGGCACCTCATAGGTTCTCCAGTTGATATTACGAAGAAATTTAATAAAACCTTTTTTGGAGTGTATTTGGCCCTCTACCTGTTTTGAAACATTTTTTGTCTGATTTGCATTTTTGAAAATAAATGCGAAAAATAAGAAAAAACATTTGTTTTCAGTTTTAACCTTGAAAATGACCTTGGTTCCAATTTTCATCGGGATCTTCGTATTCAGCGTACCAAAAAACGTACGACACCTTTCGATAGCATATCCATAGTTATATTTTAACATCATTTTAGACCAATCGACGTGTTCATCATCCAACATCACGATGTAATAATTGAATCTAATAAAGAAAAATATTTGATTAGGTCAAATAAACTATCTTATAGGTTCTCCACTCAAAAACCAAATATTTCCTTCTAAATCTTATATTTTTCTACTCGGAATGTAATAAAAATGGAAGTAAACTAAATTTAATAATCCACGAGGTCAAGCCATCAAAGTTTTATGTCCACTCTCCTTTCTTTTTCTGCGGTCGGAAAGATTAAAAATTTTTGCAATATACCAAAAAAGGCAAAATATTGCTCCTGTTTTTTCATTCCACCGGATGAAAAAGAAGCGACCACCGTTAATTATTGCCCGACATATTTGCGGATCGTTATGACTCTCGTAAACTTTCTATTGGCATAATAATTTTAACTCGCGTGTCTCAAAGGGGTTTCACAATGAGATGTCGTCGGGACACGTCGGACCGCGAAAACGGATATTCTACCTCTTTCCAATATTTGACGACCAAGGCGGAGAAAGGCCTTTTTGACGTTGATTATACTTTCTTCGCATCGTCGCAGACACGAAAACGAGGCTTCGGGAATTCGGGGAAAAAAATCGTGTCATTAGGATTTTCGTTCCATGACCTCGTCTACCTGTATTTTGATCTTTTGATTCCGGTCATCCGATAGTTTTTTTAATCTTTCTCCCTATAACAAGATGTCATATATCAAATTTTTTTATGAAACCCTACTTTTCATATAAAAATAGCGTAGAAGTTTTTTATTAATTCGACGGACCAAACTTAAAAAATAAATCATCAAAGTAAGATGCGAAATTAAATTTTGAGCTCAAGTCGCGTTGTCATCATCAAATAAGCAAAAGTTGGTTAAGTAGAATTTTATCTTTATTTTTATCTATAACATTGAATAACTTCATTAATCCTGGTGAAAAACAAGCTTATTTGGAGCTGTAGTGTTTGCCACTATAGCAATGTAATGTTTTCCCTAGTACCGTCATGTTTCCGTCATGACTGTACTGACATGGTCCACACATGGGTGGTAAATTATAGGCAAACCTAACCTAAATGCAGTATACGTCTGCATTCTACTTCGCACTGCTATTCAGTCATTTGTCATTTAGCTGCGTACCTGAACAATGTATGGATCTGCCAGAAAAATTCAGGATTTCTGAAGAAGGCCCACAAAACGTTGATACGTCCCCAAGAATATATACTTTTAAACAATTTTTTAATTTTATAATATCGATTTTAACACTCCGGGCGTAGAACTCGATTTTGCGCCGTACAGTGAAATCTTCGGTTCTATAGTGAAAAATATCGCATACAACATAGGCGAAATATCGAACCCCGACGAGTATGATTGTCACAATTTCTTCGCTCTTACGAAGATCGGTAATTGCGCCCTTATTACATAATATACTATTTTTCCTTAACATCCAAACAGGCCAACAAACTGAAAAGAATATGTAATAATACGATCGACTGAAGAAATCAATGACGTTCGAAACTTTTGGCATAAATAAGAAATAGGTCATAAAGTACCCAAATAGCCAAAAAAAGTATTACAAATTTGATTACGTTGAATTTCATTTGTTTTTTTAACGAGGAAATAATGTAATGCTTACCGTAAAAAGCTGAAGGCTGTTTCGCGAAAGTAACATCTGTCGATTTCAGTTACTGAAATTTATGAAATGATGCAATACCGCGTTTGTAGGTAGTGTTCGATTACGGAGCGTTAGACAGAAACCTGTTGCTTAGTATAAGAATGAAGATTACATGGCCTATCGCGGCAATGGGTACGAAACCCCTTCCGCCTATGTAGGATCGTCGCGACCGCATACTTTCATCGAGTTTCACTTTTAACGTTGTTCGATGATACTGCGACTCGGGTCGATTACTCCAAACCCATGCAATATTCCAGAAACGAACTTCGACAGCAGTTCCTATAGACCCATGAACCACGGGGAATCGGTACTCGAGTTACTTTCCTCGGTCAATGCCGTTGAATTTCGCACGGTCCGATTCGCACACGACCGCAAACCGGGTTAAGGACAGGGTATATCTCGAATACCATTCTTAGAGTACAAAAATACTGGAATTCATTCAGAAATCTCACTTTTCGGATGATCATGATCAGATGAAGTGGATAGGTGGACAAAAAATTGTTGAACATATTTCAAAAGAATTTCATCTTTTGACTAATCTCACTTCATCTGATCATGATCATCCGAAAAGTGAGATTTCTGAATGAATTCAAATCCCATAAATCCATACTTGTACAGTAAAACTAGCATAAAAATAATCTGAAAATGGTCCATTTTTTCGGATAATTCAATGGAAGATCATTTATAACATCCTGTAAATTTCGGTTTATAGGATTAGGTAAACCACAAAACGTTATGCCAAACAATGCCTCACTTCCAGTACCAAGTTATATTGTGAACACACAACTGAGAATTATCAGATTAGCTAATTTTTTTAAATGACCTTCAAGAATTACGCAAAATCCAAAATAAAAATAAACCAATGAACTGTTTGTGTATTCCCAGATATTTGTTCTGAATACGATTTGATTGCTGGTGAAATAATTCAAGAACTTCTAGAAAACCCTTTTAAGGTAATAACTACATTTTGTAGTTTTAAGGTTAAATTACATACCAATGACATGGAAAGTTGTTTAAATTATTCTATTAGCCAAACCAGGATAACAAGATACCAATAAATATCTTACCAATACTTTTCAAGGTCTTTGGGAAATTAATTATTGGAAGACTTAAAAGACCACGTCCGAACTGAAATTAATCCCCAAATATAAATTCAGATTTAGAGATAACACTCAATAATAGAAGAAGTATATAGAGTTCTATGAGAAATTAACACTAGTAGAACAAGGAATACTCCACTGCCGTCTTTTTGGATGTTATTCAATCATTTGATAAGGTGTGGTATAGCAAACTACAATTTAAATGATATTTATTTATTTAATCAACTTGATTAGTAACAATCAGCATAAAATAATCCGAAAACATGAAAGTTACATTGAGAAATGAGCCAACGGTCGAGCCACAACTGACAGTAGCCATTTCACGCTGACCCAAAATTTAAATCATACTTAGTCAACTTGATAAGTAAAATAAAGATGAACAAATTTTGCTCGCTAAATTCTGGTATTCCACAAGGGAGCATACTTAGTACGACTCTTTAATAAGCTATATAAGCACATGAGCTCTTCCAACGTGACAACAGCTTTTGCAGACAATACAACCTTTTCATCATCTCATATAAAAATTATTGCCGCAATACGATTGTAAGCAGCGCTAAACAATATCCCACATTGAATAGGTAACTGGAGAAAAAGGCAATGAGTCCAAATCACTTTAACTACATACTAAGAGATGTTGAAGATTACATACGTGATAGTAAAGATATCAGTCGTGCGAAACAGGAGATGGCTACCGTTCATGGATTAAGATGACGGCTGTCTTAGTTGAATTGCCTAAATACACACAACCGGTGTTCGAGTTGAAGGGAACGGCAGCCATGCAATGTATAAATGGAGTGTTGGTATAACAGTCGTCTTTTATTTTGGAACAGCAGTCTTAAAAGTTACCCTGTGGTTGTCTTAGGGCATAACACCTCTGCTCCGTTATACCCATAGCAGCTGACATCTTAAAAGTGTCTCGGTCCAAGATATGATACTTATTCAACAGCCTAACTAAAAAATTTGATACTACCGCCGAAGAAGGAAGAGATACCTGCGTATTCACCTTGACAGTTGTGTGATATGGGAAACAGACATCCAGAACAAAATAAAAGGGATTAAAATTTCGGAAAATGTAAAAACTTAGAAACAAAATCCTACTATAAAATGCAATTCTAAAACCAGCCTAGGCGTATAGTATTCATTAAGATTTGGGGCCCTGCTACCAAAACTAATATTGACATAGATCAAGGACTCCGAAATAAAGTGTTACGTGCTATGGACGCCCATGGGTTATTCCAGATGAAGAGATTCAACATGATCTAGTAGTTATACTGGTGAAATATGAAATAAAAAATTAATCTACGAGATATCTTGATAGACTCAAAAGTCATCCAAATATGTTACAAGAAAATCTACTCAGCGAACAGGGAAACCAAAGAAGACTGAAACGCTTCAAGACCCAATTTGAAGATTTTAAAAATGAAAAATTGGCAACTTTTCTTCTCTGAACTTTCAATCTTAATTTTCTTCGTGTGCCATTAGTATAAGCAAAAGAAGTATTCTTTTTATTATTTCATCTAACCCTTAAAGCCGATGTTTGCAATTAGTGGATGTCCTTTCATCCAATTACATAAGAAGGGACCAGGTCATTTTTTGTAAGGTCTATGTACATTTCTAGCAGTAGAACCAGGTTTATTTCATCGTTGTTGTAATGCTCTTAATGTTTATCTAAGGTGTATTTCGACAGGAGTCGTACCCATATCTGAACATGGAATTAATCTTCTTATTTATCTTTTGACTAGTTTTAATATTATTCAGTCTTTTATTTTAGTAAGAATTTCAAGAATCTTTTCATCTTTGTGTCACATTTAAAAAAAGCATGTGTTGTGGTGATACTAAGAAAGTCTTTCGAAAGTGTCAATATTTTACCCATACTTATTTTGGTACCCACACATATTTTGGTGAACCAATCAGGACGTTTTCGTCTAAAAATATGACGAACCCAATAACAAGGAATATTTTAAAATTATGATCTTCATTGACGTGGTTATCTGTAAATCATAATGGTCAGAGACGAAAACGAATCGTTCATGTTCTGAAGCCTAGTTCATAAAGTTAGCCACTTAAATGTAGTTTAAGTAAACGAAATGTTAATATACACATGAAGAATATACGTATCTACGACTGAAAAATGATAAATTTCGAAATATTGATAGGAAAATTGCTGCTAAAAACCATTTTCTTTTTCATAATCATATTCGCTTGGATTAAATCTGACCTAAATGCAGTTTCTGAAAGCTCATCATTTGGAGGCCTTTAGAGATGCTAATCGTGAATCTGAAGTTAGTTTTCGAAAATTCAAAATGTCGATGGAAATCCTTTTAAAACTCAATTCAGTAGATTTATTATAAGCGTCAATGATTTGGAAACAGAAGCTAGTTCAGTAACCATTTTTGAGAATCCATTTTGAAATGTCATTTTTTTAGTAGTACAAGTACCAAGCATTGGTGCGATATTTATAAGGGACATAGATATTCGAATGCGGTCAATGATAAAACACAAACAATAATTGGAAAATAATCGAAAATTACTCAAACATTACTTTAAATTTGTATACATCTAGTCCTTAGTGGGTTAAAGAGATTCATCTATTAAAAAACTGCTTCTAATTTTAAAACTAAATATAAAGCAATATTCATTGGTTCCCATTCAAACAAGATTATATTAGAGATTCTGTTACGATAATGAATTTTGAAAGTTGAAAAAGCAAAGTTTGCAAAGAAATTCTATTTAACAAAAATGAATTCTCTCCGATACTTAAAGAAATCGAAACGTGCGTAAAAAGTGGAAATGGGACACGTTCATACAGTAGCGCGACACTACTTTCTCCTGAACGTCACCGAAAAATGTCTACAATACGATATGATGAACCCAAAGTAGGCGACTGTAATGTGCGTATGTATATATATATTAAAGGTAAAATACGCGATGTATTCGGTGTTTTAAAAGCGGCACCACCAGGACCTTGACACCAATATTTCAGTGGGCTTATACCGATTCAAACGGACATTCGGCCATTTGCCGTTGGGCAAGAGATGAAAATAATAGGAGGGAAAAAAGGTGCGAGAAAGAATGAAAGTCGGGCCAAACTCGCCGAACCCGATGGCATCGCCTGTTCTCCTTTTCACCTGGCCTTGGAAAATTTTTATTGCTGCATCGCCATCGATTTTAGCCTATAATTATTGTTTATTGCGATTATTAAAAACTTTATGTTGATAATTGCGTGACAATGCATATCATTAAAATACGACTCTAAAGGCAAAGATATTAAAATCGAAAAATACACTCCTCCAATAACTGTTTTCAGCCACGTCTGAATCTTTACAAATGTATAAATCAGAAACCTTTTCCTCGTCCAGAAATATTAAATTTAGTAGCGTTAACCCATTAAGTCCGGAAGACGCACATTTTTTAATTGATTTTCGAACATCATTCTCAACAGGAAATAAGATTAATAATAACTTGAAGGTGACCGGAATCCTGTTATTTTCGGATATGCGCTTTATTGTCGTGGTCAGAATTGCATTTAAATTGCTTTTCAGAAACAAAATCTCGTCCGTTTCGTTTTTTGTGAATTTCTTTTCACATCAATAAAGATGCAGAATAGGATAGATGCCTGTTTGCAACTAAAAATGCACAATATCTCTGAACTTAAACTAGAAATTTGTTTATATTGCCCCAATCAACTTAACCTTTTCAAAAGATCAATATGTCGAAAGAATAAACCTTATTTGATGAATTGTGCACATTATTGATGAATTTCGTATCTATAGCGATATAATTGTACTAAAATGTAGGTCCAGGGTTTTTTTTGGATAGCTCGTTAGAAACTTAAGGTTAGATTTCCAAAATTCAAGATGGCGGATCCGATATGACCGACCAAATTTTATGAAATAACTCAAAATGATACTAGAGATACAAATTTCATCAATAACGTACATAATTGGTAAAATTTTTTTAGGACATACTGACGTTTTGAAAAGTTTAGATTAACTCGGGACAAAACCAAAAAAAAATTCTATTTTAATTTCATGGATTTCATGCATTTTTGGTTGCGAATAGGCATCGATTGCATCTTTATTCAAGCGAAAAAGAATTCACAAAAAACAAAACACACAGAATTGTATTCCTTTTGTATTTAAAATGCGCCATGTTGGTTTTTGAAGCAATTTAAATGCAATTTTGACCATACCAATCGAAAAAGCATACTCGAAAATGGTAAGTTTGTTCAGGCTCAAGTCAATATTAACCTCATTTGCTGTTGAGAATGGTTGAATCAACCAAAAAGTGTGTATCTCCCAGACTTAATGTGGTAAAGTGTTTAGTAGTATTTTGTTCACTGCAAGTAACATTCCTTTGATAAAATGTATTGCATAGATGAGACATTCTTTTGACTTGCTTCACAGAGGTAAAAAATAGTTAATGGAACTGTGAAAAATTGTAAAATCGATTGTAATAATAGTAGAATGAACAACAAAAGTTATAATTGACAGAATTTTAGTTTTGCAATAAAATTTGTAAGCCTTACAGTGCATTATTTATTTGTATTGTCGAAAGAGTTTATCAAATTTATTACATGTATTTTACGATTCAGGAATATTTGAAATGGCTATTTAATTGTAAACTGCCGTATTTGATATTTGAGGTTATGTGTGAATTTCGTCTGATGAGACCAGAGCAAGAAGGATTTTCGGTCAAAAATTACACTTTACTTTCTCATAAACGAAGTAGTTTGTCATTAATAAGGATTATCTAATAACCCTGTAATCGAGTATGTCACAATATAAACGGGTTAAAGTATAAAGTAGTACTATCCAGAGCACCAGGGGATTAATGATACCCGTACGTACTATTACATAACCTATATAAGTTGTTGATGTTGTTATGTCATATTGATATGCATGTCAGTAGGTTGTTAAACCTGTCAAAGAAAATACCATGTATTAATCGCATTGGAGTTGGAAATTAAACAAAATTCCCCTGGTTTTTCTTAATGTTTATCATTTAAATATAAGAGTACATTTTATACAAAGGTAAAACAAAATGTTGAAGGAAAATGGACAAATTTTATAGCATTTTATTCTGATCATTTATTATAAGTTTATTGCTCTTTTGTATAAATTCTTCTTACAATTTGATATATCCATATATTTTGGCAAAAATATACTAGGTTTGAGGATTTTCGAGAATTTACAAGTTGCCCATGGATTTTAGCATCGTTTAATTTGTACAATTTTGTTGTTGTTTGAGGACATATTTTTAATTAAAATTTAGATACTTTATCGTATGATATTTTTTCAAGAGAAATTGTCTCAATGCATAACAATTAATTTACAGTATATCAAGATAATTCTCTTTTTTATTTTATAAGCATATCAGAAAAATCTATTGAAAAAAGATTGATAGAGTCGATATGTCTAAATTGTAATTATTTCCGCGCATTCATTTTTAAATATTTGATTATTGGATCGTACCTGAAGTCTGTAGTTTTTTAAATAACACTTTCGATCGTGATTTGCATTTTTCAACGAGAACCATTAAGAAAATGATACGATGTTTTTCCTATACTTATGATCGTTTTCCAAATTACACAGACTGTCAAATGTTTAGACATACAATATTTCGAGTAAAAGTGTATGATATTAAATCGTAGAAATGTGGTATTGACTTATGCATTTAATAAGCCTTTCTGATAGGAAAACAATTCTCAGTTAATTAAGAAATTAATTAGAAAACTAAATAAATATGTAAAACAAATTATATTTTTTCCTTGGTACATTCGATTACTATAATAACACGGGCCTCCGGTTGCAATAATGAATCTCATTGAATTACTACAGCACGTTGGGATTTTTTTAGGCAACTTTTTTTTCAATTTTCGACAATTATATTATTACAATTACTTAATTTTAAAATCCACTTTGCTAAATCATTCTACGATTTTTTGTAAGAGGTATACAATTGTGAATTCAAGTCTTTTAGACATCCAATATTCTGATATTGTATTTTGTATCCTAAATATTTTTGGAAACGATATGCAAATTTAAAAAGTGCTGAAGATCGATGATTAGGTGGTATATGTACTTAATCATTAAAGGCATTTATTTTATAAACAATTTTATAAAAAGTGTCGACCATTTCCCTAATTAATGCATCACCGATGTTCACTCCTTTCAAAGCAAACCCAAAATTAATACCTAATATCGTTCTCTGTCAATTACAAATATACTTATAAAAAAGTATTAATTCCATTTCGATTATTTTAATATCGATCTCCTGTTGTTTAAATTGGATGCACCTATATTTAAGTTATTTTGCAGCAAGTTCATCCACTGCTATATCTTGTTATCGATCTTCTGGTAAATAGATAAGATAAAGTTCAGTAACTAAACTTCAGTGAATATTACTAGAGTAACTAAAATATACAATATTTTTATAGAAAAGAAATCGATGAACAATTTTTGCACGAAGTCAGTATTTCATAAAAGTAAAATAAAGCCATTAGATATGCGTCATGAATAAATTATTAACTTTCTAGAATTGCTGAACAGTTGCTTAATTATAAAATATGGTATGAATCACACTTCATAGATAGAATTGAGAATACATATAACTAACTGGTCAGACAACGAATAGATAATCTCTATATGAGCAGTTCATTCAGTCACATAGCGTTTCATATTTTACAAGAATAATTGCACTGTTTTTATGAAAATGTAGTTTAACCCTAAATAACGAATGTATTGATAGCGATAAAAATACCGCCTATTTCAGAAAATGTATATAATGTCACTTAATATGATCTTTTTTAGTTGATTCATCATCATAAAGTGTCTTTTCGTGTATAGTTTATATTTAAATATGTTCGATAAGGTGAAGGATAAACTGCCTAGTCAATAACTTCATTTTATAACCTAAAATATTCAAATTAGACAGAAATTGGATATATTTTCAAGCCTATACAAGTATTTTAGGGCGCTTTTCCGCAATCTTTTACGAATGTACACCGCAGGTTTCAGCTGGATAGGTTCTGAATATATTTCGTATAGGTGACAGCAAAAATACAAATTCATTCCTCCGAATTCTCATCAAATTCTGAACCGATCTCGTTGAAACTTGGTGTACATTTGCGCAAAAAAATGAGACTGTTTTTCTATAAGTTGTTCATGTTATCCGCCGAGATAACGGAATACTGGAAGTTTTACATAAAGAAACTATTAAAAATTAGATGTTCCGGATCGCAAAAAACTTACGAGCGTTTAATTGCATCCAATTTCAACGACATTTCGAATTTTTTGTATTTTTTTGGAACTTCTAACCTATCCGGCTTCTTTAATTTTGGTTACAATTTATGATTCAGCACCAAAAAAAACGAATATGGAATTTCATTCGATTTCAACTAGATTTCGGCACTTATCGCCTATTATCATATCTTATCATTGCTGATTAATTTATGATCTCTTATTGGTTCTTATCAGCTCTTGTCATCTCTTATCGCTTCTTATTAGCATTTATCATCCCTTAACATTGTTCTTGGTATTGATCTTTCTCTCGTCTTGGCCTTGGTCTTGTCTGGTCTGATAAGGTCTTGTCTGGTCTTAGTACCGGTCATCATGTCTTGTCTTTTATATTGTCTTAGTCTTATCTTGTGTCTTGCGTAGTCTTGTTCTTTATAGCGTATGGTCTTGGTTTGCTCTCATCTGGTCTTTATCAGGTATCGGTCGTGTCTCGTGGTTCATGGTCTTGTTATGCCTCTGTCTTGTGCCGTATTGTAAATGGTCTTGTTATGTCTCGAACTGGTCTCGTCTTGATCTTGATCTTGATCTTGGTGTGACAGCAGACAAACGGATAGACAGAGAGACTAACAGAGGCCACATAAAATTGTTACAATTTCATTTATATAGATTGTTCTTTTCCCAGCAAACGAAAAATAATTAAAAATAACACAAAATTTAAATTATTTCAATTCAGTTTCTTGACTAAGATTAATGAAATCTGTTGAAAATAATTTAAAAGATCAATTTATTTTCATGATTTGTATTCATAGATTAGGTTATGTCATACAAAGAATAGAAAATGTATGGGCTGATTGATAAATGCTGCTGATTTTAATCGATTTTTTTTCGAGCCGTACCGAGTTTTTTTTTTAAACTATGTAATGGATTTCTTCTACAATTCTCGCCTTGTCCAGGTGTCTCCCTTTTCAGCATCCTCCAATAATCCGCCATCATATTAACACCCCATCGTCCCTGGTGGCGAGTTTCCATAACTTTAATATCTTGATGGAAAATCTGTTCCTCACTATAGTGTCCCAAGTTTTCAGGAAATTTATCGAGATGAGAGGGCAGGAAATGTAGCTTCAAGTTCATCAAACCTACGTTCTCGTAGTTACTATTTCTTTATATTCTAGACTTTTTCCATTTCCCAGGAAATTGTGAGCTAATGTCCGAACACTCAGCCAGGCTGCTTTCTCCCGATCGTTCACAACATTGAGAAAAACATTATCCCTGCGCAATTTTCGAATTTGAGGATAACCGTCCCCAATAAGGAGTTTAAAGTAAATCCGGGGAATTTGAACAAATTGTCCGCCATATTGGATCCATTTCGAACTTTTGAAAACTGATATCAAATTCGATACCAGCGACACTAACAAACCTTCAAATAATAAGTTTCAGACGAATCTAATAGTTTTTTATTTTTTTCGTGCTCCATATTGAATCCGCCATTTTGAACTTTAAAAAATTTACCCCAGATTCGTAATCAGCGGCCTCAAAAACCCATAATAGAACATTTTTCATAACAATTTACTTATTTTTAAATGTATGCTGCAAAGGGTTTTAATGTGTTATTTGCGCCATGGGCTTCTGAGGTTATGTCAAAATCCTGATCTGATGGGGTTAAAGGGACCTCGGATTCGGAATCAGCAATCCCAAAAACATATAGTAAGCATGGTGATATCTCCAGATCAGAACATACATTTTTTTGTATGGCTGTGTTATTATTCCCAAATACTCTCTCTTTCCAATTAAGTGCGTAAACTTACATAATGCATCCAACAAATATGACTAACGTTTATATCTCCTAAACAGAAAAATTCACCACTGTTTCAGAAATCACGATTAAACACCCCACGCATGACGCCTATCTGTACAAACTGGTTTTGCATTTTTGGACCGATTAAAATTATATTCCGTAGATATTACAAATCCCTTAATTGCACAAGTTATTCGAAACGGCTTTTCTTATCTTTTTTCGTAATTCATGTCATTCTAAATGCATTATAGTTACTCACCTTTCTTACAACGTACGAAATTTGATCGCTTTGTTTTGTATAAAAATATTTATTTTCCACATAAGCAACTTGAAATATCTCGAGATTAAATAATAATTTCATAAACTAAAAATTCACTACAATTATTATTCGCTTTTTATGGCGGAATACGGATTGGAAGAAATCCCAATATGGCTAACAAAATAATAATTTGTGCGAAAATCAAGAAAATTACTACTTTGGGATTTTTTTATTTGTTTGTTTGGTATGTGTTATATTTATATAGAAGAAGCTATCTGTGGCCCTTGTAATATTCAAATTTTCTATTACATTATGAAACCTGTTTCTAATAGATGCAATGATTAGTTTAACTATCAAGCAAATATAATAATTAAGACTAAAAAATACTAAATATTGTCTCCAGTGGGGCTTTTTTAATATTCAGGAATTTGGCGCTCTATTTTTTATGAGCAGATGTAAATATCATGGCATTCTTAAAGGTACCTCAACATCGTTTTGGTCGCCACAGAATTATCTTATTCGTCTATTTTATTTGTTATTCATTTTATATTATCTCATAACAAGGTAACAGTGGGTATTACTGCATATGTCCCTATTACTGCTGGTTTTATTTCTTCTACCATAATCCTATACGAAATACAAGCATCCCCAGTAATAGAAGCACCGGAGTGATGTGCTTATGTGTCCCGCAGTAATAGCCGCAGATCCCCCGGTAAATTTTCATATAATCTTATAGCAGCGTAGTAATACAACTACACATTCCCTTTACCGAAATTCTTTTAAATTATTAAATTTTGGTCTTTATCTTGCATCCACCTCCTGAGTACGAGTTATATTTTTGCCCTATATAGAAACAATGTAGTTTGGACTACTATAATAGTCCTAGTATGCAGGAGGGATAATTAAATTTAATTAAATTTTCTTTTCTAGAAATTGACCTAAAATTTATATTTAGCGACCCAAAAATTAGTAATCGGTGATTTTTCACTTTTTTCATTTTCAACCGTTATATTAACTGTTTTAGAACTCCATTGGACATGTCCATATGGACATGGTTAGTGTGTCAGCCGTTTTTTTTTTTTCAAGAACATATTTTCCGCAATGTTTATACGCTGTTTTTCGAAAATAGGCAATATTGTAAGTTGCCGATAGTGCAACAGGCATACGTACAGCAGAAGCGTTGCTTGACAATCGGCAGTACCGTTGACGCAATCGCAGCCTTTTATTTCTATCAGATTACATCAACGTATTACGAGTTTAAACGGCGAGTCTTCCTTTTTCGTTTTTCTTCGTCAAACTTTCTCCCCCCGGATAGGACGGTCTTTCACTCTTCGCTAATTGAGCGCAGCCACGAGTCGCACTTATGCGTGTCCACCGCTAGCGTTAGAAAGTCCGCAAAGGGGAAGTCCAGGATATCGACGGGCGTACGCGCGATGAGAGGACGTATTTGAAATTGCCGCAATTATTGATATTGCGCAATAGCCGTTATTGCGCTACTTACTACGCCACTACTCGCGAATGACGCAAAACCGGCATTTTTTAATCAAATTTTGACGATGAAGTCACAACCGGATGTCACTTCTTATTTTTTGATTGACACTTGGTATGAGATGATAGAAGTGTGATACTCATATCTTGTTATATTGGGATTGAGGTTAGTTTTTGCGAGCAAGACGGCGTTAATAAGACAGAGATGCACACTTACATATAATATCAAAGAAAAAGGAAGAAAAGAAATATAATATAATTTTCCAAATGAAAAAAATCTTTTCATGAAATATTTTGACTAGTTACTGTTCTTGTTCTTGGTCTTGTCCATGTTCTTGTTCTTGTTCTTGTTCTTGTTCTTGTTCTTGTTCTTGTTCTTGTTCTTGTTCTTGTTCTTGTTCTTGTTCTTGTTCTTGTTCTTGTTCTTGTTCTTGTTCTTGTTCTTGTTCTTGTTCTTGTTCTTGTTCTTGTTCTTGTTCTTGTTCTTGTTCTTGTTCTTGTTCTTGTTCTTGTTCTTGTTCTTGTTCTTGTTCTTGTTCTTGTTCTTGTTCTTGTTCTTGTTCTTGTTCTTGTTCTTGTTCTTGTTCTTGTTCTTGTTCTTGTTCTTGTTCTTGTTCTTGTTCTTGTTCTTGTTCTTGTTCTTGTTCTTGTTCTTGTTCTTGTTCTTGTTCTTGTTCTTGTTCTTGTTCTTGTTCTTGTTCTTGTTCTTGTTCTTGTTCTTGTTCTTGTTCTTGTTCTTGTTCTTGTTCTTGTTCTTGTTCTTGTTCTTGTTCTTGTTCTTGTTCTTGTTCTTGTTCTTGTTCTTGTTCTTGTTCTTGTTCTTGTTCTTGTTCTTGAAATTAATTAGTTATATAGGGTTATATAATTAATTATAGCTCTAATTATAGGATTATATAATTAATTATATACTTAATTATTAGTTCTTTCTTGTGAATTGGTAGTTTTTTATGAATTATTAGTAAAAATTATTACTAATTCGATTCGTAACTCCTTCGTTACGGGTCATTCAGGAACTATGGTCTACTTATAAAGTATGTATAAACATTATGAAACGAACAACGCGGAAGAGGGAGGGGCTAGGTAGCAAGAGACAAAAAATGTCTATGTAGTTTGTGGATGGCCCCTTAGCAGTTTTTTACTTTTTGTTATATAGAGAGCACTTCACTCGGAACATACCTTATGAAGACTAATTTTGAAATATTGATGAAGCACACTTTTTATCAAATCTTTTGAGTGTCAAAACTGCAAGTAGACATTATACATCCCCCATGTACAAAATTATTTATCGAGTCGAATTAATAAATTATTTCGGAAAGTTTGGCTGTTGTTTTTTTTTGGGGGAAATGTAAATTATAAAAAATTCGATTTTTAAAAAATGTTTATTTCTACCAATGTAACTAAATGCTTAAATTGTGATGTTTTATAATCAGCTTTGCAAAAATTGCTTAGAGTCCACTGTAATCTCCTAAATTCAATAAAATGATTAAACTATAGATACTAACGGAGTACCACGATTTACAAATACCAAATTTTAATGTTTCCAGTGTTTAAACATAATGTAGTCATTTACGCTTCACAAATTAAATAATATAATTTTTTTAAATGTACCAAGAGATTAACTAATAACGAACCCATTCTTTCCCGATTTGAAAGAAAAACGAAAAATCTCCCACCCTATTGAATGGCATTGAGATTCTTTAAACTCTGGTTTTATATCCGATGTCAGCAACTTTTACAATCCCGTTTGTACCAAATTATATAAAAATCAAATTTTTTTATAATACTTCTGATTTGAAATTTTTCCAAATTATACATTTTTCTTTATAATGCATCCATCATATTGTATCAACCATTTTAAAGTTCCTATTTAAGATTTTCAATTATGTGTTATTAGGTCCCCTATAAACATTATATACTGTAATGTATAAGAATTTGAACGCGATGATATCATCAAATGAAAAACATCTTCTGATTATTTCGATCATTAGTCTACATTAGAATTCTTAGGTTTAATCGCAAGAAGCTTAATAATAATAACAATAATCTACGTTATTGCTTATACCATAAATAACAATTAATACATCATAGAACTTACTACACATATATAAACAAAGGACGAGACATAGACATACTAAGCTGTTTTACAGTCAAAAAGGTTAAATACAACAGACAATAGCGCAGAAGATAAATATCAACAAAATTACCTAATACCAAATACATCTGAATTATTGAGATGCCAACTATATGCAAGACTAAGTTCATTGATCTTGTTTTATTCTGGGCATTCATCGCCAATGAGGAATTGTTATTATAAAATAACGTCATACAAGAAAGATGTGCAAAAAATTAACTTTTCAAAAATCTTGTCAAGGGAAAAACAGGTTGACTGAAGTAATTGTCTAGAATATGATTTAAATTAAACAATCGACAGAGACAGAGTCAAGAGTTTCGTTATCATAATTAGCACAATGGTCTTAACTTTTAAGAAGAACATATAGGTGGCTTTCCAGGTCATAATTGCTTCTACTAAACGTAGAAATATTGATGCGATTGGCTGTTCGCCAAACGGATGTAATTAGTAGACGTTTAGCAGAATTTCCATCCGTTATATATACAACCGAATTAAAGTCATTGAACGAACTGCCATTTCGAGCGAAGTGTCAAAAATTCACTATTTCATAACAGTTAGTCACGTTTTGTTAGTGAGTATGCGCAGCTTACCACAACTTGGATTTCGAGTCCCATCTGCCATGAAAAATTTGCAATAAAATTTCTCTTATTAATAAAAAGAGCCAGACTACTACGCTAACTACTAATTTGCAACAAATTCTACTACAGTGCAACTTTGTACGTAAATGATTACATTAACATGCAATTTAAAATCAATTTTGTCACCAGGTGCCTTATGTAACTATTGACAATCTCACGACAATTTTTATTTGCACAAAAATTATAAATATCTAGACCAATTTTCCATTGCATAAGCACACACCTACATGATCCAGTGCTTCACTTTTTTCATAACGTAGTTCAAAACGCGAATATAATAATCATATTTACAATGGTCTTATTTATGGGTTTCAAACCCCTCAAGGTATTTTTCACATTCCACAACAGTTATCTAATAGACTGCATTCAAAAACACGTTATCCATATGTCATAAAATGTATTAGATAACGTATACGCAAATTTTCCCACTTTACTGATTTGCATTTTTCATATAAATACAAAATGCGTAGGTTAGATTATTTATGACCGTGTGTTGTAATGTTTTTTATATGTGAAAGACCTATCTTCTACAATATCTCATTCAATTGCCCATGATACCTAAACTGTTCATTATTTGTTTTAGTTATGTAATAACCTAGTTTTTATACAATTTGTTAAAGTTTTTTCCCTTCTAGAATTGAGATTTCAAATTGTAATGTTTTTTACTTTTTACCATCGATTAATTCCATGAATCATTTTGTCAGAATGTGTATTCAATTTCTGTTGTAAATAGTTATTTCAACTAAATCTGTTTAGTATATATACATGGCAGTAACTTGATGAAAGACTTGTTTGCTGCAGTTTTTTATCTCTATCAATTTTCAATACCCTTCAAATTTACAGAATACTACCCGAGAATCATTATCAACACTGTCTGATCCGTCCTGGGATGTCTTGCTCCTGAGGAAATCCAAATGTTTTTTTTATCCAAGAGGTTCGTCAGGACATCTCAGAAAGTGCGGGTATATCTAATCCACTTGTTTTTATACCATTGGTTGAAAAACACTACTTAGAGTGCAACTTTTTACCAGACCATTCAAAATTCTACACAGTTGAATATCAAGTGCAATTTTATTCATTGTTCGCTACATGACCAAGGTAGAACACTTTTTGACCACTTTCTTTCGTTCGCAAATTGTCCAGACTACTTCTCAAATCGCGACAAAACTGAGAAAGTGTCACGACTAAGAATGAAATTTTGGAAAACGACGAAAGCAAAGCCCACGCAATATTCGTATGCGATTTCCCTAGTAAAAGTGGATGCTAATGCGTGGCTGCGTCATGATCGTGATGGCAATGCTAATAATCCGGTGTAGTAGCCAGTGTGAAAGCAGTTGTTTCGTATATAGCGGTAACGAACCGGTCATTACACCTGGTCGTTAAAAAGACATGCCGGGAGAAAGAAAGGCCGATGACAATGGGAACGCACGTTACCGACAATTATTCGGCTCATAATCGAACTAGGTTCGGCGGTATTCGCTATTTATGGTAATAAGAATTTTACAACCATTCCTTCGGTATTTCCTGGGCATTCATCGCCTGCCTCAGTTCCAATGATGTCATTTATGGACTTGATTACTTGTTTCTATCAAACGCTTTGACATGATTCAAGTGCTTTCTGCAGGTTAGTATGAAGTTGTCTCTGGTATTCTCTTTTCTTTTGAATTTCTGCACAATACGTTACATAGATTTCGTTTTATTAGCCTAATGAACTAATCAATGTATTTGGTAATTGAACAAAACCATCAACGCATTCTATTGTGTATAATGTCTAATGCATAAAACATGTACTGTACTCGTTTTGATTGAATAATGTGACCTAGCAATCACATCTTTATCTAAGTATGTTTCATGGCTATCTCATCCCTTTATTACAAATCGCAAATAACACACTGGAAATTACCTCAAGATTGTGTTAATGGATGGCATTAAAATATATTAGCTACCGAAAACTAATAGTGATATCTTATTGAATAGATTACGGCGAATTCAGAGGCATTAACAATTTCTATTAATTAACTGACATTGAATTGCGAAGGTCCACCTAGTCCTGTTAGTAAGGACCGAAATACAGAATAGTCTCCTTGCTGTTTTAAATTATGAAGTTCTCTATAGTTCTGATCTATTTGAGTAATTTAACATCAATTTTCTGGTTAAAATTTCCCAGATAAGTGTTGTTACAAAATTCCCAAGAATGGTTGCGTTCATTGTTAGAGCTTGATACATACATAAGGCGTGCAGTTGAAGGGATCAAATGAGATTTGCAAAAATACATGTAGCCGAGTTTCTAATACTATACGTATATTCGGTGTAGCACTCTCAAAAGTTTGGGTTTTATTCTATCAACCGGTTAGTTATGACATCTAAACGAGTTTAATTGTAAGAGTATGAACTCATTAAAAATTAGTTTCTGAAGTGCACGTCAAACTGTTCGTCATACGCATGTAAATTAACAATTGAAACGACTCATCGCATGTATTCAAATTTCAATTCTACATTATTGGCTATTACTCGAATTAGTATGACTGATCAAGTGTGTCGATGTTGTTTTCACTGGGTAATAGCGGCATAGAACTGCAGAACCAACATAACCAAATGCTACATATGCTATATTTAACAGATTGAAGTTTGTTCTCATAACTTACTTTTTAGTTTCAGGAACCGAAATAGGTCCAACTCCAAATAATCCAGCTTGGGTAGAAACTGAATTATATTTCCTATACCAAACCACGTAGTATACTGTTAAGTTGTACTCTTGAGCTCAAAAGTGCAGATAATGAGTTTAATTCTTTTGCTTTCGATGTTATGAAGAAATAGTGCTCACCTCAATTGAACACAAAAACGAAGAGTTAGGAGTATAGGGGAGGTGGCTATTTGTCAGTGCATATATCAAGTATAAGACTCCCACGGGTGTCAATACACATGAAATATATATAGTCAATTGATACCTAAATTTACTAAATTAGCCAACAAGAATTTGCACGAAAGGTTGATCATGTCATTCAATTTTTAAGTCAATTTTTAATACCATAATTGTTGTTGGATACCAAACAAAACAACCAAGCATTTCTGTCTACTTAACTGCGGCGAGTAAACTAATCACGTTTAAAAAAAGCCAGCAACCAAAAAGTTTAGTTTATGATTTATCAGTTTGATTGACAGAACTAAACCGAATATTTGATTGTTTGTATTCCATATTTTAATTGTTTAAAATCCTAACTTAGAAATACATGATACCTATAAAACTGCTCTACTAACAAAATCTCTTTAACAAAATGTAAGAAGAACTTATTATTAATCATGTTATTTTATACATCAAACTTATTGCAAATGTCATCAACTGCAATGCTTTGTTGTGCGAAATTCACAAACATTTCTGGGGTATACGATGATTATTTTTAATTCATTATAAAACTATCGACGACCTCTATTAGCGTAATTTAAATCAATTACTTCTTTGCTTTTACAACTTTATTTCAATGTGTAAACATAGAAACTCTTCAAATGCATTGGAACAGTTTAACTAAAATAGCAGCGAAGTTGGTTTATCGAACTGGTTATTAAGGAATAGACTAATTGCAAATTACCGTTCGACGTAAGATTGTAAATTAATATCACGCAGGAGTATTACAGAAAATAGATAAGATTAAGCAAGAATAAATTAGAATAATAATATATAAATTCTCAACCATTGATACTGGGTTTACAGTACGAAAATCCTGGAAATGTTTTAAAAGATAAATATAAATATAATGCCTTGAAATTCAACAATTTTTAACAATTTTAACATGTATTTACATAATTTTCAGAGGGCGGGAAATCCAGTAAAAAAGATTAAAAAACGATTTTTTTTTTAATTTTCGTACAAATTTAAGATTGTAAATCTGAAGTTGGAATTTCGAGATTCAAAATGATGGAGTGAATATGGCATCAGAAGTTTCTAGGGGTTTTAGGGACGCTGACTTCAACCCTGAAATCAGATTTAAATAATTAATCAGATTACGTCTATAGACGAGAAAGACGCTTTAGTGGCTCCACCTATGATTGATACATAATCTCACGATTATTTTGTGATATAAGAATATGTTCTTTGTATTTTGGTATAGGGATACCAAACCTCAAATCTTCGTCCTCTACAGAATACAGGAGATAAGTTCCTCTTCATAAAATACTGAACCCGTAAACTCAGCAAATTGTACATGACCTTCCTTTCAGATTTCCAACTTGTTCAAAAATATCTCAGAATTACTTTAGATATTACAACCACTTGAAAATCAATTATTCTTGGAAAGGGTTCGGTATACTATAAGAACTTTCGAACACAATGGTAATTTTTAAATCGCCGTACCTTTAAAATGCAATTGGAAATTTTGTTGGAGCATTTAATTTGCCGATTGCCTTGTGGACGAAGGTCGAATGCATCAATGCGTCTGCCATCAAACATTTTACGGCGCAAGGACGAATTAAATTCGCAAACGGAGATACACGAATCGAAAATTAACTGTTCCACCATAAATTAATTCCACTAAAATTGCCATTTTCTTACGCGACAAGGATTTTTTTATTTCGAAAGAACCTTTTATCAATATTATTGTGCGTTATGTAATTATGATAAATTTGTAACGTTGTTAAAGTTTGGGTCATTTTCGAGCGTTTTTCTCACATCCGTTATTTAGATTTCATTAAAAAAAATATATATATAATAAAAAAAGTTACAAAAATTATTGAATAAAATTCTAAACTATAAATGATCAGAACAGCTGTTTTGTACAATTCTTTATTTTACCCTAATTATAAATAACTTCGTTAAAAATCTCACCTTCTGTTTATTATCACTAACTTTCAACACTTGTATCATAATATTTAGCGATCTTATTGGCGTTTTGCTTAGATCTACTACAAGATCTACTAATATCTACTTTTCTACTAGTTTATCAATTTCCATATTTCTTACTCTATTTAAAAGTCAACCACTTTGAACTGTATGAACTTTTGTAATCAAAACATGACTAATCATCAGCATGAAATAATTTATCTTCAGTTTTCGTAAATCATTAGGTCCAATTAAGTCGTATAAGTTATAACCGCGTGGTGATTTAAGTAGCCTTTAATCGTCGTAGGCATAGGTTATAACGTTTTCGATCATCAAAAGCTGTTGGACAAGTAACCAAGTTAAACAGACTAGAACTGGCTACCATTAAATCATTTTGTATTAAAAATTCTAATTTATTTGCAATCAACCCCCATCCACCCACCTAGACATTCGACTTTGGACTATCTTTTTGTCTTAAATTGTTAATTATGAAAATTTGAGAGTTGATTTAATTTTTAATTAGTTGTATTAACTTTTGTTGCTACTATTTAATTAGTTGTATTAACTTTTGTTGCTACTATTTAATTAGTTGCAACTATTTTAGGTAATAGCAGCAATACGTTTAGTGGTCACTTTTAATGCAGATGTTAAACATTGAAAATCCGTATCACATAATAAAATGTCTATTTGTTCAGTAATACTTAAATCCCCTGAATTACAAACTGACCAGCTCATTCAGTAATTTATTACTCTTTTATTTATAATGATACAACGTGTCGAATTCTACACACATATTTTCAATAACGCCCAGGAATTTCAACGCAAATGAAGCTGAAAATAACAGGTAATCCGCATCGCTCGCTTTATTGTTCATTTTCAATCTCATTAGGTTTGCCTTATGTGACGCGGAAAAAACCTGACCGGAAATTATCGACGGCATTACCGTGATTTAAATATGCTAATCGTACGCAGAAACGAGCATCATTGAAGAGAACCTTTCTCTTTCCAAATGACTTTCTCTAGCGATTTGACGTTGCGATAGGCTTCGTAAAAAAAGGCGGGCCCACTTTTGACCGAATTCTTTTTAAAATCGACTGAAGAAAGATTCACTATTTTCAGGTGATGAGTAACGGATGTTACACCTATACTCTGAAACATTGTGCTGTACTGTATATTTTGGACAAGCTCTCATTTTGCAAACAATTTAATTTTGCAAGAATTTTGTTATTTAAAAACTTATTGTGGAGAACAAGTAATATTACTATCGAACCTAATAAAGTTTTTCTATACCATTCTTTCAATCCTGCAAGTCTATTATGGATTTGAATGATATTGTTTAAATTAAAATTTCGAATTGGTATTCTTTTAATATTTAGTAGTACAAGAACTTTGTTATCTTTTTTTTTTCTGATTTTCTTAAATAAATTTGTTACGCCGCAAAGGCTATAGTCGAATAAGAATGGTAATAGTGACCCGTCCTAGAACACCTATTTCACCTATACTTTACGAAAGGTAACTAAAACTATTTCGAAAACCAAAATTAGAACCCCCAAATCCCTACATAATCGTAGTAAGGCTAAACGTGTTTTTCCATATAATTTTCTTCCAAAGAGTCTTTACATCGGAAAGGCTTTAAATCACAATTTTTTGCGTTTCATATAACCTTAAAATTAGGCCAGATATACGATAAACACACTGAAAAAATGGTGTGCAACCTGAATTTTGGCAAAACCTTTTTTTTCAATTAAGTGGAATATTTGTTATTTGAGTGCTACGAAGTATCATTTTTGCGTATTTTTTCCCACTCTTTATAAAACGCTAATAGCTTTTGAAAAAAAATTAATTAATCTTTGTTTTTTGGCCTAATTTTGAGGTTATGTGTCTCGCAAAAAATGGTGGTTATTTGTAGCCGAAAATTCCACTTGCAGAATTTTTTACAAGACTTTCTGATGTAAAGACTCGTAAGAAGAGAATTATATAATAGAAAAACATGGTTTTTATCCTACTGAAAATTCTCAACTGAGAATTCACTGTGAAATCTCACATGAGATCTCACATGAGAGTGTGAGGACTCAGGTGAGATCTAACGGTAGAACTCGAGAACTCACATAAGTAATCAGGTAAGAACTCTGCTGAAATCTCTGAAAATTTCGAAACGAAAAATTAATTTTATAAGATTTGAGATCAGATACATGAGAACTAGTAACAAAAATCCCATCTGGATGAGTTCGTATATGAGGAAAGTCTTAGTCGAGATCACAGCTGATTTCTCATTTTAACAACCCTGGAATTTTTTATACAAGTTCTCATGTGTCTGATCTCGAATCTTGAAAAATTCATTTTTCATTTCGGAATTTTCAGATACCTCAGTGGAATTCTCACCTGATTTCTCATGTAAGTTATCGTTGTCTCGCGTAAGATCTAATGTGATTTCTCACGTTCTCATATTCTCATGTGAGTTCCTAAGTTCTCATGTGAGTTCTCACGTTCTCATGCGAGTTCTAACGTTCTCATGTGAGTTCTCGCTGTCTTGCGTGAGATCTCATCTAAGTTCTACGTTTTCATGTGAGATCTCACAATAAATTCTGAGCGGAGTTCTCACGTCAGATCTCAGTTGAGAATTTTCAGTATGGTAGCCTTACCACAGTTAGAAAGGGTTTAGGGGTTCCAATTTTGGTTTTCAGAATATTTTTCTGTTACCCTTTCCCACAGTCTACGTCAAATAGGCAATTCTTATTCTAATATAGCCTTTGTTCGACTATTTTTTTTCAATTTGTTTATTTTTTGTTTTTGTTTTTAAAGAAACTTACTAAATCATTTCTGTTAAATTACATACGATTTTATTTATTTATACAAAAAAACGATATTCTAGAAATGAAAACGCAATTTATAAAGGGATACTAATAAAATCTTATAATTTTGAACAATGATTATTTACGTGTCATTATCGCATAAAAAACTGAAAATTGACCGTTAAAATATAAGGTTGCACAGTGACTATTTTGAAATTAGAATTTTAATAATAAATAATTCTTTTCTTCGTAATTCAACTAATGCTATACCCTGAGAAGCTATTTATATCCAAAAGTACACCAAAAACAAGACTTTAAAGATTGTCAGAAATCTATCATAATACAAATGTTTATAAAAAATATTAAAATTTACTGTACTATTCGATCTTTACAAAATTAGTAAATTACTAACCGCCTAACCATGCACATATGAAGCATACTTAAAATAATACAAAAAGAATAATTTTACGATCAAATCAATGTCAAATTAAGTGCATTAACTCGTCAAGACACATATTTACTTGCATGCCCCGTACATCCGAAATCAAATTACATTTTTCACTTCCGAAGACCAAATGTAAACAGTGTATCGTATCAAATCTACTGTAATAAATTTCACAGGGCAGATGACATGATTACCAAATTAACCAATGGCGAACAAAAAAATACATGTTATTTACGATCCTGAAGCACCGCCGTGCTAAAATTACTTATTCACTCGAGTTTTACAGTTTTATTTTACATTTTAAAGATTCTCAGTCGATGCGAGAATTTGAAAAGAATTCCAAACACATAGGATGAGAATTTAAAAGAGCTCGTCATGGGTGTAAGTGAGGATGACATTCACTTTCATATTCTTTTCGGACACTTTTACGAATACTGATGATGATCCTGGGCAACGGTCCAAAACGATGTGTCTTCTTTTCCACAATTTCACCTTCGATATTTATATTGGTTTCATTGAACCCGGACTTTTCATTACTATCCGCGTTTATTTTTGGAAGAAACTTTTGATGGTGTGTCGTGTGACTTTGATCAGAGGTTAGTGACACCTAGAAGATTAACTTCTTTTAATGTTGGCTCCATTTTCGTAAATTACAGGTAAATCAGAAAGGACGGTTTTCAAATTATAGGTAAGGTTCAGTTCTTGTGACTTGTATTCGAATGTAAGAGAAGTAAGATGACCTAATACAACAATTATTTTTTAATGACATTTCACGAACAATCATTCTAAAATGATATAAATTAATGAAAGTTTTAATAGATTTTTCATAATGCGAGTATATTGTAAGTATTTTACATAAATTATTTTCGAAATTGGAGGATTTTCTATTTAGTTGTTTGAAATCATTTCACCGGTTTAGTGTTCAAGATCTCGGAATCATAGATCAGTTGGAATAGTATATACGATCTTTAAAATATAGTTCTTTTTTTATTGAAAATTTAAAAAAAAATTACTTAAAAATTTCCGACTTTTACATCATTTTAAAAGTAAACATTTTGCAATATATTTATATTTTCTTATAACTGCACAAACAAGTTTTGATCTGGGAACAACAATTTTTAGACAAACAAAATTAAAAACCGAGAGCACAGATGAATAAAATACAGAATTGTTAACAATTTTATTTTGTGAAGTGAAAGCATGCACAGTTTCAGATATTAAATTGTGGAATTCGAATATGAAAAAAAAATCATTAACAACATACCATAATTGAACATTTGTTTGCCATTTGATAATAGTAGTAAGTTTCAAAATAAATTTACCAATTTCTAAAATATTAAATAAAACTGAATGTCACGTTAACAATAAATATTAGTCGTCACATACATGACAGGATAATAAAAGTTTGCATTCAGTTTCCGTAGTTATCAATACTATTGCATAAATAAAAATTGAGGTTAAAATGGAAGATTTGAAATTGTCTTTCATATTATTCGAACAACTCATTTCTGTAACCAAACCGGTTCGATTTCAGGAATTTGCTTTGCTAATTTATTTGGCAAAGCCAGAGTTCCGTTATTTCAATAGTAATCTCAAAGATTTTGTTAATAAACCACGATTCTATGTATACCAATTAAACCATTTTTTTATAAGATAAAAAACTTCCCTCAGAAAGTACACTTATTTCTCATTCTATTTTAAAAATTCATTCAAGTAAAAATATCTACTTAAACAACTACAGTACAAACTTTATATATATGTAAGTATTATTTCTAAACCTCTCAATTTTTCTTGATATTTATGTCGTTCTCCAATTTGTAATAATCATGATTTGTTTAACTTAATATAACGGGTCTAGTTGGTACATCCGAACATGACAGTTTTACAGTTATCCGAGATGGATTCGAGTTTAACCATTAAGTCCTGAAAGGAAATTTTTCATTTACAGTTTTTTTTACAGTTTTCAATGGGTGTATTTTGTGTAAAAAAAGTTTCTAAAAATTATCCAAGCAGTCATATCTGAAGTAAAATTTTTTTCATTAGATTTTTCAAAAAATGCAGCCGTGTTTCAAAAAACATACATTTTTCAACTTGTTTTTCCTTTCTGTTGGTTTTTTACATTGAAATAATTTCAGAATTCTTCTTTGGAGCAAAAATAAACGTGTCCACGAGACTGGAACTTTAAGGTTATTTTGAAAATAAAGGTGAAAGTATCCAAAATAGAGACCAAAATACGAAAAATTGGCGAAAGATTCAGGAAGTATTGATTTGAAAATGATGGACTTTCCGAAAAAATGTTGCCAACAAAAAGTTCTGACCATTGATCAAAGAATACCCTGAAATATGTTTAAATTTTGTTTGAAGAAATAGTCAATCTATCAACATATTTTAGGATTTCTAAAAATGATAAGTATCCAAAAAATCCAATAAAATTTTAGCGTATTCCTCGATGACTTTTAAGAATATAATTTTTCTTCTACGAATTTTTAGTTGAAAATGGTGCATTTTAGGCAAAAAAAAATGTTACAAAATAAAATATTCCTAGAATTTATTGAAAAATACCCCCATATGGTTTTAAAAAATTGTTACAAAATTTCGGCTAATTCTTCGACCAATTCCAAGAAATTATACATTATTGGAAAAAATGTTGCTGAAATGTTGCAGCAATTTTTTATACATTTCCAAATTCTAACCTTTCTCCGAAAAGTTAAAAACCTCTCTCCTTTTCGTGTTTTAACCGCCATTTTGGATGCTTTCACCTTTATTTTCAAAATATTATTATGTTAATGTTCCAGTCTCGAGGACCTGATTCTCCTTTTCTTGAAACAAGAATTCTAAAATTATTTCAATGGAGAAAAAAGATATAACGAACAGACAATGCATGTTTTTAGGAAATAATCATATGGGTCATTCTTCGAACAAGTGTAAAATCGACGTATTTTTTTTCCACAAAATGAAAGATTATAAAAATTAAAATTTAAAGTTTAGATATATTCATTGGCTTGCTAATTACGTAAATACGAAGTAATAATGCAGCAGCCATCGATGCGCGTGAAATATGCAAGTAATTTAATTTTTTAATTGAAATTTTATATAAAAATGGCGAAATGTTCACTCTTAGCGAATGAGTGACTCATAAAGAGTAAGAATAAAAATAGTAACTTAATAATATTTATTTTATAAAACTCAAAACAGTTATAATTATTATGGAAAATTATAAATTAATATGTTTAGTTATTTTAGCGATGTAAAAAAAAAGTTTTGATTATCGTATATTACTGATGATGCGCGTTTAATACTGAAAGTAGTTAAGACAATTGATGTTAAGCTCAATAAAAATCCGTTCTATCACTAATAAGAACGGAATTTCCGTAAATGACTACAATTGTCCAGGAGGCTTACAGGACAGGGGAGCTTACACGTCAACGTATTAACCATGTTAACATAAGAACAAAATAATTTTCGGTCAAATGCACTTAAGACATAAGAGTTTAAACTTTTCTTTATATTTTAACATATTACTCGCTTTCTTAACATGCTAAATTAGCGTCGTAAATATGACAGGAGGCTTACAAGGAATAAACGTACTGGCCTTAGTTCTAACAATATTACTAAATTTGGGTTTAAATTAGTTTTGAAATCAGTAATATTATACACACGATGCATAGTCTAAAAGTAATGGAAATTGTAGAACGATTGTCTGTGTCTACATTTATTTTGTTTGTACTGAAAATGGCATGTATTCTGTACTAACATTTATTTTTTAAAACATGGGGACACATTTTACAAAGCCATAACAATTTTCAGAAACGTTATAGTGAAATTTTCACAGCACTATTTGTTTGTTATAAGTAAAACAGATCATAACCACTTTTAGACAAATTTAACCATTCACATGAAAGAGAATGACAGTGATCGAAAACGTATTTTTTATATCTGGGGACTGCCAGGAGGCTTACATTTCGGACCTTTAGCAGTATGTGAAAATTTTATCATGCGATTTGAACAAATTATCTATTGTGCAATGTTTACATAAAAGTATAAGGCGCAAGAAAAAAAATGTTTGGAGAATAAATTCCATTATTTGGATAAAATATTAACTGGGGACATAAAATTACACTTTTCTGGAGAATGACCCATATACAGGTTTTCTCGGTTGCATTTTTTGAAAAATCGGCTCAGTTATTTTTACGTCAGATATACTTGAACATTTTTTAGAACCTTTTTTATGTTACGTTTTTGAGGTAATAATTGCGAATGATTAATAAATAAAACAAAAAGAGCATATTTCTTACGTAACTTTGTGTGCTCTTTCAGATGGCATTATTAAAATGGACGAAAAAAATTAAATAAAAAAGTTACAGAGGATTTAATGATGAAAAACCTATATTGTTGTGTGATATTTTGGACTTTAACCCTTTGAAGCATGGTGTAACATATATGCTACATCTTTTTGTAATTCATTATTTACATATTTAAGGTAATTATTAATTAATTTTGCTGCAATGTTTTACTTCCTTACTTCAAGAACATGTTAGGAAACGTAAACAAATCAATATTTTTAATTAATTATCATGTTATATTATTTTTTCTGCAAATGAACCGTTAACATTAATTAATTAAAATTTATATATGACTATTACAGTTCGTAAAGATGGCAAATGCAGAGAACTTCTGGTTTTTGATTCCAGAATCATCAATTTGATTTCAGAATTCAGTATGGCTCACTGAAATCTAGAGTGAATCTGACTTGTTTTTACATTTCGGTCGGCCATTTTGGATCCGCCATTTTGAGTTTTGAAAATCCGAGACCAGATTCGTAATCAGCGACCCGGAAAACTCCCGAGTAACAAATTTCAGCTATTTTCAGTTTTGTACAATTATATGTCCATTGGAAAATATGCTATTTGTCTGAAATGCTTTTTTTGTGAATAAGTTAAATGGAATTTTTGCAACATTAATTTTCCAATTTTAACTAAGGTTTCTCGTTAAAAGTTACCTGCACATTTTAGAAGTCATTATCGTCGTAAACATTTTATACAATTTTTGTTACTTTTTTTTCTTAATTTCGAAAAAAAATATGGAACCGTTAGATATTTCATAAAATTTCTATACGCCTAAAAGACAGTGTTGTACGTATACGGAGAACCACATTTTCATTTATTCGTTAAACGGCAAAGAATTAAGGTGATTCTAATCCTGTTCATTTTAGATAGTTTTCTTTCGACTATAAACAATTTTTTATCAGAAAGCATGTAACAATTGAAAGTATTAAAAATGTCTTCTTTTAACCATAACAATAGTTATTTAAAATAAGAGTGTTTAATAGAATTTGGTTGAATTGTTAATAAATAAATTCTAATAAAAGACATGAAAGATTTTCACAAAAAATATTTCAATACTATATTTACTCAGTCAAGTTAGTACCTTTACCAAAATCATTTATTTCTTCTAAATATTCCCACTTTTATACGAGTGGTATTCCAACATGACTTAAGGTATAAAATGATTCTGAGTGGAATTTAGTGCAATTCTAAATTTCCTGTAGTTAGACAGGTATCAATGGAATACCTAAATGTAATCATCATACATTCCACCCATTGATTTTTGGAAAAAACGATTTTCCTTCCTTAACCTTTTTCTAATCCAAAATTTGGATGCTTATAGTGCCGTAACTTTTGTTCCAAACGTCGTTAAAAAAAATACGCTAGTCCTCAACCTCTTTCAAATCTCGCGGTCAGAATCAGCCAGCAATTTAAAAAGAATCAGTTATGAGCTTTTTTTTCGAAAAGTACCGATTTTTTCGGAGGTCGACCATCGATCTTGACTTATTTTAATTTTTGTTTAATACCAAATTTTTTTGTTCGCCACCAAACGGGTTAAATGAGGGGAGTGCTAAGGGTCCGGCGTCTACAATCCTGAAAATACGAAACAGATCAAGACTGATGATCTACCTAATCCATCAAATTATTATATTTTGTTCTTGCAGGCTATTTTGATCGATGATAATATTTATTTCTCGCTTGACTATTTTATACATATTTGTTAAATGCGTGGTTTGTCATTTATGAAATAACGAAATTATCCATCTTAATGATTTACTAAACATAAATTTTTTTATAATATATATAACAATAAATTGAGCTGAAATTAACCCTTTCATCGAATGTTTAAAATTAACAGGGCTGAAAATAATAATTTTAACATATTATCTACAGCAATCCTGAAATAAAAATAGCATATTCAAAATATTCAATTGTTTTTTAATGAAACGGAGTCCCCTCCAACCACTTACGGTTAGACCACGTGAATTTGTACGCACCTAGGTATGAAACGTGGTAGCTAACATCCTTCAGTCAATTGTCAATAAAGATAGGGCTGATCAATTACTTTCTTTGTTCGTTATCAGTAAGAATTTATCGATATATATTAGGACAGGTTATGCACGTATCGAATACGCCAACCAAAAATACCGATCAACCGATTCCTAATGATTTTAGCAGATCGTTCGGATGTTTCGAAAATTTGCCTCGAGAATATTGCTTAAGGAAATTAAATTGCCCATATTTATTAAGTTTAATTGTTGTAATTCGTTGTTTAAATCATTTTACTTGACATATACATTAATATCTTGGTCACAATTTTAAAAAATTTTCAAAAAGGATAAATACCGATCACAATGCAAATCTCGATCATGAACTACTAAATCATCTGATGTAACAAAGATAATAAAAAATGTTTTGAACAACTTCGCATTTGCATCTTCTTCAATTGGAGATGACTGTGCAAACGGCGTCGATCGAATTACGCTAACGTTATGAAATAATTGAATCTAAGCCAATATCACAATTAATTCGATCGGCATGAAAAGCATTGTTTATGAAGTGGAATGAATACAATGCACCGAAATAAAATTAAGCAAGTCAGCATTAGTGCAACTCCCTAATATAAGTCGATGACGAAAGAATAACGAAGCCAGACAGGCGGCCCGTGAACTTCGACGTCTCTATGAAAACCTCGACAGTGAACGTAGCTTATGTCCAGCAAGGAAACGCTATTCACTAAGATAAACCGGTTGAAGCGTGCTAGCATAGCCTACATAAAACGACTTTCGTTAACCAACGACGACCAAGTCGCGATTACACTGCGAAAAATCACTCGAGGGCATCGTTGCGTCCGAATGTTACGCCTTTCTTATTGTTTTCATCTCAATTCACTTTTTTCGTTGCATAATTTTGAAATCACAATTATTTAAAATTGGTCCACTAAAGGATCGTCATGCAGCTATCTAACAAAAACAAAAATCTACAAATTGCGACATCTGTTTATATAAACAGGTGTATGTACTTGGTGTCAAATCATGTATAAATCGATTTTCAACCAGATTTATTTTTTATTTTGTAAAGTCAATGCGCCATATTGAATTCGCCATCTTAAGATATCTAAAATTTGAGATCAAATTCTGGAATTGTTATATCAGCTTCTTTAATATAAAATTTTACGTAAATTAACCTATTAACGCCCACGGGGAATTTTTTCATCACTTTTTTAGAGCTCTCTAAATGGGATCAATTTGGTCCTAAAAAATTTTGGAACACATGAAATTGATACATTTTTTATCGATCTTGCCAACGGTAATATCCAAAAACAGGAAAAAAACAAATTATTACGCAAATATGAGTTTAAATGTAAAAAATACCGACATTTTTTGGATTTGTATCAACTGTCCGTTATGAAATCATCTTGAAACCAATTTGGATGGTGGAGGGGGAATGTCTGAACTTCAGAAAATTCTATTTGGAGAGTTAATTTTCAGAAAAAATTGCAATCAATAAAATTTGTCCAGGTTTTTTTCGATTTTTTAAAAATTTATTTTATTACCTAAAATTTTCAAAATTATCTCCAAAAATTCAGCGATAATTCTATTGTATTCTTTGATGAATTCTAAGCCATTTTTGTAATTATAATTTTCTTTAAAAAGCTTATAGTTTTTAGTAGTGTTCTAAACATAATGAGCGAAAATTCTCGGTTCGGATGCCAATTTGGATCATTCAGGTAACAAAATTAACTCCAAATATAGTTTTCTGCAGTTCAAACATTCCCACCACCATCTAAATTGGTTTCAAGATGATTCCATAAAGGATGGTTGATAAATAAATCAAAAAAATTAAGTTCGGTATTTTTTACACTTAAACTCGTTTTCGAGTAATAGTTTTTTTGGATACCGTCATTGGAAACATCGATAAAAAATCTATCAATTCCATATGTTCAAAAATTGTTGACGCCCAAATTTATACCATCTAGAGAGCTCTGAAAAAGTGGTGAAAAAAGGGTCACCGTCGAAGTTAATGGGTTAAATCTTTGTAGAAAATTTAATCGACAATATTAAATTCGTCAGTTTGATCCTGAAAATCTTGGTTTACATTTATAAATACTAACCTCAAAAAATCCTCCTTATAACATTTTGTGAAATTTAACATTTTTAAATAAATTTAATTACACAATTACACAAAATCATTATTCATCACTACGTTTCGAATGCCCACCGCACAGTGGCGTATTCTGTGTATTTGTATATATGGTCATTCTCGCAAGTAGAAGGGAAAATCATTTTTATTATGTTTAACTAATGTTTCTTCGTTTTAATATACCTTTACGCCTTTGGTGAAGTCAATATTAATTTGCGGCGACAGAAATAAAGATTTTCTCTTCGTAGGACGAACTTGACCTCATTTATGTTAGTCTAGACGCTAGGTACACTTCTATGCAACCTTTTGGTCTCAAACTGCCGCATCGAGATATGTATGGATTCATATAAATCTTGAGCTCCAAACATGTCGGTTCGTTTTTATAAAAGAGGTTGGTTAATTATTATTAACAATTTAATTGTTTAAATCGATACATCTCAAAAAAAGTCGTACGAAAAAAACTCCGAACAACTGCCATCTTCAAAAACTTGAAACATAACATAAAAATCATGATATTATTTTCATTCATTCAGACTAACTTTCCTGAAAAGTTGTAAATAGGATTCGATTAATATGAAAAATGCGGTAAAAATGACTTTTCGAGATATATAAATATTAACTTAGCACCTATAACATTTATAAAAGTATAACTGGCAATGTGGAATTGAGTAAATCAAAATTTATAATAATCTATTATATTTCAAAATGGACATATAATTGTATGAAATGGTCTATACGCAGTATTTTGATTTTCTCGCAGTTTCTAATTTTTAGCCGCAATTTTGAATCAGGATATCGAATTAGGTTCATTTTGAAGTTTAGGGTGTATTTTAATGATAATTTGTAGCGTTTTTGCACGTTTCAGTCATTTATCAGGATGAAAACAAGCGTCAAAGTAAAACAATTAAACAAATATTTAGGATTTTCATCATATACACTATAACTATTTTATTTGAAATTTTTTATGAAAGAAACATCTTATTTGCGAAGGTTTTCTTTATGCAGAATCCAACTCTGGCTGCAGATTTGTTCTGTCACGCCACGACCTTTATCTAACCTAAAAGTGCAAAAACCAGCGTTTTTTACCATTTTCAGTATGTTTTTGTGGCAGAACAAAATTTTTGTCAGACACCTGAGTATACATTTCTGAAGGTTTTCGCTGTGTTGATTCCAAATCTGGACCCAGAATTGCTTTATCACGTGAAGATTTTGAAATATCCTAACCTAAAAATGCAAAAAAAAACGGAAATCATAAACTCGGCTTGACAAAAATTTCGATAACTTAATGAAAAAAATCAAATCGGAATTACTACATTTTAAAGCTGATGAATAGCACTTCAATCTGCATTCTGCAAAATTGCGAAGAAAAATTTTAATCTACAAAAACTTACTAAAAATGGACAAAACCGGTATGTTTTGCGCTTTTAGGTTAGGATATCTCAAAATCATGGCGTGATTGAACAATTGTATGAAACCCTCTGTACAATGAAAAAGACATATAATGCATCTCAGTCAATTATCGGCAAATTTTTTTCAAAATATTTCCAACTAAATAAGTACCAGCTAATTAGTACCTCGGTAAATTGATTGAAAACGTCTATTCAATTCACCGCATTGTCGTCAGTATCAAGATATCGAAAAGACGTTAAATTTATAACCAATTTAGCTAAATGTATAAAATTCTTGTTTTGATTCAACCACTATCAGTGAGTAATTAGTTTTAACACAATATAGTCCTGGAATATAATTTTTCACAAAAATGTCGATAATAGTCCTACTTTAGATAACACAAAATCTTTCTCGACCGAAGAAAGCACTAAATTCTTAATTTTAGTGTGTCCAAACGAAACTTTTGAGGCCATTCAGGCAGGAATTATGACAGTCATTCATTTGTTGAATAAGTGCAGAATATTATGTAAATGATAATTGATATTTCTTCCAATCTATGTCAAGTGATTTACCGGATTTATTGTCGGTTTAATGTCGTATATCCTTGATATCGCTAATGGCAATGCTATCAATGTTTATTGGATGTTATATAAAAAATACGAAAGACATCATTTATTTATGTAAACATTTGAAAGTTTAGATTTTCAACTGCATTAACCATTGAACCTTTTTTTTGTACAGGTTTTTATGTACATCGTAATTGTCCTTTTTTAGTGTTTTAAAAAGCTGTCTCATGATACATTATATGGTAAAACGAGGAATTGTGCTTTTTATAGTTAGTTAAAGCTACTTTTGCAATTATAAAATAAAAAATAATCTTTTTACTTCAATATCGTTCAATAAGTTACTGATAATCAGATACAATGTAGTACACTATACCAGGCTAATACAACCTTATTATTTTATTATATTTAATGTCATTCAATAAATTTTATATTATTGTTGTACGTTCATAAAAAAAAATTTTAGAACATACTAATTTACCTGCGCTTAATTTATACTGTAATTACATCAACTAAGTCTGAGAAGATTAATGCGTGAATCGTTTTACCTGTAATGCAATGTAGATCATATTACATTTCTGATAAAAAGATATCCGACACTACTGTACGTACATATCTTTTGCAAATATACACGTCAGTATTCCGGTTTCTTCGTTTACAACAAGAATTTTTTATTATTCTGAAGAGAAAGTTTATATTAAGTAATAATGAATAAAAGATAAAGTGCACGTTGTAAAAAATGTACGTGTAATAATGATTTCGATTTACCCCATACTTTTTTAATTGTTATTTATTGTTTGTTTTGATCGCTGAAGAAGATAACATTTTTAGTTGAAAAAAATATCTGTTGATTCCGCATTTGAACAAAACTATACATATGAATATTTATGTACTTTACTTGAAGAATGAATGCAAAAGACCGAAGTAAATTGTCTACTAGATAGATAGTTTTGATAATATTTTTCTTCTATCATAATTGATAACAGTTTCTTAAGAATATTACGACTTTCAAATCCGTTTTAAAACATTAACAAAATTTCGCATAAAGAAAATTTATATTTTTATCTAAGGTAGAAAAATGTTCTTTTCAATTTATTTTAGTATATAAAACTATGAACTGAATACAAATGATTTGCCATAACATCCGACGTGAACAAAAAATTTGTAATTTGATCTTCAAACCAATTTAATAATGATTCGATAACTATACAAGTGAGCTAAATATTCAATTTCATTTCATTAATATTTGTTATTAAATAATAAGATTGCATAACGATTACCTCATTTATAATATATTTTGTACCACTTATTTAAGTACAAAAGTAAACCTTCAGTTGATATATCAAAAACTTTGACATATACAATGCTACAACATTACGTTTTCTGCAGATTTAGCAGGTCCAGTTCAAATTAAGTTCAATTGTTCGTATGAAAAATCATTATATTAAACCAAAAAAAGAGTCTTTTTAAATTGTCATTCCTTGACTATTTTCATAAAGTTTACAAAACAACCTATTATTTATACTTTATTGCTTGTAATTATATCACAGTTCTTAATTCGACTTATCTTTTTATAGTTCATTAACAGCAAATAATTGTGCTATTTGAATAATACTTGACAGTAATATCATTTTCGAATAAATAATCTTCTGAACGCAGTAATAAGAGATATTTATTCCAAAAGATATTTAAATTGTAAGTTATAGTACTACGTGGCGTGAGAACAAAGAAATGAAGCAACGCCACTTTACTTGTGGATTTAAGTGTCACCTAACGGTTACATATGTTCGTCATGTTAATCCATTTATTTGTCAATGTAATATGTGAATAAATTAAATCAGAGATAAGAAATTTACCAATTTGTATTAAACAGAACAGAATGCTCAAAAAATTATAATAAAAGTATTAATCGAAATAGTAAACCAATGTATACTTAACAGGTACATGTTTTCTAATGAAAGTACACAAACAGAAAAAAATGGTTAATGGAACCACAGAAAAAAGATATAAATAGTTGGAATATGTAATAATAGTAGAATTAACAATGTGAAAAGTTGTTGACTTTCACAATTCAGAATGTGATAAAATATACCATATAATAACTACTTTTGCTATTAAAACTAAGAGACTATTTTCGTTTAATCAATTTTATTGCAGCTATTTTACTACTGAGAAATATTTAAAGTGACTATTGGGGTTATTTTGGCGGTAAATTTAAGGTTATGTACTCTACTGCAAATTTAACGATCAGGATTTTTGTTATACCATGTTTTAATACGGTAAAATGGTCTAAGCACTTTATGTTGTATTTGTGTACAAAAGCATTCTTCTTTAGATCTGTTACGGATAATTGAAGAATTATAAAAGTTGAATACATGATAAGTAGAAACAAGAAATGAGTAGAAATGACAATTGTGAAATATCGCCAGAAGAAATACATTTAAAACTATAGGCATGTTTAAACGGCGTTCTAAATAAACATTTCCCTTTTAAAAGAAGTATTGAGGTCGATGAGAGCATCTTGGCATAGCAAAGCGATATTTCACTCGGTATTATATAATCCTTAACCTAAATTTGAATTAATAAAACTGTTTACTATTCCAACCAGTATCGCAATATTTGACTGATCAATGTGTCATTTTCTGAGTTTATTACTCTTGCAAGCAATATTATTATGCCTTGATTGTAATAATTGCAAATATAAACAGAATTTGAATTAAGACGACCGAGTGTCAAAATTCTGAAGGTAGGGGAAAATAGTGAGTTGTGAGACGAGTTTTTATTTTTTCGAACTATACTGCGACAAATGATAATAATATTCTGCGTATGTGAAAGTTTTAAATTCATTTGGACACTAAGAAAAGCTTTAGTTCATCCTTTTGGATAAAAATAATAATTTTGGACAATTAATTCTTAACCAAATTGGAGACCTCTTAAAACAATAAAAATCACATACTTATGTTTATTTCGCATAAAAAAAATGTGACAAAAAATCTCATGAAAATGCAATACAATTAATTCGATACGATATATATATCGATCGCTGGTTTAGATGACTTTTGTATAATGCAGTATGTTTTGCAACTAGGGAGCAAAATATAGTGCACATAATATTTTCTCATACGAAAGCGTGCTATTTTAGACTCGCAGGATGTAGGGAGAAAAATAGCCTTTGGGGTTAAACTTATTTTGCTCCCTAGGGTGAGAAAGCTGACTGGGAGAGAATATTTTGTTAACTGATAATAATCATAATTTTCTTGGAACAATGCATTGCTACATTTTACGGATCTATCCACTTAATTGTAAACCATTGCTTATTTTTATGAGATAATTTTAATAAACTTGTTTTTGGGAGTTCAATTTTTGCTGACTCTCACATTTGACCTCCTCCAAAACTATACACAAGGAACTAAAATCAACTGCTGAGATCAATTTAAAAAATCTTGAAATCTTGTTAAGGACCTTAAAGGATACAAAACTTCGGGCCATTTGTCCACATTTGAAGATCATAAGCGAGATTAATTTATCACGTATCCATACAATAACAAAAATATTTAGTAAATTTGACTAAACGATGATTACCCAGGCGGAACTAAACTTTTTTAGTATTTTACAACCACATAAAGTCCTGACAACTAAACTAATGTTGGATTTTAACTAAATTTAAATTTAATTAACAAAATGTAAGATAAAACTAATAAAGATTCAGTTACTACTAGGTAACTTTCCATTTAGATAAATTTACTAAATATTTTTCTCATTTTATTTTGATATCGCAATTTTAAAATAAATTCAAAGATCATAAAAGAAATACTTATTGCCAAAGTTGTAACTGTGAATGTATAATGGCCGACCATATTATAATGTTAATGTTTAATTATTACATGAATTTTCTTTGCACTTGATGATGCCTTGTGTTTTTATTCAAATTTAATGAAGTAAATATCTGATTTACTATCTGCATGGAAATAAATATATAAATTTAATTTTCTGACGAAATCTATTGGAACTAGTTTGACCTATAATTTCAAATACTTCCGCTATACAAATAGTATTGTAATCGAGTCTGATAATTTTATAGTATATTTTAACACTCCGGGAGTAGAACTCGGTTTTGCGCCCTGCAGTGAAATCTTCCGGCGCAAATTATCGATTTGCTCGTGCGACAAACTCCTCACTCGTCGACGATCGGGAATTCCGCCCTTATTGCATACGACATTTTTTAATACGACAGGCGTGGGGCTCGATAATAATTTGCGTCCGATGATTTCATGGCCGGGCGAAAAATCCAGTTCTACTCCCGGAGTGTTAAAAATACTATCATTTTATCATTTTTGTAGTCAATAGGATTGTAAAGTGTCGGATCATGTTCATACTATTTGATAATAAGGCCAAATCCTACCCTTAATAGTACGATACGATACAAGTGTGAGAAGTAGGTCATTTGCGCATAAGCGAAAGAGGTGCTAAAATCAGCGCGCGTATAACGTATACTATTTTTTTCGTACACAGTTTTAGTGCTCGAAATTAAATTTCACCTACCAAAATCAATGCGCAAAATACTTAGCAGACTCAAATCAGTGCGCGAAAAATTTCTCTCACGAGGTAAAAAAAATAGCATACGATACACTTACGAAGTAATTGACTTCCGCATTCGTTTCATTCGTGCGCAAATAACCTACTTCGCGCACTTGTGTCGTAATATACTATTTCGTATTATAATGCATACTACCGATTTTCGTACTGCGTTGAGTACGCGAAGGTAACATCAATGAGTAACATCGAACTTTACACATTCCAGCACAAAAAATTTGGTTATCGTAACTAGTAGCATAATGTACTATTGTTCTCAGTATTAAGTGAGCATAAAAATTTTAAAAAACGCATAACACTCGGTTATCGTGCGTTAGAAAATTTCGTAACCCAATAATCCTTTACATCAAAATCTATAAAATTCTTATGTGATTCAATGATTTATTACGTGTATGTATAACGCATCGCGACCTCGCGCGTAATAAGAGTTACAACTGACGTAATCACCCGCGTACATATTATGCTGTTGAAGAAAACGCTACTCTGCTTCGATGATGATTAGATAATATCTCTTACTTCCCGAATAGAAAGTCTTACTTCATCTTGGATACTACTACTTGCACTGCTCGAGCAAATCCGCGAATCGTTCACTGAACAAGAACCGCCGTGATTTTATTACGCGTGTCTTTACGATTTGTTTATTTTTTTCCTTCAGCGATGCATTCCATTTGTCAGCAGCTATCAATCATGTTAAATGTATAATAAATGAAGATACATTTTAAGGAGGAAATTGAATTTTAGTGATATTTTTAATATGTTATGTATAAAAATGCTTTAAAACACTTGTAGACACTTCTTAGTTAATTTTACTAACATGTTTAGTCATAAAAGTCGTTTTTCTGCCACAATATTAATCTAATAATTTTGTGATATATGATTTAAAATAGGAATTTCTCTTTTAGATTCTGTGACCTCCTATCGAGCTGGAGAGAAACCATTATACTTTGCAAAATTACCGCTAGACGGTGTCTGAGTTTTCATCTTTCATTTCCTAACCTAACAATATGCTGGAAATCCGTATTTCCCACACTTTTATTATTGTGGAAAATCCATTTTCTGCACAGCATACCAGAACTATAAACTGTGCTGAAAATTCCCAAATACTATTAGGAAAAATTGTTCGTTACACGCAGAGTCGTTTCCTTCAGCATGTGCTGTGATTGGCGTATCGAGTAAATCATTACAAGTGCGAGAAATCGCATTTTCCTCACTTGTAACGATATATACTATTTCAAAATGGATTTTCAGTCAATTTCGATTGAAATGTGAATATTAACGATTATATAATTAAAACGTCGGAGCAGACTGTTGACAATGATTTAATTTACGTAGAAAACTAGTAAAAATAAAAAGTTAGTAAACTTGTTATTAAAGAACTTGAAGAAGTAAATTTGTGATTTTATTTTACCAGAATACTATTGTTATTACTCATAAAAAATACAAACATGTATTTCTCCCTTATAACAAAATTCATTATATAATCTTAAATAAATAATGTTGATTAAAGAATGTTATATTTTAGTTTAATTTAAACCATATATTTAAAATTGAAAAATAACAATAATAAATGTTAATAAGTTTTAAAACCTGAACCGGAAGACTTTTTGTAGACGATTTTGCTAAATGTGGTGTCCTAGATGATAATTTGAAGATAGCATTTCACTATGCTAAAAAATATTAACTAAAAACCTGAGATTTACGAAAAATATAAACCTGTCATTAAATTAACTATTGACAGTTTTGTTTATGTAAATAAATATAATTTTCAAAGAGGCATTTTTTAGGAATTAAATATTGTTTGGTTACGGTTAGCTCTAAACGATTATTACTTCATAAATAATGTAATACACGTATATTAAGTCGTCAACTTTCTCTTACAAAATAAATACGAGTGTTTTTTAATACTAAATTTATTTTTGTCTCGTCTCTTTTATGCTACGTAATATTTAGGCAATAGTTTAAGAACGAGTTGCAGTCTTTCATGGCCACCTATTGTCTGGACAAAATTTACCAATGTATGCAAGTCATTTTTTAGAAACAAGCGTAAATAGAAAAACTATTTAAGCAGGAACACTCGTGCAATCACGAATTTAGAAATAAATTGAAATAAAAAGCTGGTGAAATAATGACCGTGTAAACGAATTTATTATGGATGATTGCAAAAAGTGTGAAGTCACTTAAGATTACAAATCGGTGTGTATCTCATGCAAACATAAATTGGCCTTTGTAAATTTCAGTATTTTTTAGTCCCAGTTTCATCTCCGTTATCAGTCTATGCAGATTTATGTTATTGTCACAAGTAATAAATATATTAAATTAATTTTATAAAATACCTTTTGTGTATAATTAATATTAATATGTAGATTTAAAACTATTTCTGTGTTATTCGGTATCTGAAAGCTTTTTTATGACAATGTAACTAACAATAATTAGTTATTTTTTTTAATATTGCGTAATTTTAAGAATTAAATTATATAAATAGGAGAATACAAGAGTAAATTCAATTCAACGCCAATAAAGTCCGAATTTCTGGTCAAACGATTGTTATAATCACGAAAATAATAAAATAAAACATTAAAATACAATAACCAAAAAAAAAAAGAACAACATTTTAAAAATAGCTATGATATAAGTAGTATCATTACATTATGGAAATTTCGGAAATGTTTATCTCGGCAGTTTTGCTTGTAATACCACGAACATTTTTTTCATGTGCTTAATTGAAATTCCCCACTGGTATCAGCCACTTTGAATTTTGAATTTTAAAATTCTGACCACAAATTTATTAACAACTCGAAAAAAACATAAAAATACTGACAATTATAAGAATTGATAAACTTTTAATACCACATTGGAGCCGACAGTTTGAATTTAATAATACTATCCTGGAATTTGCAATCAGCGATGAAAAAAATATTTATATTATAAATTGTAAAGAATAAAAAAAGTAAAAAAATGTGCTAATGTATCACGTTTTTTGACAGTTTACTTTGTACTTGTAGATAGTAATTTAAACGAAAACAATAATAAAATAACTCTGATCCCAAATAAGTAATCATATATTACTACTAATGTAATAAACTAATACACTCGTTTAGATAAGTAGCTTTGGCATACTTTCAGTGCTTTATAATAGTTATTAACATATTTCAATCAACTCTCAGAATCATGGCTGAGAGCACATTGAATTTTTCCTTCACTTATTTCGATACGAACCAACATTTTTTATTTTTTACTCTATCAAAATGCTACACTTAAATTAATACAAATGAAATTCGAACTGTATGCTTGTGAGTTGAACCATACAAAAGCGACGAAATTTTCCTTTGATCAGACGTCCGAATTTTTTCTCAAAATGTGGCGGATTGTAGTTGAAAGATATTTTACTAATATTTTAGGTACGTCCCTGTGTTATAGTATCTATCAATTCATAGAGTAATTAATTACAATTTTGATGTAAAATTTAGATTATCTAGAATGGTGGATCCAATATGAAGGCCTAATTTAAAAAAAAATAATGATTTTTACAAAATTTCGTATCTGGCTCATTCCATGTCAAAAATATCAAAGTTGTGGTCCATGTCGCGGAATTCAACGAAAATGAAACATTGATAGGTATACAGATTTGAAAAATATCCTGGTAAAATATTTTTTGAATATTTTAAAAATAGGGACCGTGCGTTACGATTACTGAATTGCGATATTTATTTTTCTAATTATCGCATTTAATTTTTGCATAAAATTAAGTACTTTTATTGAAAAATAAAATAATTTTTAAAAATTGTCATTTTGTCAAGAAATTGACCGAAAACATTTTTCAACTTGAATGTTGGTATCGAGCGTGTATTTTCTTTTTGAAATCGGATGTTGCATTTTGAAGAAAATTATTTCACCTCTTACTTCCAATAAAAAAAGTGACGGAACTTTTGTCGTTCTTACGTTATTATTTTTGCAAGAACGCCGCCCACTTTGCTCACCTACGTTGAGGTGCACTTTTACAAAACTGAAAAATCCAAATAATTTTTATAACAGACCGTTTTAACGTAATTGCGGTTCATTGTTACCAGTAAGATGATAGCAATTCGCAGTCAGAAGGTCCATTTTGAAGAAAACCCCTTTTCCAGTTTTTTGCATTTATTTCGACAAATGCGAGGCCTGCAAAAATGTTTTAAACAAAAAATGTAGGGCTTGAAAGTTTGTACAAAAAACTTCTGATGAGTTCTATTCGTAATATCAATGGGAATTCCGAAAAAAGGAAGGATGAACGTGAGAATAATCGGCGTTTAGGCAGTTACAAGTATCCAATTTCATTCTGGGTTCAATATCAATTCCAGATGAGTTAGGTTAGGGTAGTATAAAAATTGATTGTCTGTTGACTTTGTGATCTGTCAGTTTTTCGACTCGTACCCATTTGTCTGAGTGACAATTGCTATCATCATCTTCATATCATCAACATTCTCAACGTCTCATTGTAACGTTCGTGAGGTAGGGCATTCTTCGTCCCTGTGACGTTACTGAAACATCACCGCAAGTACATATGTATGGGGTAAATTCAGCCATTTTAGATCCGTCCACAGACCCCAAAATATTCTTTACGCCAAGCCTGGTCAAATAAAACTTCCACCTCTGTAGTCATGTTGAATGCACCAGACTGAATTTCATTTTATTGCATTATTATTTAAAAAAATCAAGAATCTTTATGCAAAATGTCTTTAAAATCAAATTATCTTTAGCGTTTTGGTCCAACATTTTGGATTCGCCACATTGAGGTTTGATTTGATAAACCTGGTCCGATCAAAGGAAAGTTTCATCGTTTTCTTTTGAAATTCTGTTGAATCCACGAGGTTTTTTATTTAGAGGAATCAAGAATCCTTATGAAAAATGTCTTCGAAATCAAATCATCTATAGCTTTTTAAACCTACATTTTGGATTTGCCATATTGACTTATGATTTATTGAACTTAATGTATGACAAATTTATTTTTCTAGTCGTTTATTATAAATTCTACCCTACCCACATTAAATCTTAGTTGATGAAAGTAGACGCATAGAAATCATTACTGCTAATATCATATGTACTTCATAACTGTCGAGGTACAGTGCACAAAAAATACCGACGACATTAGTAATTCAGTCTCGAAACAGGAAGAGTGTATAACTATTCCTTATAAAATAAACGACATCTTTAAAAATGCGTAAAAACGATAACCATGTGCGTAAAACAGATTTAAAACAAGACAAGAGGCTCTGTGGTGTAAAGCGTGTAAAAAAGTGATGTTTATTTGGAAGGTCGAGAGAGAAACAGCAATAAATTACGAAAATTCGTCGGGGTAGGTTAAAAAAAAGTCATTTTTCAAAAGAGGAGAACCGACGTGCATACGATCGTATATACCTGAAAACTGACTAAAGTGCCGACCGTTATTCAACCACGTACAAAACGCGTAAAGGATTGCACGTGCGAATATTTACTTATTCCACAGTGGCTTTGCGGTTATCTCAGTTATGAATTTCATTCTTTTGAACAGAGGCGGATTATTTAAGGCCTTTTAAAGTGGTCATTGAAAAATGTCTAAAGGCTACTTCTTATATAACCTACTACTGTTAACAAGCGTCCAGATTATTCCATACCTATTTCATAAACTAATTGTTATAATTTATATTACATATAATTATGCTGATTATGAATATAACTACAGATTTTCAAAATTTAATTAATTTCTCGATTATTCAAAATTCAGCCCTATAGGAATAGATTTCTCTCAATTATTATTTTAAAAACTCCCAATTACAAGTTACTATTTTAAAAAATCTTGCCAAATATATTGGTTGAAACATTTTTGTAAAACTGACCCCAGTTTCATGACCAAGAATACTCTACAAAGATTTTTAGTATCTGCATAATGCAAGTGATATATACGTTTATTGTAAAAAACAGAATTTAGAGTCCCGTCTAGTTTAGCAGTAGAAGAAATGAACTGATCTTTTTTGACCCACCTGCACACAAGTTTTCACCGGAAAAGTAGTCTCCCAATGTGCACATTTTTCCTAAAGCTTGATTTAAAAATGAGTTCGTTTTTGGGAACGCTGATTACGAAACTGAAATTAAAAATTCACAACTCAAAATAGCGGATCCAATATGGCGGACTAATTTTGAGCATACATTAAAATGTTATCCATATAATGTCATTGTACTCGGACGTATCAACGTCATAATGATTTTGTGCTATTTGGATATGAAAAGCTTTATGCACTAAAGCGAGGCTAAAAATCCCGTATGATCGAATCAAAATCCAACTTCTTCGACGGGAATCGCAAGGGCCTCCTGCAGGGATGTAAGCGTCGTGTCTACCCCTGGCGACGACAAACCGAACTAACTTCATCTTTGCGCGCTGATTCATATTTATATTTCTATACAAGATTCGTGATTTTCTCATATTGTTGCATAATTTGTGTGTCTGCTACCGGTTGTATGAAAATTCTGTAACTGCGGTAACATAAAAATATCAAAATGTGTCGAACATTTCCAACAATTTTTCTAACGAATCTTGTGATCACTCTTGGGCCAATACGCTTCTACTAAAAGTATGGATTTATCACAGTAAAGAATAAAATATAAGCATTACTTTATTATAATAAATAATTTGTTTGTTTAATGAAGCATATTTTAAACCAGTATTTCCTATATAAAAAACATAATCCTTGCTAAATACATTTTGTTTATTTTAAACCTTGCGCTTTTAGGTATATGCAGAATAAATATTCGTGTCAGTAACCGGTTTGTAAATTCAGCTGCCCCATCTTCAACTATACGAACGTTTTAACACAATCATGACATGCGGCGTTCGTCTTAATAAGAGAATTACACACTCCAGCGTTAATTATGTACGGCAAAAAAATGTGTGCACATCGTTTTTTCATATAAAATAAACGAGCTCATCGATGACCCACTTCTTTTGGAAAACTTTCGCCATGTGTCAAAATTAAAAAAAGTAGTTCTTGCTTGATATGTTTTTGCATTAATTTTATAAATAAGTAAACTTTATACTGCAAGGAGGGCATTTACTTGATATATTTAAGAAGTTAGAAAAGTTTATTGAATACATCAGATATAAAAATTAGAAATAGTGAATTTATGTAGAAGATAACAAAAAATTATTAACTTTTTTTATATCATTTGTAATTTGAATTAGTTTACAAGCTAATTTTGTTTATGCAATTAAGATAATGAAAAAATCGTTTAAAAGGCCACGTAGAGCGAAGAGATGGGTTAATGCAAACATAAACAAAAGTGGAAATGGTTCTAACAAATAGCAGTAAAATTATCAACGTGAAAAGTTATTGTTGACCATATTGTAGTTTTACTATTCAGAATATTATAAAATATACTATAGAATAACTATTTTTTACTACGCCAAATAGTGCGATTACATTATTATACGAATACTTAAACTGTTTAACTCTAAAACTATGAGAGATTTGAGGTTATGTACTCTTCTATATATTTAACAATTGGGGAATAATTGCCTTATTTGTTACATAAATAGTTACTTAAACTATTTTTGCAATCCCGTATTTTTCTGTTGTAAAATGGTTGGATTAACTGAATTTTTCTCTCTGTGCATTATATAATAAGTTGTTCTTCACATTTTTATAAATCACCTTCCTTTCAAAAAAACATTCCAAAACTTATAACTGGGTATATGTACGTTTAAGTGTGTACGAAAGAAGAGTCAAAGAAAACATTAAGAACTTTAAAAGTTTGAGTAATAATATTAACCAATTGATACATGTTCTTTCTACGCGTTCAACGACTATCGAGATCTACTCCTAGCCCATGAGTTTCAAGATTTTGTTTGATTCTGTATAATTACGTGCTTTTGAAATGTAGTTTAGAAAACAAATATTATTCTTAAAAATATTTAATCATGATTTTAAAGGCGTCTAAAAGTATTTTAATAAATATTTTCTTTTTTCGACTTTACATTTTTTATCTCTTCGAAAAATAAGATGACTGTAAGGAAATCCTGTCCAACTAAGAATGACATGCTATATAAATTTCGCTACTTAACCAAGTTAAACAATAAGTGAATCAAAGGAATGAATTAAAAACTAATAATGAAACATACCTGTATAACTTTCAGTGGCGATATCCTTTGGATTAAAGTGCGCAATGCATAAACCATGTCCCGATATTGGAGAAAAAGAAGGTTTTTTAGCGCTCCCAGACTTTTTTTTATACTATCAAACTTAAAAAAGACAGCACGAAAAAGCAGTGTGTGAGATTATGTATGATGTTTGTAAATTAACAGTAATATACATTCAAGTGTAGTATGTGAACGGACATGGCAGTCTTCTACTGCTGCCGCCTCAGATCAGTTTGTGAAGAAACTTCCTAAGACAACTGCATTGTGTCGAAATGGACTCCAAGAACAAGTCGTAAATTTGATTAGTACAAACTATTCAGGAAATATTATAGAGTACTAAAAGAATTTTAAGAAAAACGCTGATTTTGACATTTAACCACGTTTTTCTCCAAAGTGTGACGTGATAACAAAAGTTTGCTAGCGCCAACGTTTTCATCACGAACAAATACGTCGGAAATGATACTTCGCTTGTCAAAGGCAGACAGAAAGTAAAATGTTGTGGGTCAATATAATTTATGAAAAATTCTGAAGTATGTGCCTTTTTTTGTTGCCTTGTATTATCAATCATTCTTAAAAGCAATAGATTTAATTATAAGATAATGCGTAGTATTTATCATAACAAATAGTTTCCCTGTATTGAACATTTTAGCTCCCCAGGACATTTGTTACGTGGGAAATTTCAATACGATTCACCATTTCTAATTTCCCAGTGATTTCCATGTTAGAAATTTCAGTACAAATTGCGATTTTCCACTTCTGTGATGATTTCTCACGTAGGAAATTTCAATACGATTTGCGATTTCCTATTTTCCAGGTAATTTCCTATATTTGCAACTTTTAATGTGATTCGTGACTTTCCATTTCCCAGATATTTTCCAATTTCCCAGATATTTTCCGGTTTCCCAAAGAATTTCCCAGATGGGAAAGTGCGTTTTGAAAATGTCAGCTTCCCACCTCGTTTCCTACGTGGGAAATACGCCCATTAAATCATCCTGTATCTAGTTCCAATTCTGAGACCTGTTGAAGAGTAAAGTTAAAAACGTTCTTGAAAGAAAACTGACTATAATTTTTCTGTTACTATAGTCACAAAATTGGATTTTGCAGACTGCCTTTAGTCCATAAAATTACATTTCAATGAGTGCCCGTAAAATGAGATTTTTAGGCTCCACTACCGAAAAATAAGATTCGTGATTCAGTCGTAAGCAGTCGATATCGAAAAATAATAGCTTCTGACTGATAACCGCAAAGTAGAACATTACTACCCATTCCCATGATCGGTGAAACCAGTGCGAGGATCGGACAAGATGAGGCCATAAATTTGACCGCCAAGAAACTAACATTATTTTTAATAATAACTATTCGTAAAGTCTTTTCTTCATCCGTATCCGTTGAATAGTACTTTACAGACTCGTTTGAGGTCACAAAGTAGAATTTTACAAACCAGGTCCGCAAAGGACGCACTCCCCAAACACGGATGAAGAAAAATGTTCATTCCTTGGCGGTGAAATTCTACTTTACGGCCATGGGTCGAAAAGTACTTCTAAGGAGCATGTCCCAAAATGTCTTGCTTTAGAGACTAAAACGGGTCTCCAAAGGCCCTTTACTGACCCATATGGAAAACAATGATCTTAATGTAAATTCAAACTAATTCCTTCCTTTGACCAACAGCATTTCGTTCCTTTTTTGGATGAACCAAATGAATCTGCAACTACGCCCAAAATGTATCATTAATATAACTATGTAAAATTTTTGAATGGATCTTTAATGTCGTGAACTCGAAATAATAAAATTTGTTATTGTTCCAGTGGATGACGCTTCCGGCAGATTCACCAACGGGTTCTTTTGGGGCAACAATTACTTCACGGGCTCAGCCAGTGAATGCGACTACATCGGCAAGAGAGATGCACATAACCGGGATGCTGGCATCTCGTCTTCTGAGATCAGCGAGATTCGCGAATTCAACGCCGAGCCCAAGAAGCGAGGTAACACCGGCCTCAGCGGCGCCGACCTCGTGTCCTACGATATTAACGACCGGCCCCCTTACCCATTGGGCTTCTTCATGATGAGAATCTCCATCAACGGTACACTTTCTCCCACGGTAAGTACCAATAGGATTGAATTTTAGCAGTATCTATGAATTACATAAGCGGCGAATGTACAAACTTCTAATTCAAGCCGTCTCGTATTTGTATGTGCCTGTCTGTGAACTCGCGGTGTGCCAGGACGTAATTGCTCGTTTAAATGCCGTAGTCATTTCTTAATATAGTCACGTGCGTCGACAAAATTTGTTTATTTCAATAATTATTCGGCAAATATTTCAACCTGTATTTCTATTTAAAAAATCTTATTTAAATAAAATAGAAAAAAGTATTCGACATCGAATTCAATAATGTTATGTGCAAAGAATACCCGGAAACTGTAAGAAAAATACATAAACAGTCATTCATTCGTCAAGATTTATTTTGTCGACTTCAAAGGAGTAATACACCGTTCCAACGTTTTACTCAATCCCCCATGCACCTTTCATATACCTCCGAAGGTACACCCAACTTTATCGTTTCCTTTCATTCAAATTTGCTTTCTATATGGCAAGTACAACCTAAGCAGCAAGATAAGTTTTCGACTATGCCAAAAGCAGAATACCCTAATTCAGACCACAAAATTTTCCTATAACTGAAATGAACTTTGAAGACTTGAACACGTAAAATAGTATTTTTCGATATCAGTGCGTAAAATGCGATTTTACGGACCGTTTTTAACCTGCGTTTAGGTAGGCGGGTGCGTGAAATCGAATTCTTGCGCACGCGTGCTGAACGATATTTTTCGATATACTATACGTAAAATTTGTGCTCCTTTTTTTGTGGGTTAAATATTATGTCACGCACGTGTGATGACCGTGCGCTAGTAAACTAAAAACGATGCGTAAAATCAAATTTTATTTTTGAATAAAAACGGGTAAGAAATAACCTTTAAAAAAAGGCCTGCGAATCCAAAGCTATACATTAGGTTAAAATTACCAATTCTATTAATTATAATAAAGGAACAAATTTGCAGATCGATATCGGATCCATGTTTAACTAAATGCAACCTTGCACGATTAAAAGCGACAACGATCTTAAAAACGGCGATCTTCCTACTTCTTTATATAGGTTATGAACGCATTCGTCTTATCACAATTTATCTATTACGTAACCGTTCAAGAATCGATAATGAAACCTCCAAATTCCGATATCGGTTGAGTATAAATCCTCAAGTTCCAAGTAAAAAATACCACAATAGTAAATTTTACTTTAACGGCTGTTCAAACAAAGAAAATTTGCTTACAGGTCGAATATTTTACTGAAAGGTCGAAAGTCATGTATAGGGTTGTGTATTTGTGTACATAGTGAATGTGTTATTATTGGTCAAAGAAATCACTGAAAGCCTTAATTTCCGGAGCTTTAAGGGCCCTCGAGCCTTTCGGGGGCTGTCAAAAAAACCAGGAAACTTTTTAAACCTTTTTTACAGAATTTCTACAAAAAAATAGAATCCTAATCACAAGTGCTACCGGGTGAAGTAATATACTTAGTATTTGTTGCTTGCAAAGACGAAACCCCAGACCTGGAAGTTTGATACCAAATTTTGAGGTTTGATTTTCCTGAATCAAGTTGTCAAGTTCTATGCCACGCATGAAACTTTCAAGTTTGGTTTTTGCTATTTACAAGCAACAAATCCTGACTATATTACTTCATTCTGAAGCTTTTGCGATGAGGATCATATTTCTGTACATAAATATTGAAGAAAGATTCTAAAAATTAAATTCTAAAAAAAAAAAAAGTTGAACACTTTGGAATACTAACACAACCCTGTAGCTGGGCAACCGAATAGATTTTTACGCTTGTCTAAAGAACAAACCACAATCGCTTAGTTTGTCCATCAAATGGGTATACCTGTCCCGTCACCGGTACATTTACCTTATAGTGCAAGGTTTCCCTATTTTTTAGACAGCTTTGGACTGCTCGTCTGCTCTTGTGCGATTACTTTCATGTTAATTCAAAAATAAATGCTGTAAATCCTTTCTCTAATAAGTTACTTTAAATAACTCTTTCAATAATGTTTTTATTACATTAAGCCAAAATGTTTCGAAAATCATTACAGAAATGTAACAACTACCCTAGAAAATCATCGATTACTAAAAAAACTATTTCCGGATTATAAACTGACTGTAAGCTTTGTTAATTTTGTTTGTTAACTTTGTACTTTCCACTATTAACCGACTTTAATTAATTGACTTATTACACAGTCGTAAGAAAGTCGTTTGGATGAAAGACCGACCATTGGTCAGATCACAAATATTAGTTGAAACAAAGTCGGTTTTTGTCGAAACAATATACGATTACGAAATATTATTATACAAAATATAATTATACGAAATTAATAGTTGTAACTAAGTAACAAAGCATCCGTACAGTTTCAAGTAAGATTATAGTTGGACCTGATTGCTAGGGTATTGCTACAAAATATGTAGTACTTGTTTTAGGCCAATACAATGTACTATACAGTTTCTCTAATCATAACCTCTTCGTATACGTAATATGCAATTTCGATCACGCCAATCTCAACCAAGGAATTCGATTAGGATAAATAAACTTTCATGGCAGCAAAATTATCAGTCATTTATGGTTTTATATCAAATTACATTCACAATGGATATCCGGAAAGTCTATTCCTTCGTTATTTGAGGAAAATGTTGATACAAATATGTACATAAGTGAATTGATATTTCAGGTAGTACTAGTACTAGTACATAGTAACTTTATGGAGACAAATAATATTGATCTTGATCTGTTAATCAACTTAAAAAATCAATGCTTATGACACATATACCAAATGTTGCAAAACATGCTTACCACTTCAAGTCTAACTTGCTCTTCTGTAATTTGGTCACGAGTGCTTGTATGCTCGGCAATTTATATTCGACTTGATAAACTTTCAGTAGCACCAATAAAATATAAATTTATATAACATTATAAATATTAAAACTTCAGAAAACTGGAACCAGTTCGCCTACGTTTTATTTCTATTTATGAAATATATACAGAAGACCACTCATGATTATGGAGAGTTATAGCGACTTTCATATATAAGACAAGTAATATTTATGTGTAATTGCCATTTGCGAAGAAATATGGTTTGTTTTTAATTTGAAACTTCATTCGTAAAAATTGTGTAAAGCTATTTCTAAAGATTACATTTATAACATAGAAAAAATGTCTAAATCTGAATGTACTAATTATACTCATTCTTTTATTTTGAGGTACGCAATTGCTGAAAATGTTTTGTTTTCAATGCTTAGAACTCTGAACACTTTTGACCCTGAAATATTGTCAAAACAATGGCTTATTGCAATAGAAAACGAACATTATCCGAAATTAGAAGGTCAATGCATAGAATGATGCGTGTAAAATAAGGACATGTTTAACTATCTCATTCACCGAATCTTCAGCGTACGGGAGAGTTTGCATAACTAAAAGTCTCAAATTCAAAATGGTATATCTTTTTTTTAGAAAAATGGTAGAATGATTTCAAAATAGGATTTAAAGCTAAATAGCAAACTACATGAGATCTCTTTCGAGAATTAAACAAAACATTATGTATACAAAAAACAATTCTTAAAAATGGCCAAAATATAAATTTCTTGACCATTCACACTGTAATTACTAAAAAAACTTGACGTGCTATAGCATTTTCAAAGTTAAATTCGTTCTCAGCACAAAAAATAACTACAAGAAACACCATCCCCTATTTTAAAAACTCACTCTCGCTAATAATGTGAAAACAGAATTTACAAAAACAAAACAGCGAATCTAATCTGGTGGACAAATTTTGAAAACAAATTTCGATTTTAATAAAACTAGGTATCTAGAGGTCTTCGGTGTTAAAATGCGACAATGTTTTGAACATTCGTCCGTCATATTGGATCCGTAATTTTGAATTTTGTAATTCTGACTTCATATTCGTAATCAGCGACCCTAAATCCGAAAGGTACAAAGTTATTTGAAAATCCATCAGTCTCAAAAATGTATGCATTTGGAAACGTCTTTTTGGGCGGAATCTCGTGTGCAGGAGGGTTAATGTGGTAAATCTCATAAATGCAAATATTCATAACTTCTTTAAAAATCATCGGAAATTAATTTAAAAAAATGGGGTTTATAGCTGACAGTGCATACTACATGAAACTAATATAGAAAATTAAAGAGCAAATTTCGGTCTTCCAACCAAAACTTTTGAGACATTGGACCTAGAATTACTAAAAATCCTGACGTGATGGTCCATTTTAACAAGAAATTCGTGTTCAGCTCGAGAAAGCTTACAAAAATCATCCTCACCCATTTTAGAAAGTGAAAAACATTAAATTTTGCAGGCCCGGATTACCAATGTTATTAGGCATACTGACAGACATCATATAGCCACAGATAACAATGCGTACATAATTGTCTTGTTGCACTAAATTATTTTAATTGGTTACTCTTAGATCAGAATCGCAAATAGTCACTATCATTTTACATGTACGATATACGGTCCAATAATCAACGTTTATGAGAGAAAATGCAAAATTACAACTTGCAGGCCCCATCTTGGAGTACCAATTTTATTTATACAAAAATACGCGATTGGTATTTTTTAGAGTGGTCGGTGTTGTCGTTTGCAATGTGGAAGTATAAAATTTTTGCGAAAAGCCGTTGAAAAAATCGACATTTTGTCGAAAAAAAATGTTTATTAATGTTTTCTTCGAAATCGTTGGATGATTCGGACTAACTACGAGTAAACCAGTAAATCTTACATATTTCAGTTGTTTAACGGAGTTTAGATCAAAAGTTGCAGCGATGAAAGATTTGCCCAAATATTAGACTTTCAGGTATATTTCTACAGCAAGTTTTACATTATTATATTAGTATATTTTTTATCACGTTAAAATTAGTATATATTTTAGGATAGGTGATGCACTAAATTGTTTTAGTAACATAAACTTTGCAGTTTTTACTTAAGAAAAATTCTTAAGAAATTCATTATTTGTCTCTTTACGCATTTCGTCGGTTTATTAAACATTTTAGCTATTGTCATGATTATTCGATCATGAAATAAAATATTCTCGCAACTTAATACAAATCTTAAAGTTCTAGTTTAATTTCAATTATGAAAGTGGACATGTCGCATGGCAATGAAAATTTAAACTGTTGATACCAGCCGCTAAATTGAAGCAATAATCAATAAAAAAATAAAAACTGCTTATGATGCAATATTTCAATAATTAATTTAATGGTACCAGAATATTTTATCGTGTAATAAAAAAGCAAGTGCTTTAAAAATAAAAAGCAGCGGGTGGTACTGTTGCCGTCGGAATTAATTTATACAAAATATTTTAACATTTAGTATGTTAAATTAATAGTCGTTCGAGAACATATATTGAAATAGACGTATACGCAACTTTTCTCACGTTTGTATGTAATAACAATTTTGGTCACATTTTCTTTTAGTTATTTAAACATTTGAATCATAATGTTATGCATGTGACTGTTGTTAAATAAAGTATCAGTGAATAAAATGAGGTAAACAACACCATTTATACAAAATCATTAGTTATTAAAAACTTTTTTTTCTTCTTTTCTAAATGCAGTATTGAATATTATTTTACGTAAGTAAACTTACAACATATATTAATCATGACTTGAGAGGTTTTAAAAAATCATATTTTTTTATTTTGGGTGATCATAACAAAAATTTGCGATTCATTTGGTAATAAAAACCGTGTATGCGCAGTAGTTTAAAGCGACATTATTTTATCTGACTTAATATGCTAAGAAATGCATGTAGTTTTATTTTTATTTGTTTGGACTTGACAGAGTTTGAACCCCATGACTAATATCGAAATTTGTGTTTTTTGTTACAGACAAGACTGATCCATCTTGGGGCATGTCTCCCATTTTCATGCACCGCTGCAGACATATCTGTGATCGCAAAATTAGCAGCAAGCGACGTAGCTGCAAAGAATTCATTTGTCGAAAAAGTTCGAGATCAACATAATCATTACGACATCTTTAGCGATCCTGTTTTCTGGGCATTATTGTAAGTTAAGCGGCTGAAGCATATTTATTTATATTAAAAGTGATTTTTATTTTTACTTGAATGGAGGCTGTACTTTTTTTAAATATTGGAAATGAACATTTTTTCATGTAGTACTGATAAGGTAAATAATCTATGCAAATATAACGATAGACTAATATTTCAGCATTTTCTTTTCAGAAACGAGTACTCCTTTTAATGCTCTGCATTCATTTTCGGTAAAAACATTCGTAAGCAGTTCTTGTCTTACATTATCTACAAGCTAACATTTATAGGAATTGTGGACATCTAAAAATGCTAAAAGTCCTCTAAGTCCCTATGATGCAATTATCAGTTAAGGTGTTAGTCGCCCAATGATTTTCTGAGCAGTCAATTTTTTAAAACTAATATTCAGTTCAATGCGATTTTGATCCGAATTTGTCAGAAACGGTTTCGTATGGTAACAATTTTTGCTCTGCATGACTTTGCAGTCAGTAATAATCTGCAACCCCCTCGAGTCAGATTGGAGACCACGTCATAAATCGTCTGGTGGGAGTAACAAAGTTCAATTTCGTTGTAGCACCGCAAAGTTGTTATCATTGTTACGGAAACTTAGGTTAGTAACAATATGCATTTCGTCGGTGTTGCAGAAAGAAGATACTGCCCCGTTTTTGTTTTCACGACAAGATCTTTTTAAAATTCAAGTCCAGGTAACACCTTCTTTCTACGACACCGACGAAATGTATTATTATCGACCTAAATTAGCTTAAAAAAATGTTTTTCATTGCCGAACCGAGACAGAACTCTTCTTGGTACCACAGCGAAATAGAACCTTGTTGCTTCAGTCAACAAAATGAGAAGTCCCTAAACGCATGAAAGGCAAAACATAAGCACAATGAAAAACACCACCCTTCCAATTTATATTCGGGATACAAAAATGCTAGCAGCCCGGATACAAACAGAATTAAATCGACCTGAGTCTATATTTTGGGTTCCGTTTACTGGATTACAAAACTTTGACCGTAACTGGATCTAATCTTGACTTCTCGGTTTTTTAATATTTTAAAAATGTACTTGAATGTTACAGAATTTTCACAATATATTTAAGGTATCAGACTAAACGTTTGCAATTTACAGTGGATCCAGCGCTGTCGTTCTGGTTCTACTGATTGCGGGAACTGGCTACGACATCTACATCACCAAACGACTCGAACGCCGGCAAAAGCTGTCATTCGACTTGGAAAAACACGTAAAACTAGAACAATTGGCCAACGGCAACAAAAAAGTCCGCAACGGTAAGGCAACCGGTAAGTGATTGAATGATCGACGATGACACTCATTCTTCTGGATACTCTGTCGCTCTTCTTCCGCTGATTAAAAAAAAACAGGACTGCATCTAACTGACTTCCACTATGTACTCACATCTGTGACTCCAGACCAAATCATTTGCAGTGACACGATTTTATTGTTGCATGTGTTTAGCTTTGGAAGGTAAGGCCTTCATTCCTGTTCCAGTGGCGGAGCCAGTTGCCAATGGTACATCTAATGGCTGCCAAGTGAACAATAACAACGATCATGAAGGAAGTATGCGACCTGCCAGTCCAGATTTTCAAAAATTGAGTATGTTGTTTTTTTTCTTTTGTTTAGTCGCCACGTTGGGCACCGATAATCTGGCTTTCGCTACTTACTGTTGTTAAGGATTTAAAATAAATTGGGGTTGATAGAGGATTTTAACCATTATGTTCACTTTTACTTATACTATAACCAAATTGCACCAACCTTCATATATTGCACTTTGCGTTGGGATCAATATAATACTAATAACACCCTGGAAAGGGAAAAAGATTGAAGATTATAATTAAGAAGAATTCAAATTGTTATTTTCAAGTCTAATTGCAAAATACGCAAGCAAACGAAAGTTTCAAATTCCTATTTATATTTCGTACTTTTCATTTAAAGAATATAAACAAGTTTTGATTTCAACAGAATCGAAAGGTTTCCCCCTTTTTTAATCAACCTGCTGTTTCGTTTTTATTTTTTCACTTTCCCTTACTGGAGCATAATACTCATAGCACGAGTTATAGGAAAATACATCTCTTCTTCAAAAGACTCACAAGAAGCCGAAACGTAAAATTCAAAATTTGTTCAATAAGGGGGAATAGGTGTTTTACTCCCTATAGTTGCCCAATGTACTATTAAATAATGGAAAAGACTTCAAATGTTGGGTTCTTCCTCAATCTCTTTCATTTCCTGGGTAGCGAGAGACTAATGCAAATTGATAATAAAGTGTACTAACTATTAAATGATCTCTAAAAAATTAATAAAAACATGGGTTGAATACACGTTGCTAACTTCAAGCTTTTCCCGCTTTTTCAGATTTTATTTTTAATTTTTTTTAAATTACAGTTTCTTTGTTAATATCAATGCATATTTGTTGTAAACTCGACCGGTGTAGGAATAATATCTTTTTAACTCTTCTTACATAATGCAGTGTATTTGAATAACTCATATTATTGAAATTATCTGCATTAAGTTTATCTATTTTTATTTAACTTTATGTATTGTTATCAATTGTAAGAGTTATATGTATGGAAATATGTGTGTGCAATAAATATTCATTCATTCATTCATTCAACTATATTATATTAATTTTACGACAATGCAAACAAATCTTTAAGGGCTTCTAAAGTCGTCAATCGGCCAGGCAGTAATCCCTAAATTACAAATGATTGAAGCTTTTTTCAAAACTCGTACTGTGGCTGCAATTTTAGCAATTAAACATGATATTCTGTATAATATCAGATAAATTCGTCAATAATTGATTGAGAATTTTCAAAAATAAGCAAAAATCATCTACTTTCGAAAATTCTCAATCAATTCTTGATAACGATTTTTGGTATTATTTAGGAGATTTTTAGTGGTTCGGTATTACACTTACATATCCTAAATTTAATGAAACCATTTCAGTGATTTTTCATTTATATGTTCACATATAGATTACTACCTAATCAACTGACGAATTTAGAAGTCCTTTATATAAATAAATTGAAAATCATTATAAGAAATAAATTACATGGGTGTTTTTTGTTTTTAAAATCCTTTAACGACCTTTTAAGAATAATTAGAATAATCCTTCAAACGTAAATTAGGATAGTGAAACCAATAAATACTAGAAAAGAGCTCCGAATAATTTCAAAATGTACTCTAAAAAAAGTTAGATGTCCCACATTCTGAGGGTTTTCTGTATATGAGAGAACCCTTTTTTCAGAAAACCCAGAGAAAGTGATACAGCTGACTCCTTTTAGAGCATATTTCGAAATCATTCTGTACTCATTTTTATTTTGCTGTGTGGATATGGTTATGAGTAACATTAGATCATTCTCGTAAAACGGTATAATTAACCGAAATCTGTGTAATAACTTTCAAAAATGTTTCCGTTAATAATAATTCGTTGTCTACAATATTGTTGTTGGTCATAGTTCATAAAGTAACCATATTTAATTGTTTTCTGTTTTTTAATGTATTTCTTTTTCACAATTGTTAAAGAGATATTCCACGTATATTATATAGCATATTGTGATATGATTTGCTTACAACTGAAGTGTTGTAAAGCTGTTACGCGCAGGTTTTAAAATAATAATATCTGTCCGATACGAATGATTGGTTTTCCAAATTTTACTGCATCTTTGTTCTTTTCCAATCTTCAAAGTAATTCTTTCGCTATGTTTCATTCTATTCTTTCTTACATCCATTTCATGTTTAAAATACCTGTCTTAAATAATATAGGACTTTTCCTAAATTAGACACATAAATTTAATGGATTTTCCAAACTACGCAATTAATAATATGATTATGCATATTACTTAAGTTTCCTGCTGTCATTTTACAATTTGAATGGTACCGCATCCACATTATCTAAATAGTAGTTTTCGTATCAAGGCCGTAACATTCCATTTTACGCCCGTGCCTCGAACAATATTTTCGTAAAATGGCCATTTAATATTACGACCCACGTATTAGATAGCGATTTTGCTATCGATACTAGCAATATTACGAAAAATATTGTTCGAGGCACGGGCATAAAATGGAATTTTACGGCCTTAATACGAAAACTACTATTACTACATGCCATCAATGCTGTAGGTAGGTAGGAGAGAGAGGTTAATATCAAACAACGAAATTGTATAAAATAAACAATTTCTCCATAAGGATAGATTACAGTAGTCTCTGTCCTAAATTATACAATCCGTTTCGTGAAAAATTATCATAAGCCTTATCCCCTGGCGTTTTCAACTTTGCCGATTTTTGTCTTATTCTACGTGTCGCGAATCATGGCCAAACGATGTAGTGGGAAAGAAGGAAAATATACTAGTATAACCTTGACAATGCGAATGTATAACTTAAGACGGGGCTTAATGTACTAACATAATGTTGATTCAAGTCTCCAAAAAATGTCCCCTAACTGCTGTAGTGATAGCAACCTTCACAATACCTATAATAAAAAAAACGAAAGGAATTACCCATACCATGCCCTTCTCTCAAACAAAAATTTCAAATTAACAAAATAACGGAGATTTTAAAGTTTGGCCTCCCAAAATTACATTTTTTTTATTTCATCCGTACCTCTGCCCTCTGCGGTTCTTTATATGACGGCAGCAACTTTGAAAAATGTAGTTTCGAAAAAAACGCGTGTAAAGTTTCCTATTTTATAGATGATGAAATCTGCTTTTCAGATGTCTGTAACCAAACAACACGTTTTTTTTAGATATCTACTTTTAATATGTTATTTTTAATGCTATAGACTATCCAACTTTTTTTAAATTTCACACGAATGGTGACACTTAATATTTTAATAACAAACATTAATGTTTCATCATTTTTTTTAGACGTTTGGGAGGAGATTATTCTGTCGTTTTCCATCAAAGCCAATGTGAAGACCATATGTGAAGGCGAAGTTGGCAGGGACACGATCAACACAGTTCATGGATTAAGAGCCATCTCCATGGCGTGGGTCATTCTTGGACACACTTGCATCGTAGTCTTCAAATATGCAGATAACACCGAATACCGAAAAGTCGTCGAGAAGAGGTTCCTGTTCCAGACTATTACGAATGGAGCATTCAGCGTTGACACCTTCTTCTTCATGGGTGGACTTCTTGTCAGTTACCTCTATTTCCGCACAAACGCGAAAGGCGACCTAAATCGATTAACCCAGGGAACTCGTGGATTTGTTGCTGGTGCCCTTAAATTTTTCGGTTTCCTCGCTTACAGATTTTGCCGGCTGACGGCTCCATATATGTTCGTCTTGGGAATCGTAGAGATTTCTATGAAGTGGTTCCATTCCAATTCCGTCTTCGAGCCCCCTACAGCCGATCATTACAACTGTCCGAACTACTGGTGGCGAAATCTATTGTACATTAACACGTTATATCCAGTAGATCAAATGGTAATTGAGTTTTCTAATATACGGACATTTATTAAGATAAAAGTTATCAGTGACAATATGCCCAAGGACAAAGAGCACACTATGAGTCAAATTATTTTCACAACATTTTGAAATTGAATTTTTCAGTGTATGCTGTGGAGTTGGTACGTTGCGGACGACACACAATTTTACATAGTCGGAGCAGTGATATTGATTCTCGCTACAAATCACTTCAAAATCGCAGCCTTTTCCTTGATCACTTTAATGGTCAGCTCCTGGGTAACAACGGCGTACATCGCGCTAGTCAACAATCATATGCCAAGCACTGATGATCCTCTAGCTCTCTTCGACAAAATCTATGATAAGCCTTGGACGAGGCTTGGGCCATACCTCATCGGCATGTCTGTTGGATATTTCCTCTTCAAGACTGAATGCAAAGTTAAAATGTCTAAGGTACGTTACATAATAATAAAAGTCTTATGAGCCGAACATATTATAATTCTGACGAATTAATTAATAACAATTGTCATGTTCATCTAAATCAACTTTTGACAAAGTAACGTAATTTTTTGAGAAACATGAAATAAATTTAGGTAAATGAGTAGAGCTGTAATCGTACAACCTAGAATATGATTTTCACTCGTTAATTATGACATAATATTGGATCCTTATAGACGACAGTCGTCATTGGCTGGCTCCTATCTTCGGCTTGTCTTTTAAGTCTTTTGTACGGCTTATATGAAGCTGAACTTTCGCCAGTGGGTGGTGCCGCCTATTCTTCCCTGAGCCATACCGGGTGGGCTCTTGGCTTGGCTTGGATCGTCATTGCATGTAGTACCGGCTACGGAGGTTTGTTTTTAATTAAACAGCATTTCTTTATTTAAATAAAAAGTACAATAATTATTTGGGTATAAGTTGTAAAAATTGTTTGATTAGAAATTAATGAAGGGTTGTTTGATTTTAGGATATGTCAACGACATTCTCGCAGCGCCTATTTTGTATCCATTTAGTAGAGTGACATATTGCGCATATTTAGTACACCCAATTGTGATTCGACTAACGGCTATGAACATGGATTCACCGCTGCATTTGGGAAAAGACTCGATGGTAAGTAATTCAGTTTTTCATACTCTATGGTACTATATTCGCATATTTACTAATGTATGTTTTGTAGATGATCACTTTCTTCGGTCAAGTAGTCGCTTCCTACATCCTGTCCTTCGTGGTGTCCGTATCGTTTGAAGCGCCAGTGGTCAGCATGTTGAAAATTTTCTCACCAAAAAAGAAGAACCGCGTCAAGTAAAAAGTGGCGGGGCGTCAAAACCCATTAAACAATCGTGTATTTTCAATACGTAAAATTCGCACATATCACTTAGATATAATTTAAGTCTTAAGTGCTATAGGCCATTCATCGTGCAACACAACATCGTATGAACGTCGCCTTAAACTGTTTTTATTTTCTATGTATAATGTTAAGTGTAAAATAAATTATTTGTCTTTGTAATTCCTTAATTTCAATATTTCCTACAGATTATTAATTTATGATTAATTTGTTAGGACGTTTGGCGAATCGACCTATGATTCGAAATGGAGAGTCATACTTGGACCTTTTGAGAAAGCAAAAATTTAAAGAAGACAAAAATATTGAAAAATTATAGGTTTCTGACTATTTCAAAACAGGTGATCCGAAACCATCCTCCTCGTGGTCCATAACCAACCCCTTTTTTAGCGAATTACAGAAAGTAGTCAAATTTCAGTTCTCATGGTCCTTTGGAACTAAGACAAGATGATTTTGAATTAATAGAATCATTCTATACTTTAATATCAAACTATAGTTTCATGTCTCACTCGCTAATGCTCGCTCAGGACATATATTTAATAGTTATGATTAGAAAACAGTCTGAACAATATAATACTAGTTCTAAGTTAATAAAATGAACTAGTTAACATTTAATTAAAATAGATTAAATTGTTCAAAAAGGGCTCATTTAATAATTGATACCATTTTAAATTGGTAGTTAACAAATGCACTTCGATTTCAGACATGCTCTAACGCCTGAACTAATGTGATCTTTATTCTGTCTAATTACACATGAACTGCAAAATATCGAATAGGCTCAGGAGGATTCGATTGTTCAGTGCTTTTATCTTACGACCAAGATTAATACAATCCTGGAATCTGAGTCAGTTTGAATTTCCTCCTTACCTAATATTAATATGTTCATTCCTTCCTTGATCAGAATATTTATCTGTACGACAAATTGCGGATGTCTTTTTGTAAACACCTCCTGCTCCCTATAGTATATCTCTGTGCTGCATAGCGTATATTGAACCCATAAAGTAATTGTCTTCCCAACTGGAGACCATGAAGCCGACAATTAGAAGGCAGGAACTCTTGTATTGCCTCAACATCTTTGGGCACATTAGCCCCTATTCTCTCTTAGCAAACATGTTGACCAGGTAGTTCAACAGTACATTGGTCATATTTACCACTCTGACCCCACATAGAAGAGAAATATCCCGATGACATTTCCAGAATATAACATTTGAGACATTAATATTCTGGAGATGTTATCAGGGATATTTTAGAGACATCCCCAGAACGTCTTATGTCCGCGTTTTTTTATATTCTGGTGACATCTCCAATATTCTAGAGACATTGTAGTGACGTTCTGAGTTTATTCTATAATACAACATACCCATTCTGGAGATGTTCTGCAGATATTCTATTGACATTCTAAAGACATTTCCGAAAATACGGAAATCGCATTGATTTCGATAAGTAGGTAAAACTATTTCTAGATTATATCTAGAAATGCTTTGTATTACCATCTTTCACGTAAGTAATAGTCATATGTTTGAAATTTAGTTATACAGAAAAATAAATACATGTATCTGCTAAAAACTGAACACATATGATTTATTATTCGAAGAGTTATTTTGAAGAAACGTAGAGAGTGGAATAAAATTACAGTAGTAATATTGTACATTTCAGTGCACTCTTCGTACCGAGAGAACATGAGGGTAATTTTATTTTAATAATTGTTGCAACTAGCAACGAAAAGGTTTCTTCTCGACCGTTGTAATTTAAAATTAAGTATAATTAATAGTATTTCTCGGTATTAAGGGTCAATTAACTAATAATATAAAAATAAAATAATTTTTTTTTTTTGGTTTTCGATGGAAAACACGAAAATGGTAACAAGATGAACATCGCCGGATTTTGTATGATAATCGCGACAAAACCTTGACTTTGGAATATTCATATCTGTATTTAAATTGATTTACATATAAATGGGTTTTGTGTCCCTCTAGCGACTATCGTAGAAACAAGTGCCTATTGTAAATAATATACATTTCGTCCCAGGATCCCGTGTAGACTCTTCAGTCCTCCTCTGATAGTTTTATTTAAAAATTGCACACTAAATGAAGAAACCATATATACATCTAGGGCAGGGATTCCCGTGATTGCCCTACTGAAGAGTCTACACGGGATCCTGGGACGAAATGTATATTATTTACAATAGGCACTTGTTTCTACGATAGTCGCTAGAGGGACACAAAACCCATTTATATGTAAATCAATTTAAATACAGATATGAATATTCCAAAGTCAAGGTTTTGTCGCGATTATCATACAAAATCCGGCGATGTTCACCTTGTTACCATTTTCGTGTTTTCCATCGAAAACCAAAAAAAAATTATTTTATTTTTATATTATTAGTTAATTGACCCTTAATACCGAGAAATACTATTAATTATACTTAATTTTAATTTTATTTTAGTCGCAGACAATAAATTAGGTATCCAATTTGACCTGTGAGGTCAGATATTTCAAAAAGGAGACTTTTGGCTATTTTTCGGAACAGATATCTTGAAATCCTGACGTGATGAGCCAATTTGGGTAACAAATACGTTGTCAGCGGCCAAAAATCTATAGGATCCATTACTTCTGATTCAAGTTACTTCGCAAAAAAAAATGTGTGGTCCCGTGAAATCCATAAGATCCAGTATCTCTGATTCAAGTTATCTCCCCTAAAAAATTGTTATATACTTCACGAAAAAAATAACACAAGACCACGTTTTTTTTACACAACTTGAATCAGAAGTGGAGGATCTTATAGATTTTTAATCGCTGAAAACGATTTCTTTGTCCAAGTTAACTCATCGTGTCAGAGTTTTCACATATCCTAATCTTAAATTGTCAAAAAATATATTTTTGAGTATTTTTTGGATCACATATCTTAAAATCCTGATGTGATGGGCCAAATCGAATAACGGATTCGTTTTCAGCGGCTAAAAATCTATAAGATCCACTATTCCTGATTCAAGTTATCTCGAAACAAATTTTTGTTGTGGTCCTGTGTAATAGGTGTGGTAGCAACGTATAAAGATTAATTTGATTAATTAAGAAAAAAATGGAGAGGAGGATACTTATATTTTCCTTTGTTCTATCGGTCGACTCAATCCTACCCGCCACTAGACTTTTCTTTACCTCCATACGTCATTTCTGGGCGAGATAGGAAGTTTCATGACTTTTTTAGTTTAATCTAAATATAAAATATAATAAACATTACTTTAAAACAATAAATAGAAGAAGATATCCGTTGATGTCTTTTTAGGAAACAAACATGAATTAATATGTTAATGAAATAAAAAAAGGAGTGTTATTTAAATTAATTTTAAGGTGATTCTAAAGTGGTTCGCCGTTAAGATAGGAAATTTCATTAAAAAACCTAAATCACCGATGACTGAATAACATTTCCGGAATTCGGACGCTGTAAAGGCAATTCTACTTATTACTATAGACGGTTTCCTAGAAAATACAAAAGAAATTAATTGAGAACTGCCCGAGAATTTTTTGAAATAAATGATTTTTATTCATTTCCGAAAATTCTCGGTCAATGCTTAATTAATGCCTTTGGGATTTTCTAGGAAACCGTCTATTATAGTAATTAAAATTACCCTAGCAGGTCCCGAATTTTGGAAAATTTCACTCTTTTTTTATTTACGGTCTTTAGTAAAATTTCCTACCTTATCGGCGGAGCATTTTAGAACCTCCTTAAGACACTAAAATATCCCTTAAAGTCTCTCATGTCAAAAGAATTAGACACAATGGTGACCCCTTTTGAAGAGAAAGTGCCTCATTTCAACGACTTAACGTTTACTCCAACGTTTTATTGCCGTTTTTGTTTGTTACTTTGCGGTGCGTATTTCTTATTTTGTTTTCATCTTTCACTACTGCACGAAGCGATGAATTGCATTATTATACACTCTTATAGTTTTCCGCAGAATCGCCGGATCTCTTTTTCGGGCTTTCGTATTAGTTGTTTGTCCCTTTTCTAAAATAAACATATAAAACACGTAATTAAAAAAAAGTACTATTCTATTTTTCTGCGAGCAAATAAAAACCCTATCGGCCCGGTTCGAACGAATATCGGTCAACTTGTGCAGGGAGTTCATCCAGAATTGACCGACAATTGACCGAATGCCGATTTTGGGTCGATTTTCAGTCGACTTTTACTAAATAGACCTAATATTGACCTAACCAAAATGCATTAATCGGTTAACTTCGTAAAAATCGACTGAAAATCGACCGAGAATAGACCGTAGTCGGCAATCGGTCAATTTTGGATTGATTTTCAGTCGACTTTTATTAAATCGACCTAATATTGACCTAATCAAAATGCATTAATCGGTCAACTTCGTAAAAGTCGACTGAAAATCGACTGAAAATCGACTGAAAATCGACTGAAAATCGACTGAAAATCGACTGAAAATCGACTGAAAATCGACTGAAAAACGACTGAAAAACGACTGAAAAACGACTGAAAAACGACTGAAAAACGACTGAAAAACGACTGAAAAACGACTGAAAATCGACTGAAAATCGACTGAAAATCGACCGAAAATCGACCGAGAATCGACTGTAGTTGGCAATCCGTCAATTTTGGGTTGATTTTCAGTCGACTTTTATTAAATCAACGTAATATTGATCTAATCAAAGTGCATTATTTAACTTCGTAAAAGTCGACTGAAAATCGACCGTAGTCGGCATTTGGTCAATTGCCGGTCAATTTTAGGTCGATTCTTTGCGCAAGTTGACTGATTTACGGTCGATTGTCGGTCAATTATAGGTCGATTCTTTGCGCAAGTTGACCGATTTACGGTCGATTGTTGGTCAATTTCAGGTCGATTCTTTGCGCAAGTTGACCGATTTACGGTCGATTGTCGGTCAATTTTAGGTCGACCCGGGCCGACAGGGAAGTCCCGTGAAGTTCTGAAATTAATTGCACTGTTGCAAAATGCAATAGGTCGTGATAACTTTCGAACAGAATGAAAATAGTAGACATAATCTATAAACAAATTGTCAAGTTCCAAAATTGGGGAGGGGAGGATTATGGTACGATCTATCGGTAATTGAAGAGGATTGACCGAGCGTTTTCAGAAATAGTTGATTTTTAATTAAATTCTCAATCAATTTCTGTATGATTTTTTATTAGACGATGTATAGTATAGAATTTTCTTATAGAGCTCACATTTAAAATACCTGTTTCAAAAACTTTTAATTTACGGGTTTAAGGGGGTTCTAAAGTGGTCCGCCAGTAAGATAGGAAATTTCACTAAAAACGTAAATAAAAGATGACTAATATTTTTAAAATTCGGGCTGTGTAAGGGCAATTCTAAGTACTATAAACAGTTTTCTAGAAAATGCCAAAGATATTAATTGAGAACTGACCTAAAATTTTCGGAAATAAGTCATTTTTAGTTATATTCGATAATTCTCGCTCAGTTCTCAATTAATTTTCGAACCCGATTGAATTTCAAGCATGAAGTAAGAGTCAAGAGAACTACTTGGTTCGATTTTAACCATTTTGAATTAGAGAATGGATCAAAAATTCTCAAAAAAAGTATGCAGTGAATATTAATATTGAAAACAAATTTTTTCGTCAAAATTTTGAATCCAACTTGAACTGCTACTTTTTAAAAGTACGTTTTGTCACTTTGAAGCTTAGATATTGCAGAAATGTGGTAAAGTGAAACAGTTTTCTTTTGTTTACATACATAGAACCCCTCTTATTTCAACCCATCTTATTTCAATTGCCCCTCTTATTTGAATTGTCCAACCCCTCTTATTTGAATCGTTTCCCCTCAGGCCTTCCCCCACCACCGCTCTAACATCTCGATACAGTTTACAGTGTTTACACCATGGTTTACACCATCAAAGTTGTACAGTGTATAATACCGTTCAACCTAAATTTGCAAACATGTATAGTCGGTAGACTGAGGTAAATCTTCGGAAAGACTGCTTCACCTGGAAAAAATATTTTTTATATGGTTTCCGACGTATTTTGGGTCGCTGATCACGAATCTGATGATAAAAATTGGCGGTCGAACGTATCTTGGCCGCTATCTCGAAAAAATACCAAAAAAAATGTCATTTTTTTCATTTTTTTTTTGCATTTCTTTCGAAAATTGAACTCGCACGAAAAAAAGTTTCAAACAAAAGTTGTAGAGCGGGAAATTCCCTATAAGAAAGGTTATATGCATTTTTGTCGTATCTTCTATAAAAAACGCGAAATAAACCTGAGATGGTATGGCTGACAATCTAGCCACATGTCATATGGGTTCGATTATATCACTCATAACTGTGTGGTTAGAGGTTAGGTTAGTCTAAAAAGGGGGGTCTGGGGGGCGGAGCCCCGCAGCACGCAAGCACCACTTAGGTCACGCAAGGGCATCCAGGACGTAGACCTAAGTAGTGTGTGCGTGCTGGGGGCTCCGCCCCCAGACCCGCCTCAGACCCCCCTTTTTATACTAGCCCAACCTCCAACCAGCAGATTTTAGTGATAATCGAACCTACATGTAGTATGTGTCGCTCTGAATAACAATGTGTAGACCGAAGGATAGTATAAATGAGGAGGGGGTGGTCTGGGGGGCGAAGCCCAAGCACACAAATGGCCTTAGGTATACTTTAGTTCTACGTAGGTTCGGCAGTAGTTACGTTGGGTTAGCATAAATTGGATGTTTATAAACATACACATATGCGAGTTTGGCCATTTCTAGGTCAGAAATCCCGCTTTTATCATTTTTCTCATATTTAGGGCTTTATTTAAGGGGTTTCTTTGCAATTTATGAAAAAAATTTATACAACCTTTTTTGTAGAGAATTTTGTGCTCTTCAACTTTTGTTTGAAACTTTTTTTCGTACGAGTTCAATTTTTCGAAATAAATGCAAGAAACTGAAAAAAATGAAGTTTTTTATGTTTTTTCAAGATTTTAGCCAAAAATATTGCCGACCGCCAATTTTTATTGTCAGATTCGTAATCAGCGACCCAAAATACGTCGGAAACCATATAAGAAATATTTTTTCCAGGTGAAGCAGTCTTTCCGAAGATTTACCCAATATCAGCATCTTAGTACTGCATTTGAAGTGATTTGAAGCTTACATAAAACATATTTGCAAAGGGCATAGGGGGTTAACTATACAAAAAATGCCCCCACAGCTCTGTCACCCGAACTGGGTCCATATATTGCTACCCCGATGACTGCAAATTTCTGAAAGTATGAACTCAAAATTCGCTTTTTCGAAAAAGTTATGGAGAGGGAAAGAAAAATAAAAAACTAATTTTTCTCGAAAACTACTGGATCGATTTTAATGAACTTGAAATATGTTAGAAACGTAGGTAAGACAATTTGAGAGAAAAAATATGATTTTTTTTTTTTTTTTTTAATAAGTAAAAAACTGATTTGAAATTTTCAAAATTTTTTTTTTGGCATAATTTTTGATGTGACCACCTTCATCTTTTTTCTTGAGGTACCTTACAATGTCCCCTTTCATATATATTTTTTTCAAATTTTTAAAAAATATAGTTTTTGAATAAAAAATCGTAAACCATGGTCGTCCTGCTTGACTTGCGCATTCGCACACACCCGTGCACTCACGCACGCACGCACCGACTAAAAATACTATGTTATATACAGTTCAGACTCATGTGTAGCCAATATAAATATTCAAATGTTTTTTCGTGTTTAATGCACAGTGTTGAAATGTACGAAGTTAAATTGGACCGAAACAAAAACCGGTGCTGAGTGTATATAGTATAGGTCGACCTTAACCGATGTCAATGAGATATTTTATTATCCGGTGTGATGTCGGCGTGATTGTTGACACGAGACTCCTATATAGAAGAACTGCGAGGCAATAGGTAACTTCTTCTCCGGTAGGCATCGTTCCTTTTATTCGATAGCCATTTCATTCTCGTTATCGAAATCCATCCTTTTTTTAGTAGATTAGGAATCCGGACGGTGCGACCTGACACTTGTATATGATATTGTGCTTTGATTCATATAGTCTATGTAAATCGGTATAGCTGAGTGCAGGTTTATATTTAGTATTTTTTTCGGAGTTATATCTCTGTGATTCTGGAGAATTTTACTTTTTACATTCTTTTGTTTACATCTGACATTCTTATTTCTTTATAATTTTCAAGATGAATAAGACCGTATTGCTAAGACAAAAGTGCCCTGGTTGCAATACTTTTTTAATAAATACTACAGGCCGAAAAAAAATAGTAACAAATCAACAGGAAGCGAAAATTTACTCCACTTCTTTGCAGCAAGCAATAAATGTAAATGACATTATTTGTCAAAAATGTAGAATGTCTGTTTATAGAAAAAATATATCTGCAGAGAAATCTGAAGTAAATGTCGTAAATGATGTTGTGCCTGATTCGGTAGATAATGATCCCACGTTTGAAATAGTTGAATCAAAAGCATCGGTTTCTGAGGTTGAACGTATGGAAGTTTTTATTCGGAGAACTATTGCAACGCATAAATCATGTTGCTTTTGTGGCGGCACAAAACATTTACGTGTCATTCCTGAGGAAACACGAATAAAAACTTATATCAAAACTCAAATCTACATTCCATCTGGGAATCGATGTTGTCGTATGCACTTGATAAACGATAGAATATACGAAGAAGATCTTATCCAACTGAAAGCCTATTCTAATACTACAAGCCTAAGCATCTGAGTTATTAAAACTAATGGAAACTCTTTCTATTAGATGTGACTCGACATTGCTTGATAAAACAGGGGAATACAATATTTCTGAGAAACAACTCAAAATTTTTACAGGCTTAAATTGGGAATAATTAAATGAACTGAAAGACATGTTAACTTCATTGCGAAATAGTCATTCCCGTTCCGTCATTCAAGCTATTGTTGTCTTTTTGTTCAAATAACGGTCGGGTAATTCGAATGCAACGATCGCGTCAATTTTGCAATTGCAAAATGAACACGATGTCTCGGACTATTCGGCAGGTGTAATGAAATCATTTGAAGATGATGTTTTGCCACTTCGTTTTGGAGTGAATGCGTGTAGTCGGAATGAACTCATTCTAAACCATACCACTAAAATGGCAAAACATTTATTCGATTCTAACGATAAACTTTTTTTGATATGCGACGGCACATACGCTAGACATCAAAAAAGTTCTAACAATGATTACCAAAGGAAATCGTACTCTGGCCAAAAGAAAGTTCCCCTTTGTAAACCGTTTACCATCTGCACAACTGACGGGTATGTTGTAAACATTGCTGGACCTTTTCTTGCGAATCAAAATGATGCCCAGATTTTGGAAACAATTCTCGAAAATCCTGAAGGTTTATCTAAGCTGGTTAATGAAGGTGATATTTTTGTTCTTGACCGTGGATTTCGTGACGTAAAAGAAAAATTGGAAGAAAAAAAATTTCGAGTTTTGATGCCTGCCTTAAAAGGAAAAAGGAAATTAACTGCAGAAGAATCAAATAATTCTCGCTTTGTTACGAAAATTCGGTGGGCTGTAGAATCCGTTCACGGTGTCATCAAGCAAAAATATCTTCTTCTTAATCATAAAATCGATAATAAGTTATTACCAAAAATTGGATCATACTTCAGAATTGCATGTTTTCTTAATAATATTTTCGGAAAAAGATTACATTCTGATGTAGATAACTTCGATGATATTCTTCAAAAGATGAAAACTGAGAAAAATGTGAAGTTTTCTTTGGCTGGTAAAGTAGAAGAAGCAGGATGGCTACGTCGTAAACTTCCGTTTGGAACTATCTCCTCAGATGATCTTAATGATTTTCCGGAATTAACAACAAATGATTTGAAAATTTTATTCACTGGTACCTATCAATTTGCTCAGGCTGTTTCCTATTTAGCAGAAATGCTTGACAAAGATGGCAATCTAAAAATGGAATTTGTTAAAGATGATTCAACGACTTTAAAAATTAGAGTTCCGTCCCGTCACATTTCTCGTAAAACCTATAGGTGTTTTATTAAATACGAACCTGACACTATTGGACATTCTGGAATTACAGAATACACATGTGAATGTGCCAATGGAAATAGAACTGTTGGCTGTTGTTCCCACATTGCGGCTGTTATATATTATTTATCACATGCGCGTTATTTATCAAGAATTTTCAAACCAGCTGAGATATTAACTGACATATTCACCACAACTAAAATTGTACCAGTAATCGAATCTGATAGCGATGAAGACTGAACAATTGTAGCATCAGTGAGCGAGAGGCAAGATAATATATCTTGCTTTAATTGTATGGGTAACAACTCCATCTTGCCTTAAATGGCTGGGTGACTCCTCCATCTTGCCTTAACTGGCTGGGTGATTCCTCCATCTTGCCTTAAATGGCTGGGTGACTCCTCTAGCTTGCCTTAACTGGCTGGGTGACTCCTCCATCTTGCCTTAACTGGCTGGATGATTCCTCCATCTTGCCTTAACTGGCTGGGTGATTCCTCCATCTTGCCTTAACTGGCTGGGTGATTCCTCCATCTTGCCTTAACTGACTGGGTGACTCCTCCATCTTGCCTTAAATGGCTGGGTGACTCCTCTAGCTTGCCTTAACTGGCTGGGTGACTCCTCCATCTTGCCTTAACTGGCTGGATGATTCCTCCATCTTGCCTTAACTGGCTGGGTGATTCCTCCATCTTGCCTTAACTGGCTGGGTGACTCCTCCATCTTGCCTTAACTGGCTGGGTGATTCCTCCATCTTGCCTTAACTGGCTGGGTGACTCCTACATCTTGCTTTAACTGGCTGGGTGACTCCTCCATCTTGCCTTAAATGGCTGGGTGACTCCTCTAGCTTGCCTTAACTGGCTGGGTGACTCGTCTGTTGCCTTAATTGGCTGGGTGCCCTCATTTGTCCACCTTCACGTGGTGGGGGTGTTACGGCTAACGATCCGCTCGGGCTATATCAGATCAGGTTCAACCATGCGGAATGCTGGCCGACGGGGAGGTCCAAACTAACGGACATAAAGAAAAAGAATTATAGAACCCCACCATGGGACCTGGGTTCTAAGACAAGATCGTATTCGGACGTAAATTCCGCTTTTTCCATTTCCGGAGTGAAAAAATAAGGGGTCTCATTAAAAAGAGGCTTCATACTGAAATTACCTTAAAGGTCAACGTCAAGGTCACTATTGGATGTCCGCCTCAGAATCCAAAAACTTTTCTATTTAAACTTTTTTTTTCTAAACAGCATTCATTCTCATATTTCCGGGTGGTAGTTTTAAATTGTGTACCCTGTATTATACATATATATATATATATATATTCCATATTGTATGCACAATTTTTATGTAATCAGTTTTGATTTTTAATATGAAGAATATCAATTATTCATAATCTTAATTTTTCGAAAGGACATTATTAAAATTTCATATTCAGAATAACAATTTTCGCAATTGATATTACTAAATTCTAATATTAAAAATTCTGATATTAGAATTTTTAATATTAAATTTTCATAAAGGGATCAAATTGTCCCTATTTGCCCCCTGTCGAACAACTTTCATCCGACAACTTTTTTCATTCTGTGCATAGTTCTCGAGGTATTTCAATGTCTTCAGATAAATTTGGATTTTTATCGATTACAGCGCCTCCTGTGAACCAAAATGCAATAGCTCCTGGGTCAAATTGGTGTACTTTTTTCCGGAGAATCCAAATCTGCAATAAAAACTGGGGGTTCCTATTTAAGTTTTATTGTTTTTGCCCCCACTCCACCCCCAGGGGATGGGGGAGGGGGTAAATTTCATTATCACTGGATGCCCCCCTTCGTGTCGAACAACTTTCATTCGACAACTTTTTTGATTCTGTGCATAGTTCTCGAGATATTTCGATGTCTTCAGATAAATCGGCCACCCTGTATATATGTATTATATATATATATATATATATATATATGTATATGTATGCATGCGTGCGCGCGAGCGCGTGTGCGAATGCGCAAGTCAAGCAGGACGACCATGGTTTACGATTTTTTATTCAAAAACTATATTTTTTAAAAATTTGAAAAAAATATATATGAAAGGGGACATTGTAAGGTACCTCAAGAAAAAAGGTGAAGGTGGTCACATCAAAAATTATGCCAAAAAAAAATTTCAAAAATTTCAAACCATTTTTTTACTTATTAAAAAAAAAAAAAAAATTCATACTGTTTCTCTCAAATTGTCTTACCTACGTTTCTAACATATTTCAAGTTCATTAAAATCGATCCAGTAGTTTTCGAGAAAAATTAGTTTTTTTATTTTTCTTTCCCCCTCCATAACTTTTTCGAAAAAGCGAATTATGAGTTCATACTTTCAGAAATTTGTAGTCATCGGGGTAGCAATATATGGACCCAGTTCGGGTGACAGAGCTGTGGGAGCATTTTTTGTATAGTTAACCCCCTATGCCCTTTGGGTTAAATATTGTCTCCTATATTCATTTCGATCTAATCACATTGTATGTATTTGTGAAACAAAAAATTATTGATACATAATTATATGTAATAAAGTGCATAATGTAAATTTAAAATGTTTATTTTCGAATGCAGATATAAATGACCATAAATAAATGCGAAAGGTTGCAGTCTTTATTTATCGCGTAAAGGCACGAGTTGTGATCTCGTTACATTTTTATCCAAATTTAAAATTCTCTACACATTTTTCAGATAAATTATATATATATATATATATATATTTGGTAAAATTGCAGAAGAACTGCCCCACCTCAAAAATTAATTATACGACATGTTTCTGACGTATTTTTGCCTCCTGATTACGAATATGATAATAAAATTTGGCGGTCGGACTTATTGAAACGGCTATCTTGAAAAAACTGTCAAAAAACACGATTTTTTCCAGTTTTTTGCGTTTATTTCGAAAAATACGCAACTTACGAAAAAATGTTTCAAATAAAAAATGTAGAGAATGAAATTCTGTACAAAAAAGGTTTTATGCATTTTCTTCGTATTATCAACGATAACCTCGCAAAAAAAGAATAAACCTCAGAATAAGCGGCATAATGGGTTCTGTTTAGCCTTGAATGCTGTTCGGAAAAATTCCCATGATCCTTACTCCGTGATATTTATTTCTACAAATGAAAACTCGCAATGCATGCTAACTCGCATCATGTGCCTGGGGGGCTCCGCCCCCCCCCCAGACCCCCGCATAATACTAACCTAACCTCTAACCAATCACATATGTGCCTAAAATCCCCTTACCTACGTGGAATCTCATGTTTGTGTGTTTGGAATCATCGAGATTCCACTGATATATATCATACGTAGGTTAGGGGATTTTAGGCACAAATGTGATTGGTTAGAGGTTAGGTTAGTATTATGGGAGAGGGGGTCTGAGGGGGCAGAGCCCCCCCCCCCCAGGCACATGATGCGAGTTAGCACGCATTGCGATTTTTCATGTGTAGAAATAAATATCACGGAGTAAGGATCATGGGAATTTTTCCGGACAGCATTCAAGGCTAAACAGAACCCATTATGCCGCTTATTCTGAGGTTTATCCTTTTTTTGCGAGGTTATCGTTGGTAATACGAAGAAAGAAAACCTTTTTTGTACAGAATTTCATTCTCTACATTTTTTATTTGAAACATTTTTTCGTAAGTTGCGTATTTTTCGAAATAAATGCAAAAAACTGGAAAAAATCGTGTTTTTTGACAGTTTTTTCAAGATAGCGGTTTCAATATGTCCGACCGTCAAATTTTATTGCGATATTCGTTATCAGCAGCCCCAAATACATCGAAAACATCTGGCACATTTCATTTTTGGGGTGGGGCAGTTCTTCTGCAATTTTACCATATATTTTACATAATTCAACTCTAAAATATATATACGATGTCCAATAAAAATAAAAAGATATCAGATATTATCATCCACTATTAAAGCGTTAAGTAGAGAAAGGGGATAAGGGGAAATTTCAAATAAGAGGGGTCGGCGCCATCTTGAAAACCATGACCAGTTGAAATAAGAGGGGTTCTACTGTATAGTGGTCCCCATCCTAACGCATATTTCTTTCCCGTCTAACAAAATGCATAGATTCCCCTTTGTTCCTCTCCCCACAACACGATTCTTAGTTGCTAGCGTTGCTGGCGAGACATCTACGTGCATGCTCAGTATGATAAATGCAAAGAGACTTTTGCCGTAATGGGGGTTGAGGGAGGATATGCGTTTGGACGGGGACCACTGTACAGTACTCCTTCCCTTATTCTAATTTTTTCTCTTCTCCTATTCTAATATTTCCCCTCACGCGTTCTCCCCACTGACGGGTGTTGACGTGTGGATTTTCTAAATACAAATAACGGCGCATGCGTAACAAAAGAAAAAAGTGACAAAAGTGAGACTACAAATCTAAGTAGTGGGAGAGAGGGGAAAATTAGAATAAGGGAAGAAGGCCGCCATCTTGCCTGACTGGACAAATTAGAATAAGGGAAGGACTACTGTACCTTGATTTTCTAGTGGAGAATAAAAATTCTTTCTGAAGAATTAATCAATTAATATTGATGCACTTTCTTCTATTCTTGCAATAAAATTTAATTCAGCTAAATTTTAAAACCATCGATTATGATTATAAAATACAAAAAAACCCTGGATTTGGGTAAAACTTTGTAGTTAAGATATTGGAGTCACTAAAAAAATATGTATTCCTTTAATAAATTGATATACATAATAATAATAATAAATTGTCTTTATTGGCCAACAAAATAAAAATACAGAGCGAAGAACCATGTGCAACGCCGAAAGGCGAGCCACAACTTAAAAAAGTTGTTTTACAGACTGACCTTCAACATCTCTTTACTGTTCTTAATTACATCATTGTAATTATCAAATTCGGTAGATAAAACAAATTGATTTTTTTGTTGTTCAATATTTTATGCTATTTTTGTTATTTCAGAAGAAACGGGTCTAACATTAATTTACACAATTCAATGTGATGCAAAATATGTAATTTATTATCTTTCAAACATAATATTGTAATTACATACTTTCACACTTACTTACAAACGCTTTTAAAAACTTTCTTATAAGATGGTACTGAAAGTAACACCTAATTAACTTAACACTCGTGTGTAGATGCTTAAAAATACAATCTTATTCTTGAATGAAATAAATACAGGAAAGATAATTTGAATTAGGATGCACCTTCGGTAGCCAATTCGGAATTGGTGGCCACAAAACATGGTCCTTCATGGATAAATTGCTTAAATCTCTGTAACGTAGGAGTATCGAAAATATCTGATGCCGATTCCGATAAATTTTTTATCACTTCGTATTTAGCCTCCTTGCACTCTTTGAACGATTCGACTGTTCTGTCCAGCAGGAACTCAACGAGACCAGGGTAATTGGCAATGTATTCTTGACCCCAAGCTTGAGCAGCGATCACCGACAAACACTCTAAACTTGCTTGTCTTACATCGGCAAAGGGTTGTTTACAAAGGGATACAATTATTTTTAATGGTTCTTCGCTAAGATTGTCAAACCAGCTTTTTGTTAAAGATAATATTCGGTTATCTTGATCAGATTTTTTCACTTCTAATATTAGAGTTAGATTATTTAAACCGTGAAGTCTGAGTTCAGTCGGCATTTTCAGAATCACTTCCTCGATTTTCTTCAATGCCCCTTGCATCGCCGGTCCCAAAGACTCGAGAGCAAATTTTCCTTCGACATTAGAGGCAACATGACCGAGAGTATCGAGTGCTGGTCCTAACAATAAAGTGTCTCCGCTTTCAATGACTTCGAATAAAGCTGTAATAACAATTGAATATCTTGAAAAGATTTCGTTTGGACGGAACCTTGCCACGTTTCCAAAAAATTTCATTAAACCAGGTATAAGAAGATTTGATAAAGGTGATTCATTGGCGCGAGCTATTTTCTGTGCCAAGTTTTGTAAAACATCTTGATTTTCCAAATAATTCAGGCCAGCTTCGGTTAATGCTAGACTAGTTAAACTTTCCAAAGCATTTAATTGAAGAAGAATATCTTCGTTGTCCAGCATAGATATGAGACTTTGTAAAAATCCTGATTTTATGGACCTTTCGAGACAGTCTTCGCTACTTTTAGCAATATCAACCACTATTTCATATACACGGAAACTGACAACATCGTTTTTCGGTAGTAACCTAGCAAAAGCGCTGAGTAATGTACCAGAATATAGAACTTGACAGCCTTCTTTGTTTCGTCCAATAATTTTTAAGATCGACATAGCGTGCACAGCTACTCCAAGGTCATCGTCTGAGATTTTTGCCACAATTTGCATTAAAAGGGCAGTGTTTCTAACTAATAAAGGCAACTGCGCAGGTACCGACGCAGCACGAAGAATTTCTTGTAAAATAAGGTTTTTCACTTCAACGTTCCGTTCTTGTAATAAAAGATTTAACGTAATACTCGAATTTAATTTCAGAATTATCCCAGGTTCCATGACTTTAAAAAGAGACTTCAGAATTTCGCATATTTCTTGTACAAACTCCCTAAAATATTTTAATAATATGATGAAACAATTCGAACATACGATTTAATTAACAACAGTAAAATTTGGGAGAGATAAGACAATTTACATTAAAAGTTATATTTAAAATAGGAAGTACCATTTTTACTTATCAAATATATATTCAAGATGAAATTAGGAAAGTTATTCAAAATGTAAACAAAATTAGCAATGTCATTACCCGTTGTTTGAGGTTAATTGTGATAGGAATTCATCCAGATCAACATTTGGATTAAGATTTTCCGAAATTTCTGTTACATCAAGTGAGGACAAATTTCCCACTTTGATCTTTATATCCGTGAGAATTTGATGCTTTGCATCAACAACATTTTCACTACCAAAACGACGAACATTCGCGCGAATCCACTCCGCCATTGTTGCAGTAACACTTGTTACTAATTTTTCGGAGTCACCAACTCAACAGTGCTGAGATTGTCAAACACAAAGTGTAATTTCCTAAAATTACGAGAAAAATGTAATATAGAAAAATGGTGCCTGAAAGTAAAAATTTCATCATTATTTCAGTACATTTGGTCGAAAATACATTTTAATAAGTCGAAGTGGTTCAAATATTGTACTCTAGTGCCATCTACATATTAAACATGGGGCATCCGCGTCAAAACTTTTTTTCACACAATTTTTAATTTTAGTTTTATCATTTCCCACTAAATGAAAAAAGATTAAAAGTGATTCAAAATTTTTAATTTGTTGTTGTTATTGAAATTTAAAAAATTGTATTTTTTTAATCACAAATCAATAAATTAAAAAAAAGCAGATTCGCTTCGACCGAGAATCGAACCACAGTCCTCTGCACAGGAAATTAGAAGCGCAACCACTCGGCCACACTCACGGTTGTGAAATAATAAAAAAATAACGAATAGTTGAAACAGAAAGTAGATTATTTTTCTACGTGTTTATATAAATGTGTTCGAAGCCGACTAAACCTGTCAGTCGGTATCAACACTTTTTAACTACTTTGTAAATAAATAATATTTGATAAATATATCTTTTATGTACTTTGTTATTACGTAGGTACTAGAATAAATTGTGAATATAAAAAATTACTCTTGTTCTATTTATTTACTTTTGTGCATACCGAGTGGATACGTAATTACTGAGGATATATAGTAAATTCATGTTTCTAAAAACGTTTTCTCCGTCGATGGATTGCAGTATATCAAATTGCACACATGGTAACATTATTTGCTCCATTCCTCTTCGTTCACAATATTTTCGGTGTTAAAATTTATGTTTCAATTAGTATATTACTAACTTTCTAACGAAACCCGGAGAAAACATTTTCTCATAATATTAATATTTTTAAATAATTGGTTATTTATCATATTTTATGTGTTATGCGTATTAAAGTGATAATCGCCTACTTATAGAAAAAGTTATATCCATTATTTAATAACAAAGAATAATTAAAATGACGAAGCTCACATTATTAAATATTAAAAGAATTGTGAATAGATTCTCGTATCGAGGAATTCCCTTCCACACATTTATTTCATTCGGTATTGATTTCAATACATACAAAAATCGGCAATTCCGCACACTAAACTGAAATGAATTCCTCTACAATATTTCTGTTAATAATTGGATTATATACAGGAGCAGGTTGCCTATTCTGTTAAAAGAATAAAAAGTAATCTGATTTTGAAAGAAATACACAATTATTGAAAGATTGTCTTTCCAATTCTACGTCCTGAATTCAAATAAATTGACATAACCTCTCATTTTACGAAGGATTCAATTGAATCTCAAATAACATTGGCGAATTCTATTTATTGGAATTGAAATCAATAGACTACAACTTCTATCTTGTAATTGATTTCACTGGATACAAATCGAAGCAGGGCAATCCATGTATAGGAATACAAACGAATTCAGAATTGAAATAGATTTGCTAAAATCAACAATCCGGACTGGCGAGTAAAAATTTCAATTAATTTCAATAAATTTCTATCCATTTTCGTTTACTGGGATAATAACTTATTCGGACAGGCTAAAATACATTAAATACCACAATTCACAGCGAAATTTCACTGAATTATTTACTTTAAAAACAATCGAAACAAAGACTTGGTCTCTTTCTGCGTGTATATAAAATAACAGAAATACATAAAACATTTTTTTAATCTTACTTTTCTCGTTCGAAAATATGTTGTTTCAAATTTTTGTTATAAGAAATAAAAGTTAATTTACATATAATTTTATGAACTCGTGCATCTATTCAATGATCATTATTTATGTTTTTAATAATTTTATCATAACAGTAAATTCAGTATTCACTGTACACAATTTCAAATTTGGTATCCGTTGGGATAAGTTTTAATGTTTGGAATCGTTGGTATTCAATAGGATCCATAATATATCTTTTGCAATTCTGGGCTGGAATTCAAAATTAATTTAGGGACATGATTATTCAAGGGAATTCATTAAAATGAGTTTGAATTCGAAATATGGAATACAGTGGAATTAATTTTGAAGTGGTATTTGATAGATTTCAAGGGGATTCAGTAATACATTCTTTTATGCCATATTTGGTATTGAATGGTAGTTTTTAATGGGAGGAATTTGAGGGAACTCAATGAGATATTTTTTAATTCCAAATCTTGTATTCGCTGGAATTCATTTTTGATGGCCGTTTGTAGAACGGCATTTGAGGGGATTCAATAAGTCAAAATTCTTTTCATAGTTGGGGTTTTATTGGGATTAAAAATCATTCCAATACCTTTTTTGAACAAAATGAGATAAAAACAATCAAATTTTAATCTCCATTAATCCCCTTTCAATACCTTTCAATCTTTTTTCATTTACTGGGTTATGTATTGTTAGTACATGCAAAAGAACCCAGCAATCTAAAAAGGATTGGAAATTGATTAAGAAGGATTCAAATGGATTCACTTGAATTCGTAATTTGTCCAAACAGAATCCCTGTGAATCCAAAAATAATTTTGTAAAATATTGAATCCCTCCGAATCTAGAAAATAGAATTCATATTAATCTCTACGAATCTATTTGAATCTAAAAATAATATCGCCGAAAATAAATAATACCCCAGCAATCGAGATTCGATAGGATTGGATTGAAAATTTCAATTCATTTTGAATTCATACTTTGACTCCGGAAATACATATTCAAATGGATTGAGTTCCGAAGAAAGGAATCCATCTGTATTCAAGTTTACGAACACAATTACGAATACAATCGAAAGCGTAATTTGCGGGATTAAAAAAATTAAGTTTTGGAAAGAAAACTTTTCTTGCATTGAAATGAATACACTTAGGTAGTTTTGAATCCGTAATGTTGAATACGGATCTATTCAAAGTTTTGTTTTTGAAATACACCTTTTTTGGATTGAAATTAATACACTTGGATAATTTTGAATCCATAATGTTGAATACGGATGTATTGAAAGTTTCGTTTTTTAAATACAACTTTTTTTGGATTGAAATGGATACACTTGGATAGTTTTGAATCCGTAATGTTGAATATGGATGTATTCAAAGTTTTTTTTTTGAAATACGCCTTTTTTTGAATTGAAATGAATACACTTGGATAGTTTTGAATCCGTAATGTTGAATACGGATGCATTCAATATTTCGTTTTTAAAAAGGAAACTCTTTTTGGGTTGACATGAATACACTTAGATAGTTTTAAATCCGCAATGTTGAATACGGATGTATTTAAGATTTAATTTTTAAAAAGAAAACTTTTTTGTATGGATTCAGAATTTAATAATTAAATCCAATTCTATACAACTCTATCCAAATTCGATTGCTGGGTCTGAATGCCTCGGAATCTAAAAAGCAAATTTAAACCAGTCTCTGCGAATCCATTTCAATCCAAAAATAATAACGTCGAAAATAAATAATGCTGAATGCCTCGGAATCCAAAAAGATGAATTCAAATCAGTCTCTGCGAATTCATTTGAATCAAAAAATAATAATGTGGAAAATAAGTATTGCTGAATGCTTCTGAATCCACAGAGGCGAATTCAATCCGACCTGCGCGAATCCATAAAAGGTGGCATATCCAATCATGATAGTACAAAAGAAGCTTTTTTATACTTTTTTTCTAAAAAGAGCAGGAAATGAAAATGGGATTTACTTGGATTGAAAGGCATTCGCGGACATAGGCGTGAATCCAACGGAATCCCTTTAAAATTGGGAATTCGGGAGGAATCAACATGGGATTTTGGGGAGGCTGGGGTTAATTGGCGGTAAAATTGTTAATCTATTTCTATAAAATGGTATACAGTATAATTCAATTAACATAATATACCATTTTGAAGGTATACAGTCTCGCAATCAAATGCCTTTTAAAAATAATTGGTAAGTTCAAAACCGCTAATACACCCCACACGTGGCGCACATTGGCGGGTGCAATGGGGCTAATTGGCGGTTGATAAAAACTTGTGTTTTATTGAATAAGTGAATTCATAATACTCCGGCAAGATGTAATAAGTAAATCAAGTCTCTGGCTTTCTCTTAATTTCCTTTCTTGCAATAAAAATACGTTAACGGAGATGTTTTTTATATGAATACAACCACTCTCTTGTGGCTACTGTCGACTATCCATACCTTTATAAATAAAAAATATATTTCACACAATTATAATATATTCTAAACAATTTTATAATATATTATATATTATTATTTGTCATTACTTCCATCTATTAAATAATATTTTTGAACAATTTTTGTATCAAATTAATATATAACTATTTTCTTAAATCTTTCTTTATAATTTAGTATTTTTTCTGTCGCCTCTTTGCCTGCTGTATTAGTTTCGAACCATTCTCTGCAATAAGAATATATTTTACATGCAATACTGACACCGCCAATGTGACCAACGGAAAACCCGCCAACCTGCCCCATCCCGAGTTTATAAGTTAAAACGTAATTTTCGTAATGATATATACACATATTACAAAACTTCTCATAGTGGTTTTGTGCAGTGAAAGTAGAGGAAGCTAAATGTATAAATACTTATTCTGATATCGATCGCAACACGGAGAAAAACGCTTATCTAATCGAAAATAAATAGTTACAATTCGTATGCCAAATCAATCAATCCCAACTATAACCAAATTTAGTTCGATAAACAAGGCGCTACTATGGAAACGCGATGAAGCTGGGCACAATGAATATACTATATATGATGCATCGAATTTTCTAATGTGCAGAATTCGAGAAAAGTGCAAACCGCCAATGTGCCCCAATCGCCAATTAACCCCAGTCTCCCCTACTTGGATTGAAAGGGATTCACAGGCATAGGAGTGAATCAAAATTAATCCATTTTAATCAATTTCAATCCATTTCAATCTATGACAAATTACGAAGTCAAATTTTGAATCCCTCCGAATACTTTTTCGATTGCTGGGAAGTATTCTTGACCATATATATGGTCAATGTGTAATTTAATTAACCCATTAACGCCCAACTGCACATAAAGTTTACTGCGAATCCAACGCTTATTTTCAATATGCAATAAATTTCGAAAAAAATAAAAACTATCAGATTCTACCATTTTCAAGGCCGCTCTTTCGAATGGTACTAAGAAAATTTTTAAAACATTGAAATTTATATATAATTTTGACATGTATAGTAGAAAAACATGATTTTTTCCGGACGCATTTTATACAAATATCGAGTTTTCGAGACAATATCTTAATTTGAGTGAGCTAAAATATATTGGAAGGGTGCATTCAATAGTTGTACTTAAAAGATGCACTGGTATATTATGATATAATATATAATATTTCAAATATATTATATATATTTGAAACTTTCGATATTAGATTCAAAATGGCCACTGCATTCACAAATTCCTTTTCATTTTCATTTCATTTATTTTTCAGGATTAAACATCTACAAATTCTTATATACTAGGTATAGTTGAAAGATGGTAACAAAAGATGTTTAGAGCTCACGTAAGTTATTCTGGGAACTTGTCTATGAAGAAATTCTTACATACTAATATAACAATTGGTAAAAGAATATAATATAATAACGTAATATATGTAGACAGAAAAATATTTTATAAAAATATGTAGAGGTTAACTATTGTCTGGTCTGACATAAATTTTTGGTAATTATAATGATATGTATTGAAAAGTTGGAAAATCTTGTAGCTTGTTATACGATGATCTCTTTGGATTATAGCAGCCATAAAGTTGTTCTCTGAGAGTCTTTGGAAGCTTATTAAATAAGGATGGTGCTCTATAATCATATGATTTTTGTCCAGTGGTTGTTCGCTTGGATGAAGTTAGAGCCAGATGTTTTGCAGGTTTGGTCTTGTTGAACGGCTTTTTCAAAATTTAATCTTTTTTTTTCTTGAAAACTATGCACTTTAGAGAAAATGTTATAAGAACAATTATGTTCTAGAATAAGACGAGAAAAAACACTCTCGAATTTTTTCAGAATGTATTACAACAATTTCTTATTTTTAAAAAATTCGAAAAATCAAAAGTCATTTAAAAAATCTGAAAAAAATTGAGTGTTCTTTAACCAATTCTAAGACTTTTTACTTTAAGGAAAAGCTGATGTTGTATGTGCTCTCTAAATTTATAAGAGTAAAATTTCACTCTTAAAGAGCAAAAGAGTGAAAATGGAGCTACTCTTTATTACAGAGTGACTTAATTGGTTTTTACTATCTAAGAGTGAAATTCCACTCTTAACCCTTTACGGTACGAATTTTTCCTTTCATCCGATCAGTACTCGGCGGTTTTTGAGGGGGCTGATTACAAATCCGTAGTCAAATTTTCAAAATTAAAAATGGCTGAATCAACATGGTGCCATATCGGGTCCGACATTTTGAATTTCGAAAATCTGAGAACGAATACATAATCAGCATTATTGAAAACCCCCCAGTACCAATGTTCATGTAAATCGAATAAAATTTCAGATTTTGGCCCGGCCATATTTCATCCGCCATTTTGAATTACGAAAATTTGACGACATATTCTTAATCTGCGGCCCCAAAACCCCCAAGTACAGAGTTTCATCAAAATCGAATTAAGCTTCGGATTTTCGTCTGCCTTATTGGATCAGCCATTTTGAATTTTGTGATTTTGACAACATATTCGTAATTAGCGGCCTCGAAAATCCCCGAGTACAAAATTTCAATCCATCATTGAAATAGATATTGATTTACCTACATGAAGAAAATTATTTACAGGTGGGACACTGATAGTCCCACTATGCCTCAAAGGGTTAAAGAGTGGTTTTCACACTTAGAAATTTATGAGATGGCCATATTTGATTTCCGATGGTGTTAGAAAATTGTTTTGTTTTATTACAATAGCTTACTTTTTCGATGTATGACGATAGCCGACTTTTCCCCGCATTTGGGGTAAAAGTCGGAGATGACAAAATAGTATATGGGTGATTTTCAAATAACTGTATTATTTTGCAAGCGATTTTGGCGAAATATAAAACTGATTCCTTGCAAACACAAAAGTAACAGTTATGTAACAACTATACGTAACATTTAGGTAACAATGTAACCATTACGTAAATATTATATAACTGTTACTTTCCTTGTTTGCAGGATTATATCCCATAACTTTTAGGATATTTCTGTTTTATTTCATCAAATCTATATGTGTTCACACCGTAGTGTCTATACTACAACTTGAGTTTTATGGATGTAACACTGAAAAATTAAAAATTATGCGAAACGGAACTGACCGTTCTCGATCGATTATACTTTCTCCCTGTCCAAAATATTATAAATTTTTATTTTAAATTATTTGCAACTGATATAAGTTTAAAATTGTACAATATTAAGTAATAAAATTATACCTTTTTTAATCTCTTAACCTCGAAAACTTTACTCTTTTTTGCTTTGATTCTATTAGCATTCGATAGTTTCGCTGCATCACTTTTTCGCATTTTATCATTTTCCGAGTCCGAGCCATTTTTATTACAGATTTTCCACACCATTCATATCGCCCAAATCATTAATGGAAATGACATATCGAATTTAACATATCGAATTTAACTGCAACAGTTTTTAACTATTTTTATAATATTATTGTAAATTAAACATTTTTAAAAATTATGTTGTATTAAATTGGTAGTATAAAACGGAACTGACTGAATATTTTTATAATACGTTAGTTTTGGTAAAAAAGTTGTTTATTCATCTGAGTTTTTGTTTATTGCAATAAATAAAAGGTGCTTAACTATCTACAAAGTTTAAACTTTACATTAGCATGGAAAAAATATTTTAAAAAATGTAATAAGATACACAAAATTATCTCTGAACTAAAATGATCTTTTTCATTAAAAAATTGGTGACAATGTATAGACAGTGTTTCTGAAATGTAAACTCACAATTTTAGGACGATTTTTTCTAAATTGTGTTACATATCAAGTCGATTTAGTGCCTTCATAATTTATTTTAAATTTTTTGCACCGGAGGAACTTATAAATGAGAAAATAAACTTAATTTTTTCTTCGGCGACATGTCACGGAATTGATATTTGACACACGATTTAGTTAATAAAAAGGTGTAATCTGTGTCTGTGAGTAAACTAGTATATGCATCAATTACAACTGATAATGACAATGTTATTTACTCAGAAATAAAGCGAATTTAGTACATTCTTTAATAATTTCTCGCAAGGAACATGAAATATCACAGTTATTTGAAAATCACCCATATACCGTTAATTCTAAGAAGTAGTTTTCTTTTCTAATGAATAATTAAAGTTTTTTGGTTCACTTCGTAGTAATTATTACTAAATATGAAGATTTAAGGCTACAGATGAACCAATCAGATGGTAATTTTTGCACTACTAATTTTTTAATTTTTCTCTAACGTTTGCTTCTAAAGCCAGAAAATCGTCTGGATTCATTAGAAGAATAGCAAATATGTCAGAGAAAATTTTAATTCGTAAAGATTGAAAGTATGGAATTTTAAATGAAACTTTATTGGAAAGAGCATTCTACCGGCAATAGAAAGGTCCCAGGTTCGATTCCCGGCCTGTCGAATTTCTCGAGTTCCGCCCTCCATTTTTTTCGAAAATCGAGAACAATTCAAAAAATAGTTTCATATAAAATTCCATCCTTTCCGTCTTTACGAATTAAAATTTTCTCTGACATATTTGCAATTCTTCTAATGAATCCAGACGATTTTCTAGTTTTAGAAGCAACCATTAGAGAAAAATTAAAAAAATAGTAGTGCAAATATACCATCTGATTGGTTCATCTACAGCCTTAAATCTTCAAATTTTCTTTTCTATTACAGAGATCTGAAAACAGAGGAGTTAGAGATTGCATATTAAAAATACCAATAATTATTTTCAGTTTTCTCATGAGGATTTAAGCAAAAACCATGAAAAATAGCCGATTTTACCCCAATTTACGGTACATTCTGAAAAAATTCTTACCGGGTTTTTGTTAGTGAATTTCCTACCTTACCGGCGGACCACTTCAGAACCGCCAATAACGCTACTTACGCTACTTACCAACATTACACAATGATCACACTGATTACAGTTTTCCATTTACCGACTGATAGTAAAGTACACGATTTCTCACGTGCACGCGATGTTCTTTGCTATGTCCTTATGTTGACACTTCGTACACGCTTTTATAACCTGTATTGTATTTCAAATTTATGTGTACGTAAAAAGTTTACAAACACCCGAAATCAAATTGAACTTATTCGTAAGAAAATCTTCATATTTATTTAATACTTTTTATAAAAATTCGTGTCATTTAAATATATAATTTTAAACATACTTCCTTTAAGGTTATGTTATGATAGAAGTCTATTTTCTGAGATTTGCAAAAATATATAGTGAATGTAATACATAACTTATAACAATTAATGAAATTATACCACACATTAGATAATGGTTAAACTACGAACTCTTGAAGATATAAAAGAAGAACAAACTCGAACATTGTACGTTCGCATGCCACATACCATAAAAGATGCCGAAGAAATCAGAGACTTATTCTACGGAATTGCCAGAGTTAAATTGCCGCGGCAGTCTGGCAGATTTTGTCATGTGATATTTCCAACGGTCGATGAAAAAATAAAAAACATGAAAAATGCAACAAAAGTTGTTAACGGGAAACGAATATATATTTCCGATCCAAGGCCGATAAATTTTGATAAAGTGAAAGAGAAAAAACCGAAAAAAGTCAAGATTCCTAAACTGAAAGAAGAACGCAAAACATTCAAAACGTAATGAATATTTATACTTGTATGTCGACGATCATTTTTTGTTTTTTATCATATGCAAATGTTTTTCTTGCAGTTTATTCGTATCGCAAATACCGTTAGGTGCCAAAACCGAAGTTGTACGAGATGCCTTTCCTGGTTGTGTTACCATTGCCATGTTGAAAGCCACTAACGAGAGCAAGTACGTAATGATTTAATTTAATCGTTTACTTTCATATCGAGAAACGTTACGATAACAATTTGACGATTTCTTTCGGTATCTTCAAGTTCTGTACATTCTATTTTATTTATGTATTTTCAAGTTCAGTTATTAAATTTACTTTATCATAAATCAGTTACGCAAAACTTAAAAACTTTCTGTACTTTACTGCAGTAAGTCTTTTTACCGAGATTATTTTTTATTTTCAACTATATTTTTTAAATACAACAATAAATTTATGACTAGCAACTCTGAAAACTATTGACTAAAAGTTGTTTACTGTATTAAAATTGCGTAAACTGTTATTTAATGTTTAATTATTCACAAAAACATTTATGCAACATACGTTACATAACCTCTAAATATGATATGGAAAATTTAAAAGAAATTAATATTTATAGATTCCGGACAGCAAAATTAAAAATGTCGTCGCCACAGTTGGCGGCACAGTACGTTTCGAAGGAAATCGAATGGCCGACGATCGATGGAAAACCACTACAGATTGCACCGTCGCTTACCAAAAACAAAAGTAAAAAGAAAAAGAAATCGCAACCTTTGAAAATTTACAACGGAGATGAAAGTATCGAAATAAAAGACGAAGACACCGACGACGAATCTGACAAAGCACCGTCGCCTAAAACAGAAACTAAACTCGACATAGAAATAAAAAGCGAAGATGAATCCGACGACGAACCAACGATACCACCACCCGAACAGGAGAATGAAGTCGAAATAAAGAGCGAGGACGAATCTGACTCGTAACTTGTACTGTAAGTAATCGAGAACGAAAATTGATTTTGTTAGAAACTTGTACATACGCAAAAATCCCATCACGTCAAATCTTTGTTGTAAGGAAACGAAGCTCGCAAGTGCTGGATACGAAAGAATAAAACCATTTTTTAAATAAGTCATGTATTAATTATATTGTATCAATTTACATTATATGCTCGAACAAAAAAAAAATCTTTTCAATTTGATTTGCTAGTCAGAAGTCAGAAGGGCGCTGCTCAAAGGAAAGAACGGCTCTGGTACGTGATTTACGATAAAAAATCTGTTTAAAAAACGTTCGGGCGCTCCGTGCCACATTCGGTGGAAGCCGCGCTAATATAGACCGTAATGAGGGGGTTAGGAGAACGCCAATGGAATCGGGGGCGGAAAGGTGGGGGAACTGGTCTTTTTGGATGAGGAATGGAGGGGGGAGGGGCGCCACTAATACTTCGCGGTCCTGGCTAAAACGTCGCTGGGGCCCCCGTCCATGACGAATCCCCTGTCGAGGATTATTTGTTCGCTTCCTGGAGTGTGGTACAGAGCGTATCTCTTGATAAGAATTGGAGCTTACACGACGGTAGAATACAAACTTTTTTTTATCTCTAATTTAGTCGATATAATAACAGGCATGTCCCCTGGTCAATCGTCCGAAAGAATCCGGCCTCCATTTGCGAATTCTACAAAAAACTACACAACAATTCGCTTCCCATCGCAGTTAGCACACTCGTATTATTTATTCGACGATTAAATTAAATTATGCATAACAAACATCATTTCTCGTTATTTCTTTTTCCTTTGTTCTTCGGTTGTTAATATTCTTTTCTCGTTTATACACCGGCAGGCAGCTCTCGATCCGTCCGGAGGGGGATAATCGAGCGACTTGGTCATCGTCTCCAGCATCGTCTCGTCGTTCGCTGCTCGATTTTTCTCGACGAATCTGTTTTCCTCGTCGTCTAGCGTTCTTGGGCTTAGGAACTAACTCGCAGCGACATTTTTGACGCGTGACTTCATGCAGACAAATGTGTTCTACTGTTTTTTTTTATCCTTTCTTTTTTTTTTCTTTTGAATCTTATAACCTAGAAATTATCCTAGATGTGTTTTTCTTATGTGTGATGTGGTGTGGTGTGGTGTGTGTGTGTGTGTGTGTGTGTTATGTGTCGTTTTCCCCCCACGTTAACTCCGCGATCCCCATCTTATCTTGAATTTGCTTGGTATCTCATTTCTCCCCATCTTTATCGAGCGCGAATTCGCACGTGAACGCGATTTTTTGTCCGGCTCGAAAGAAAAAATTAGTCTAGTTCGAAAAAAATTAAAACGATCCGGGTCGCCTTCTCCCTCGCGTACTAATAAACTCATATACACCGCCTCTCCTTCCTCTTCAATCAAATGTCGGAATTTATTGCAGAGAGACCTCGAAAAGAATGCACTGCCCACAACAAGGTTCGAGCTAAGGTCTTCCGACTTTGCTGGCACCGCGTGAAGATGCAAGGAGAGAGAGATATAAAAAATAATATTTTATTTAAATCTTAGGGACGAAATTAAGATTTGCAATTCGATTGGTGTGAAGAAGTTCTTTTTTTTCTTGACTATCCTCGAATGCCCTTAGTGCTTTGCGGGGGGTAATGCACCACTCGCAGAGGTGCTTTGAACGTTGACGCTGCTGCCGACCGCTGCTGAGCCTGATAAGCTAGAGGATGAATTTTGAACCCGTATAACCTGAAAACAAAACACAAAATGGTTATTTCAAATTCAAGTCGATATTACATGCTTATCAAAATTTTACAAAGTAAATATTTCTAATATGTACCTTAATAAAATAGTACTAGACAGTTTACGATAGTAAGTAAAAAATACCCTTAACAATAGAATAAGAATGGTTTGATTCAATTGGTTAAATTGTGAAAATAACAAAAAAAAAAAACGGAATTAGTATAAAATGTAAAAACAAAATAAGTAATAATAAACGCCTCTATAATACGGTGCAAATTTAATTTCTTCTCGATCATTTGTAATAATACAATAAAATATGAAATTAATATAAATAGGATTTTAAGATAGGCTTGATTTCTTCAATAAATGTAAATGTTATGGGCTCTGCCTATCACTTCAAAAAAAAAAATTTTAAATTTCTTCTTTCTTCCTTCTTCATGAATGTAAAGACACTTATCACTTTTTAAAATTAAGATTTTATTTAAAATTGAAAACGTACAAAAAATAAAACTGAAGAGGGACTCGAGAGGTCCAAAACGATGAGTCTTTTAAAGTTTATTTTAATTTTTTGTATATATTTTTTAAAGAGTTTTAAGTTTTATTTTTTTGTATGTTTTCAATTTTAAATAAAGTCTTAATTTTAAAAAGTGATAAGTGTCTTTAAATTCATGAAGAAGGAAGAAAGAAGAAATTTTTAATTTTTTTTTTTATTCAAGTGATGGGCAGAGCCCATAACATTTACATTTATTGAAAAAATATGAATTTATTTCTCGGTGTGATCGATCCACTGACTTGTAAGTAGAAAAATGATTGTTGTACATCGACAACACATTTTATTACTTAGGATATATGAAGGAAAAAGTTTCACCCAATTTTGACTAGTTCAATACTGTTCGGAAGTCCAACAATGGCTTCTAACCTGTACGATAATGAACTTTTGACAACAATTTCATTGAAGTACTCGTACTTAACATATCCAATCGATCTAATTCTTTCTCTCAAACATTTATTATATATTTTTCTTTAATTCACATTAATTTTAAGTAAATCTATTTGATAATTCTGTGCAAATCTCGCATATAAAGACTTGAAAAATGCCATTTTACATAAGACACAATGTTAATAGGCACAAAATGTTTTTCATAATTTCTCAACACTGTGGTATCCAAATGACTCAAAATTCTCAGGGAATTCATTTTATATTCATATTAACGTTTAGTAATTTTTTCTTCAGAATCTGTTTCTTGATTCTTAACCATACCAACCGCCTTAAAAACTTAATAATTGTCAAATATTATCACAACTAAATTTCTTTTCTGCTGACAGAATATATAAGAATTATAAAACAGATGTTAAATAGTTGATGAACTGAATATTCATAAATATGTTGTCGGATGTTGGAATAATAAAATGGCCATTACGGTTCAGTTGTAATTTCTAATTTTTTATTAGCAAAACGATTTTTTGCTTAAAAAATTTTCTATTCATGCCCAACGTTTCGAATCATTGACGAGTCCTTTTCAGGGGCTTCTATTAAATAAAATAAATATAGGAAGTATAAAAAATTGTTTAAAATTAAAGTTTCACTTAAATAAAAAAACGGGAACACGTCTTAAAAACTTCGACAAAAAAATTCCAACAAAAAAACTTTTCTCAAAACAAGTTAAACAAAATAAACTTTATACCAAAAAAACTTAAAAATTAATTAAATCATATTAAATTTATTTATTACTTTATATTAGTACGGTATATTATAAAATGTAATATGTTATTTTTTGTATACTTTTATAATATCCGGCATATAGTTAATAGTGTTAGTGTGATGTGTTGTTCATTAGTGTGCTTAGTAGTAAAAAATGTGTCAGTTTCGTTGTGAAAATCAATGTATTATAACGTATTCAATATGTCCTGCAAATTTGTACTTAGTCAAAAAAAATAAGAAGTTATTAAGTTCTAATGGATTTTTATACTGAAAGTGTGTCGAAAAAACTAAGGTTTCCTGGCGGTGTGTGAAGTATGTTACAATTCGCTGTTTAGGGCGAGTATACACAACTTCAACCAATTCTGATGGTATTTATATACCTCTACACAGTGTGTTCGTTATTTTTGTGTTGAAATGTTCGTTAGTATAATTTATTCAAAACCAGAAATATACAATATTGCGATGGTGTATGTACATTTGGATGTATAAGAATACTTTATATATAGATAATATAAACGGAAAATAAGTAACAAAACAAAAATTAAATGTGATTTATGCCTGTTAAGATACTAATATAACGAACATAAATATCGTTTGCAATGGGCTACAAAGCCTTGATTTATCTCTAACGATGTAATATGTCGTGGTAGTAAATTCCATTTACGCGTTAAACGAAAGACAGTTGAGTGATAACATCTATTAGATCTGCATGATCTTTCAAATAAAGGTCTGAAATTTACAGAATAAACGATCTCTCTATAACTAAATAAACTTGAAATTTGGGATCCAGTGACTAGGCCTGAGAGAATCTTCTTAACTAGTATTGCATCATTAAATTCATGAATAGACATGAGTGTATGGATTCCAAATTTCTTAGAAACTAAACTATAATCGTGGCAATAATACGCCATAGGATTGCCAGTCTTATATGAAAGGTACCGCATAAACTTTCGTTGCACACTATCTAAATCCCTTTTGGCACATGCAGTAAAAGGAGACCATATCGGTGAAGCATATAACAATATGGGTTGAACTAAGGCTTTATAAATGGACAATATAGCAAGAGGATCTTTGAAACTTCGGGTAGTACGTATAACAAACCCATATTGTTTATAGGCCTTAGATATAACATATGTCAAGTGCTCGTGAAAAGACAATTCTTGATCGACGCTAACCCCGAGATCCTTAATCGAGGTAACAGTTTCAACAGGACTGTCTTTTAATCGATATTCATATAGGATTGGTGAACGCGATCTACAAAATCTGAGAGTCTTACACTTTTCAATATTTAAATATAGACTATTAGATTTGCACCATATTTGAAGTGCATGAAGATCTTGCTGGATTTTGGACGCTTCAATGGGGGACCTCACAGTTGAATAGATTTTTAAATCATCCGCATATAATAAATAGTTAGAAAATTTAAATTGAAAACATTGTTATGTTGTAATTTTAGCAAAAATTATATTATTAAAATTATAGTTGAAATATCTTTCTCTCATTGCAATGAACTTATCTTTGTAATCTGAATTTGCACGATATAAGTAATGAAATAAATGAATTTGATATGATTATTTTTTTATTTCAGTATTTTTATAAAGTAATAAATAAATTTAATATGATTTATTTAAGTTTTAAGTATTTTGGTATAAAGTTTATTTTGTTTAAGTTGTTTTAAGAAAAGTTTTTTTATCTGAGTTTTTTTATCAAAGTTTTTTTGATGAAGTTTTCGAGACATGAACCAAAAAAAAAAACGTAATAAAAACAATATATTAATGCAAAATTTAAGCTTGTACCGATTAGGTCTTCGTCTATACATTGACTAACTGTTACACATAATTCCCATTATTTACACCGTCAAAAACACAAACAATAATTTAGTTTTTCTATCTGTATGTAAATATATGTATATATAAAAAAGAACGATTTGTATAACTTATTACAATAACTGAAACTAAAAAAGTTAAACCTTGTGGAAAATATTCTTTACTGTTTCATTAAATTAACATATAATAAATCTCAAAGAATACAAGATTATATTGAATATTTAGAAAACATTATCACGATAGATCTCAGTTATCGCAAATATTTTGAGGTTATTTTTAATTTACTTTTGTATTAATGAACCTGAAGTTAGTGGCCACATCAGGAAATTCGAAATTCAAATTAATTTATATGTTTATTATCATTTTAAACCTAAATAATAAACAAATACCGTATTTGCCTGTATGCATTAGTATTTTTAGGAAAATTTTTGGGAGAAAAATGGAGGTTACAAAATGGACAAATTAATTTTTGTTTCACTTAAAAATAATCAATCTTATCGTGTATTATTAACATTATACTCCGATATGAAAATAAATTATTAAAAAATAAGTATACACGAATTTAAAAAATCAAATTCTGTGCAATATGAGGAAGAAAGCTTAGATGACGGACATTGAAGACTTGTAAGAAATTAATGTGAAAAACAATGTTTCACACATGTTGATATCAGAGTAAGTGTCTACTTAACTCTGTGATTATTATAATGTTAACATTAATAAAATAATACAAAATGTATTATAAAGAAATAATATATATCAAACAATGTAGATAATTAATGATTTGAGTATTGATATGTATCGGCACAATAATAATTAAAACCGGAGGTAGAAAAGGAATTTTTCTGAAGAAGACCCGAACCGTGGGTCGAAACGTAAATTGCCTATTATTTTTTGGCAAAAAATTCTTCGCATCACCCTCCCTAAATTATATGTATATTTTACACCTTATCAGCCGTTAACCCTAATTTTTCTAAAATTCCTTTTCTACCTCCGGTTTTAATTATTATTGTGCCGATACATATCAATACTCAAATCATTAATTATTTATAAAACGGCCGAGAAATTCCATCCTAAACAATGTAAATGGCAGGACTCCCAGTGCCTCGTCCCCTTAAAAAAAGGAAAAAAGGGAATTTGAACTTAAAAAAAAGCAACTAAAAAAGGAACTTGAGGTAGAAAAATGGACTAAAAAAGGACTAAAAATAGTTTTGATTTCAACTTTTTAATTGTAAGCCTGATACAATTATTACATTACAATTGATAATAAATTTTTTTTTGTTTGTTATTACAAGGGTCCGGGCACAAAATCAGCTATATCAAACAAACGTTCAAAAATTCCCCAGAAATTATTTCTTTAGTGATTTTTGAAGAGGAATTCAGTGGTAATAAAATAAAAATCAGAAACAAATTTTTTTACCAAAAAAGAAAAATTTTTTTTTTCGAATAAAATGGAATTTTTTAAAATCCATATGTAATTATTTATAAAATATGTTTTTCTGTTTTCCAATTGTTTTTTTTTTTAATTTTTAAAATAGATTAACAAATTTGAATAACCTTTATTCGGAAAAAAACAAATTTTTTCACGCTAAAACGTTTAATTTTGCTATTGTTGGACCTCCAGATTTGGCTGTAAATTTTGTATATGGGTTCTCTACCCAAAAAATTGAACTCTCAATTTTTAAAAAATTTTTCATATAAAAATCTTTTTTATCAAACATTTTTATAAAATTGTTATTATATTACCATTAAATTCGTCGTAAAAAAAAAAAAAACATTTTTTTTCGTATTTTTAGAAAGATTGTTTGTTATAGGTCCTTAAAGTTTCAATAACTTAGTTTTTCCATTTCCCTAAGATGCTTTGCAACTTTTTCATAAGAGGTCTACGTATACAAGGAACCTATATTTATAAAATCATAAATTTGGAAAATTGTTTTGTTTATTTACAATTTTTTATTGTTACATAATAAAAGTAATCGTTTCTCAAAACATTTTGACAAAGTTTTTAAATTAAATAGAGAAAAAAAATAATCATATAATTTTTGTCGCATACTACATACTGTATATGTATATTATAAAAGAATTTATAGATGAAAAACAATATGGATATAATTTTGAATGGCTTCATACTATTTTTTAGTTTCTCCCAAGTTAAAACGTAAGTAATTTTGTCATATTTCTTCGGATTTGAAAAACGAATTACTTTTCTTAATCAAATATTTATTCATACGCAGAAAACAAGACTAAAGTCGAAAAAAGAGACTAATTTCCTAAAAAGAGACTGACTGGGAGCCCTGAGATGGGCAATTTCCTGAAATTCGATCCCTACACTATCTACACTTATGAATTTCCCGATGTGGCCAATCAGAGTGTTCGCTAACTTCATTTGATATTACCCCACTAATTTTAAATTCGATTATAATGAAATATGTGTCTAATTAAAGCATTTAATAATTCTCAATGATGTTCTGTTGTGACTTAATATTTAGATATACTTTGCGCATTATTCGTGTACTACTAATCAAATAGTTAGTAAGGCACGAATGGATATCTTCAAATCATAATTCTAAAACGTAAGTTTTTGTTAGTGTTCAGTACACCAATAATTTATAAGAACCCGTAATTATTAACAGCATTCTCTCAAGTAATAGTAAATATCAGTGCGGTCGTTATTTTCTCAAGGTAGACATTTTTTTCCTTACCCCATAACTCGGTTACAAAAAAAATAACAAACATTTTAAGCCCTATATCTCAATTTTAAACTGTCCCTGAAAAAGAGCTTTCTAGTAACCTGTAATTTTTAAAAATCACAGATGGATCCAGAAAATAACAAAATGATTTTTGAAAATAACTCTTGGCCATAACCACCCTGTTAAATATGTTTCTGAAGTCAAATACAGCACAATATACTTAGAACAACTGTTTTATATTTAAGTCTACTTCAAAGTTTAATTAATATTTACACCTTAAAATAAAATCATATACATGTATATTTAGAAAGTGAAGCGTGATAGGTTTATTTCTACAGTAATAGTACGAAATTTGGACGCAATACTAACCTTGGTACAAATTGATTTGCCGCGAGCTTTGGTCTGTACTCTGGGTGAACCATGAAAAGCATATGTGGGAACCCCGTTCCGAAGTACGCGCCGTCAGTGTGCTGGTGTTTCGAATTCTTCGGCGTGTATACGTCCATACATTTTGGGCAATAAGATTTGACCATTGCTTCGCCAGGTACATCACTGAGACCCAATGGAAGCATCGGCGCCGACTCACAGTAGACACGCGGACAATATCCAAAGTTCCCTATTTGGTACTTTTCAATCATCTGTGCAATTCCACGATTCGTAAGAATATAGCGAGCGTGTATGAGTCCGTAAAGCATCTCTGCTGCCTGCTCAACGAGGTCCTGGTTCGGATTCTCATCTAAATCATCATCTATTAGAGAGTCATGTTAGACAATTATAGACATAACGTTAACATTAAGAAAGTAGTGCGATAAGACTTATACCGTACCTGGTTCTAAATCAAGTATCATATCAAGCGCCTGGCGATAATGTGGTACCTGCTCGTTGAGCCCAGTTAAATTAAATTTATCCTGTATATAATCTTCATCGACCTATGCATATAAGAAATATATATTAGTTACAAATCTATATTAATGTGTAAATAATAAAATTATTATTTTTCCAATTAATTTATTTCTTTATTGTTTCAGAAAATAATCAGCTTTGTATTTTCTATAGAAAATGTTTAGTACATAAATGTGCTGCCGTACTGAATGGAAAAAGCCGTAGCTGCATTTTTTTTCGAATTTGAGATTTTCATATCTGTATACGAAATAAACTTAGTTCTTTAATTTTCTACAATTAATTTCCAATGCTACATGCATACATAATAAAATACAATTACATATTTCACGATCTGCCAAAAATAATATTTAAGCTAAGCAAACACCGTATCTACATGCGCAACGGATGCAATACCGTAACTGACAGACATGAACTTAGCCGTACAAATTATTAGAAGTTACGCCTTTTTAAATCGTTTCTATCGGCATTTTCAAATGTCGTGCTCACTTATGGTTTTTGACGATTAGTAGCAACAACTTTAAAATTGCAAGAAATATTTAATAATTTATTACAAAGTTGTAATCATAGGCTACGTTAAAGTATGTGGTAAGTAAAAATAGCACTTATTTTATGTTTATTCTATTTATTTTACTAAATCATTCTCGTGTATTCTCATAACATGTACCGTTTCTTTTTAAATAATATATTTTAAGAATATCCTATTTTTTTACATAATCGATTAAAAATGCTAAAATTTGTCAACTATAATATTACAAGATACTTACAGTATAAAAGTGGGGTAAAATATTATTTTAAATTGTGTATTTTTTTCATTTTTAGTAAAGCATCCCCTTAAATTATTGTGCAGATATCCAAATTTTATGTTTTAAAAAAGTGTAATTTATTTCTAATTTTTCCAAAGTTTCTTCTAATATTCACCATTACCAAAATAGTAAACATTACGTAGCTTTATATTATATCATGAAAATAAATATAAAATTATTAATTAATTTATTAAAAATTATTTATTTTAGTTTTTTTTTTTTATTCATTTGACATAAACTGTTTAATTGCAAGAATAACTCTGAAATTCTATAAGAAATATTTGGCTTGATTGTTATTTTACTATTGCAATTCTGTTTTATATGTCATGAGTGTTTATAAATAAATAAATAAATATGTAAAAAAAAAATATTCTACAGCAACTGTACAGTTTGATATTGTTTAAGAACGGTATGCTATGGTGGTGTAAGTATATCATATTTTTGTTACATATACTTCAGAAAAGCTTAATTTTTTTAGTATTATTTTATTACACGGAGAGAAATTTCTAACGATTATAGTATGAAACTCTTATCGACACATCCCATGCCAGTACCCACCATGAAATCCGGTGGGTTTTGAGAAAATACAGAGAATATATTGTAATCTCTGCGGCAAACGAGTATGAAAACAAACTAATCTCATAACTGAGAGCCTGAGTCTTTTCGAGCTACGGTAACCCACAGTACAAACATTAGAAATTTCTGTCCGTTGTCAACAAAACACTCTATATTCTACTGCTGTAATGAGTAATGTATTTCTATAAATATGTACATATAAATCAGTGAAAATATAAATAGATTATTTTTCAATTACAATATTTAAATATATGTAGATTAGGTACTCCGTAATACACTTTTTTATCCAAATCTTTGTTTTCCGAGTTACACCTGTATTTATTGCCAGCATTAAACACACACTTAAAGGCGTATTAATTAATGTAATTTATACATTATCACAAGTTCTTTAAATCTAACTTTAATATTATTTCATATTGTCAACAGAAAACTATTTGTAATTGCAATTTACACATTACTAGACAACATTTTCAAACTTTCAGATCATAGTAAAGTTTCTTTTGTACATTGATATGTTCTACCAAAACCCAAAAGATAGTTCCAAATTGTATTTTTACGATAAATTATGGCATATTTACAATAAAAAAATATTTCACGGTATCAATACAATTTATAATGTCAACAAATACGTTGTTTAAAAAATATGTAGTAAAAAACAAATGCTTTTTGACGTAAACACACATATCATGTTGAAGTTGGCAAGATTCCTCATCTTTCATAGTCAATGGATGATGCCACTGATATATAAAGAGATGAATAGAATTGCAGATTTTCAGGTAAATAAAAAAAACATATTACATGTTTTTAACTGTAAAAATTCAATACTATAAAAAGGAATTAATTTACTTAGTAAATTTATTTTACATGTCACGAGAAAGAATGAAAATATCAAATTCGTTAAAAATTGTTCTGGATGCAATCTATACCACCTATGTTTACTCTGACAAATGATCTATAAATAGAGTTGACAAAAACATTACTATAAATATTTTTTAGATTTTTAAATTTGTTATGTTTATTTATATTAATAACATAAATAAATATTTTAAAATTATTCAATTAAAGAAACATAATTCAAGAATTCATCTATATTTTATAGTAACATAAATGTTTTCAAAAAACTTTTCGACCGTTTTAAAACTGATATCACAGTTTCACAATTATTTACGTTATTCTTTACAATATTTATTGTCTACTTAATTATAATTGCTGAAAAATACCAAGATCTTCTTCATTAAAGAAACATAGTTGTATAATAAATTATTTCAATGTAATGCAGTTGGACATCAGGTTGACTATAGAAAATATTTGAACTAAAAAAAGAAAATGACATTCGCATATTTGTTGTATGTCGAAACAAGAATTTTTGGTGCTATAAACAAACGGATTACCAAAAAAATAAAATTAAACATTTCCGGACATTGTCTCATTTACTAGCAATTACTAAATAATTAAACACTCTCCTAAAAGACTTTTTTTAGCTACGTGGAAGATTTTATAACATTACAAACCTTCATTTTACTAAGTAAAATAATTGTTAAGTGCTATAAAAAACTGTTTATTAAGTATCAATAAAGGAAACCAATTACTTTCAAAATTATGTACAATAAAAAGCATAAAATGTTCATGAAAAATTATTCAAAATTATGGTTAAATGGATTAAACAGTTTTTATATTGTAAATTATATAATAAAGTTAGAAAAACTATTAAAAAATAATAAAAGAAGCATATTACTTCTTCGTACACTGAAAATTTTTATGTAATTTTACAGTGAAATGGTGGAAATTAAAATACCAGTAAAAATCATGATAAATTTATAGTGTTGCAGTAAAATTCCAACATTATCGCAGTGATTTTACATGTGTAAATAAGACGTCGATCGTGTTATTGGTAAAAGGGAGCCGACTCGCTGTAGAGGGAGAAGCAGATACATGAAACCCTATAACACAATTTAAAGTGCGCTTGTGATATTACAAAGATGATGTAAAATTTTTATTTGCACCTTTGATGTTGCAAATTTACATTTCCATTGTGAATTTTACATGTTTATGGTAAATTTCTTTCTATTTTTGGTTGATTTTTATACAAAAATAATAGGAAATATTGGCCAGGGAACAAGGTTCAGAAAATCACACCGAAAGGTCGAAATTTCGATATAGCACAGCCCCAGCGTGATTTTCTTCACTTTGTCTTTGAAAATTTGTCGAAAAATTGTCTGAAAGTAGAAGGAAATTTACCATGAACATGTAAAATTTACAATAGAAATGTAAATTTGTAACGTCAAAGGTGGAAATAAAATAGTCAGTTCTCAGATATTCGGATATCTTGTACATAAATAAGAAATAAAGAAAAATATAAATATGGGTTGTTATGTCAACCACGAAAAATAAAAATGAAGGGTTTAAAAATTCCAATTCTTGGCGATACCATCACAACTAAATTTTGATTTACTGCAGGAAATATAAGATATAATGTTCAACTTAGTTAATAGATTTAGTTTCCCTCTAACAATATTACTTTTGAAAAATGCTTATTTAAAAGAGTGTTTAAGTTACTATATAATACTTATTAAACATAAAGAAATTATTCGTTGTTTGGTAATTTTGATTTAATGTACGGCATCAATTACATGAAATATTAAAATTAAATAACAAAATATATTCGACTCTTGACTTGTTTTAAATTATACAATACTATATTAACTACATTTAAAAATAAGAACGGACTTGTTTGAAAACAAAGAAAAGTAAATTTGTTTGTACAAGCATTATATTTTATACTTTATTACAAAGCTGTGAACGAATTTTTTAAACTCATTTCTTTCGATTCCTACTTAAATACATGTAGTACAATCTTTTTCGATACCATAACCATAAAATCCGATTTTACAGCCTACTTTTAGTCCATAAAATGAAATTTCATGGATCACATGAAACATGAATCTGCCCAGCTAGCCTATTTGACAATTTGTACTTCAAAAAGTTGCCTCTTACATGTTATACATTTGTATAGTACAAATAAATGTTGAAAAGATATCGAATTGATATAACTTACAATTTTCTAACAGAAAGATAACTCTTTTAAGTTGCTGGATAAACATTATAAAAATATTCATCAGAAAGTTAACCTAGGAAATTGTTATTCCTATAAAGTTACCAAATTGTTATGATATTAATAATGTCTATTGGCCGCCTTCTTTACGTCAGTTAAAAGACATGTTTTTTTAAGTTATCCAATAATTCGTTACCGAGAAGCTGACTATGAAATGTTATCAATTTGTTATCATCTGTAATAGTATCGTAAAGTTACCATTCCTTTGTTGCCTAATCGTACTTTTCAAAACGTTAGCAAAAGGATAAATTTTTTAAGTCGTCCAAAAATGCGTAGCGAAATTGAGTCTTTTTAATGTTATCGAGTGGACAGACTTTACTTAACTTGAAAATGATAAATAAACTGTGATACAGACATACATCGCAAAGTGTGCATCACAAAGTCAACAATAAAAATTGTATCTCATTTCTGCATATAACCTACCATATTCAAGATAAATATTTATATTCATAACATTTATATTTCATCACTATTAATGTTGTCAGTTTACTATTTTCCAGATAATAAATCCTTTAAAGATTTTCCAAGTCTTCTGTAGGCGCCGTTCCATTAGTCTGGATCATCGAAACATCAGTTTGATGATCCCGTACGCACAGAAGCCTTCGAAAATCTGGGAAGGATCCCAGCCAGCACACTTGAGCATTCGTCAACAAAAAGTTATCCAAACATAACAAATATTAACAAATGTTAATATTCCAAGAACTTTCTGGGAGCATTAGCCAAGATTTGTCGAGCATTCTTAACACAGGCACACCTAAAATTATCGGAATTTTAACATTTGTTAACGTTTGTTATGTTTGGATAACTTTCTGTTGACGAATGCTCAAGTGTGCGCAAGTTGGGATATATTACCTGGAAAATGGTAACATTATGTCATCTCTTTGTAACGTGTAAAAGTTAACTTACAGTTAACCTACCTGTTGAAACTGTATACTTTAACTTTAACTCTAAGTTCACCTAAACATTAACAAAATGTTATTATATTCATTACAAAACGGTCTGACAAATTGTTATCAAATTGGTAGTCAAATAGTTACCAAAAACGTTATTCAATCAATATCATAACAGTTAGCAATTTGGAAACTTAGAGGATAACTGTTTTGGTGCATTCGACAAGATTTCGACACCAAAATACTAACCTTTTCATTTACTTTTAGGATATCTTAAAAGTTAACACGTAACTTTTGAGTTTAACAATATGTTAACGTTTTTGTAACTTCGTGCTAGCTGGGTTTATAGCTTTCAGTGGTAGGCTGTAAGATTTTACGGACTCATGTGATCCAGCAATACTCAGACCTCGTACGTTAGTATCGCATTTGAGCTGTAAAATCTGATTTTACAGCCTTGTATTGAAAAATACTATAATGTACGATAGCCATGGTAGAAATTCAGTCTAAATATCGGCCAGTTTTTTGCAAATAAACTTGTGTACTAGTAGTGTGAGTAATGAAATGTGGCCCCTTTTTTATACAAAATGTAACAAAATCATAGATTGTTATTCGATACCTTTTTTAGATAAATTTCAATTTAATGAATGAAACAAACTGTTAGAAGTGACAATGTAAAAGTATGTATAAAACTTTAAAACTTGCTGTTGTTTTTGACAAAAAAAAAACAAATACGACAACAATATTGTGGACCTTTTTATTTTTTTTAATAATCGATAATGCTACAAGATTTGAGGAACCGTTAATGCGTGTAAAAACACCTTTTTTTTACTATTGTGATTAGTTTTAGTATTATTAATTTTGTTACCTACTTATAAAATATGCTGCAATGTTATAGAGCTTTTTTATACTACGTTACAGGCGCATTTAAAGGCTCTCGAGCACATATCTATAGTAACTTATATATATATATTATAAACAAGGAATGTGTTAGTCTTCTTTGCGACGAACTTATGAAAAAACTACAGATTCCTCCGTAAGCAAGAACATTTACAATAAATAATTCAAAATTATCCTTTTAGAAGGTGACGAAGCACATAACCCCATAACCTTAGTATCACGAGAATGCAACGGTAGGCATCGTTCGATGTTGTATGGACATTAATAAAATTTTCTTTTACTTATTGTGCAAGAATGAATCAGTACACGTAAATATCGTTTTATTTAGTTTATATTTTATGATTTATTGCGCTTTTCAATAATTATAGTAACAATTAAATAATTTATTACAAATTATATGAACGTAATATTATTTTACATAATCGCAGAAAAATTAGAGCTACTTTTTGCACTATTTGAATAGCATATTCGTTTTCGTTATTTTCATTATAAAAAGATTGTTCTTTTGTAACGCAAAAGAAGTACAATTATGTATTATTACATGTAAAAACAAATTTTTTTATGATAAACTTGAAATGCAGTTTATTAAAGTATAAATAAAATGGAGCACGAATAGATGTAAAGGTTAGATTTGTTACATTACTTTTCTTTGTAAACATTTTTCCATAAATGCGATTTATGCCCAGACCAATAAATTGTACGCCGATGAACTTACGATTCTTCGTCTTCATTTTTATTTACATATATTAAATTATACATAAACATACGTTTTAATTTTCATAATATTCATAAGTAATTCTTGGTTCAGGTGGTCACTGTACAAAAAATACAATTAAGAAAAATTTACAATGGTTTTCGATGGAAAACACGAAATGCGAGTACAAAACAAGTTGTAAAAAAATATATTTTCTACTGTTACATATATTTATTTAAAAGTTATTAATTAATTACAGATTCTATTTTTTTTCTGTCGACGATTTAAACAAATATTGTCTATTGTCAAAAATCACGTTTCATCCCAGGCGTGTTTGGAGACGATTCACACTCCAATATATTTTTTTACAACTTGTTTTTTACTCACATTTCGTGTTTTCCATTGAAAACCATTGTGAATTTTTCTGACAACGTCAGCGTCTTTGTATACGGCTACTAGATTGAATATCGAAGATGACATGTGCCTGTCAGCTTGTGGAAATTGAATTTTTTTTTTGTAAATGTTCTTGATTACGAAGGAATCTAAGCTTGCTTCCCAGCGCAAAGGGCATTTAAAAAAAATGTAATGTACAAGTCGCAAAGGAGACGGACGAATTCCTCGTTTACTATATATATAAAAAAGACTAGATGCCTGTTTATATGATAAATAAATAAATAAAAAAATGATTTTATCTAAAACTGACACATGCTAACATCCAGCGACTATTTAGGAATATTCGATTGTTCTTTAATATATATTTTTTACTTACTATAATATTGTTTATATGGCTTCGTCTAAAGTAGTACAAATATAAAATTATACTGTAGCCACAGAACTTGAACGGAACAAATTTCCTAGGATTATCAACTGTGAATTTATATCGTCACTTCTTTTAGTGTATCGATTCCATTTATTCTAAAGGAATTTTTAATTTTCAACTGGAAATAACTGGCAAGTCTGACAGGTTTTAAGAAAAGTTGACTGGTTTGTCTGACGGAGTAGTTGAATGTAACGTTATGAGAATATCGGTTCTGGAGTTACTTAACGGAAGAAGCTCGAGTTGAGTGAAATTGTGGAGTTAGATAAATATGACTTACCTCGCAGAAGAATTCATTGCCCCGGAGACTGCAGAACCACGAGATCCAGGAGATCTCCTCCGAACTGCTCATCTTTCTGGCGGAGAAGAAGTAGTTGTAGGTGGTGTACTCTTTCGCCTTCGGCGGCGCGCGTCCGCGTGCACGTGCTCGGGTCGAGGATAATCGTGTAGCCGCGCGATTTTGGTCTCGTGCTCGGCCGAGTTCTTTTAGTTAGCGGAGACCCAGACGGAGAGACCGGGCGCTTCCTGGTTAAAAGAAGGACTGCGAACGAGATCACACGAACGGAAGCTCGGGAGACAATGGAGAGGTTTTTTCGGCTGCGGCTTTGGATGGGCAAGATGCCCGACGTGTTTCTAGCCTGTCTTCGTCGCCTGGGTTCCCGTCGACATCGCCCGTCGCCTCGTCAAATGGTTAGTGGACACGGCGCGGGCACGGGCGTCGCCGAAGTTCGCATTACTCGGAAAATCCCTGCGGAGGACCACGCGGCCCGTGAAAACCCGAAAATAAACAGCCCTTACGGCTTACCTTCTGGTGCCTTGATTAGCCACGCTTGCTCGTCCGAAAGGGGGTAGATGGCTCTGCCGACGCCCGAGACACCAACTGCCACCTGGCGGTGACGACTGTCCTCGAGCGAGTCGCCTCTCTTCTTCGATATCCTCGTCCTCGACCTTCGACGTTGCCTTTCGTCGCCGGCGATCGATCTTTTCGAAAATATCCTTTTCTTTCTCACACTCGAAACGTACAAATTCTATTTTATAGATGTATAATCAATATACGTACGGATGCATACGTCGGATGTTTCTGCACTATCTTGTATTCAACAGAAAGATCCTAACCTAACCACTCCGGCAACTTCCTGCGCCGCCTACTTCTCCCGCGCGACTCGCCTCGTTCACCGGATTTTTCTTATCGGCATCAATCGTTGCGAATCGAAACGCGCGCTGTTGTGCGGGCGCTTACTGTCCTTTTTGGAGATTTTAGGGAGATCGCTTAGTTCCCTGATTTACACGCGACAGATTTGCTTGAAATCGATCGTCGCGCTAGATTAGATTTATCCAGAACTACGTAGCGAAAAGGTGGTACATCGGATAAAACCACAATTGGGCATTTAATGAATGATTATTGCATTTGAAAACATTAATCATCGCTATAACAATAAAAGTTATACAGTAATTTTTGTAATTTTTTGTCAAAGATTTGTTCATGTCGACAAACATTTCCCAATATTCGGTTTGACGACATTTTATATTCCTTATTTAATTTTTTGCATATTACAAAAATCTACATTTTTCAATGAAATTAATCGTTGTAATATACCAATTGGAAAGTATGCTTACAGCTGTACTTCGCACATTGGTAAATTTTTAATAAGTTGAAAATTCTTTCGTAAAATTGTATGATAACGCCATAATCAAAGTTCCATTTAAAATTATTACATTGTTTAAGTTATTTATTTATTTATCACTTATATCATGTCAATTCTTTAAATTACTATTCAATATAATTTTAAAAAATTATTAAAATAAAAAAAAGAGACGCGAACCACCGTTTGGGATAAAACGTGTATTACATGCCAGACATTTAGACCACTTAGCTACAGAGAACTACATTCTATTTAAATCCAGAAATTGTATTTAAATTTCTGCTCGCAGTCATTTGTTTTAAACTCTTACGCGCCCCGCGAGCTCCGCTCCCCTCGCTAGCGTCCGCACGGCGATCCTTCGAGTACCGCCAAGCTTTAGCCGAACGAATATGGGTGCAGGCGGTACAATCGCTGAATCGGCAACGTCGCTATGAGGCGCCTTCCCAATGATGCTCTGTTTTACCCCTGCAGCATCTGTTTTACCCAATGCCCAATGTATCACCTTTTCGCGACGGAGTTCCGGATAAATCTAATCCAGCGCCATGATCGATTTCAACCAAATCTGTCGCGTGTAAATCAGGGAACTGCTTTCGTACCGTCAACGAATGAGAAAGGAAACTACTGTACATATCTTTGCCAGTCCCACTCTTACGAAGATATGTACCTTTTTCAACGGTTCCGAACATTTTTTTTTTCCGGCATCAACTTTTTTCCCGCGCGTAACCGTTTGAAACAAAGAAATGGTAAGTAAGCGGGAAAAAAGTGCCCAGGCAGCAAGTTGATCTCGCAAAGAGCTCAGAAAGATATCAGAAAAAATTTCTGACCTCGTTAAGAAGCCTCAAAATGATATAAGAATTATGACATAATGTGGTCAGATGACCCACTTAAAGGTGTCATTTTGGTGATCGCACGAAGGACCTCTTAAAGAGGTCATATTTTTAAAACATTAATTAAAATTATATCATAATTGTTTCATAAAGTGTTCCGATGACTAACTTAAAGATATTTGTTATTGGTCTAAAAATCCCTTAAAGAGATCAAATTTCTGAGAATTTAATCGGCCTGAGCTATTCAACACTTGTATGCTCGTTGTAATTGGATTTCAAAAAAGTTTGCATTGCAATTTACAGGGCACCACATAGTAAATTCTCATTTATGCAATGTAAACTACATTTTTTTTGCACGAGAAAAAAACAAACACTATTATGGAAAGCTATAATTACTATAATAGCAGAAGAGTTAAAAATATCACAAAAATAATTGCTTTATTGATATGTGATATTAGAATAATCGAAAAGTAGCCCTGCGAAAAATTTTAGGTAGGATTCTCAAGAGAATCACATGAGAATTTGAAACAAGTACCTTGAAAATTTAATATAAATGTCGTTAGTACTCGTACTATGCTACGGAAACACTATTCGACAATATTTGAGATTTGTATGATTATTTTTCGCGACTGGATTTCAGCCAATCACAGCGCGATATTCAAAGGGTTCTATGGTCATTTGTTTAAAATTATACTGGAAATTCCACGGCAGTTCCTGGAAATTGTATTCGAAAATTGAACACTCGCTACTCATTTGTTAAAACTTCTAAATTCATAATATTCGCCTCTCCTCTCTGCTCAGCTGTAACCTCAAATACCGGTCACAAAAAATAATCCGCCGAATACCCCTCGACCTTCAAAATTAATCGCAATATTTCCGATAATTTTGAAGGTCTTGGGATATTGCAACTGAAAATTAACCTGATTGTGATGACATTTTTATGCAATTTCCATAAAATATCAACTCAAAACAATCATGATTGTATGCTCATAAAACAACCTATTAAATTGTTTTTTTTTTTCTTGTAATAAAATTTTACATATTCCGTACGATACTTGTATGACTAATAGATGTATATAATGTATATTTACGACAACTATAACGCACTTGTTTCAATTTCTCATGAGATTCTCCTTAAAATTTTTCGCAGAGACTGGATAAAGCAGAATATCTTTTTAATTTGTATTATATAAGGCAAAAAAAGTTAAACAACCGACAAGACGGGTAACGAGTGTCATCTGAAACTTTAGCTCATAATACAACTTTTATCAGAGTTTAAGGAATGTTCAGTGTCTATTGGAATATCGAAACCAAAAATTTACCTTTTTTTTCGGATTCGAAGGCATTTGAATGAGTGTTTCCGTATTTCTAAAAATGGATTCAAATGTATTCTGAATGAAAATGGATTAAAAAATCCGGAAATCCGCTATTCAGAATTGTTACAGCCTTTTCATCAACTTCAATTAATTTTCGATTACTGGTATAGGGAAAGATTAATTACCAATCATTATTTTGAAAATCGAATCTTAAATTTGAGAAATTGACGAAACAAAAGATAAATTCTTATTCTGAAATAGATTAACTTATTATACAATTCGTCACAAAGCAATATTCGTTATAGTTTTTGTACAGTGAAACTATATAGTAACTATAGTCGATCACATCGTTACAATTGATCATAGTTCCTTTCCAGATTAACGACATTGCGCTTCTGCAACTACCTACACAGAATTACAGTACAGTCCAACGATTATTTTAGACGGGAAAATTCTTGTCGAAAGAAAGTTTCAGTCCTAAAATCTTTTGCCAACGGTAAAATTCTTTATAAGACCTAAAATCTGTTATTTATGGTAAACCTTTGACCAGTAGAAAGTTTTACACTTAATTAATATCTTTTGTTGATATTAAATTTAAAATTAAACGGCGGTATTCAGTCAAATTCAATACACACCAATAATTCGTATTCCCATATGGCATCCATTTGTATTCATTTTTACGTCGGTGTTCAACGACATTTAAATAAGACAGTTTTCTTTCCAGATTATCGGATCGTTCCGTACTAAAACAATTTCTTTCCTTTTTTCGAACAAAATAGCACTCAACAAATTGTAAAATGAATACCTGGATATCCCATTTGAATTCCATGCAAGTCAGTTTTGTTCCCTGAGAGCCCAAGCCGTATATCTAGTAAATACACACCTCTGAAATCTGATTTTATGGACAAGAAAACAATTTTCAGGTAGGTTCACGTGAAAACCTATTCTCAACCGTTCTAACCTTTATCTAAAATCCTTTTTTAATTTCAAAACCGAAAAGCATACCTTTTCAACTTTATATACCTCATTGTATTTAAACAAAAACTGAGAAGACTGCAGTTGAAAGTATTTCCATTTTCTTAATTTGTTTGCCTTATTAACACACCACTCCCCGTCCTAAGTTATATGACCGGTTCTTTGAAAATGTTGGAAATTTGTCCAAAGTCCAAAGTTACAGCCCCTCACTATCCCCACTTCCGCAACTTTGTTTATATCCGCGCAATGGGTGTTTCTGTAGCGCAGCGAAATAATATGGTGGGGGAAGCAGAGGAAGAGACTGGTGTATAATTTAGGGCAGGGATTACTGTACTTTCAAAGTAAATGTAATGACGCGTGGAACGCGCTTATTTTATACGTAAACGGATGTAAATCGACGGATTTATCAAAGTAATCAGAACTGGTTTAAATTATTAAATTTAAAATTAGTGATTTTTTTGTAAATTTGTCACCGTTAGTATTTGTGTTTTAAGAAAAGTTCCTATATAGAAGTTATGTGTAAATGTCTAAATTAAAATAAAATTTAATTCAATAATAAAACATTATTTTTCCATTTTTTATTTAATAATATATTTTTAAACAATTTTGTTTTAAACTGCGAAAGATAACATAAAAAAACTAGTTTCATAAGGTTTGCCTCTTTCTTTATATTACAAACTATTTTGAAATTAGTATTCGAAAACCTCACTTTTCTCGAAAAAGCGACGTGATAGGAAAAATGATAGCTCCATCATTTTCAGCACGAAAAATCTGTTCGGAAATGATAGGGCGATTGTCAATTGCAACCAAAAAAAGTCGATCAGTATTATTATGCAAAAATTGTATTTCCTTTTTAATTTAACATTTTAAATCTACGAAAATAGACATTTTACGAAGAATTCACAAGAGACATTTTTTAATAATTAACAAAGTCAAAAATTTTGAATAATTTTGAATAAAAAATGTTTTTTTCTGTATTTTTAGGAAAAGTATATTCTCGGAGATAAAAAAAAATGTAATTTTTGCAATAATTTTCTTCTTTGGATGTGTTTTATATACATGCTCAATTCGAAAGTTTTACACGAACATTCTTTCGTCATAAACTTTCATTTTGCATACATCACAATTCCAAATTTGTTGTCCATAAAACAAGCGATTTTTTTAGGGGACTCTTTACGGAAGGCACAGCGATTTTTGGCTTCCCAGGCATCAAGTTGATCTCGCAAAGAGTTCAGAAAGATATCAGAAAACATTTCTGACCTCGTTAAGAAAACTCAAAATGATATCAGAATCATGTCATAATGTGGTCAGATGACCCACTTAAAGGTGTCGTGTTGGTAATGGCACGAAGACCTCTTAAAGGGGTCATATTTTTAAGACATTAATCAAAATGATATCATAATTGTATCATAAAGTGTTCAGATGACTAACTAAAAGTTATCATTTGTTACTGGTCTAAAAATCCCTTAAAGAGTTAAAACACGCCTACAAGTATTGCTTAGCTCAGGCTGATTAAGATCTCAGAAAAGTGACCTTTTTAATTGAAATATAAACCTTTTTATTTCATTAGACATTTTTATAAATGTTAATATATAATATGTATTTTATTTTTAGACTAACAAAAGAGCAACTTAAACAATGTTATTTTTTATTTATCTATATATATTTATTTTATTACAAAAAGAAATTTTTATTGCTTTTTATTTTATATAATAATTAACTCGCAGTAGTTTTCTTATATGAACCTCTCATTCCGCGTATGTATGAATTTTATTGTTGGCCCCCATTTTAATGTAACTTTAACTACATTATATGTTTATTTATAGAGAATTTCATTTCTAGACATTATTTATCGATTTAAATTTTCTTAATTAGTCGTTATTAGTAACTATTATTCATTTCCAAATTTATTACTAAATTATGACTTCTTTATGATAAAAATGTGACGTCATAAATATGATATATTTAAGATAGCTTTATGATCACAACATTATATCTTAGCAAACCATAAAGACATCAAAATTAGGATCACATTTCGACTTTCTGAAAAATCTGTTGTTTGGATTTAAACATGCCCAATCTGTGATAAATGAAGATTTAATTAATAATATAAAATCACAATTTACAGAAATCATAGAAATAACAGAAAATATATACATTCTTGAGTCGGTATGTTTTAAAATTTAGTTGTAAATATCTTTTTAATTAAAGATGATTTTCTGCAGTTCTTTCGCTACCATTATTTTCTCCTCTATTCATATATAAAATATTTAAATAATATGGACAATATTAAAACACTCGATTTAGTAGTAAAAATAAATTTAAGAACTTTCGAAACCTATTTACACTGACGTCATACTACTCTACCACTTGGACTGTCATTTTCTGCATTACCGACTTATGGTAATACCACGTTAGATATCTGTCATATTAGTTCAAACTCGACCTCCAGATGCTATTGACAATACCGACTGTACAGCTGATAAACGTAAGGTTAATTAAAGTAAAAGCCGCTAAGAAGTCAGCATTAGCGCTGAAATTAGTGGCAATTTTCAACGTCAGATCTGTTATTAATCTATGGTTTAAACGTCATGTGATCAGATGTACTGAACTGAGAACAGCTGATAAGAGAACGGAATCGTTGCTTAGCAACAATCAGCGATGCATTTAGCATCAAAATGGCGGCGACCTTGGCCAGCAATTATAAAAACTGTTCGCTCATATGCAACTCTGAGAATTTCTGCCTTAAAATACTTATCAATAATGGATCTAACGATTTAAAAAAAAAAAACATTTAAACATAACCGAAGTTAGTTCAAAGAAAACATTGTGATAGACGTCAATAACATGACAGAAAGTTAGGTTAAGAGCGTTAACTTATTTTTTATTTACATAACTTTAATTCTTGACTGGAACTATTTATAGCATGCACTAGGATTTCGCCAACGACGGAAACCTGTTTGAAAGTATTTTCCTGATTTACTATATATCCACATTTAGCAAGCATTTTTCCTACATCATTAAAATTCTTTTTAGATTTCAGTTTGCAATGTATCGTTACTTGTTGTACATTGAATAAGATGGAAATCGTACACAGATGTTATTGGATCGAATTGCAGATAAATAAAGAACAAGCAAGATAAATAACAGGGTGAGGCTAGGTAGTCAGTGCAAGACGTTATCTTATCAGTTGGATACTGACAGCGAGGGGTTCATCGACTTAAAGTTTGTTTAATTCATTTATTTATTGTAAAAGATTTCGGTAAAATTAATTTAAACATATTTCGACAGATGCAAATGTACTACTGGTTCGGTAGCGACATAGGACCATTTTTATTCCACGGTTACAACGTTAAAGGGACTTGGAGTTTGGTTTCGACATGTTTGGGTCTAACAGCGTTAACTATACTTTACGAAGGGATGAAAATATTGCAGATTAAACTCCGCAATTTCACAACAGCCTCAGAATCGATCAGATCTAACGAACATTCGTGGATTTACAGAATATTTTCTAAACATTTGAATCCTTCAAATATTGTATTATGGTAAATATATTTTATTAGAAATTCATAATTTCTTCCTTATTTTTATTGTTACTTTGCAGCACGACGTGGATAAGATGGTTTATAGAAGTATTTCACTGGTCGGTCCATGCTACCTTAGGTTATATTTTAATGCTAGCCGTTATGACGTTCAACGGATACATAAGTATTGCTCTGATTATCGGCAGCACAATTGGTTACTATATTTTCGGTCCAGTTCTCTTAGAGCTGAATATAATGAAGTTTCATAACCGGCACAAGGACAAAATAAAATGCTACCCTCAATGCGCAGGTAAATTCACATTTTATTTGAAAAAGTCGTATCTTTGTTTACTAATGTTGCATTCTAGATGCGATAGATGATACAGAAAGCAATCAATCCACAGCCTTGTTAGTCGATCAAGTCAATACCGAAACTACAGTCGACGTTCACTATTAAAGTTTTTATATTTCTATATAACTCTGATCTCGACGACAATCAACCTAACGTAACTGGTAAATATTTTTTATATATTTGTAATATAAACATTTTATATACAAAAATGTGTAAGATACAGAATTGTTAACAATTTATACCATTTTTAACTTAAAAAAAGAAATTTATTTATTTTGTAAAAACTAAATGTGTATTTTTTCCATTCCTTTTTGTCGTATCTTTTATCTTAGTCAATCTACAGTAGGACCTACAGTAGGACCTCTCTTATTCTAATTGTCCAGCCCAGCTTCTCTTATTCTAATCGTTCCCCCACAAGTCTTCTCCCACTATCACACGAAAAGTCAACGAAAAATATTGTCCACGAATCACAAGCTCGCAAGCAAAGTAAGTGGGGGTAAGGGGAAAATTAGAATAAGAGAGGTCGGCGCCATCTTGAAAAACTTTACTAATTAGAATAAGAGAGGTCCTAACGTATCTTATTCTAATTAGTAAAGTTTTTCAAGATGGCGCCGACTTCTCTTATTCTAATTTTCCCCTTACCCCCACTTACTTTGCTTGCGAGCTTGTGATTCGTGGACAATATTTTTTGTTGACTTTTCGTGTGATAGTGGGAGAAGGATTAGAATAAGAGAGGCTGGACAATTAGAATAAGAAAGGCAATTAGAATAAGAGAGGTCCTACTGTACTACCGTAGTTAGGTTATGTTATCGTTAAAATTTCTTGCAACTGAAAAATAGTTTAAAAAGTGAAGTCATCTATATAGTCCGGTTCATCGTCGGAAACATTTTCAAATAAGCGACCTGCGCAAGAACCATTTTTTGTTACTTTATAATGATCGTAACCGTCTTTACTTAAAATCTGTTCACCGCAAAGCCAACAGAATGTGGTTTGGCAATACGAACATTTCAACTTATTGCAACCTGCAATTCGAGTCGTAGCTGCTTTACATCTCGGACAAAATTTGGCATTTTCCTGCAAATACAATAAATATGCGTTAAACAAACTTAATGTAACTATTCGCAACATAAAAAGATATTTACTTTCAAATAATCATTAGATAATTGTTTTTCTACTATTATTTGAATTTGTCGTCGTCCGTATTTTTGTTCTAACAATTTTTTTCCTTTTACGTCTGCTTTTTGATATTGTGTAACGAGTTCCACAGTTTCAGCGGAATTCATTGCGCAGGGTGCTACTCCATGGTAGACCTTGAAAAATCAATCTTTTATTTTATAAATAATGGTTTAGGATTGATTCTTGAATAAATATAAATTTTAAGGGCTATGCCTACCAAATCTTTTTATAATTTTAGTTATAATATGTCTTATTTTCGATAATGGTAGATCACTGATGTGATTCCTAAATGTGAATTTTTCGGTAGACTTAATGGTGTGTAATATGCTTTTTACGTCTAAACATTTTTTAACATTAAATCCAGAACCTAACTGGACTGTTGATTGGACAGATTGTGGAATCTCGGTGTTGGAAAGATTGATAAACCACTTTCCCATGATCTTTGTAATATCCGAGTGATTGTTTTTCTGTTGTTTATTGAGTAAATTGTCAAATTTTCTATTTAATTTATGTTCCAAAATTTCAGTATGTTGTTGCAATTTACGTTTTTGATGAGTCTTGACGATTTCAAGCATGTCTCCACTAATCTGTTCCATCAAATCCTCTATTTTATCTTTCTGCTTGTTCAAAAATGAGTTGTGTGCATGTAAGTCTTTGTTTTTTGCAATTAAGTAATTTATTTTGAAATATGCATATACAGTTGTTCCTTCTGTTCACATTTGTTTGGTTCTGAAATTGTATGGTTCATGTTGGTAGGCATAGCCCTTAATATTTATATTTAATCTTTTATTTTGATTTGTCGCAATTTCTTAAAATAATTGGAAAAATATTATCACCTTCAAACAATAAACGCAGAAATTATAATCGCACTGTGGACAAGTAGCGAGGTTTTCGTCCCCAGTTCGTATGACGGGAGTTTGACAAATGCGTCTTGGGCAAAATGTGATATCTTTCATGGTATTCAAAGTAACTTTTAACAAAAGCTCCTCGTATCTTTGAAATATTTCCGGCGGACAAAGCTCCCTTACTTCATTCACATCGATTGTCGATTTACATTTAGGAATCGGACAATTTATGTCATTGACACATCCGTCTTTGATCTTTGTTTCTATGTATTGCTTGCTGCAATTTCTACAAAATACATGATGACAATTATCAATGTCTAGACAATAACGTCCGCAATATATTTCAAAGCAAATACCGCACGTGTGGAAACCTTTTTTAAACTCTTCTTTGTAGCGAGAGTTTTGATATTCGAGTAAATGCTGTAGCGGATGTAAATACAGCGCACCGTTTATCGCTCTCGAATCGCGCAATTGATAAAGTTGTTCGAGATTCATATTATCCGGTTGATTGTAAAGTGCAAAGAGAAACGATATATCCAGAACATTGTGGATGTTGAGGTAATCTAACATATCGTTCTTTAAGAATTCAAACCATATAAAAAGAATTTCGTTACCTCGGTTTTCTTGCCATAATTCATCGAGTTTCTGACAAATCAGGGAGACTTGCCAAGGAGGTAACCAAGTTATAGCCAGCTGAAATTTAGGTTCGTTCATGGAAGGATAATCTATCGGAAGTTGCATGTACAATCGAATGGGTGGCAAGTATTCGATGATATACTTTTTTAAAAATCTTTCGAAATCTTCAAAATCTACTCGATGTGGATTGTATTTGATTTCAAGTTGATTGTTAGCGTTCGGATAAACCGTTAATGCACATTCAACATTCTTTTTTTTCTGGTAGTAATAAAACTTTTCATTATTGCAAAGGCTTTGGATTGTAGAAATCTCATCTATCTGCCTTTCGTAATCAGAATTCTACGAAAAGGGCACATATGAAGGAAATATTACAACTTATTTTGTTGCAAGTTATTTTTAACTCAATTAAAAAATTATAAGAAATAGTTGAAGTAAATTTTTTACAAATATCAGAGTTTGAAATTGAAAGTATTACCATTTTTCTCGGTTAAAATTAATACTTTTCTTTATAAGAGTTCCAACTTTTGGAGTTTTAGCACTTTTCGGCACGTGCCGCAATTTCTGGGTATTTTGTGTGTTTACATACAAAAATTATGTTTTCAATGCACGGTCATAACATTGCACACCCAATGACAAAATACGCGATACAAAAAATAAACTGACTCTGTCGGTAAAATGGTAAAATCGTTCCTTACGGGGGTTCTAAAATTGTCCGCAGGTAAGATAGGAAATTTCATTAAAAAAACATACAATTTTAATTGCCCCTCTTATTTTAATCGTTTTCCCTCACGTCTTCCCCCACCACCGCTCGAACAGAACGTAAAATATCTCGATGTGAATATCGGTGATTTCGCCGATTTCGCCATACATATCCCGATATTCAGCTTATATACAACGACAAATTTTATGTGTGTGTGAGTGGGGGTAAGGGGAAAATTGAAATAAGAGGGGTCGGCGCCATCTTGAAAAACTGCAAATTTCCCTGCTTAGAAAAACGGGTAATTACGGTTTTCTAAACGTATTATTTTAATCATTCTTTATCCGAATATTGGATAGAGAAACAATACGTTTACATCCAACTGATTTACGAAAAGTTCCAATCCGGTTCCATCCTGTTCCATCCGCAAATGATGAGTATGCCAAATTAATACTTGATATATCCGAAATCTACCATGTACATACAACACTGATAGAAATATTCAGAAATTTCGGATACTTTTATGTTACCGAAGTAACAAAATTTTACTAAATCCTGTAACAGAAAGAACCATTACGTTATATTATCAGAAAATTACGAAACTGTAACAGAAATTTCAGAAGGAATCAGTGAAACACGGTGACATTACAGTAGTCCTTCCCTTATTCTAATTTGTTCTCTTCTCCTATTCTAATATTTCCCCTCACGCGTTCTCCCCATCGCACCTACAATACCCCTTCCCTTATTCTAATTTGTCCAGTCAGGCAAGATGGCGGTCTTCTTCCCTTATTCTAATTTCCCCCTCTCCTCCCTACTTAAAATTGCTGTCACACTTTTGTCTCTTTTTCTTTTGTTGCGCATGCGCCGTTATTTGTATTTTGAAAATCCACACGTTAACACACATCAGTGGGGAGAATGCGTGAGGGGAAATATTAGAATAGGAGAAGAGAAAAAATTAGAATAAGGGAGGACATTAGAATAAGGAAAGGACCACTGTACACTACTTTCCTTAGAAGCACATATGACATATAACTGCGCATTAGAATAAGAGAAGAAGGTCGCCATCTAGCCTGACTGGACAAATTAGAATAAGAGAAGGACTACTGTACTTTGGTTTGTAGTCGCTAGGTGCAACCGTGGAATTTTCATTTGGTCACAAAGGATTTCTCGGTCAACCATCAGTAGTTTATAACTAGTGTCATCCGAATATTGTTGAATTATTCTATACAATACATGTATAATGTCGATTCTTATTAGTAGGAAGGCAATAAATAGATATATATACAGCATTTTTTCTACCCTGATGCACATTTACAAAACAGTGTTGTTTTTATCAAATGTTCTATTTTAATAACAGGGTAGTCTTCCCTGAATTGAATTCATTCGATCTTATATACCGTATTTAACGCATTAAAAAATTGATTTGTTGTGGTATCGACTAGCTTTAAATTCTGTTAATTTAATCGAAGAATTGATTATATCGTTTTCGTATTTCGTAATTTTCGAAGAAATGTTCTGTTTTAGCGTTTTGAGTTTAAATCATTCGACAATCCAAAGTAATCACAGAACATATAAAGTAATCCTTTCTTTGAGGTTATGTGCGTTTATGTATCGCGTATAATATCGTATACATACAGCCCAACCCACTAAACAAAATAGAAGACACGCTAAATTTAAATATAATATTTAAAGACCTGGTCAATACTATGAAAAGGAAATATCTCTCCCCACAGAGTATATATACATCCAGCTTTAGTGAAGTTCATTAGTTTTTAATTATTGACTCCTGAAGAGGTTAATTAAAAAGTTAATTTTAATTTTTTGTATGTTTTCAATTTTAAATAAAGTCATAATTTTAAAAAGTGATAGTGTCTTTAAATTCACGAAGAAGAAAGAAAGCAGACATTTTTTATTTTTTTTTTTTCAAGTGATAGGCAGAGCCCATAAAATTTATATTTATTGAAGAAATCAAGCCTATCTTAAACAAAAAAAATTGTTAAATTGTTTTTAAAAATTATTATAAACAATTAACTGACCACTTTTCAGCATTCCACTCAAAAAATTCCTGTTCAGCGAAAAAAAATACGTAAAAAAAAAATATTGTTTCAAGTGGGGACACCTAAAAGGCTGCACGGAAAGAAATTTTAAAATAAATGCCACTGCACAGGGAAGTAACAGCTACCGCACGATTTCTGACGAATTTCAAATGGCGATTAACATTCGAAAAGAACATTTTTATAAGTAGATATAAACTTTTATTACACCTTTTTGAATAGTTATTCATAATTTTCCGACTATTTAGTTAATAATAATTAATTTTAATGATCTATAAACGTTGAAACGGAAAAACTTGGTACTTTTTTCATTCTACACGGAGAAAATTGTCCGGCTAAAACAGCTACCCACTGTCCAGCAGATCGCAATGTAAATCGCGAGTGAAGACGTAAAATGTCAATTAAAATTCGAAATCCTTAACATTTTTTTTCTATACATATAGGTATACTTTTCTTATGTCATTAAGAATATTTGTACATAATTTCTAGACGATGTGGTTATTTGTATTATTTTTTTATGATTTTTTAAAGTCGTTAATAGTGAAAAAATCACTACTTTTTTCATTTTAAGACTACCGTATCGATTACCGTGTTAGCTACGACAAAAATGCACTCAATCTTTTTTGTAGAACACAAAATTTTCTACAAAAAAGTCGGTGAGAGTGATAGTCTAATATTAATATGTACGGCATGAAAAACATCGGAAGTTTTTGAAAAAAATCATTGAAATTTTAACTTAATTTTAAGAACAGAGATAGTTATCTTATTCGTGACGTATCTATTAACATTAGACTGTGGCTCTCACTGACTTTTTTGTTGGAAATTTTGTGCTTTACAAAAAAGGTTCAGTGCATTTTTGTCGTATCTAACACGGTAATCAATACGGAAGCCTTAAAATGAAAAAAGTAGTGATTTTTTCACTATTAACGACTTTAAAAAATCATATAAAAATAATATAAATAACCACATCGTCTAGAAATTATGTAGAAATATTCTTAAAGACATAAGAAAAGTATACCTATTTATAGAAAAAAAAATTTGAGGATTTCGAATTTTAATTGTCATTTTACGTCTTTACTCACGATTTACATCGCGATCCGCTGGACAGTGGGAAGCTGTTTTAGCTAGACAATCTGGCTGGAGCGACGTTCTATTTTTTTCCGTGTAAAGCTTCCGTATTGAAAACAGTGCAAGATACACTAAAAATGCACTCAACTTTTTTTATAGAGCACAAAATTTCCTACAAAAAGTCAGCGAGGGCCTTAGACTAAAGTTAATAGCTTAGCCACGAGCAACGATGGAATATGCTTCATATTTTACAAAAATTCTAAAATATTCATAATTAACTTGTAAGAAAAAATTCCAGAGTTATTCATGGATAATCTATTAACTTTAGACTAGAGCTCTCGGTGACTTTTTTTTAGGAAATTTTGTGCTCTTTAAAAAAGGTTGAATGCATTTTTAGTGTATCTTGCACTGTTTTCCATACGGAAGCTTTAGAATGAAAAAAGTACCAAGTTTTTCCGTTTCAACAACGTTTATATATCATTACAAATAATTACTAATAACTACAGTACCGCTCAAAAGTATGAGCTCACCCTTGCGGAATTTTGGCTAAATTAAAATGTTGATATCTCATCGCCAAGTTAACGTACGGGAAAAATAAAAACAGGGAATTAAAGAGGAGACTTTCAGCTTCTCAGTCGTGGTAGTTTCATTTCAATATATACATTTCTTTACGAATGGGCTACTTGCATCAAAATTTTTTGTTGGTTTTTATTGGATCATTATAAAGTATGGGTTAGATTATTACATACAAAAATATATTCCTGTGTTTTTTGTGAGTTTTTATATATTTTTTGAACACTTAAAGTTCGACTACTTTTGAAACGGCCTGTTTTGCGCGCGATTGAGGCGTTACGTCACTGTTCACTCTGTAACCTAACCTTTCTGTCCCATATATACAAATAATACAAAACTCCGAAATCAGTTGAACTACAATATTGAAAATGTCAACACAAAATAGAAAGCCAACAAATTTTAAATACTGCTTTATGCCAAATTGTTCAAACAATTCAACTAATTCACCACAGAAAACCTTTGTTGCTGTGCCAAAGGGTGAAATTAAAAAAGAATGGTATAAAATAGCTTTAAGTAATGATGAAGAAATGTGTAACAGATCTTTGAAATCTTCATTATATTGTTGTGAAGATCATTTTAATGTAAGTAAAATGTAATGTATTAATTCATTATATTTCAAAGTATGATTTTGAATCCAGTTTTTGAAATACATTTTTAGATGAATACAAATTTTACGTAAATGAATGCGTACTTATGTGAACCTATATATTTACGTAGTATTTTTATTCGCATATATAAACTCAACAGCTTTGTGAAATGAATAGGAATTGTGTAATACACTCCTTTGTTTAAAAAATATAATCGCTTTATAAGTTGTATAATAATGTTGAAGTCGCTATGTCTAACGTCTATATCACTTATCGTAGAAGTTCGTCTGTATTGAATTCAGATGAATGAATATTGTACGTTTATATGGATTCTTAATTGACAATGTAAGTATATAAATATAAACTTCATATAATGCAAACCCTTCCACGTATATAGCAATATTTGTTTTCCCTGCATAGTTCTACGTATCCAACAGCCGAATCTCCATAATTCTCGCGTTTTGACCTACAATAAAATCATTTTTAATATTCACATTATCTTATAACGATATTATAATTAGATATATACATTATCAGAACATATCAGTATTGGATGTGACTGATGATTGAGGTTATGTCACTCTGCTTCAATGATAAATTGATGTAAATACATTAAAATAATTTGTAAAATTAGAAGAATTAAGTATATTTTCTATTTTAAATTTAATTAAATTGTTTTAAATGTAAAGAAAATTACCTGTCAGTCTTGACTCCTCTGCTTTCAGCAACATTAAAGCACTCATTATTTTTAAAAAAATCAGTCACCATGAATATATTAATCGTCGGCAAATTGTCAGACTGAGCACGTACAAAAAATTTGTTTCCTGACATGCTCAAAAATATAATTTTCTCCTTTACAAACGTATTGTTTCAATATTTGCAACTTTCTGTTTACCCGGGAAAAAAGTTCGAAATCTCATTCAAACCGACGATGAATATCTACGTCACGACCGTCGCGACCAATCACAAACGTTTCTGAAGATCGCATTTTTTTCAAATTTTATTAATTTTTTTTAGCAACTTCTCATTATCAAAAAAATTTTTCAATATTTTTTTCAGGTTTATGGGGGTTTATAGAAAGTCTACATATTTTTTGTGGATTTTTTAATTTTTGATGCAAGTAGCCCATTATGCTCGATTTACTAAAGTCATTTTTTCGTATTATTTTTTTCTTTTTCAATCCGCTCCCATTTTTTTAAAAATGATTGCAGGAGAAATGTACCACGTGTAATCGAAAGGTAATTCCAATAGCTTTAATTTGCCTCTTCGAGATTTTGTCTAATATTTCTTTACAAATACTTATTCAATTTTGAACATAATAATGTGATTTGTGATATATAAAATATTTAAGACACAAAAAGTTTCATTTTTTAATTATCTATTGGCTGAAATTATTTCAAATTTTTAGAAGGAATTTTTTTTTACCGTATTTTATCGATTTCAACATTTATTATGTAACAATCATTTTCGGATGCAAAGTTGCATTTAAACTATGATCAAGTTTAAGATTATTTTTGTCTTTACTATTAGGATGTTTCACGCAAAGCGCGTGGCGGTTTTTTTAAAGAAAGCAAAATTTAATAAATGAATACTTTGATACTTTCTGTGTATAATGTTAAAATAATGTTCATTGTTCATTTATAAATAAGTGTACATGAATTATTATATCGCAAACAGAGCATAGTTGAAATGCAAATCTAGATCTGTTAATAATCGCAGCACAAAAGCGTAAATTTGACAAAATAGGATTAAAACAATTTCCTTCTAAAAATTTGAAAAAATTTCAGCCAATAGACAATTAAAAAATGAAACTTTTTGTTTCTTAAACATTTTTTATATCGAGTTAATTTTCCGAGATATAGCAGATTGAAGAAAATCACATTAATTTGTTCAAGATTAAATAAGTATTTGTAACGAAATATTAGAAAAAATCCCGAAGAGGCAAATTAAAGTTATTGTGATTACCTTTCGATTACACGTTGTACATTTCTCCTGCAATCATTTTTTAAAAATGGGAGTGGATTGAAAAAGAAAAAAATAATACGAAAAAATGACTTGAGTAAATCGAGCATAGTTCGTAGAGAAATGTATATATAGAAATGAAATGACCAGGACTGAGAAGCTGAAAGTCTCCTCTTTAATTTCCTTTTTTTAATTTTTCCCGTACGTTAACTTGGCGATGAGAACATTTTAATTTAGCCAAAATTCCGCAAGGGTGAGCTCATACTTTTGAGCGGTAGGCTGTATATTGTCTAGAAATTGTGAATAAATATTCTGAAAGGTGCACTCAAATTGGATCCGTTTATAAAAATGTGCTTTTTAACGAATTCGAATTTTAACCGTCATTTCAAATTCGTCAGAATCTGTGCGGTAACTACTACTTCCCAAAATGCTGTCGCATTCACTTAAAATTTCCATAAGTTCCTATTTAGAATTAGGCAAAAGGTATTTTTAAAAAACGTATTCTATAAAAAGCTTTTATTCCAACCGCCTTCCACATAATTTTTCAATTTTGTATTACTTAATCTGTGTTATAGTGTAATTGATTTGTTTCACAACTTCCACATTTGATTAGTCAATTAGTGTACAATGATAAATGTCACGATACAAAATTTACATTTAACGCATATTAATCACGAGAGATTCAAAATTGATTTCACAGTTCGTTTTACATAAGACATTCATCAGTTGCTTATTTCACAATATTTTACTTATAACAAGAAAACAATTTGCTTTAACAATACGGTTGAATGTAACATCACATTCAATAAATAAATAAATTGTCTTAAACTACCGGGACAAATTTTTATGTAACGAACTTATAAATGTAATTGAATCTTTGGTATTTTAGACATTTTTTCCCAAAGAAGCTAGCCTTTGCTCTTGCATTTGTATTAAATCGCCTCTGTTCAGCAGCTTATCCAGTTCCGCATCTGTATAAACTGATAAACAAAATTATGTTAACAAATTCTATTCGTGCGATAAAATAAAATACTTACTTTCATTTTTTGAATTCACAGTTTCGTATCCGCTTTCATCGAGAAGTCTTACTAAAGCTCGAAGATTATCTTCGGATGTAAAGTCTCTAGTAATATCTTTCGAAATGACCATCTTTTCTAAAACTCGCTTAGAATCTGCTCGTTTAATAATACTTTCATCGATAGTTCCTTTCGTACACAGTCTGAACACTACGACTGGTTTCGTCTGTCCAATTCTGTGACATCGGGCCATTGCTTGAAGATCATTTTGAGGATTCTACAACAAAACATTTTTATAACTTTCGTTGTAACCTTCGCTAAAATTTATTTAATTCGACTTACCCAATCACTGTCATAAATTATTACTGTATCAGCAGCAGTAAGATTCAGTCCAACACCTCCTGCTTTAGTGGTAATTAAAAACAGGAAAATGTTGGGATCGGAATTGAACTGCGCTATGTCTACTACTCGATTTTCTTCCTTTCGATTACCGTCTAGTCTCAAATACTCGTAATCTGGTCTCATTGTTAAGTAGTCTTCGATAATGTCTAAAATGAAGGTTTGTGTCGAGAAGAGAAGAACTTTGTGTCCTCCTTGCTTCAACCTCTTCAACATTGCGTCAAGAACTAGAAGTTTCCCTGACACGTTGATTAATTCTGGAGTTATCAACGGAAGTCCACAATCGTTCAAGGGATAATGAATTAAGTACGGATGATTCACAATATGCTTGAACATGACGACTGAAAAAATATTACAATTTATCAATTTTAATTTTTAGTCACAACCAAAATTTTTTAAGAGTTTCATAAAACTTACGTCTATTACTGAATGACAAATGAATAAAATATTGTTTATTAGAATTGGTTACTGTAGCAAAATTTTTCCACATATCAATATTTCTCGCATCCGCAGTGTTTCTAATACTGCGTCTAACGTTCGCAGTGTTTCTCATACTGCGTCTAACGTCCGCAGAGGACTTTTCTAAAATCTCATCGACTTCCCCCGTAAAACTGAACGAGGGATGCTCCGTTGTGTCACTCGAGGTTTCGGACCATGAATGAAGCGAAGATTTATCATGATCCGTCCAATCGTTGTAAATCTGATTTACATTTTTTCTCCGAGTACAAGATCGTTTCGGCCTCACCCCATTTTCATCGTCGACGACAAGATTCTCGACTTTTGTTTTGTGTAAAACACTGATATCTCTTTCTAACGTTGCTTTATAAAGTGTGTATTGAATCTGCGTAAGCGGGGCGTATACTACAACTTCTTTATGCGGAGGAATATCTGGACATACTATTTCCTTCAATCGTCGGAGCATGAAAGGTTGTAATATTTCACGAAGTGTGGCCAGCACATTCTTCTCTTGCTCTTGTTTCAATATTTTACTTTTACCGCCTTCTTTTATGACCTCCGAGACGTTGAACCAAGATTCGAAAACTCCTAGATCGTTGAATATATCGGGTAATAGGAAGTTCAACAAGGACCAGAGTTCGGATAAGTCATTTTGCAAAGGCGTTCCAGTAAGCAGCAGTCGATTTATCGAACGGAGTGACTTCAAGATTCTGCAAAATTTTAAAATAAACATAAATAATCACATTTTCTAAATAAATCTTTTCATCTATCGCCGTCTAACTCACGCGATCAGTTGGCATTTGTAATTTTTTATTCGTTGCGCCTCGTCGACAATGAGGTATCTCCATTTCTGAGATCTGAAAAATGCTGCTTCGTATTTCGGAACTTCGTAAGATGTTATCACAATAGGCTGAGTTCTATAAGAATCAGTCATAAAATGTTTTCGGGTTATTTGTGGTTTAATTTCGTTTCTTTTCTCCTGATTGCCATGAAAAACGATAACTGGTAATTTCGGTGCAAAACGCTTAAATTCGTTGTACCAGTTAGTTATTGTCGAGAGTGGTGCAACGATTAAATACGGCCCGGCTATTTGTTTTTCGATTAAATGTGCGATAAGAGCAATGACTTGAATTGTTTTTCCAAGTCCCATCTCGTCGGCTAATATTCCATTTAAATCATTTTCGTATAGAACCTTTAACCAGTTCAAACCCTGTATTTGATAGTCTCGCAAGTCAGCTTCCAAATATTTCGGCTGTACATAGTCCGACGACAATGTTTCATCATGTTCGTCATCAGTCTGTGATAATTCCTTTTCGATATCCTCGGCGCTAAGGTTTGCTTTCTTTTGCTCACCTTTCTTTACATATTAAACGAGCAAAAATGAGTAATTACTGCATTAAAAATAAAAAACTAAATATTTACCGTCTTTGTAGACTTTTTATTTTTGGTTGATTTTCCTTTGGATTTTTTTTCTGGTGGAGAATTTTCATCGTTGTCATTTTCGTTTGTGATTTTACGCTTCCTAAGCGTTTTACCTTTTCGTACGGGTTCGGCTGTAGCCCCTTCGATTTGTTTCAACATAAAATTCGCTAGTCCCTTACTTTTGGTCAACAAATGCATGAGTCTTTTATATTGTTTTTCTTTTATTTCTTCATTGTACGCTTCATCTGCTAGACGTTTCTTTTCTACTTCTTCTTGGTTTCTTGCCCTTTTATTAGCCTTAACTTCGACAAGATCAGTTGATTCACAAAATTTAATTCCTTCGCCAATGGTAACTTCATGTTTTTCCTCAACTTTATCACCTGCAATAAATTTCAAGTATAATAGGAAGAGTATTTTAAAAAATTGGTATCTTGCAATAAAAACTTTGAAAAGGTTTATTTCTAGGTCATTTACTCATGGTTGTACAAAAACAATTTGAGGCTAAACATTGGCAAATCGGTGGTCATCACTTTTGGAAATTAGTGCGACTCAGGATTTTGAAGTAATGATTAATGGTCAAAAATTGAAAAGAGTTTGCGCCACAAAATATCTTGGTTTGACTTATGATTATAATTTAAAATGGAAAGCACATGTTGAGGATATTGTTAAAAGGACCAAATATTTAGTATACGTATTCTACAGACTGAAGAAAATCTTATCAAAAAAGCAGTTAACACAATTATATTACGGTCTTTTTCACAGCATTGCAGTTTATGGAATAATTGGATGGGGTGGGCTGTTTAAAACTGCTATAGATCAATTGGAAAGATTACAAAAACGAATACTCAAGATAATAGGAATTAGTGATACAGATCCTTTCAAACCCATAGGAATCAGACAGGTTCTACCATTATAATAACCTCAAGAACGAATTTCAACGAAATTTACGTAATATAAGATTTAAAAGTGTCGCTCTTCCTCTTCATACCACAACAATTGGACGAAGAAGCTACGAATATTTTGCAACCAAGTACTACAATCAGTTACTAAATGAGTTACAAACTCTTAGTGTTGAGAAAAGTGTTAAAAAGAAAGATAAAAGATAAAATAAGAAATCTCAAAATTGAATGAATTATTTCTATATATAGTTTATAAATGTTTTGATTATTATATGTATGTTTTGATCAGTGAGTAGTTCTCCCTGTTTTGTAATTTTTAAGGACTAATCCTATGTACGGACATTTTTTGTCCCCTATAGTCCTATACAGGGCGAATTCCTAACGGTGGAACATAGGGCATCCCATGTTATTCCGCTTAGCCAATGACGGTGGAGGATCACTTTGAAATCCGACTACGTCGACCAACCGAATGCATTGATGCGTAATCTTAAAAAATATCATACATACATACATTGGTCAGATTTACTTGCCCACTTTATGCCATCTATGGCTAATCGGGCAAGGCTTAGTCATCATCCCATACAGGATGATACAAACAAGTAAACAATCACAAATACTACACATAATCGACACCGTCAACAGTTAGTCGGCGGCCTGTGCCGTAGCAGGCGCATCGCAAACATTGTCTTATTTTCATTCAAGACAATATTGACGAAGCGTCGACCACGGAAAAACCATTCACGGTGTCGATAACTACCGACTGATGTCGGTAGCAGTCCCAAATTCGTACCCAGCAAGGTTTCCTGAATTATCCGCAATGGAAATAATCAGAAAAAGTTGCCGGATGGGGATTCGAACTTACGACCTAAAGAACGTTCAGTTTATGAGGCGAGCATGCTAACCACTTAACCATCGCGTTCCCCTTTTTAAAAAATATCAAAACAAACAGAATAAGTATAATTCCAAAAGTTTCAATTTTAAAAAAAATTATCTCGCAACTTTGAGTGTTCCGCCTTTCATTTTGACGAAAGGCACATCCTTTTTGTCATGATTTTTCACTTCCATATAATCTGAACTACTTATACTGTGAGCATGAAAGCACACAAAGCTTCGTTAAAAAAGATTATTGTGAATATTGAAAAAAAAAAAAACATAATTGTCGTGCACAAGAAACTATCAAATTCAACACTTGCGAAACTTGGGTTTAATTCAGACGTGATTCTAATGTTGAACACTTAGGGACACATAAGAGGCACTATAATCTGCCAAAATATGATGTTACATATTTATTTCTATGATTTTTAAGGTATCATAATGGATGTCATGTTAAAGTTTAAAAGTTCTGGAGATATGCCCATATATGTATAGGGAATTTTGGCAATAAATATTAATGAAATACAAGTTTAATTTGTTGGTAATTATTAGTCTAATGCACGAAAAAAACACTAAATATATTGGTCATTTACAACTCAAGATTTTTTATTCAATGGCATATTTTTTCTTGTTCTCGACACAAAAATAAAATATAGGGAAGAGTCCGGTAGTCCCGACCACCTAAGGTTTTTTGCCATATAACTTATTCTTCGCAATTTCAACAAGTAATAATAATAATAATTTATACAGGTATTATTACATATATGCTTTGTAACTTGTTTGTACTTGGGTAAAGGCCTAAGTACATAGTAATTGCAAAAGTACATTTAAGTTCATGTCCGCGAACCTGAAAGCAGTCATTGCAAGACTGCCACGCCATAAACAAAAAAATAAAAATAGTTATAAAAAAGAAAGTAAAAGAAAGGAAGGGTGCCCACCTAAAAATATGTTAAAATATCACAGCTTTATATAAAGATAAAAACATATACAGTACCGCAATTTTTTTTACCGTATTTTGTCAACTTTAACATTTTTTGTGTAACAATCATTTTCGGATGCAAAGTTGCATTTAAACTATGATCAAGTTTAAGATTATGTTTGTCTTTACTATTAGGATGTTTCACGCAAAGCAGGTGGCTGTTTTTGTGAAGAAAGCAAAATTTAATAAATATGTACATATATACATGAATACTTTGATACTTTCTGTGTATAATGGTAAAATAAAGTTCATTGTTCATTTATAAATACGTGTACATGAATTATTATATCGCAAACTGCGCATAGTTGAAATGCAAATCTAGATCTGTTAATAATGACAGCACAAAAGCGTAAATTTGACAAAATAGGATAAAAAAAATGTCCTAAAAATTAGAAAAAATTTCAGCCAATACACAATTAAGAAATGAAACTTTTTGTTTCTTAAATCATTTTTATATCTCGTCAATTTTCCGAGATATAGCAGATTGAAAAAAAATCACATTAATTTGTTCAAAATTAAATAAGTATTTGTAAAGAAATATTAGACAAAATCCCGAAGAGGCATATTAAAGCTATAGGAATTACCTTTCGATTACACGTTGTACATTTCTCCTGCAATCATTTTTAAAAAAATGGGAGCGGATTGAAAAAGAAAAAAATAATACGAAAAAATGACTTTAGTAAATCGAGCATAGTTCGTAGAGAAATGTATATATTGAAATGAAACTACCAGGACTGAGAAGCTGAAAGTCTCCTCTTTAATTCCCTTCTTTTATTTTTACCGTACGTTAACTTGGCGATGAGATATCAACATTTTAATTTAGCCAAAATTCTGCAAGGGTGAGTTCATACTTTTGAGCGGCACTATATATGACAAATATAACAAATAAATATTTCTTTAGACAAAGTCTGCAGGTACTAAAACTCGTCTAAAGTTCTAGCGAGTGATTGTTGCAAAGCTATTTTTTAATAATAGTAATAATAACAATTTTTTAATCATAAAGAAATGAGCCGAACACTCGGAAATTTTAACTGACAATGTCATTTATGAAACTGCGAAGGCAAAAGAGAAAAAAACATTATGTTTATGTTCAATACTTGTAAAAATGTTATCAAAAAACTTCTTTAACAATATGTTTATTACATTGCTTACTACATCTATTTTAAGTTATATTAAAAAATGGAGTATGTAAACATTAATTTATTTCGAACAAAAGTCCATTATAAGTATTTAATAATGTATTTACCATATACAAGTTAATTTATTGAGTGGTCGGGGCTACCGGACAAGTAAAATGGCATAACTAATTTTATGAACAAGGATGAATTTCTCTAACAGATTCGCTATTTTACCTTCAAATTCCCCACGGATGCATTCAATATAATACAAATATTATTTTTAATACTTTCTATTACTTGTTGAAGTAACAAAGAATAAGTATATACCAAAAACCTTAGGTGGTTGGAGCTACCGGACTCTCCCCTATACATATTGAAAATTAAATTTTGGAATTTTAATTTACTTTATCGTAAAGCTGACCCAAATATGAAACTTTCTATTTTTTGTACATTGTTTCGGTATTGAGTTATACGCAGTTGAAAATGGAGCGTTTTTAAACCATCTAAAAATCTTAACTCGATAATTTCAAATATATTAAAAAAAAAAACACGTATATTTTATTTTTGTGTCTAAAATAAGAAAAAAAAAATCTCTAGTAGTAAATCTGACGTGGAATGACTCGTATATTAACTTCAATAAACATAGATGTTCGTCAATATTACGAGATTAGACTGGCGTGAACATGAAATGCATATTCATTGACAAATGAGTTTTTAAACATCTAAATGTCAGATTTTAAAAGAACAATTTTTTGTAGGTATTGCCTTCTGCAATGGCGTTAACGTCTTCATTGTTCAAACTTCCCAATGTTTAATAATAAATAATTGAAATATTTCACAGAATTTCCAATTATTCAATATGAAAAACAAACAAACTGTCACAAATTTTCTGACGTAAATATTGAGGTATTATATTAGTATTAACCCTAGAAATTAAAATATAATTCCAATGTTGAAAATTGAATGATGAAACTAACTAGAAAAATATAAAGGAAATTTGCAGGAAAAAAAGTAAGAGGAATTGAGCACATAAAGAGTAGATTACATTTTGAAACATGACGAATAGGTAATTTCAGATGCAAAACGTTATTATTTTGTTTAGTGCTTTTATGTGAAGGCCTTTATACCTGGAATAACGGACGTATCCGAGATACTCCCAAATCCTGAATCTTCGTCCATCACCTCGCGACTAACTCGAGCTTCGCCGTTTGTTGTCATTTTTAATTTTTTGTGTAGTTCAAAAAATTAGGAGTTGGAAAACACGTTAATTTGAATAACACATTTTTGGTCTACATATAACGAAGTCGTTAAAGTTTGCACGAAAATGCTGCAGCAAGTTCAAACATGTAAATGCAGCAGAAGACAAAGAACGAATGAAATGAAGCGCGCGAGAAAGCCGAAAAAGTGGCGCGAAAACACTCGTAAAGAGAAAACTGATGATTGCGCCATTTAAGCCCAGGGCTACCAGTCTGAAATCAGGAACTGACAAATACAAAAGTCACCAGAATGCTCTGTGTATGTACCTAGTGATTTATTTCAAAACCTTTTGTAAGATTATGTAATTTACTCAACGTCGAATACGAATATGTATTGACTGATTAAAAAAATGTGATCGGATGACGCTTAAAATGGATTAAATTCGTTTCAACACTAAACTGGACAAAATTTGCAAAATAATACACCTAATTTTTAGCGAAATATTTATAAAAAAAGACTTCAATAATTATTAACGTTCTTTTTATGTAGGGGAAGTGCACCGGTTATGGACACCGTAAAATTGGGACAAGAAGCATACGGCACTGAACTGAGTATTGTAAAACTTGTATGTTGACATTACGCAGCTTAATACCGTAAGAATATATATATATTTCCGTCGTAGCAGCGATCATAATAAAACTGAGATGAAATAAATATACAGAAAAGTGATTGTATGGTGTTTTCAAAGTAATATAAATCAGTGTGCATTATTTCAAAGCGGTAAGTATACTTAATTTTTTGTGCAGTGTGATCATTTTATTTTGTGATTTGATTTCGTTTTTAACAAAAATTTTTATATTGACCTAACGTTCTTATATTACTTTGAAGAATTGTTAATGAATTAAATGCAATGAATGTATAGTCGACCGGTGATTTGAAGTGCACTGAACATGCAAGAATTGTGATTTTGATTTTGAAGATTAGTGAATGACCAATGTGAAAACGTGTTGTGTCCTTTTTGTCAACGGAGGCTTTAAAGTAAATAAATTTTTATTTTCCTATTATTGTTGGTGGTTTTCCTTCATATTTTCCATTTTTACCCGATTTTTCAAGGGTGCCGACAACCGGGTACAAATATTTTTTGTGTCAAAAATCGTCACTTCACTAAATGTATATGATAAAATTTTTCTTTTACAAGGAATCAATTTAATTCTTTTATAGGAGTTAGCTAAGGTATCTATCTAGCTTTCCACTGCTACTCATATGTCTGCATAATATGAATGTTGTCAAAAATTATTCGTTAAAAACAAAAGGATGCCCACAACCGGAGCTCTTCCCCTACATTTAATCTTTATGTTTTTACCATTTTGTTTGGACCGCTAGGAAACCTGAAGATTCAATTGATTTGAAATTCATACCATTTTCATAGACCAAAGGTCTGGACAAAGCCCTATTGGAAAAAATGACGTCCTTTACGACGTTCATTGTCACGTGAAATGTTACGTAAAATGGCACGCCACATTGGACGTCATCGACGTCATGAAAGATGTCTCAAATTGGAGTAACATTCGTGATATATCATTACACGGTGGGCTTCGATGAAGTTTAAATGAAAAGTGCGTGCACCTCGCGGATCTCCTCAGAAATATTTTCTGCGATGTCTACCGTTAATTTTAAAACAAAATTTTGATTTTTTTTTTGTTTGAAATTTTGAAATTTTGATTTGATTATTTTTTAGACTTACCATATTTAAAATATTACATCGATTTAAATTACATATATATTATTTATATCAAGCATTATGATTGTTATTACATAAGTAATGTCAAAATTCATGCAGTTTTTTTCATGTTCCCCAATTTTATGGAAAAGTTGAAAAGAGGCTTGGATTTTATAGTGAACAGGCGATGGAGTCTGTACATGCTGACTTCAAGTCGGTATGAAATAACTACAAGGTTTCCAAAGATAATTCGGAATATGCGGATATGCTCTTACGGTCGATTTGCGAATACAATAGTTTGCATTCATTCCAATCACAGAAATTAACATAATATGTAACATTAAAACAATGTAAATAATTTTTCAAATAATATAATAAATTAAATGTATTTGTGTATAATAAACTATTTATGTCATAATAATCGTAGTTCTTTATACAAATAATGTGTATATCATTTAATCGATGTAATATTTGAAATACGTACAGTGAATCTAAAAAATCATCAAAAATTGAGTTTATTCAAAAATATCCGTACATTTTATTTTAAATTTAGGCTTAAAATTATTGTTAGACATCTCAGAAGTTATGCTTAAAAAGATATTTGCAAATGTCTGATTTAAATCGATTTAATATTCGAATATATGCACGAGTCTGAAAAATCCACAAAAACTGGATTTCTACAACATTTCTTTTCTCCGCGTTCCCTACAAAGAACCTTATTAACGTTACAAGTTTTTCATCAATGTCGATGAAATGTCCACGTTTCAGACCCCCAAAACTAAAAAATGCAATAAATAAATTATTGTCCATGATCTTGTACGTTCCATTTTTTTGTTCAACCTCTTTTTGAGTTTGTCATGGCCTATCTTAAATCTAATTAGTTTTTGGCATTCCCAATTCTCAACGTGCAATCACCAACCGTGGCGTAAAACTCTCATTTTAAATCCTTGGTAAAATGTACGAAAAGTACTATCTTTTATCAAAAGTGTAAAATGAGTTTTCAAGTTTCTAGTAAAAATTATGAAAGTATTTAAATTAATGTTGCTTACGAAGGAATTACCCCATTTTCCCCTAGGCGATAAGGTAGGAATTTCCTTTTTTTTGATAATTTGTCAAAATTCGGACTTTGTAATTTGTGAAAACGAAAGAGATTTTTAATTTACTTTTTTTAGCGTACCCTTTTCAGTGGACTATTTTAGAACCTCCTTAAGAACGCTCCGTGCCTCGGAGATGCCGCCACCTAATTGCAATTATTTTTTGTTTGGAAAGTAGCAATCTAAGCTGAAAAGTGTGCAATGGCACAAAAAAGTCACGTTTGTGAGTTATATATTTTATACATTTTATACAATCCAAAGTTATACATTTGGCTCGTCCAAAGTTATACCCCTCACTTCCTCTCCTTCCCCTCCACATTGTTTCGCTGAGCCACACTCCCTTCGCGACAGTCACACACAGAAGCACTCATTGCACGGATATAAACAGAGTTACGAAAGTGGGGATGGTGAGGAGCTATAACTTTGGATAAACTTCCGACATTTTGAAACAACCGACGGCATAACATAGGATGGGGACTGCTGTATTTTGTTTTTGTTCAATATTTGGTGATCGTTTTGTAGTTATTTTTTATTATCTTCTTTTATTTTCCACAAAAATCGGTTATAATTTTACAGAATAGATCTGTAGGTTCTCGACATTATCGGGTCACAAATTCTTTTGACAATTTATTAAAACAGATCTTTTCTTTTGACTCGCACAGCACCCACACACATACACACACATCCGAGAATTACACACAAAAAACAAAAGGAAACACCGGGTGCCTATACTTCTTTAACTTATGACTATGTTCTTCCGTCACTGTCACTTCTCTAAATCTATATAGTTAATCGACTATTCGAGATGTTACCTCGTCGTGATTACTTTACGATCTCTGGTGATAAGTAACGATGTTCCTTCGTGTCCTCTTCTCCAATGACGATATTCTTCATATGAAAACTATCGAGTGATTTCCATCGCACTTAGAAACTCCAAGTGGAAACATCCGATAGATTCCTCCTGTCTTGATTGGGATACTCCTCGATGAGATCATTGACACTTATATTCAATAAGTGGAATCATCGAGAGGTGGACTTCCTTCAATTGTTATTCCACGGAAATCTGAGACTTTAGTCCACCAACTGAAGATCGTTTCTCCCAATACCGTTGGAAAAGATGGTTTCCACTTATATTTTTGATTTGGGTTCACTCTTAAATCACTGATCGACCCTGTTAATCTGCACAATTAAACACAACACCAATAATCACCGCCGGTGAACCTTTTCAACCAATTTACGTTTTCACATTTTATTTTTTTTCTTACCCCGATGGGAATTAAGCAGCGTACTCTCACCAGACGTTGAATGATCGGCAAAATCTTCATTCGATTGATCTACCACGAAGTGCTTCCTATTCGAGTTCACACGGAAGAGAGTCACACTTTGCACGCTTTTGGTTTATAACCGTTTATTTTTACCCTTCCCGGCGCAAGAGAAGGCGTGTCACTTATTTATTTGTATTCGAATCCGATGACCTTATAAACTAATTGTGATATTTTACAATATATACCGATGGCGCCACTAACACGCTTTACAATTAACCGAGCAGTTAAACAAGGGAGAACCCCTACAATTTGGTGATCATAAAAGTATTTTTATGTTTATCATATTTTCATTTGGGCTCAGGGAAATTTGCCATAAACGGTCACCGACCTTGTGAACATTATGGATGCGTTCTCTTTCGGTTTCTTTCCTGGCTCGGGAGGCCAAATTCCCTGGAGCCCCGAGTACTGGGCGAAAAGAGAACGCATTTTAAGGCAGGCATGGTAATATTCACAATAAATTACGCATGTAATTTATGTAAAACTGGTGCACTGTCCAGTGTTGGATTGGTAGTTTACTGGAGGTAAACTATTTCAGTTTTCTACGCAAATGGAGGTAGTCCATATCAAACTTTTGAATGTATTTGGCGCAATTATATGTGTAGTTTTTTAGTTAAAAATCCAATTGAAGACTGCAAAATCCAAAAAGATATCCGAAAAATATTAGTTACAAATGATGTAAATATTATCAAAACAATTAAATTTTCAAAGTTCAGATCATGCAGAATAAGAAAACACACGGTTTTCTGTAATAAAAACAGTAAAAAATGGCCGAATTTTCGAAATTGCTGTTTACATACCAAGTGTAAATCCGCAATGTAACACCATATGTTATTTTACATACGGCTTGCACTTTTACTACGTTACACGTGCATCGATTTATTTCCAACGTAATACGTAGTAAAATTACATCGAAATTTTTTACAGTATGGATAAAAAAAATAATTTAATGAAACCCATAAAACATAAACATTTGAATAGGTTATATTTTCGATCATGTTTCAATATTCTAACATTATCATGTAAACTACATGTTTTCTATGTTTTCGACGTGAACTACAGGTTATCTACATTCATTTGTAGAAATGCTCCCGCAGCACTTTTAACTTATCAAATGATGATTAAAAAATAAGAGTGTAAAAATAATTTTTTTTCTAAATAGATATCGATTCATAGTATCGTTAAGAAAGTTTGTGCACTATTTTTAGACCATCAAATTACTTATATGGTTTATAAAGATCGTTAAAAGCGTAAAAACCAGCACTTTTTTCACTTTAACGCTTCCGTGTAGAAGTTAGAACAAAATAGAGCAAAATTGCACTAAAGCTTTTTTGTAGAGCGCAAAATGTCCTACAAAAAGTCACTGGCAGCTTTAGTCTAACATTAATAGTTTAGTCAGAAAGAAAGCACGAATTTAAACAAAATATTCCGAATATTTTACATTTGTTATCGATCAAACTGTAAGTTGATGTTCCAGTGTAGTTTGTGGCTAAACTATTATTAACATTAGACTAGGGCTGCCATTGACTTTTTTATAGGAAATTTCACGCTCTACAAAAAGGCTTAAGTGCAATTTTACTCTATTTTGCTCTGTTTTTAATACGGAAGCGTTAAAATGAACAAAGTGCCGGTTTTTACGCTTTTATCGATCTTTATAAACCATATAAGTAATTTGATGGTTTAAAAATAGTGCATAAACTTTCTTAATAATACTATGAATCGATATCTATTCAGACAAAAAATTTATTTTTACGCTCTTTGAAAATTTAAAAGGCTGCCCGCCTGGTTTGGGTGAGTAGCGCTCCCAAAGGTTTTTCGTGTACCCAACAGTGCACGGAAAGCAGTTTTCATAGATTTATACGGTGCACATGTGCAACATTGAATAACAGGAAATAATTACTATGATTGTCTGATGCTAGCATCGTCTTTTTCGGTTATAATACCTACATATGTATTATTACGAAACGACAATACGCGGTAGAGTAACGTGTTTTTCGGGTTACCAAAATGCAGTCATATAAAATAGTAGTGTAATCAGGTTACTTCTAGGGGAAATTTTTGACGTTACCCGTTCATAGCTGTGAAAACTGTTCTCCGTGTGGCATTGACTACATACAGTAGAACCTCCGTTATCGAATACTCCGTTATCGAATATTCAGACGCCTCCGTTAACGAATAGTTTCCCCTCAGTTAGTCTCCCCACTCTAGACACCACGTTGTAGATGGCCGACATGGAGTATCGATACGTCGTGCTGACAGATTGTACTGGCTAGCCATTGTCAGTTGCGTCAAGATCCAGCCATTTAATTGTCTCCTGTACCGTTATTTCGGAAGATTGGAAAACAGCATTAATCATATTCGTTATATAATGGTACTACTCCATTTTCGAATGACTCTTCAAAATTCAGAGTACGTTTGAAAATATATTTCCAGGCATTTATTGAAGTGTTTTGAGAAAGATTGTTCCAGGCAACCGACAATTTCTCAAAACAATTTATGAGGTTCCAAGATTTTGTAACCCTCTCCACTCGATTTCCAAATTCGTCATCCACAAACAGACATTTACGAAGGTAAGATTTTCTGTATAGTCGTTTTAATGCAAGAATAATTCCTTGATCCATAGGCTGAAAAAACGAGGTCACATTTGGAGGTAAATACAAAATTTTATAACACGGATCAATTTTATTAAGCTCTTCAGTCGATGGATGAGATAGAGCATTATCCAGGATTAATAAAAATTTGTTGGCAGTTTCAGTCGCTCTAGTTTTAATGGCTGGGGAAAGATATTCTTATACCAGTGGAGAAATGTTGATTTATCTATCCAGGCACTTTTTTGATTTGTGTAATTGACAGGAAGGACGTCAATATTTCGGAAACATCGGGGCTTTTTGGCCTTGCCGATAACCAAAAGAGGAATACGATGTGATCCTGATGCATTCGCACAAGTCATTACTGTGACTCAGTCTTTTGGGACTTTTCTTCCGGATGCACATCGCTCACTCCTTCCAACTATAGTGTTTTATTTGGTAACGCTTTCCATTGCAACCCGGTCTCATCCGCATTGTAAATACAATCTTCGGAATACCCTTCCTTAACAATTAGTTCTTCTAATTGTACACAAATTCATCGCTCTCATTGGAATTAGCTGATACCTTTTCTCCCTGCACAGTCAACTCTCTAATACCGTGGCGTTGTTTGAATTTATGGAGCCATCCTGCACTGGCTTTGAAAATGGGATCCAAATCGAGTACTATATTAACATGTGCTGTTATTTCTTGCAGGGCAGCACCGCAGACTGGTATATTTGCTGCTCGATTTTGGACGACCCAGGAATACACAATTTTCTCGCGAATCGATTCTTCAATTCCTGACCATCGTTTTTTTGACAAGTTGTCACTTTCTTGTTGCAGATACTCGACTCGTTTATTAATTTCTGCTCGATCACGGATGATGCGAGAAATGGTCGACTGGGAAATACCGTACTGATTTGCCAGCGATACTTGCTTCTCTCCAGCATCTACACTGAGAGAAGTTTAGGGTAGCAGGTACCCTAAGCTAGGGCACGGGCGGTCCGAAAAATAAAAACCGCGATTAAACCGCGATTAAAAATTGTGGGCGTTAAAATAAAAATTTTTTTCTTCTGCACCATCTTTGTTTTAGCCTTAAGAAACTGTGTATACAACATCTACATAGTTAAAATATTTAATTATATTAAAATACTCGATTGAAGTATAAAAATTTGTGTTATTTTCATATTAACGTTTCCGTATCGAAAACGGTGCTAGATAGCACAAAATTGTACTAAACCTTTATTGTAGAGCACAAAATTTCCTACAAAAAAGTCAGTGAGGGACCTAGTCTAAAGACAATAGTTTAGCCACAAATAACGACATAATTTCATCTTAGAAGTCAACGTTGACCGATCTATAACCTCAAAAATTTTCGATGCAACTTTAAGCATTATTTAAGGCTAAACTATTGACTTTAGATTAGAGGTCTCCGTGACATTTTTGTAGGAAATTTCGTGCTCTATAAAAAAGGTTTAGTATAATTTTATGCTATCTTGCACCATTTTCACGACGGAAGCGTTAATACGAAAATAACACCAACTTTCGTACTTCAGTAGAGTTTTTTAATATCATTAAATACTTTAACCGTGCTGAAGTTGTATATACACTTTCTTAAAGCTAAAACAAAGATGGTGCTAAAGAAAAGAAATTTTAATTTAACGCCCACAATTTTTAATCGCGGTTTAATTGCGGTTTTTATTCTTCGGACCGTCCGACTCCTAGCTTAGGGTACCTGCTACCCTAAACTTCTCTCAGTGTAGTTGCTCAAGTATCTTCACTGTTTGCTCAATTGATAGGCAAACCCGTTTTCTTTTTTCTAAAAATATTCATAATATGTAAAGTATTTCTCGACCGGTAGTCGAATAAGTTCAACAATTAAACAAATATGTATAGTCACTAAACTAATCGGTCAGTGATCCATATAAATGAACCTGAAACTAGCTGCAGATTCAGAAAAGTCGTAAAAATTGTCGTTTATTTAATTGCAAATCTTTGGTTAATAGTAATTATTGTTATTTATGACTAAGTTGACGTCTCTGAATTTTTCCTTATTTTAAAAAGGAAGAAATTAAATGAGAACTATTACTTTTTCAAATCTGCGGCTACAAATATGCGGCTAGTTTCAGCTTCATAAATATAAATAATAATTAAAAGGGAATATGTATATATTATTAATTTTTTATTATTTATTATTACTTAAATTTATTAATAATTAAAAGAAAGCTTTATGAAAAGGGCCTCGATTTTTTTCCAAAATTATTATGTAAATCATTTTATTTTATTTTAAATTACAGTAGAACCCCCTTTTAACGCCACCTCCGTTTATCGACATACTCTTTTCTACGACACTAGTGACACCCCTTTTAACGACATACCAGCGATTCCCGTCATCCCCACCACGTCTAAACGCTTCCCCTCACCACTACTCACCCGACGGCGCATGTATTCGTGCATAGCCCGCGAAACAACCGTATTGGTCGAGTGATGTGTGCCGTCACTTTAGCATGCTTGTCGATGGGTTGCGGTGGGGGAACGCACTTTTCTAGGTGGCATGTCGATAAACGGGAGCTTGAGGGAAAGTCGCGGAACCGACCCATGTCGTAAAAAGGGGGTTCTACTGAATATATACACCGTTAAATTATTCGTATTTTCATCGTTTTGTTTTTGGGTCATTGACCGATTATTATAGTGACAGTGTATATTTGTCGAACTGTTACACTGTTAGTAAATAAAACTACTTGACACTTGAATAGCACACATGCCAGGTTAATATGAAATGTGACACAGGGTAATTAATTCGTGGAATCTTTTAATGACTTTGAATTTATTATAAATACTCTATTATTAATTTTTTTAATTGGTTTCCCTACTTACGCATATTTTTTTATTTAAATATTATTTAATATTAATAAATTTATTATCTAATATTATTAAATTTTGTTATTTAATTATTTAAATATTACCTTTCACATGAATCTTGGGCAAAGTATAGAACAATCGCAATGAGTATACGAAGTAGAAAGACTTTATCGATGCTCCCAGTCAGTAAATATATATAGGTGAAGGAAATACAGTAGAACCCCCTCTTAACGCCACCTCCGTTTATCGACATACTCTTTTCTACGACACTAGTGACACTCCTTTTAACGACATACCAGCGATTCCTGTCATCCCCACCACGTCTAAACGCTTCCCCTCACCAGACGGCGCATGTATACGTGAATAGCCTGCGAAACAACCTCATTGGTCAAGTGACGCGTGACGTCACTTTAGCATGCTTGTCGATGGGTTGCGGTGGGGGAACGCACTTTTCTAGGTGGCATGTCGATAAACGGGAGCTTGAGGGGAAGTCGCGGAACCGACCCATGTCGTAAAAAGGGGGTTCTACTGTACTTATTTTTCAAAAATTAAGTCAAATTGATTAATTTTCAAACTATTTTGGTTAATTTTCAAACTCCTTTATTGAATTTCCAAAAAATAAGTAAAATTAATTTTTAAAAAGGAAAAAGAAATTTCCTTCGGGCTATATATATTTACTCAGAACATCGATGAAGTCTTTCTGCTTTATATAATTTCCACCGAGTGATAAATTTGCTTCTAATTTGTTAAATCGTAAAAAGTATTCATACTTACTATTAAAATCTTCATTTTCCTGTTCATGTTATGTGAATATATGTCAGTCAGCGTGAATTAATAAACAAAATTCACTTTTGACGGAATCGAAAGCAGGCAAATCCGTTCTGAATTATGATAACTGACAAGTGAGCACGTTTTTGCAGTCAAATAATGTGCACATCTCCAAATATCCGAATGCGCATGCCCGGCGGAAGAAAACATGTTCTAACTCCAAAAATATAGGTATAGGTGGGGGGGGGGGTGGATTTTTTCTCCTCAAATAATCGTTAACGGAAATTTAAATGCCCCGCGTTGTCCCGACCGCATTCGATAACGGAGGTTCTACTGTACTGACTTGTACCTTCCATGCTAGAAATCCCCTAGTGATCTAGTAACTATATGTACAGGGACTTTTTCAGTCTGTCACATATGATGGCAGCGCCTCTTATGGTAATTACGTGATACTAACATAACTGCATACCGTGCTGCATACATACATATATAAACATTTTCTGATTGGATATTTATATGCTTATGTGCATCATGTAATGCAACTGAATATGAACATATGTATGCAATTCGATTTTACGCCGAATTTCAATTTTCGTACCGGTTTTCTCTAAAAGAAATGAATTTTAAAATAAAAAAATCGGGTGAATTATTTTTTGCATGATGCCGGTGTAATTTTACAACATGTAAAATTCTTTATTACTTACACCGAGGTATATAAATTTACCTGCTTCGCTTTGAAAGTCATGATGACAATGATAAATTTTGAATTCAGTTATGTATCGTTCAAAATGTACTCAATTGTCAGAAAGTTGGCCATCTGACGACTTGTATCGTCTATTTACATGCACTTGCTGTTGCTGCACATGCACAATCATTCTTGGACAACTTTTCTCCAATTTTTTAGGTACTGTATACAAATATTATGTAATTTTTCTTAATTTTAATTTTATTAAATTAAACGTAAGTTTATTTAAAATGAGGTGCAAACTGTATAAATATTTGATTGAATTATAAATGTATTAACAATATATTATTTTTATGTACAGGGATTGATTTACTTCAAGAAACCAAGTAATTTATCGAAATGGAAAATATTAAATCAAAACACGCTTTACACAGCAGCATTTTTCATCCAACGTTAAGGAGTTGGCAATCACCAAATGTAGAAATTTCTCCAATAAATCTCATGTTTCCTGTTTTTGTTCTGTAAGTTTAAAACGTAACCTACAAAAACTTATTCTTTAATTAACTCGGGTTTCAAATTTTAAACTTAAAATAATGAAATGTAAAAACTCATCGTTTAAACAAAATTTTAATTTTTATTCACTGTGTCGTGTTTGGTAATCGATAATGATCTTATTATGTTTTAGAGACGAACCTGATGCTGTAGATGAGATTTCTAGCATGCCAGGTGTCTGTCGTTATGGAATTAACCGTTTGAAATCGATGATTCAACCTCTAGTTGCAAAAGGACTTAAATCTGTACTTTTATTTGGAGTGACTACACATTTGGACAAAGTACGACATTTTATTGATAAAATACATTAATAATAGTTTATTACTAATTCCAAACTAGAAATAAATTAATTTATATTGTTAAGGATGGAATCGGAGTTGGTGCAGATAGCCACCAAAATCCAATAATCCAGGCATTACCGCTATTAAAAAAATGGTTTCCAGAGCTTGTTATAGCGTGTGATGTATGCTTATGTCCATACACAGATCATGGACACTGTGGGATTTTAAATAAAGACGGAACAATTAACAATAAAGCCAGCATTCAGCGAATTGCGGAAATTGCAGTGGCTTACGCAAAAGCTGGTATGTCCGTAGTTATAATAAAAGAAGTTTCAATACGTAAATCCGAGACATTTAATTTCAGGAGCTGATATAGTGGCTCCTTCTGATATGATGGATGGAAGAATTAAAGCGATAAAGAGTAAACTCGATGCTGAAAATTTATCGCATAAAGTTGCGGTCTTATCATATGCCGTAAAGTTTGCTTCTGGATTTTATGGTCCATTCCGAGATGCCTCAAAGTCAGCACCACAATTTGGTGATCGTCAATGTTACCAACTTCCGTCGGGTAGCAAAGGATTAGCTTCGAGAGCAGCAGTAAATATTTTATATTATCTAAGAAAGCAAATAAAGAAACTAATAAATTAATTGTTGCAGGCCAGAGACGTGGAGGAAGGAGCTGATATGCTTATGGTGAAACCAGGATTGTCGTATCTCGATATAGTAAGGCAGACTAAGGATTCGCACCCTGAATATCCTCTATTTATTTATCAAGTGTCTGGAGAATACGCCATGCTGTATCATGGAGCAAAGAATGGTGCTATACAGCTGGAAAATGTCCTTAAGGAAATTCTTCTATCGATGCGAAGAGCTGGAGCAGATTGCATAATTACATACTTTACTCCATTGATCCTCGATATGTTGCTACGGAGCAAATATTAACAAACTATGTAATTCGAATATTTATAACAAAAGATATGAAAGATCGTTTGTGTGACGCAATCTCTGCGAAAGACACGAGATAATTTTGTTTATTCGGAAATGTTTTAGATTAATTTTTATCAAGTGCAATAATATCGAATTCTTTCGCGAAATCTTAATAATTCTGCATGAGTTTTATTGCAATTCGTCGCGGTAATGACGTGTAGTTTTTAAACTTTGACACGTGTACATATACGGTTATATTTACGTCATTACTTTCATGATTTTTTTTTACATCACATTTCAATAGATAATTTTGGTCACGGCTATGATTCTTTGAAAGGAAATGCTTTATGTTAAAATAAGAGGAGTGGAGTGTGCCTGAATGAAACGCATACCGTTATCTTTTTAACATGCGTCGGTGTAAAACACATGCGTGGCCAGGGCCGTATTTTTTACGGGTACTTTACAAAATATTTCTGGACATGGGCAAAAGTATTTTATTGCTGATGTCGCATATAAAATATGGCGATAATGATAGGTAATAATTATAAGGGTATAAAACCATTATTACAAATTTAATGTTACTGAATTGTAAAAATGTTATGTATACATATGTAATATTGAAGGATACTAGAAATAGGTTTTAGTAATATAAATAGGGTTTGGTAATATAAAAATCTCATTCAAACCTATGGGACCCTATTCAAGATAATTACATAGAAAGACATATTTAATTATTTCATCACCCAACCAATTTCTTCATAAATTATGTCATTTTTCCATGATTTCCTCCTACTTTTCTCTCAACTTTTAGTAAATTCCAAATTATATAGCAAACATTGAAGGTAATTGAGAAGAACTTTTTTATTCAGAATTTATTTTCGTTAGTTACAAGAAAGGATATTTTCACTTACGAAAACATATCAGAAAAGAAACTCTTAACTTAATATATTCAATATTTTAAGTTATCATATTTACAAGAAAACATTTAAAAAATGACAAACTCGTCTAGTAAGTACGATGACAGAAACCTCGTGTAGAGCAAAGGAGCAAAAGCAGTCTTGATCTCGATGTTCAGTACGCATAAAAACTACGAAAATATGGATTTACATATTTAGCGCCAGGTGCTTACCCACGCGGCAGGAAATATAGCCGTAATATTACGGATAAGAGGGCATCTATAAATTACGTAGACCTTTTTTTGGACATTTTTTGACACCCCCCTCCCGTAGGCAGTTTTATGATTTTTATACATGCATTTTATATAGACCGCAGTTCTTGGCCGACCCCCTCCCTAAAATGGTAACGTAGTTTATGGATGGCGTCTAAATATTGCAGCAATTTTAAACGTCTACGAAAACTCATTGTAGGAATATTACAGCAAGATTATACGGCGATATTGCAACAATTTTATGGTAATATTGCAGTAGTATTAAAGCAATATTGTAGTAATATTTCTGCAATATTGCTGTAATGAATTTTTGCGGACATTAACCCTTTAACGTCCAGAATGCAAGTTTTTCATCTGCAACTTCCACCGCATAGTACAAACTGAAAATAATACACAGATTGTTTGGAATGTACCTAATTTACTATTTTCGAGGGTGCTCTTTCGACTGGTGACTTCAAAATTTGAAAAAATTGAGTATTTACCTTTGATTTTGGCAAAAATATGTGAAAAAACACATTTTTTGAGGTCATTTTTTTTTTAAATTTCATTTTTCATGTCGATACTGCAATTTCTTTTACCGGAAAAGTGCATAAAAGGTGCATAAACTGTTTGAACTTAAAGGATATGCTGGTAGGCATTTTTTATTTCACCTTGAAATATCCAAAATGGCGGCTTATTTCAAGAAATTTTTTTTAAATTTTGGCAGTATGGAAATAATACACAGTAGCAACTTTCATCAAAATCAAGTAAATTTTTTACATTTATGTCGATCATCTTGGAGCAGCCATTTTGAATTTTCAAAATCTGATTCCAGATTTGTAATCAGCGACCCGAAAACCCCCGAGAACCCAGTTTCATAAAGTTTGGGTAATTTTTCGCATTTTGGTCGGCCATCTTCGAGCCGCCATTTTGAATTTTGGAATTTTGACTTCAGATTCGTGATTAGCATACCCAAAAACATCTTATAAGATATACAGTTCAGCTGAAAATTTGTTTAAAATGCTACATTTTCATACTGCCAAAATTTAAAAAAAAAAATCTTGAAATAAGCCGCCATTTTGTATATTTCAAGGTGAAATAAAAAATGCCTACTAGCATATCCTTCAAGTTCAAACAGTTTATGCACTTTGCGGTCAAAGAAATCGCGGTATCGACATGAAAAATGAAATTTAAACAAAAAATGTGTTTTTCACATATTTTTGCCAAAATCAAAGGTAAATACTCAATTTTTTCAAATTTTGAAATCGCCATTCGAAAGAACACCCTCGAAAATAGTAAATTAGGTACATTCTGAACAATCTGTGTATTATTTTCAGTTTGTACTATGCGGTGGAAGTTGCACATGAAAAACTTGCATTCTGGACGTTACAGGGTTAATACTGTTGCAATATTACTGCAATAATGTGGTAATATTACAGCAATTTTATGGCGATATTTCAGTAGTATTAAAGCAATGTTGTGGTAATATTTCTGCAATATTGTGGTAATATAGCTGTAATTAATTTTTGCAAACATTTCATATTGTTGCAATAAAGCGGTAATATTACAGCAATATTACGGTGATATTACAACAATTTTATGGTAATATTTTTGCAATAATGCTGTAAGGAATTTTCGCGGACATTTAATATTGCTGCGATATTGTTGCAATATTAGTATTTTGTGCGATATTTCCGCAATGTTGCTGCAATATATCTGTAATATTTCGACAATATTATAATAATATTGCATTATAATAATTCAGTAATATTGCAACAATATTATTGAGATATTACTACAAACTAACATTTTTGTATTTAACTATTATTATTGTCAATAAAGGCTTAATTTATAATTTGGCTGCAGTATGGCAATAATATTACACTACCGGCATTTAGAAGCAATATTAATGCAATATCTTCATATGAGACATTCCTGGAATTATTAGTATTAATTAATAATATTACTATAGTATAAGCCTTCATGATATATTACACTAATATTACCGAAATGCCACTTTTGCATTAATATTTCTGCACGTATCAATTTATAAATTTGAATTTTGTTATTAACGAAAAGTCCTAATTGTATGTATATTTTTTTATAAGGTAAATCTTTTATTTATGGCTATTCAAAACGATATATACTCGAATATATTTTTTTTAGTACAATTATATTCATTATGCAAAAATATTGTTTCAATAATTATAATCAATTTTCGGACGAATACTTTTTTGAGACTCAGCATCAAACTATATTTTGGAAATTTTAAAAAGAATAGTTAACAATTTAAAAGTATAGTAATTCTAATCACAAATTAACTTCATTTTTCACATAATGAAATTTCGTTCATACATTGTAAAGAATAAGAATTGTTTTTAAATTCATGTACCTTTAACTTGATTTTATATTGATATTATGCAACATTTTGAATAATACGACTTATCTTTCAAATTCGAACACTGGACCGAGACAGCAAAAAAGAAAAGAGTTCAGAATGATTACCTCCTTAGTTAACAAGGTTATCCTGATAAACTATGGATTTTCAGTTGCATATAAGCAACATTTTGTTCGTAATTTCATTGCATACAAAGTTCTGTTGCAAACATTACCACATTTTTTATGGTGGTTGATTGACTTTATATATCAAAGGAAAATGTTATTCGTACCTTAACATAAAGACCTTAAGCAAAATGAATTTTTTTTATATATTTATCTAATTTTATTTATACTCTGGAGAAAGATGAAATTATAGACGAAACCGTTAATTGTTAATTTTTAAATATTTTCATTGTGTATAACTTATATATTACCCTTCAAATGTAGATAAATTTAACGTAAAGTTTTACAATACTTTTTAGTAATAAGTAACAAAATTTTGGGACGAACGTTTTTTACTGTCCTAATCCTGCTGTTTTAAATGGTGTATCGAAGAATGCCGCAAAAGTTTAAAAATAACAAAAAATTACGAGCATTTATTTAACAAAAATCAGGATTTTTGTAAGATTTTGTACCACTTATTATACGAATGATCTTCAAACATGGTTCCCGCGTTTTTTTTTGGAGTCGCTGCCTCCAAATTTCAAGTTAGTTTTCAAAAATCAAAATGGTAGATCCAAACGTATTTATTAAAATCAAGCGAAATCACTTCATTCTTGGTACTCGGGGATTTTTTGAGCCGCTGATTCCGATCAGTCAAAAAATGCCGGGTACCAAGTTTCAAGAGTTTTCATTCAGGTCAATCTATTGAATACATACGACTATATTTTTGAAAAAAAAAACAACTACTTTTAACCCAAGCATTTTTTACGCGATATTTATAAATATTTAAGGTATTTCAATGTGGGAAATGATAAAAAAAAAAAATAAGTGCAAAAAAAACCTTAAAAATTCCTGATTTTTATTAAATAAATGCTCGTGATTTTTTTACTTTTAAATTCGGCATTTTTCGATACACCGTTCGAAAGAGCAGGGTTTGAGGAATAAAAAACGTACATTTTAAAATGTTGTTAATTGCGTTTTACTACTAAAAAGTACTGTCACAACTTCACGTTAAATTGATGTATATTTGGTCCTTAAAGGGTTAAGGTGACCATTTCTAAATCACGAATTGTTAATGTGTTTTATATAATAAACTACGTATTTTGCGAAAACTAAGTTGCACTGGAATCTGCTTTTAGACAGACGTCTATAATAGACACATACTTTTACTATACATTTTTTAAAAAGATGTCGGTCTTCGAAGATAAAATCCATATACTAAGCATACAACAAAAATATATTGTCAATTTATTATTAAAATGTAGTAAATTTTTTATTTTTATTTGAGTTGAAAAATTCAAATTCTTACATATTTTTGACCGTTACGATTAAAGTACTGAACAGATTTAAAAAACCGTATGGACATACTTGATGGGGACTTAATTGTCTTTAATTTAATTTATTGTCCATCGCAATCCGTCGTTTTCTTACTCCACATATCATGTAGGATTTGAAACTTCCGCAAAAAAAAAATGAAAAAAAATCATATTTTGAAAACTCATGCATATAAAAAATGTCCAATACCAGCAAACGAAAATAGATTAAAAAATATTCAGATTTTAAATTACAGCAGATACTTGAATTAAATTTCCGAATCAAGAAATGGTAATTTGTTAATTATTTTCCATTGCAGGAATTAAAAAAAAATAAATAATTTTTACTTATGAATACTTTGAGAGAAGTATGCAAATAAATTCAACGTCAATTAGATTTGTTAAGTATTCATATATTCAAGAAAGAAATGTTGAATACATCTGCACAAATTCAAAGAAATTCGGTGTAGAGAAACATTGGAGAAGTTTCAAAAATTGAATTCAGACATGGATCGATCAATTAATGTCTATAGTTTCAATCGATTTTTATTTACTGGGATGTGACTTTCGAGTTTACGAAAATTTCCACAAAATATTTGATACTTTAAAGATAGAAAATATCACGTAAATGTTTAAATTGCGAAACACCGACATTAAAATTGATTTTATATATAATTTAAAACCTACAAGATGCGGACAATCCATTCAATTTTGCAAACTTGGAAATGCGATTACCAATTTTATTTTGTGTCACGCCACAACTTTTTGTCCGTTGACATTTACTTGAATTTTTTACAAAACTTTACTACTATCGACCTAATAAAAAACACTTTATGAACTACCCATGACTAAAAAAGGATTAAAAAATCTAAAAAAAAATGGAGAAAATTTGTTTTAAAATACAAATTATCTTTTGAAGTTTTCTTTTAACTAAAATTTGTGTCGCACTTCATTTCTTTGTAAGTACTCCTGAACAGAGAGAAAGAAAAGGGTTAATGGAACTATCAAGAAATGGTAGAGAAGATTCTAACATGTAATAAGGAAATAGTAGAATTAATAACATGAAAAGTTATAGTTGATATTGGAGGTTATTTACCAATGATGTAAGTACCAGAAAATAGAAAATGAAACAATTTGATCGATATTTTTATTCGATGAGTGGTTATTTGCAACTTAAAGATTATCTAAAAAAGTTCTTCATTCTCAATATTCTTATTAAAGGTGAAAATTTCAAAAAATACATTTATAATAGAGACCGTACTTCAGCATTCTGTGCTCCATAAATAAATCTAAAAATATTGTCATTTCAATTAAAAAAAAATGTTGTTTCGTAATTTTCTCAACATTTTATTTAATGAAATTACTACACAAAAGTGAGAAGTTGCAAAAGTTTTTCAACTTTTTGATGGTTTCATTACTTTTTAAACATTTAAAAAGTGTTTTCTCAACTTTTAAACATTTATTTCTTGTTATGTGAATTGTTCAGTTTCGTGGATTGGCCTACATATTTTTCTATTTTTTTTTAAATTCGCATTATAATGCATGCACACTCAAAAGTGCACAATTTCGAGTCACGTTGAAGAATTAGGGTTGCATTAAAGTGTTTGAATGTCATATTGTTATTATACATTTCATCGTTTTTAAGTTAGCTGTTAATAATAATTAAATTCGGTTAAATTTTTATATGTTGATACAAGCATTTTATCAAACAATCCTAATTTCAATATTATTATATGTATCAGAGATCAATTTCCTTGTTCTTTTCAGATATCGTCGAGTTATCCCAAATATTCTGATTTTTCCTCAAAACGTATAGAGTAAAGTCGTATTTGGTAGATTTTTATATTTGAAATCCTTGTAAGATACGACAATTAATCCATCTGAAGAAAGTAAAGCGAAAATAATCTTGTTCTCATATAGAGTCATGATAATTACTTGATTTTCTTTCTATTTTCAAATGAAGAAATAAATAACCATTATTATATCTTGAAACATATATAGATTAATTTTTTACGTACCCATAGAGATAAAAATTGAAAATATATTTCACGTTCAATTGTCATTAATTGACCTAATTAATATTCAATTAATGTACATTTTTCTCGTCTGAGTAAATGATTTTGTTATTTTTAACGTTATGTTTTAAGAAACCTGCATCTTAAATACTCATTTAGAGTTATCCAGAAATTCCCCACAAATTCCGAAGAGTGACCTAATTATTCTGGTAAGCCTGAAACATTTCTAGAAACATCTAGAAGTGTCTACGTTGTTCACGAATTGATGCTTCGAACTAATTTAAATATTTCATTTGTAATTGTTTCTTATATGATAAATGTGTACTAAAATAGTTGTAGGACATAACACGCACCCCAATTGACAGTGTGAAATTTGATGTAATTCTAACAATTTGTTGCATTTTTTCACTGCGGATGTCACTCGGATGAACAGTGAAAGTCTGCTCCGCTATGGAGCATAAATACCGATGACGTGGGATTATTGTCCGCTTGACGTGGGAAAACTCGATTTTCGCTTTAAAAAAGAGTAGGAAATGAAATTTGAAGAATTGGGAATGGAAATCTGAAACATCCGAAATGAAAAACCGGAGGAGAAAAATCAGGAATTGAAAATATAAGAGCAGGTCGATTTCAGTATTGCACATTTTGAAATTTTAATTTTTTAAAAAATTTATCAAAAAAATTGAATTCCGTATACCCTATTTCATATATTATTTTTTTGAACGTTTTCTATATTTTTTGAGAAACATTCATGAATTTTGAACAATCTTTAATAGATGCAGTCGAGTTTCAATTTATTAAGAATTCTTTCATGAAAACTACATAAGATTATCCAACATTTTCGAAAAATTGAATTGTTTCCCGTCACGCACAGAACTCAAATGAGGTCAAAATATTTAACAGATTATCGCAAACTGACATTAGGATTCAACAAATTCTATAGAAATTTAAGTATAATTTATTTTTCATCGGATGACCTGAATTGTTTTGTTCCGACTTTATTTCTGAAATTCTTTGCATTTTTGCAATGTTTAGTAGTTTTTGAAAAGAAGTAATAATAAACAGACAGAATAAATTTAACGATCAAAATATATTTTCTACTTGGTAAATAATAAATATATTTTTGACAACGATTTTAGCTAAAAATTTGGAAGTGACGCAATTAATTACTTAATTTTTCTATATTTATCGACCGCAGTTATTGAATGAACTCATTCGATTCGAAAAACCACGTAAGTGATACAATGAACGCTATAATAACACAAAAAAAACACGCTAAAACGTGTTTACAAAAATTGCGGTCACGTAATTAACCAATGCCTGATATACACGTGTTATCGTTTTGATTCTACACTACCGTAAAAATAGTAAATATAATTGATTTGATAATCGACACGGCATTTAAGAAATCTTTTTAAATTTATCTCTGAAAAATATTTTTTTTCTACTAAATTCTATATTTGATTTTAACTATATATTAGTTGTTTAAAACAATGTAATATTTTAAATAATTTAATTAAATTAGATGGCTCTAAAAATTACACTAAAAGTTCGCTGCATTAAAATATATTTTTATTTTTCATTACTTTAAAATTAAGTTTTTTTGTTGAATAAAATATTTCCATACATGAAGCCCAGTTTTACAAATTAAGTACATTTGATTTACAACAACAACAACAACAAAATTTTATCTTCCGCAAGGTAATTTTATTTTGCAGTCTAGAAGTTGTGAGATCCAATATTTGTTTGCACATAATCTTGGAAATTGTTCTGGATAAGTCTCGAAAATCTTGTTTTCTGAAGATGTATTCTTCATAATTTCACAGAAATTTATTAATTGATTTGCTACTTTACTCAAATATAGACATTATTTTTACTTCTTTATTATTTTCTTATGCCAAATTTATTTAAATTATATTTTAAAATGAGTAATTTAATTCGGGTTTTTTTCGTGATTTAATTAGTAAACATATGTAATAAATTTACATTTTGATTATATATGTTTAATAAAAACTTTAAAACGTATATAAATTAGTAATAAACTGGGCCAAAGTTAATTAAATGGAGCACAGAAAAGATTTACAACACATATTGTATAATTTACAATAAATGTCGTGTATGATACAATACATATTGTAAATATTACAATGTATTTTGTAACTTTCGCAATACGTGTTGAAAATCGCAAACATACGTTTCTCTCCGTATTGTGAAATTGGAATAGTCGTTTGTTTCGTGTGTCCTGCAAATTTGAACACCTAGAAATTATAATCAATCTTTAAAACAAAGTACATTTTTCCATATGCAATAAATAAAAAATACCTTTTCCTAACAGATTGAATAAATATATGTTTAAAATTATTTATTGACGTTAATAAACAATGTTATAGCGTAGGACGTCAGTATGCTCTTGGGCATAGTATCCAATACAAAAATAGAATTTGGACAGTCATGAAAATAAACACAATGAATTCGTGAATAAAAACAAACTAACATGAAAGTAGGACTGAAAATAGCGGAGATCAATTTTTTTTCGATTTATTAATATCAGTTAACTTGTTTACACACTGATAAAAACATCCATACATCAACCTCAAGAATGTTGTTAAATTTTAATGGTAAATGTTTCCATTTTCGGATACTCAATACATGATTATGAAAATAACCACTTTGACCGTTATACGATAGAAATGTAACTTCAGAAGTAAATTTGTTCAGTTTTTTCGAATCGTAGGTAAAAAATGGAAGTTGTCATTAAAAAATAAGCATTGTAACGTTCAAATGTCCTTGAAACTGGACTTCAAGGTGAAACTCGTTGATACCGTTGCGTTCGTTGCCCCCTAACTGGGTATAACAACATGTACTTTTACAACATGTACCACTGTTTAATACAATTATTAAAATAATTTGAAATCTAAGCGCGTTATCGAACAATAGTTCGAGAAAATATCTATGTAATAGAAAAATGTTTGTATTAGCTTTACATAATGATTTACGAACAAAACAACACGTGTCCCAAGTTTGCGAGGAAACATTTTTCAATTTTAACCAGATAAAAAAAGCATTCGTAATTTGTTAAATTAGCCTCTTGCGCAGGAAATAAAAATCTAATTCGTTGGTTCCTTGTATAAAATATTAATTCATTAAACAAATTTTATTAAACTTTCATTAGTAACTATTATACTTTTTAATATATTATTACAAAAACGAATTAGTAGTTTTTTATTTTTGTTAGTACAAACCACGAGCAATTAGTGGCTGCCTTCTGCTGTAGCGAATGCATTTAAATCTGCGGTCGATGGGAAAAATCGGGTAACTAATAACGCAAGAAAGAAGCATTAAAGATTCATACGAGTTGTGTCGAAGGCTTAGAGATCCATCAAATTTTTAGATGCTAAAAGGTAATAATGAAATAGAGTCTTTTTTTTAGAATAATTTTTGTGAAAAATTTCATTTTACTTAATTTTTCACGTCACCGCATTACATGAAAGGAAAAATTGAGTAGGCACAAAGCCATTTTAATGAGAATAATTCTATCTTTAATCTATCGAACTCAAATTACACAAACCTGCAAAATTGCACTATCAGTGTCAAGAGTGAATAAGGATGATTGGTTTACCCTTAAAACGAACCAGAAAATGATCCAGTACGTCGGGATTTTTTAAAATTACAGCTCGATTAATACAAAAATTGCTATTTTATGCTATTTTTGAGCCCTTTACACGGAGAAAAATGACTCCGCTGGATTAGCTGATTCATATCAGCTAAAATTTTCGGCTGGAATTGCCGAAAATATCTGCAATTTTAGCTGTTTTGATTCCGCTAATGTAGCCTTACCCCTACTCAATTCACGCTTAGCTCTAAATTTCCGCTACATTAGCAGATTTGATCCGCTAAATTTGCGGACTTTTTCAGTAAATTTAGCTGAAATTATCGGCTATCCCTAACGGAATTCCAACAGCTATCCCTATAGGATAAAATTGGTAGAATCTGCGGATTTTGTCGGCTGATTTAGCCGGTTATTTTTCTCCGTGTTCTATTCTGTCTATTTCGATATTTTTTAGTTCGGTCAAAATTCCGGTTTGAGTTTTGAATATTGAAACTGTGATTTTTAATTAACGACGAAACTTTGAAAATTATGGATTCTATGTGATTTGGGGTATATTCTCGCCACTTTTATCCGTCATTTCAATTTTTAAATTCTCATGTTCGATGCTACGTACACAGAGAGAAAAATATAGTTAATGGAACCATTTTACAAAAATAAAACACGGGATTATAAAAGAACTATTTCGGTAGTAAACGTGACATTGCTCTACTATTTTACAATTTTATTTGATTTTTTTCAGTAATTTTTTCGTTTATTTTTTTTTAAATACTCCTTTTAAATATCATTTTGAAATAGGGACAACAAATTTTAAAATATACCAAGCGGTATTTATTGACAGTATTAATGTGTCATTAAAAAATTATGATTTTTTAAATCCGTGAGCGCAGCAATATAATGGTGTTTGCCTCGACATCGAGTTCTAAACGTGGATTTTATTCCTTATTTAGTGAAAAATACATTCTCGCAAAACAAAGTATATACTTAATGATGGATATAATAAATAAAACAGAACTTCTTAAGAAATGACAATGACTTATGCTAACTGCTAAGCGTTCATCTCGTTTTCTATAAGAGGCACATTTCTGAATAGCACATTTTTACTACAATTGTTGAAGATGCTACACTATTAAAAGGAAATTCATTAAATTTAATGAACATATGCTGGAAGCACACTTCAATTCCAACATTAAATTACATTTAATGTCAGACCTTACATATAATGTACACAACAAATTTCATGTACACCTCCAAAAAAGGGATCCCTGCCCACTCGTGGAAAATTCACTCTACAAAATTGAATGGTAAAATTCAGTTTAATGTACAGTAGCTACCGTACCCCATGGTAGAAATTGAGTGTAAATATTTGACAAATTTTTTGATAATAAACTTGTATACTGGCAAGTTGTGAGTAATAAAATGTGGCCAGTTTTCCATACAAAATTTAACAAAATCATGGATTGTATTTTGGTATCTGTTTTAGATAAATTGTGGACAGTTTCTGCTCTGTTTCTACAAAAAAGTACTCAGAATATTTAACTGGAATAATCTAAACACTTTTTCTCCACTTGCAAGGCCATAATTTAGGTGTCTGGACACTTTTTAAGCAGTTTCTGTCCAGTTTTGATTCTTTTTTTTTAGTTTTGGAGTCGACATTTTTAAGGAGTAACTCATTATTAATTAATTATTATAACTTATTATTATTAACTTATAAGGAGTTAACTATATTATTAGGAAAAATATATTTTGCACGATATAGATATTTAATATGAGTTAAATCGTTCATCAGTTTTAATACGAGTATAATCATCATCATCAACGTCGGTCGCCATCATCAGCATTGTTATTATTATTATCGTTGTCACAACATTTTCAGCAATTATTTCGTAGGAGTTTGTATGCTCAGCACGGACACATAGGTTCTCTTCATAATTTTCCTGAAATGCAAAATATAATTCAATGCACTTCTATCGTCACTCGTGGCAAAAAAATAACAATAATTCTAAACGGACAGAAAAGAGAGATCTTATCACCAAACTCATAAACTAAATTAAAATAAGGAAGGTACAATTTTTCCAAAAACCGCTGACAATAAAATAACAACGACCGTGATTAGCTAGGTTTTTTTAAACAGATCTGTGAGCATTTTTAATATATTTGATGTTATCCACTATGTAGAGAGTTTGTAACAAAATACTCATTTAATGATTTTTGTCTGGCTATTATTTCCCAATCTGCCAAATGTTTTGAAATTTCATGCATATGTAATTGAATATTAGCAAAGACACATTAAAAATCATATACATGCATTTGAAATGTACGTTTGCAATTTAATTAACAAATGCAGTAAATTTCATTTGCTTATGCGGAAATCATAATGCAAAGTTACTCCAATAATTATGTTCCTGCACATTAAGACATATTTAAGTTACAAACTCATTAAATTTAATGTATTAGAGGGCAATTACCTTACATTAAATTTCCTGTCATTTTTAACAGAGTACGTAAGTTTGAATAAAATTGCAATATGAAATAGTTCAAAAGTTACATATTTCAGGTATTTTTCATTATGATATTGAGCGACAAACTAATGAAAAGTACCATCCTATATATTTTTAGTTAGTTTTAAGTATTAGCGTAGATAAACGCTGATAAAAGTTTCATTTTCATAGTTAAATTGACCTATACTCCGATTAAAAGTTCGAGATAATTCCTCATATTTGTACAAGTATTTTATTATATAATCTTTATTTCAATATTATTGTATCCATCAAAGACCAATTTTCGTTCTTTTTTCAGATATTATCGAGTTATCCTTTAAATATTCTGATTTTTTTCTAGAAACACATCGAACACTTTGTTTTTTTTTTATAAATTTAATTTATATGATTTTTATTTTATAAATGCCCATAAATTTCGCCCTGTTAATTACGACACGTGCGTTCCTATCGACAATACCGACGAGGACAAAGGAGAAAAAAACACCTATGTCATAGAATTAGAGGAATTGGATTATGTTACCCTAATCACATGCAGAATATTTTTATTTTTGGCATAGCTTTGCAAGAAAACATTTGTCGACGTTGTATTGAGAAAATAGTTTCAGTTTTTCAAATGCTTTTCAAATCTACAATAATAAAAATAAATGTTATTTGTGTAGATATTATTGTTTCATTATGTCGCTGTAAAAAATCTAAAACTATTTTATCAATATTTCTTTGTTGAAAATGTTCGATTCACGAAGGTATTTGAGAAATAAATCCGTGCTGGAAAATGACCTAATTCTGTAATGTCCCCTTTCGCCGATAGGGTCGTACGGGGTGTAACAGGGCGAATGCTTAATCATATTTCGATCTCATAGTCATGGTATATTCGGTAGTTTTTTCAATTTGTTTCAAAAAGTCTAATTACCTGGTTTTAATGAATGATTTTTCCAAAATGAAAATTAACGCTCTTTGATATCAAAGAAACCTAAAAAACACAAATGGTACATTATACATAAATGAATTTTTTAATTAATACTATTTTTGGTTTACCTGTCGAAAAACACTTTTTCGACGAATTTTTGCCTCCTGATTAAGAATATAACAATAAAATTTGGCTATCTTGAAAAAACTCTAAAATAAACGTGTTTTTTTTAGAGGATGTAGTTTTTCGAAAGGTTTATCCTATTTTTTTATTAAAAAACTTTGTTAAAATCGTAAATAACAAAATTTTAATCATTAACAAAAAACGTTTGTTTTAAATTTTTGTTCCGGGAAAAACTTGCTCGAATTCTTTTGTTGTATTATAAAGAATTTCATGAACGTTACACCATGAACCAAAAATACTGTAAAAATGAATAAAAACCATAAACAAACATTAAAAACGTAAAAAACCAATTAAATTTTTAGTTAGAATTTCATAAAATTTTTTTTTTTTTCAAAAAATTTTATATTACGTCCCAACAAACGAAAATTCATTAAAATTCATTGAGAAATTTTGAATGAATCTCAATAGATTTGAATTGGTTTTCTTAATCACTACCTAAATATCAATAGAAATCTTTTCAACAGAGCTGTAATCAATGATTTTCTATTGTTGTAAAATTATTATATTATTGAAATTCATTAAATTTGATTGGCTTTCGCATTTTTTAATGATATTGTATTAATAAAAGGTTGTACATTTAATGTATTAATTTTTCTAATTATTTATTATTACATTATGGTATATCTTGTCACATAGGAGGGAAATATTATTGCTAACACTTCAATTGTAGTAATTTTCTAGTACCCTGGTGTTTTCAAGGTGTAATTCTGGCAGAATACCTAAAAAAATTGGAATAATTTATATTTATTAATTAAAATCTTTTAGAGTAGATTAGACTATCTTAAGGGGGTACCGTTAAGTAGTAATCAAAGCTAAAAAACTGTAAATTAAAAAGTTTTGAGTCATTTTTTTTTAATTCGGGCTTCATAAAGGCAATTCTAACCATTGTTTGCTATCTTCTAAAAATAATCAAAAACCATTAAAGAAAATTGCCTTTAATTGTTTTGATTGGCCGAGAATTTTCTGCAATACATGATTTTTCAATATTGGAGAAAATTCTCGGTCAATTCTCGACAAATTTCTTTGATTTTTTTAATAGAGCATATAAAATTGATAGAATTGCCTTTATGAAATTTCAATTTCGAAAATTCGATTCAGCAATTTTTAATTTCGATGTTTTCATTACTACTTTCTTCTAAATTGATTTAAAAGTTTCAAAAATTTTAGTGAACATAAAAACACATTTTTGTTTAAATTACCGCTGGATTTATAGAAATTAAATTTGAAGAACAAATTTTTTACATTTTCTATTCCAACACCACTGACTTCCGCGTCAAAAGTTACTCAAGAACGAATTTCTTTGACCTATTAAAATTTGCTAGATTAATTTAAACATTCAAAAAAAGTTTGGTGAACAGAAAAACGTTCCGAATTTCCGAAATAATTACGCATAGATTTTAAAAAATTCCATTTCTTTTCGAGGAAAAAATTTTTTTACATTTTTTATTATACTATCTTTGACTTCTTCGTCAAAAATTAATAAAGAACCAACTTTTTAGTATTTTTTGAACGATTGTTTCCTTTAAATATTTTATTTCCATTCAAAATCATTTACCTCCTAACCTTGCTATTGGTAATAACCGATTCGATTTCATTCATATCAATTACAGTTTCATCTATTTTTTTTCGATTCAAAATCATTAAATTTGTTGTCCTGTAATAATTAACTATCCATTCAAATTCATTCGCGGCAAATATGTAACTATTTTTCCATTGAAATTCATTGAACGGAATCATTTCCACTATTTTCCGATTCAAAATCATTAAATCAAACAACTTTTTATGAGTTATTAACCATTCAAAGTCATGAAACACACTTTCTCATTGAAATTCATTACAGAAGCTAAGAAAACGAATTCAGAAGTGAATGAATTTCAATGGATCTAAATGAATTTTCGTGGCCAAGAAAAATGTTAAAAAATATTCCGTATTGTATTGTATTGTATTTATTTACCAGAATATATTGTACAATATAATATATAAGACGGGTTAACAATTATTATTATTATTATTAACGCGACCTATATCCTGCAGGAGATTAACATATCTGTGCGCGGGCCTGGTATACTTGACAATCATTATTATAATAATTAAAAAATTAACAAAATTAGATAAATGTAAAGTTGAAATATAAACATAAAAATATTAAAAGAATATATAAAAATATAATTGTAAATAATTTGCATATTAAAAAACAAAATTTTTCACAAAATTTTTGTAAAAATGTCTAAAACTCGCTTGTAAATTCGGCACATTATTAAGGTAGTTAGACCCCAGGATAAAATATGTTGGCGAAAATATTTTAATAACACTTCCAGGAATAAAATTTTTATTATACATGATATTATGACAGAGTTCGAGCGTCATTTTTCTTGAAAAAAAATTGAAACTTGCAAAAATAATTTGATAACCAACTTTTCTTAGCGACTCAAATTTTCTTCTTATTTTCATCCAAAACTTTTCTAAAAATGAATGGATTTCAATGAATGACGGCTTATTTTTTCAAGAAAAAGATTCTCTACAACTTCACCGAATGAATTTCTTGAATTTCTAAACTAGGGTCAAATATCTCGAATTATTAAAAAAAATATATATTATTTTTTAACTTTTCTGAATAATTTTAGTGATTAGGCAAACAAATTTGAGAAATTTATTCGGTGAAGTTGTAGAGAATCTTTGTCTCGAAAAAGTAAGCCGTCATTCATTGAAATCCATTCATTTTTAGAAAAGTTTTGAATGAAAATAAGAAGAAAATTTGAGTCGCCAAGAAAAGTTGGTTAACAAATTATTTTTGCAAGTTTCAATTTTTTTTCAAGAATGATAATGCTTGAACTCTGTAAGAATATCATGTATAATAAAACTTCAATTCCTGGAAGTGTTATTAAATTATTTTCGCTAACATATGATATCTTGGGGTCTAGCTACCTTAAACAGTCGAATTATTTCGTTAATTTTTATGGAATATTGATAATTTTTGCATGGTTCTTTTATTGCCGACTTTTAGCCATTTTGACAAACAGATGCGAAACATTCTGATGCAATTGCAGAATCGCAAAGTTGGGATAGGTGATATTGTTGGTTGCCCTTGGATCAGAATCGGCTGGAAGTTGTATTACACGTATTATCTTACGTGTATTTGTCGATGATAAAAGTTTGCCAACGGGGAAATTCCGTGGCTATGTACGCACCTGTATTCCATTCTCTTCATCTCGTCGAATCGTGGCACGACCAGCAGGTTCTCGAAAGCTCCTCTGATACCCGTGACGTGGGCCAATCAACGGCGGACAACGACGGCCATATCGGCCAATCAAAATCTCTCTTTCCGTTACCACGTAGCCTAATCCGCGAATCAAAGCCGGCCACGACGAAAATTTCCCGTTAATATCACGGCGCTGGTTTTGGTCGGCGATCAGTCGCTTCGTAACCGTTTCAACAATCGTACAGAAGAAGTTTTACGGTTTTTTTCGTCAACCGCGACGGGAAACGAGTTCTTCCAGTTGGTGAGTGAATTTTTACCATTCTTTTTAACGTTTCAATGTGTATAAACTTCCAAAACCGACACTTGTCACGGACATTGTCCCTAACTTTTTGACAACGTAACATTTTTTGCTTTTCGGTTAACTTCTTTTTACCTTGTACTCAATTCTTTCTTTGATATTTAGGTATTTTCAAAAGGAGTCATAATGAAGGCCTTCAAGGCATTTATGATCTTTGCCTTCGTGGCAGTGGCGATTGCCAAGGAGGATGGCGAAAAGGAAAAGGATTCAAAGAAAGACGATATTGGCACCGTCATCGGTATTGATTTGGGAACCACGTACTCTTGGTAAGCTATTCCATCTGTTCTAGAAATAAAACTTGAGTAAAACTTTGAAATTTATTAACGATAATTCTTATAGCGTTGGAGTGTACAAAAATGGTCGAGTGGAGATCATTGCTAACGATCAAGGAAACCGTATCACCCCGTCGTATGTAGCTTTTACAGCCGACGGTGAGAGGTTGATCGGTGATGCTGCCAAGAATCAATTGACAACAAATCCCGAAAACACTGTCTTTGACGCTAAACGTTTAATCGGTCGTGAATGGACCGATTCGACTGTCCAACATGACGTCAAATACTTCCCCTTCAAAGTTGTGGAAAAGAAGAGCAAACCTCATATTGAGGTCGCTACCAGCCAGGGCAAAAAGACCTTCGCCCCTGAAGAAATCTCCGCTATGGTTCTTGGAAAAATGAAGGAAACAGCCGAAGCTTACTTGGGCAAGAAAGTCACTCATGCCGTCGTAACTGTACCTGCTTACTTCAACGATGCTCAAAGACAAGTAAGTTGAAATATTTCAAAATCTTAATCAATTTCTTCTAGAACTAGAAAATTAAATTTGTACTTTTCTACAGGCTACCAAAGACGCTGGGGTGATCGCTGGTATGAACGTCATGCGAATCATCAACGAACCGACTGCCGCTGCCATTGCTTATGGTTTAGACAAGAAAGACGGAGAAAAGAACGTCTTAGTTTTCGATCTTGGTGGTGGTACCTTTGACGTCAGCTTGTTGACCATTGATAACGGAGTTTTCGAAGTAGTTTCCACAAACGGTGACACTCACTTGGGTGGTGAAGATTTTGACCAGAGAGTAATGGACCACTTCATCAAACTGTACAAGAAGAAGAAGGGCAAAGATATCCGCAAGGACAACCGAGCTGTTCAGAAACTTCGTCGTGAAGTTGAAAAGGCAAAGAGAGCATTGAGTGCCAGTCATCAAGTCAGGATTGAAATTGAATCGTTCTTCGAAGGTGAAGACTTCTCCGAAACCCTTACCCGTGCCAAGTTTGAAGAATTGAACATGGATCTGTTCAGAAGCACAATGAAACCCGTACAGAAAGTTCTCGAAGATGCCGACATGAGCAAGAAGGACGTCGATGAAATTGTGTTGGTCGGTGGCTCTACCCGTATTCCAAAGGTTCAACAATTGGTGAAAGAATTCTTCGGAGGCAAAGAACCGTCCCGAGGCATCAACCCTGACGAAGCTGTCGCGTACGGAGCTGCTGTACAGGCCGGAGTTTTATCTGGGGAACAAGACACTGACGCCATCGTTCTTCTCGACGTCAATCCATTGACTATGGGTATCGAAACTGTCGGAGGAGTCATGACCAAGCTCATCCCAAGAAACACCGTTATTCCAACCAAGAAATCTCAAATTTTCTCAACCGCTTCCGATAACCAACATACCGTCACGATTCAGGTCTACGAAGGTGAACGTCCAATGACCAAAGACAACCATCTCCTCGGCAAATTCGACCTCACTGGAATCCCACCAGCACCGAGAGGAATCCCTCAGATCGAAGTTACCTTTGAAATTGATGCCAACGGTATCTTGCAAGTATCCGCCGAAGACAAAGGCACTGGAAACCGTGAAAAGATCGTCATCACCAACGACCAAAACAGGCTGACACCCGACGATATCGAGAGGATGATCAAGGATGCCGAAAAGTTCGCGGACGATGACAAAAAGTTGAAGGAACGCGTCGAAGCTCGCAACGAACTTGAATCCTACGCTTACTCCCTCAAGAATCAACTTGCCGACAAGGAGAAGTTGGGTTCTAAAGTCAGCGACGACGACAAGGCCAAGATGGAAGAAGCTATCGAAGCTTCGATCAAATGGTTGGAAGAAAACCAGGATACAGATCCGGAAGAATACAAGAGGCAAAAGAAGGAACTTTCCGACATTGTTCAACCGATCATTGCCAAGCTTTACCAAGGAGCCGGCGGTGGCGTACCACCGACAGGAGGCGAAGAGGAGGATCTCAAGGACGAGCTATAATTAAAGGCCGACCTTTAAAACCCAAAACTAGACTGAAAATATCTGCTTCCCATAGGCAAATGCTTTAGAGACTAATACGAGGCACTCGAAGAGCCCGAGGGCAATGGACGTGATAAAAATGTGAACGATCGCACATGCCACGATCTGCCCGAAGGCTGTGATGACCTACGAATGTATTACTCTACATCGTATTTGCTGTAATGGAAATGAAGAAATGACAGCGTCGTCGAGAGCACTCGGCAAAACGTGGATTCGGATATTCTGTTTCGGACTAGACTCCACGATGTCGTTAACACTTATTTTAATTGTTTTGTATAACTTTCTTTACGTGTATTTCATACACTCGGTGCGAGTGTAGCGTGTTCCGGAGCAAGAGAGGCTGAAAGACGCGCGAATGCTTGCGGCCGGTCGATGCATAAACGAGAAAGATTGATTGAACGATTCCAGAATGCGAGGTTAAAATAAATGTGTGTATCGTACCGTGTACTATACGAATGTGTGAGTGTGTATGGGTCATGTAACCACAGTATATCACGAAAATAAACATTTTTTCAATAAAACTTTTGTCCATTTGCTTCTCTTTATCCTGCTTTTACATGTCTTGAACAGTAGATGTTTTTGGATTTTTGTAAAAGGATGAGAACACGAGAAAATAGTGGTTTCTTAAAGTATTAAAATAAAATCTTTATGCGTTATGATAAATCATATATGTTGTCAATCATACTTTACCCTTTCATTTTCGGTCTGTGATTTAACACATCATGGACCGAACGTACATAACCTAGCAAACGAAGAATGAAAAGTATTCATTTTTGAACTTTGAATCCTATTTGTTGATCACCGTGAATACTTCCCTATCGTCAATCTGGTAGGAATACCTGTACATTTGAGCGGGAATACTCGGAAATAGATGGGAATACTCAAGAATATTTGGAAATACAGTAGGACCTCTCTTATTCTAATTGCCTTTCTTATTCTAATCGTTCCCCCACAAGTCTTCTCCCACTATCACACGAAAAATCCACGAATCACAAGTTCGCAAGCAAAGTAAGTGGGGGTAAGGGGAAAATTAAAATAAAAGAGGTCGGCGCCATCTTGAAAAACTTTGCTAATTAGAATAAGAAGTCCTACTGTACTTGGGAATATGTAGGAATATGTAGGGAATACTTGAGAATACTCGGCAATATTTGGGAATACTCGGGAATATTTGGAAATACTTAAGAATATCTGAAAAAACTCGGAAATATCCGAGATTATCTGGCAATATTTTGAAATATTTGGAACTACCGGCGATTGATTTACTTTCATTTGTTAAAATATAATACTTTTATAAATGAAGTCAACTTAAAACGAAGTTTCCAAGTGCTAATAAATTGTATGATTGGGTCCAATCCTTTCACCATAAAAAGTGCTGACCGTATTGAAATTCAAAAACTCTATAAAAATTTTAAATATTCCTCTTAAATTAATAATTTTTTAAATGTTATTTTGTAAGGAGTACATTACAAGTTTTAAAATGCGTTAGAATTAATGATGATACTTTGGAAATGCTGTGAATTCGACGAAAATGACGAGTATGTCATAAGAATACTGGGAATACTAGGAATGCAACTACGAATATTCCCACTTTTGGGAATACCTGTACATCTTTTGGTCACTGGTTGACCCCTCGTTCCAAATCCTATTACAAGAATTGACCTCTTTACTTTTAGTCCAGGCAACGAATGGTTTGACCCGGAACAAATTGCAGCAGGACCGATTTTTACATGATAATTGCAAAAAAATGAGTTAAAAAACATCCAAAATCGGAATAGGGGGAAGCTGTTTTTTTTTGACAAAATATGCCTAATTTTATTTAAAAATAGCTGTAACTTTTTAATGACGCATTATAGCGCAAAATATGTCAAACAAAATTTGTAGGAAATGAAAAAATCCATAAAAAAAGTAAGAACGATATTTTCTCTATCTGTCGCCATTTTTCAGATAATAGCTTGGAAATTTGCAACTTATTAAAACGTTAGTCAAAACAATTTTATTTATTTATTTATTAACGGACTGTAAGTCCTTGAATAAAATGTTACAATACATAAATACCCAAAATATTACATAAAAATAATACAATAAATAGACGCTGAACAGTTGCACGGGTAATAATATAAAAATAATAAAAATTCAAGATAAAAAGTACAAAAAATGAGGCCACCATTAACGAGACTAATACAAGTATACAAAATAAAATAAAATTTTAAATTTAAACAGACATAAATATCAACAGAAAATAAGACGCGATACAGTGAATATAAAATAATATAAAACACACGGAATAAACAAAAAACAAAAGATTTAGTAATAATATTGGTACACGATACGCACATTACGTTTAAAAGTAGCTAAAGAATTTATCGCACGGGTAGTAACATTACAACTATTCCAGACACGCATATTATTCTATATTTTTGAAAAATTCGTCCGCCATTTTAAATTTTCAAAAACTGACTTCAGATTCGTAGTCAGCGACCTTAAAAACGTAGTATAACGTCATGTTGGAAAATTTTCGATTATTTCCGAATTGTGTGACTCAAAGGGTTGGCCGAGGTGTAGCGAGCTTAATTCACGTCCTGGACGTCGTGAGTTCGATCCTTGAGGTCGGAGTTTTTTTTAATCGCATAGTTTGTTAAAAACTATTTAAACATTATAATAATTTTAATTTTGATCCTTTTTTTGTCATTTTTTTAAAATTAAAAATAGTCGGAAAAATATTTTTTCGTGTTTTTTGACTAACAAGTACTTATTAATGGGATAATTTATTAATTAAACTAGATGCCTTCGACCCGGGTGCCTAAAATTTTGGATAAATTCGTATTGCAGTTCCCTGACGAAAGGCTGATGCTTCCGGGAATATTCCCATTTTAAGACTGCCAGGAAAGAAGACGGCAGAGGGTAGTTCTAGCATCGTTAGGTTCGAGTAGTTTCTATACATATATTGTAACAATATCTTGTTCCTTAAATAGGGTGAATATGTCAATGAATGGACGGTTAAGCATTTTTCACACTTTGATCGATTGTAACTTTTGAATTCCCTTATGAAAATTTAATTGTGATACCACCATTAGAATCGTTAGACTCCGTTCTTTATGACCGTGTAGTTCAACCTTTGATTTTATTTCATTATTAACCTCGTCTTCATACGTTTGCAAAAAAATCCGCTAAACCCCAATGAATAGACGGGTTAAATCAAATGGGACGTTTTCAGTACCAGTTTTGGCTTTAAAACTTTGCTTTGATTTTACAAAATAATAAACACTGGAAGATCAATAGTACTCTAAATATTGTTTTGAATGTTCAAAGAACATAAAAATATGTATTTTGTTGCATGTTGTGCATCATACATTCATAAGAAATAGAAATATGTAGAAAATCGTCCATTCATTGGTAGTCGTCCATTCAGTGGCATATTCACCCTATGTTAAAATTGAAAATGAGCATTTTCAAAACTTCGACCCCGACCGCAGGTCAGCCGAAGCACTGAATAATAACACAAATATATTGATTTGGAAAGTATTTAGTTTTCTTTGCTGTCTGTTACAAGAATAGCATACAATACATACATACCTCACACCCACGGCAGCATCATGCATTAGTGTAATGATATGAAAAGGTGAGGTGGAAACTCTTTGCCCCTTGTGATGGGTGTCCTTAGGTACGCATGATTAAGGGGGGATTTCCATAATTAATTATTTAGATCTACACGTCAAGTCTGTACCGTAAGATTGAATGATATTTTGACTTTATTTGGGTTTAAGATATTTGGGCATATATATGCACAGATATACATACACACACACGCGTGTGTACCCGCACACGTATTGCCTATGTAATGCCATGGATTCTCTGCTACCGTTGATCAAGGGATATTATACTAAATGTGTAAACTCACTGCTAGATGCTGATGGTCACTCTTCCGAAATATCAGATTTCTCCAGAGAACTGATCTTACCCAAATTACTGGCCATAATGCATTTCCCTTTATAGGAGTTCTGAATGTTAGGTGGAAAGGGAAGGCTCGCTGAATCATCCAATCAACATTAAAGGCCAACCTTCAGTTTTCTTTTCAACTAACCGCTCCCACTTCACTATCGTACTCTACCAAACACTCATCAGTCTATAAGTCTCCTATGCCCTCCCGAGTGTCTGTGGATGATTTCGAGTCACTTATGCGGCCGTTTACTATTACGGAAGACGAATTAAGAATTGCTTAGATTCTATCGAGGACAATTTAAACTCTGGTCCAGATCAGATTCCACCTTATTTTTCTAAACGATGCGCAAAGTCTTTAGTTAAACCCTTGGTACTCATTTTTAATAAATTTCTTTCTACCGGGAGATATTCTAAAACTTGGAAGGTAGTTTTTATACATCCTATTTTCAAGTCAGGTGACTTTCATTATGTAACAAATTACAGACCTATTTCTATCTTAAGTTGCTTGGCTAAAATTTTTGATTCTGTTGTTTCTAAATATTTTTCTGATTTTTTTTCAAATTTTATTGTTAGGGAGCAGCGCGGGTTTATTACTGGACGTTCCACAGTAACTAATCTGTTACTCTACAGCAATTTCATAATTTCGTCTTTCAGGCAATTTTCTCAAGTCGACTCGATCTATTTTGACTCAGTTAGTCACTCTCTACTATTGAAAAAAATATGGAATGTCGGAATTCGCGGAAAATTATTTGAATGACTAAATTCATAAGTGGTCCGCATCATGCTCGTATCGCGTAACATCTGGTGTTCCCCAAGGCTCACACTTAGGTCCATGATTGTTTATACTTTTTATTAACGACCTTACCGGCTGCCTTCGATCGGCTAAATGCCTAATATATGCTGATGATATCAAGGTATTTGCTAACATCAACTGCCCTATGGACGCTTCCAATTTGCAAATGGATATTGACAACCTTCTAGCTTGGTCAGCCGACAACGCTCCATCCCTTAATCTGAAAAAGTGTCAGGTCCTAACTTTTCATAAGAAAAAACATGTGTTTAAATATGGCTATCTACTTCGTGGTACCCCTCTTAATAGAGTCGAGTCCATTTGCGATTTGAGCGTCCGGTTTGATCATTCTCTTTCTTTTTCGAATTATGTTAATTTTGTAACGGTTAACGCGTTGAGACTACTTGGTTTTATTAAAAGTCTCGTTTCAATTTCGCAAACCAGAAACAATTTTACATCTATATAAGACCTTAGTTTTACCCGTTCTAACGTATGCGTCGGTTATGGTCTCCTCATACTAATATTATGTTCAATCTTCTTGAATCGTTTCAACATCGAGTATTGAGGTACATATCAAGTAAATCCGGAAATCCAATGAGTTTCTTTGACTATAACTTTGAGCCTATTATGCGATCATACAGTCTTTGCGTCAACTATTTGATTATTACGACCATTTGTATGCATTCAAAATCTATTACCATCTTGTAAACTGTGTAGACATTGTATCTCTGTTTTGTCATCGTTCATTGTCTTACAATGTTCAGGTGCCTCGTGTCTTAATAGAATCTCACAATGTATCTAATTACGGTTTTTATTCAGTCTTTTATCGCCTTCGTCGCGTTTTGAACAACATGCCGCCTAATGTAAGAAATTGTCCGTCGCTTAGCACCTGTAAAACGCGTATTCGGTATTATATTCTAAATTTACCTTAGATTTACTTTTCTGTTCAATTTTTGTATTTCCGTTTTATTGAGCTTGCGTTTAATTCAATCGACAGACGTATGTATTTATTTTTATTTTTGTAAAGGGTTTTTTCGCCCGTTTTAACCGATGAAATAAATTTTTTTTTTCATTTTTTATTTTAAATTTTTGTTTTTAATTTTTTGAACTTTTTATATTTTTTCAAGATTTTTTATTTTTGTAATAATTTTTTTTCATAGCATACTTGATATATTGATCAGGATTTTTTTATTATTATAATGAAAAAAAAGTTATAATATTAAAAGACCTAATCCCTCCAGAAACATCATTCTGTTTTGTATTGCTGGATAATTTCGGTCTCTAGTCAGAAATGTAAGGATCAGAAGTAAGTATAAGATGATGCATAAGATCTTCATTGGTAGCAATACGATTTGTTTTCCTAGTGTGCTCTTCCCTGAACCTCCTGAACTCCTTATTTCTTACCTCGAAATAGGGCTTCCTTAAAGAATAATGGTATTTAAAAATTCACAGTTTGTATTATGCTTATTTACTAAAAAAACTTCGATGTTACCGATTAGCTAAATTTAAAAAATTGGTTAAATTTTGGTTAAATATCTTTAATATTGCGAAGGGTCTAGTGATTGCTTACACGAAAGGGCTTTTCAACACGAGTTCAGTGTTTTTGAAAATAAAAAATGTGCACTTCATCTGACGCTGCTAACTTTGACTTTCATCTAAAAAAGGGCAGATAAGTACAGAGGGAACAAGTTACAACAGTTAGTCTGGTCGTTCCTTTAGAGTCCTTGTCATATGTTTTATTAGTCTACAACAGAGTCACCATTCATTACAAGCTTTTAAAACATTCTTGTTCGGCATCTAACTTTATTTTTTATACCTTTATATCTTGTTAAATACTCAGAAATATGTATATTGGATAAAAAAAAATTTCTTGATAGCATTGAATTTTGCAAGTATTAACTTTATGTACTTATTAACGACAACTGATGTTAATACCATTACTAATATGAACTGATATTAGTTAAACAACTATTTAAAAATGTGCATTTTTTTGTTTCATTTTTCAAAAGTGTTATTTTCTGCCTCATGTCCGTGCTTATACATTGCGTCGACCCACTGTGGGGCGGAGGTTCGTATCCTCGTACGGTCATTTTGTTATTTTTTTAGCCAAAGAGCCTTTTTTAAGAGAATTATTATTTTATTATCTGCTATTCAACTTAACTTAATTTTCTTTTATTTTCCTTCATGTTGCTTTATTTTACTTTACTTCATTTTAGTGTATTTGATTTTGATATATTTTATTTAATTTTATTTAATTTTTCTTTAGTTTCCTTTATTTTATTTTATTTTTCTTTATTTTCCTTGATCTTACTTTACTTCATTTCATTGGAATTTATTTTATTGAATTTTATGGTATTTGACTTTTTTTACTTTATAACACGAATATTTTAAGCTGTAGATGAGCATATGGTCAAGTAGTAATGGTCTTGGTCATTTAAGTGTAGATTTTCTTAGGCTCAAATCTTCGTAGAAGTAAAATGTGTTCCCCTTTGAAAGATTACTCGTTTCTATTACTTACTTATAGATTGAAATTTTAGTTAATTTTAATGTTGTTTGATTATTTTTTGCACACGATGCCCTTGCAAACACAAAAGTAACAGTTATGTAACAACTATGTAACATTTATGTAACAATGTAACCATTACGTAAATATTACATAAACGTTACTTTCCGTGTTTGCAGGGTGCACTTTACAGCCATATTTTTAAAAAAACTGTACACAAAAACAACATTTGCAAAATCGAAAACGGTTAATTCTACCATATTCACTACTACGTGTGAATAAACATGGATGGGCTGCGCGCATGCGTCATTAAACAAGAATGGCACGAGTAACTATGCAGCGCTCTCTTTCTATCCCACTATCGGCTGTACCTACGGCTTTTGCCCTCTATTCTTATGTCTCTGTGACAAACATCAACACTAAGCACATCAGCGGCCATCAGTCGATTTCTTAATCCAGTGCGTTATCGCCTGAGCCACGATAGAAATGAAAAAAAAAAACGAATTTAAAATATCCTTAGGTGTAAAATTCCGAAAATTAATAACCCCAACAAATAAATAATACGGCGTTACATGTTTTTCTTGATGATTCTTGGACACTACATAACATTAATCATAATCATAATTACAGTAGAGTCCCGGTTCCGTCTCGTTATATTTACCTGTCACCTTTCTTTTTTTCCGGGCTGCGGCCTCAGGAAGGGCCTGCTGTGACCTCAGGAACATAACACACAACCTCACCATCAAATATACAGAAATTGAATATGGATTAAAATACTGGGATCTCAGATAGTAAAATCATATAATAGTATATTATGAAACTAGTGCGTAAAAGTTCACCCAATAAACATGCAGGTAACTGAAATGTGCCGTTCAGGTAACGTGGAATAGATGGCCGGTAACTATTGAAGATGACTTAAAAGGCACCTGCAATGTTAATAAATAGTTGACTAATGTCCCGTCTTTACGGTAACTTTTAGTGACTGAAAGTTAACTATTAGTTGTTGCACATAGGTAACTGAAAGTTGTCTAAAAGGTGACTATTTTCAGATTTATGAAAAATATATAAAAAAATATATATGTATATCACAAATGTATACACTTCAGTTACCTGTACATATACGTTTATTGGGATGGTAACCTAGATCGAGCACTCAGCTATTTCGAGTTATCTGAAAGATGCAATTCTGATATTTCCATTGGGATATTAACATTTATGTCTACAGTAAAACCCCTCTTACGTGAACACTCGCTTTCTTGAACACCCCGTCTATTTGAACAAAATAACCGTTTATTTGAACGATTTCTACTTCCCCTCATCCCCACTACTCGCTCTTAAGCGGATACAAATTCCAATGAGCGTGCGCTATACTCACGCCGGATGGGTATATTGCGCAAGGAGTGTGGACAACTGTAAGCGTTCAAATAAACGGGGTCGGAGGGGATACGCTGGCTCGACCCTGTTCACGTAAGAGGGGTCTTACTGTATATGTTAGATAAACGGATTTCATATATGAGTAATTCCGCGATGCTTTTAACATTTAGGAAACTGTATATTTACAAGACGAATTTAATACAATTGATAAACAAAAAAAATTTTTTTATATGAATTAAATGTCGGAAAATATACAATAGTTTTGGTGGATGGAGAATAATTAGTTTTGCGTGAAAAAAATTGAAATTCGTCATATTTAAAGATTTGTGCAGGAAACTGTCCCATATTTCTTTTCTTTCGACCAAAAAATAAAATGTGCTTGTTTATGAAAGACCGCACAAATTTTTCTGTACTATCATTTGATATTGTACTTTCAATCCATGTCATTTTTAAGAAGGTGCCTGCCTCCTGAAATGAAATATAAAAACAAAAATAAAAGAAACTAAATTTTCATAAAGAAAACATTTTTTTACATTTCATCGTTTGGAAAAAGTGCGTTTCGAGATTTCAAAAAAAGTAAAGCATGAGTGTATTCCTTACATAAAAACGGTTCAAACCACTCTTTTTCCATTACCGTGTCACTCTACCGGAAAAAAAATACGAGGCTTTGAAAAATGATATTACTTGCGCCGCTGGTACCGAAAATAGTTATTTTTTACTGGCACACTTTCTGTACAGTTTGAAAATCCCAAAACCTATTGCTGTTTTTTGTTTGGTATATTTCTAAGCGTGTATCACTAGTCTCAAGTCAATATTAGTTGCACCTGTCTGAAAAAAAGACTGAACAAAAAATAATTTTATTTTCGATAATTCCTGCATTATATTATTTTGGCAGTAATAAATAGTTTGTATATTGTTATATTGTTTTTCTGCCTTTACTATTATAGTACACACACTGTCAATATGTGCTCGCGTGTATGTATATATGAATACACAATATTCACATTTTTAGATTTACATGTACAAATAATTATTTTTTATCTTCAAGAGGCAAAAGTCCCCGAACTGATCAAATCGATTAAGAATTACAGATTCAACAAAGTTTTGAAAATGGATAATAAAATTATTTTGTTCAAAATTTTAAAGTTGCTCCTACAAAATGTGCGTTTTTAAAAAAATGTTGGCACCATCAAATTTTTGCTCTTCGTATCACCTGAAATGAGAAAAATGACTTTACATGTGCTTAGAATCCCTTGTACTTGCGAGAAAGTTTTATAGTTCGCTATCTAACGGCCCATAAATGTATCAAAAAATGCTAACGTTGAGATACAATTTTTATTGTAACCGAAAGTTACAATTTTCAGTTATCCGAAAGCTATCCTTCAGACATATCTGACGGATAACTACATAAAGGTAACTAGTATTATCACTTTTCATGCGCATTTAAGCGCATCTGAAAATGGCTGACTTTAGTTGCCGTTTGAAAGGTAACTATGAAAACGTGCCGCACGTGTGACCTAAAGGCACCTTAAAGGTAAGGTAAAAAGATGAATTTAAAAAGTCATTTATCAGATAACCAGTATGCAGGCGTGTTTATTGGGCATTCTACAAATGTGAAGGGTTGCGGCCCGAGCCGAAGGCGAGGGTCGTAATCACATTCGCAGAATAAACATTTACGCACATGTTTCATACGATATTTTATGTCACTTGAGTGCGTAAAATGCGACCGAAAAACGTCAAAAGTGTGTAAAATAGCATTTTACGCATCGAATGGCATACAAATAAATATTTTCGTGAAGTTTCGGAAAAATGTATAGTTTTTCCACGTTTAACAGGAGCGTCTTTAGTAGATACTTACTTGCGAAGTAAAAGAAAACCTTTCAGGAGCAGCTGAAAAAAACTTGTTAAACAAAAAAAAAAACAATAATAACTGACGTATTTTGGTTTAGATGAATTTATTTGAGAATCCAACTTCCAGTTTGTATTGATAACAGAACATAGCAAAAAATTTGCATACCGCACCGAGTTTTCGTGTTTGACTCTCGTCGTCGCCATTTTTGTTACAAGTACCTGATTCGCACGACTACAACGAAGTTAACTCATTGGGAACGCGATTAGCTTGTAAAAGGTAATAGCTCAATTCAGGTCGCGAAGCGGCGAATGTCCGCTGCGAATGTACGGTAACCGTCGCCGATAATAATAAATTTCAAAAATCAATCGTCGAAACGGCGGTTTCTCGCAGCCGTTCAACGTAAAAAGTAACAGTGACTTCGCCTGGCATATGTACCTCCCGAATACGCTTGCCAAGTAGTGTTCGTAAAACGTGAGTTACCAGAAACTCGCCCAAGTACAAAAATAACATTATTTTGCACATTGTTAAACAATCCTAGGACATTTTTCCTCTTTTCTTTTTGTTTTCCGTCGGCTGGAAAGTGGCCGCTTTAGTGTAAAATTCGCAGTTTCTTTTCAATTGCACCGACAATTTCGTACGACGCTAACCTCACTGCGAATCCAAATAATCGGTTTTAAATGCTCGAAGGAAGTCGCGTCTTGGCAGTCGACGTTTTCGTTTTCGCAGTGGAAAGGCGAGCTGTAGCGCGCTCTACGGAAAAATTAAAAAGACATTTCCGTTTTTTTTTCTCAGTGTAAAAAACATTCAAGGCCGAAAAGGTAGGCGTCGGATCGCATCGCGTTTTCCGAAGAAATCCCGAAAAGCCACCAGCACGCAGAAAGTTTCGCGACGGTCCCCCATCTTTAACAGTTTTTTTTTTTTTTTTTCTCTTCTTGATTTATATTGATAACGAGATTGAGATATATATGTACATGGCTTCTTTTGTACAACGGTAACCATACCTTATTGCTTTTAGGTATCCGCTTTCGACGTGTTGCTAACGGCTGCATTTGGTCTCGGGGAAGACCGTCGCGAAAGTACCACGCAGGGACGAAGTACCTAAAGCGTTTCGACTGTGTATTTTCCCTTTTGTAATCCTAAGAAACATAGCTATCGGTATGCACGTACGCATTATTATTATTATTATTATTGTTAGCAGCGCGATAATACACCTCAAAATCGTTACATGCACGTATTGTGCCATTTGGTCAAAAACCAAAGAACGAAACTCGAAAAACGAATTTATCACATTCTAGGTCAACGCAGCGTAGAAAATTACTATATTAATTCAGTACTATTTTAAAACTTTCAGAACTATCGACAGACGTATTTTAACACAATCAAGAGACATCGTTACTAACGAATTTAATATCTTGAACCTAATAATACGACTGCAATTTCAAGTAGTAAAAACGTTCCAACGACTAATTTTATAGTTATTTTCTTTCTGTAAATTAAGTCTTCGCGCATGTTATAAGATTTTCATAAAAGATCTATAAACTTTGTTTTTGCGTGTCGATAGTCGTAACACGACACCTGAATACTTAGTATGACTGCACTTGGCAAGGAAGATGCTACAAATCAATATTTTGTGTACTTAACGGCGACAGATTTCGTCATCGTCACTTGCCCTTTCATCGCTCGCAATAACAGAAACATCTTTATCAGTCTCGCTTAAACCCTGACATCAGTTATTCACAGAAAAGTATAACTCGTCACTTGCTTGCTATGTTTGCAATAGCACTAAATAAATTTCAACGTTTCAGTGTTTTGTCCGCTTCGCGTATGCGGTTAAATATTACTTTTTCGCCGAGTATGAACACATTCAACATATTGTTTTGTTAATCGTCGCAGCCGTGGTTGCGGAAGGAAAGCGCAAAATTTCTCTTCTCCCATTTTCTGTTTCTTTCTTTTTTTCGTCGTGACATACCCTTAGTAATAGCGAATACACGTATGTCGTACACGTACTCTAATCACTATTAGATACCACCTAGTAATATGATTACTCGCTAATAGTAAGAACGTAGCGTACCTTTTAACCGCTTGGCGGCGAATTACTTCATTGTTTCCTTTTGTAGTTTCCTCGATAAATAGTTACAGTGGCTCGACGCACCGCGGAGGAGGAATACTTCCCTATTGTATAATGCCTTTTTCTCTCACCCGTTTTGCGCGAAGTGTAGAACTTCCTACACGGATGACAACTTTGAAAATCTTTCAACAATACACTAGCAATAGCCTTCAATTGTAATAGGAAGCACCACCAATATCCGCCTAGTAACAACACTAACTATTCACGCGAGTAATTATAATAAAGAAAAAACTCATGAATCAAATTTACTCGGGAACTTTAACGTACACAAAGGGTACACTATAAAAAAGTAAATGAATTTTACCACGCTGAGCGTAGGTAACAAAACATCACAAACTGTTTACAAATTTCTCTCTATTTCAGACATTTCTAACCTAACAACAACATCTAGTACTATTGACTAAATAAGCGGTTGTTAGTATCTAAATATTTAAGCAATTTAACTCTACATTAATTCTTCCAACCAACTTATCAAATCTTCCTACGTTTAATGCTGTAAGTTTTCTGTTTGGGAGGTATCATTTTAATAATTTTACTAAACCCGTTGTAATTTTATAATTTTTTACGTAAAAATTCATAGAAAATCTTGTAAAGTTCCTAACCTAACCTAACTTCATGTATAGGAACTTTACAACGTTGAACATGGACATATTACAAAATTTTTAAAATATTTCGCTGATAACAAAGAACCACATACTTAGTTAATATTACTAAATTTTAAAAATTCCTAATATCGAATGGTAAAAATCCTACAGGTAGTAAAATTCATTATTTTTGTACGGTGTAGTATTAGTTAACCTCAAAACTATAAACAACAGTTTTTCGAAAGCAAAATATACCAAAAGTATAATATACGTTACGAAGTAAGGTTATGTTTGGCAAGTAAAATTCGCGGAATAACATCTTCTTTGGTGGGCTCAACTAAAAATGTTCAACTTGATAAAAACGTTCACTCCGCGCATCTCGATTGGCGAGAGCTCACCCTAGAAGTTCTACCTGTGTAAATATCTGTCTCTAAATCTGTTTTTTTTTTTACGCGAGAGTTTAGGAAAAAGTATCTAAAAAATACCTACTCTATTCAACCGCCAACCTGATAACGGAATTGTTTGAGAGCGTCGAATTTCACGGCGTCGAGCATCGTTCGCATATTGTTTCCGGTCGAAATGCGTAGAAAGAGAAATAGACTATGACTTACTAGCTACCATTTTATTTGTTTTTTTTTTTCGTATCTTGTTTTACGTTTTGTTAAGAAATAGTATGAACTATACTAAAGAGTAATAAGTCGGACGCTCGAACCACGATGCTAGTCTGCAGATTCGGCCTCCGAAAAGTGCTCGGTGAGAGAACGAACTGCATAGTTGCGAATTTAGATGAAATTCGTGACGGAGAATTCATTCGCAGGACAGACTTCGTATTTTTGCAGACACAGCCATATGAAAATTTTACATACTTTTTTTTTTTTGCAAGAGTGCGAAAGCCAAGCACCGAGAGTTCGCCACCGTGGCTCGAGCGTTTGCGATTTTTCTTTCTTTACTTTTGTTTTCGTCGTATGTATAACAGGGGTTTTCTCTGGATACTATGTCTCAACAAAATTTATGCGCTAAATGGATATATCAACACTAATCAACAAATCCATCGGACGAGCGCGCCTCTGAACGGTTTCGTTCGGGTTTGAACAATACAAACATTGTATTTCGTATCACAGTAGTGTCAGCGGCGCAATTAGTTTCACGTTTCCCCTTCATTACTTTTTTCCCTTTACTTTGGATATGGCAAATATGAAATATACAGTAAATTATACTAATGTACGTCTATACTCTTTGGGACTAAATGCATATCACAGTGAAAGAATTTTCAACGCTGTTTTATTCTCTCACTTTGGAAATTCCTCGTATTTTTTTTCTTTTTTTTTCTTGTTTTTTTTTTTAAACTTATTTTTCCCCATTTATCGCATTTTTTCTAGCAGAGGCGCGCCTGTCCAGGTAGTGCATTTAGTAAAGTTAACTTTGAATCTATATCTCGGCTTTCGACAGCCGACAATCGTGATTGCAAAAAGTGCGTCTTTTGTCCGGAACCCTACATAAGCGAAAGCTGTATAGAAATGAAGTACACACGCTAGAATGTAAAATGCACCATAGATTATTTCCGATATGCCCTAGATACATAATATCCAGTCTTAATTCTAACGCTGTGCCATGTACTCGTCTTTTCCTTTTCGCAAACGTTTTTAAGGAAGAATAAGTGCACATTTAAAATTTATCGTACCGTTCAAAGAAAATAAGACATATTATAAAATTACAAAATCCGGACCAGCCTCTGGTAATGAAAATTAAAGAGAGAAGTATACATGAACGAGACAGGAGTATGTTAACCCGTACACAGCTTAGACTAAACATTAAACGCTAATGAGTAACAGTTACTTTATAAGAGTAATGTTCGGTTAATCGATTATGTCGATGTGTACCCCCAAAGAGAAAACTGCAACGACAAACATTTTGTCTTAGGCCGAAATGATCGCATAATGAGTAACGAATTTGGAAAACCGGTGCTTCATCCGGCCGGTAACGTATTGATCAAACCGTTGTGTATTAATCGATTTGCCGATCGTTGGTTCGAAATCTGTATCGATCACATTACTGAGAAAATTATAATGCATACCAGTAAAGAAGTCAATACCACTCAACTCTTGATTTGTTTAGATGTATCGAACGTGCGTTATGCAACACTGTTTAAAACATCGACTTGGCGAAAGCTTCAATAACCATGGGTACGCTGTCATTGAATCCGAAAATCGTTAACACATTCTTGTCCTGGCTTGGAGGGATAGTTGTCGAATTCATAAGCATGGAATAGTTCACCAACCTATAATAATTAAGAATTTTTATATCGGTACAATATTCGTCATGTTAGGTTAGGTTAGGTTAGGTTAGGTTAGGTGGCACGGAGCGCCATCTGGTGGATGTTTCTCGAACACGAGTAATGAGTCCAAACAGTACGTAAATACATGAGAATAGTTCACATTTTCGCAAATAAATTAATTAAATGAAAGAAAAAGGGGAAAAAATATATGAAAGGTGTTGTTCTGTTCCTCAATGCAAGACAAAACATGAAGACAAAAGGTCACATCATTATTTTCCTAAAACTCCAAATATAAAACTGAAGTGGCCACGCGCATGCAAAATAGGCAAGATTGCGTCAAAGTGCATGTTGGTTTGTAGTGCTCATTTTTCAAAACAAGATTATTTTCCATGTATGCGTGTATGATATTTTGAATATATGACATTCCACCTTTCGTGTAATATGTACAGTACCGCTCAAAAGTATGAGCTCACCCTTGCTGAATTTTGGCTAAATTAAAATGTTGATATCTCATCGCCAAGTTAACGTACGGGAAAAATAAAAAAAGGGAATTAAAAAGGAGACTTTCAGCTTCTCAGTCGTGGTAGTTTCATTTCAATATATACATTTCTCTACTAACTATGCTCGATTTACTAAAGTCATTTTTTCGAATTATTTTTTTCTTTTTCAATCCGCGCCCTTTTTTTTTTAAATGATTGCAGGAGAAATGTACAACGTGTAATCGAAAGGTAATCACAATAACTTTAATTTGCCTCTTCGGGATTTTGTCCAATATTTCGTTACAAATACTTATTTAATTTTGAACAAATTAATGTGATTTTCTTCAATCTGCTATATCTCGGAAAATTAACTCGATATAAAAAATGTTTAAGAAACAAAAAGTTTCATTTTTTAATTATCTATTGGCTGAGATTTTTTCAAATTTTTAGGACATTTTTTTTACCGTATTTTGTCGACTTCAATATTTTTTATGTAACAATCATTTTCGGGTGCAAAGTTGCATTCAAACTATGATCAAGTTTAAGATTGTGTTTGTCTTTACTATATTAGGATGTTTCACACAAAGCTTTGCAGCTAGGTTTTTTTGAAGAAAGCAAAATTTAATAAATATGTACATATATACATATGAATACAATAATTGTAACAATTATTGTTGATATTTTCTATGTATGTTAAAATAAAGTTCATTGTCCATTTACAAATACGTGTATATGAATTATTATATCGCAAACGGAGCATAATTGAATGAAAATCTATATCTGTTAATAATCGCAGCACAAAAGCGTAAATTTGACAAAATAGGATAAAAAAAATGTCCTTCTAAAAATTAGAAAAAATTTCAGCCAATACACAATAAAAAAAATGAAACTTTTTGTGTCTTAAATATTTTATATATCACGTCAATTTTCCGAGATATAGCAGATTGAAAAAAATCATATTAATTTGTTCAAAATTAAATAAGTATTTGTAAAGAAATATTGGACAAAATCCCGAAGAGGCAAATTAAAGCTATTGTGATTACCTTTCGATTACACGTTGTAAATTTCTCCTGCAATCATTAAAAAAAAATGGGAGCTGATTGAAAAAGAAAAAATAATACGAAAAAACGACTTTAGTAAATCGAGCATAGTTCGTATAAAAATGTATATATAGAAATGAAACTACCACGACTGAGAAGCTGAAAGTCTCCTCTTTAATTTCCTTTTTTTATTTTTCCCGTACGTTAACTTGGCGATGAGATATCAACATTTTAATTTAGCCAAAATTCCGCAAGGGTGAGCTCATACTTTTGAGCGGTACTGTATATTTCGTTATTAATAAAATAAAGTTGTATATAGAATATCTACTGCATTTTGTGAAAAACAGTGAACATAATAAAACTATTAAATATTAATGTATTAAATACGATTTTAGCTGGGTCACATACGAAACATAAAATTTTGAAACCATTAGCGATACCAACTGCCAAATTACAAAAATCTTCTAAATTTGATAGAGGAGTTCTAGAAAATATTTGCATAATTCCATAATTTATGTATATGCTTATTTACTCTTTAATTGCCTGTTTCTTGACGTTTATTTATAATTTAATTATTTGTTCCAATTCATACTTACGGTGTTGAATGCACCAGTAAAGCAACGCAATACTTGCATTTGCGTAACTGACCGGCTTTACATGAACAATTATATTCCATGTAAGTTTGAAGTTTGTAAACAGAGTGGACAAATTTTCAATTCATTTGAATTATTCGATGTAATGCCACAAAAAAGAATGTGATTTAAAACACGCGTTTAAAACACATTCTCCTTCTTGGTAGCATCGTGAACCGTCGCCTACATATGAAATTAAATCAGAAAAGCTAATTACAAATTCCATTTTCTATACTTTTACATGTAT